>CM046447.1:1075926-1752362 GCA_025506515.1 Flaveria trinervia | reverse complement strand
ATAAATGATATCCTTATAACTGTATGGGATGTGTGATTAATGTGTGTTGTTTTAAAACATGACCACCAGTGTGTACCTACAAGTCCTTTATGGACTGTAAACCACACACCTACAGTGGGACAGAGGGTGCTGTAGGGCTTGTACGATGGTTCGAGAAGTCTGAGTCTGTCTTCTCTAAATGTAAATTTCACCCCTGCAGATCAAGTGAAGTATGCCACCGGCACTTTGGAGGGTGCTGCTCTGTCTTGGTGGAACGTGCAAGTCCAGATGCTAGGACAAGCGACGGCGAATGAACTTCCATGGGAGAGTTCAAAGCAATGATGACTGAGGAGTACTGTCCTCGCAACGAAGTGCAGAGTTAGAGATGGAGTTCTGGCATTGAAGATGCAGGGCTCGGAAATCGAGGCTTCCACCACCGTGACCCATGAATTAGCAAGTTTGTGCTGGGAAATGGTGAATGAGGTGCATAAAAGGGTAGAGCATTACATACGGGGACTGGTACCCGAAATCCAAAGTATGGTAAAGCTTCCAACCCAGCCACAATTCAGCAAGCCATCGAGCTAGCTTGCAGGCTAACTGACCAAGCCGTGGAGCAAGGAGTCTACCAAACAGGGCGTTGTGGCAAGCGTGCCCGACAACAAAAGAAAGTGGGATAATGCCAACAACACCAAAGCATCATCATCTTCTAGTGGTCAACCTCAACCTCAACAGCAACAACAGCCGGTTCAGCAGCAGCAACAGAGGTTCGACAATAACCGTAACTTCAAACAAATGCCTACAAATAACCAAGGACCCGGTGGTTATGGTGGTAGACATCCGATGTGCACTCAGTGTAATTACCATCATGTGGGAAGGGTGATAGCTTCAAGTGTCAACGTTGTGGAAATATTGGACACGCTACTAAGGATTGTCGTGGTGAGCTGGTAAAGAGGCCAAAACCCTCAAGAAACTCCCAAAGGTTGTTTTAAATGTGGGAAGGAAGGGCATTACAGGCGGAACTGCCCACAACTAAGGAGGAAACGGTAATGGCAACAACAATAACAACAACAACAACAACACCAACACCACCCGGTAACAACAACACAACGGTAGGCCACAACAACGGTGGAATGGTACTAGTAATGGTGGCAATAAAGATGGAGCAAGGGGAGAGCCTTCGTCATTGGCTCAGGTGAGGCTCTAAATGATCCCACAACTGTTACTGGTAGATTCTCTGTTAATGGTTGTTTTTGCTACGGTAGTATTTGATACTAGAGCCCATAGGAGTTTTGTGTCCTTAATGTTCTGTAGTCTTTTAAGTGATATACCCTCTGCTTTAGATCTAAATACACTGTGGAATTAGTCGACGGTAAACAATCCAGTAACGCATATCCTTAAAGACTGTAAGATAGAACTTGCTGGTCATACTTCGCTATAGATCTATGCTTGTTATGCTGGGGAGTTTGATGTTGGATAGGCATGGATGGCTCTCTAGAAACAAGCGGAAGTCATATGTCATGAGAAGATCATACGAATCCCTGTTGATGGCAAAATCTTACCGTTAGAGGTGATGGGGAGTGGTGCTGTGATAGGCATCATCTCATACATGAAAGCTCAAAGTTATTACGAAAGGGGTGTGGCTATTCTAGCACTTGTACCCGATAAGCAGGCAGAAGAAAGGAGAATGGAGGATATTCCATAGTACGCGATTTTCTGGAGGTGTTTCCAGCCAGAGGATCTTCCTGGATTACCACCTCACCACCAGGTGGAAATTCCAGATTGAGTTGACTCCCGACGCAGCTCCGATTGCTAGGGCACCTTATCGATTTGGCACCAACGAGCTACAAGAGTTGTCATCACATCTTCAAGAGCTTTTGGATAAGGGTTTTATTTCGCCCTAGCACATCACCATGGGGCCTCCTGTTCTTTTTGAAGAAGAAGGATGGCACATTCCGGATGTGCATCGATTATAGAGAGTTAAAAAAGTAACAGTCAAGAACCGATACCTTACTCGTATCGACGACTTGTTCAATCAGCTCTAAGGATCAAGCTATTATTCGAAGATTGACTTGAGATTGGTTATCATCAACTTAGAGTCGAGAAGAAGACATTCCCAAGACTGCGTTTCGTACTCGTTATGGTCATATGAGTTCTTGGTCATGCCTTTTGGTTGACAATGAACCTGCTATGTTCATGGACCTCATGAACCTCGTGTGCAAAACCTTATCTTGATCAGTTTGTCATTGTGTTCATCGATGATATACTAATATATTCTAGGACCAAGGAGGAGCATGAAGAGCACTTACGAATGATCTTGGAACTGTTGAAAAATGAGCAGTGTATGCTAAATTCTCAAAGTGGACTTTTGGATAAGAGAAGTGCAATTCCTAGATCATTGTTAATGAGAAAGGGATACATGCCGATCCTGCCAAAATTGAGGCGATAAAGAATTGGACTAGACCCAAAACGCCGAGCGAGATTAAAACAATTTCTGGGATTAGCAGGATATTACCGACGATTCATAGAAGGGTTTTCTAAGATCGCACACCTCTCACAGCCTTGACTCATAAAGGAATGACATACAAATAGAGTAAGAGCAAGAATCAGCTTTCCAATTATTAAAACAAAACTCTATACTGCCCGATATTAGCTTTACCAGAGGGAACGGATGACTTGTGGTGTATTTCGATGCATCTATTCAAGGATTGGGGTTGTGTCTTGATGCCATGAGATAAGGTGATAGTGTATGCTCGAGACAACTAAAGGTCATGAGAAGAACTATACCACCCATGACTTAGAATTGGGTGCAGTGGTTTTTGCGTTAAAGATCTGGAGACATTACTTGTACGGTACCAAGTGCACTATCTACCCGATCACAAGAGTCTTCAACATATCTTCGAGCAAAAGAGTTGAATATGAGGCAGCGACGTTGGGTGGATACTATTAAACGATTATGATTGCGCTATTAAGTACCATCCGGAAAGGCGAACGTAGTTGCGATGCCCTAAGCAGGAAGGAAACAGCTAACCCCGACGGGTGCGAGCTTTACAGCTTACTATCAGTACCCAACTGCCCGAACAAGTTAAGGAGGAAAGATAGAAGCTTTAAAAGCAGAAATATTGGTTCTGAGTCGATAAGGGGAATGGATACACAGCTAGTGGTGAAAGAGGATGGAAATTGGTATTTCATGGATAGACTTTGGGTGCCTGTTTATGGAAATCTGAGAGATTTAGTTATGAGCGAGGCACACAAATCTAAGTATTCTTACATCCTGGATTGACAAGATGTATCATGACCTAAAGGCGAACTATTGGTGACCTAGCATGAAAGCGGATGTAGCTACATATGTGAGCAAGTGTTTGACCTGCTTGAAAGTAAAAGTGGAATGTCAAAACCATCCGGACTGTCACAACAACCTGAGATACCAATATGGAAATGGGAACAGATCTCCATGGATTTTATACTAAGCTACCCGGACTAGTACTGGTTGTGAACGATATGGGTATTGTGGATCGATTGACAAAGTCTGCTCACATCCTTGCAATTAAGGAACTGAAAAGATGGAGAAATAACTCGACTGTACCTTAAAGAGATCGTTCGAGACATGGTGTACCGTTCTCAATTATTTTCGATCGTGACGCTCGTTTCACATCACATTTCTAGCAATCATTGCAGAAATCTTTGGGTACACGGTTAGATATGAGTACTGCATATCATCCACAGACGGATGGCTAGAGTGAGCGTACCATATAGACGTTGGAAGATATGCTACGTGCTTGTGTGATTGACTTCGGGAATAACTGGGAAATTCACTGCCATTGGTGGAGTTTTCTTATAAACACAGTTATCATACTAGTATACAGGCAGCACCTTTCGAGGTGTGTATGGGAGAAAATGTCGATCACCAGTTTGCTGGGCAGAAATTGGTGATAGTCAGCTAATAGGTCTCGAGTTAATTCATGAGACAACTGAGAAGATTGTACAGATGTGGAGCCGTATGGCTGCAGCGCGAGACAGGCAAAAGAGTTATGCTGACAAGAGACGGAAACCTTTAGAGTTTCAGGTTGGCGACAAGGTTTTGTTGAAAGTCTCACCATGGAAAGGTGTAGTCCGGTTTGGCAAACGAGGGAAACTAAATCCGAGGTATGTTGGACCATTTGAAATAGTGGAAAGAATAGGTCCAGTAGCCTATCGCTAGCCCTACCTGATTCGCTAAGTGGAATCCATGATGTATTTCATGTGTTAACCTGAAGAAGTGCATAACTGATGAAACAATGGTCGTACCACTAGAAGAAATTCAAGTGGATGAGCAATTGTGTTTTATTGAAGAACCAGTTGAGGTGATGGACCGTGAGATGAAAACACTTAAGCAAAGCAAGATACCCATTGTCAAAATCCGTTGGAATTCGTGACGTGGACCGGAATTCACATAGGAATGAAAATCAAATGAAGCTTAGTACCCTCAACTATTCGAAAGGATGATTCCAGCAGACGAACGTATTGATTTAAATTTCGGGACAAATTTTTCTTTCAACATGGGGATGATGTGACAACTCATCCAAAACTCACTCGATTTTGATTTCTGTGTGCCAATGCAGTAGACCAGTGATGGAACACTCTCACTATGTAACGCAATTTTCGGGACGAAAATTCTTTCAACATGGGGATAATATGACATCTGGTAAATTTCCGTTACCAAACTCCGTTAGTTCCGTTAAGTCTTGCATACACGTGTCGTGAACACACACTAGTTGTCGTTTAACGTTGGTGACCTAATAATAATGAATAATGTTAAATTAATGAGAATCTAATTGATTATGTGATTATTGTGTTATGTTTATTGGTTGCATGTTTTAAAATGTTAATTAGAAAATTAATCGCGTAACGCGGAAACGTGCCTATTTATTCGTAAGTCTTGTGTTTTTATAAATAAAAATATATAATGATTTTCATTAGTTTGTATCTTTATATTATTAAGTTAAAAACACTTTACAAAGAGTTTAAAGCCTAGTTTTTATAAAATACAAATTACAAGGCTTAAAGGGTAAATATGGAAATTAAAATTAAACAAAACAATCCCAACCCTAGCCCACCCCAAATTAGCCGCAAACACTCCTCTCTTCCCTTTCCCATTCGAATTCAGCCTAGAATCATCAAGAAGCATTGGTTTGGATCGATTTCAAGGCATACAACTCGTGGGAATCATCAATTGCAAGTTAACACACGTTTAAAGGTTAGATTTTTACAGGTTTCGTGGTTGTTCATGGTTGCTGAACCTAAAATCATGAATGGGTCTTCATGGGTTGAATTTCAGGTTTTTTGATGATGTTAGTATGTTAGTTGGATTGATTACATGTTAGTTAACGTCGATTATGTATGAATTGTATGTTTTTAGTGGTTTAATCATGGACTTTGATTGGAAGCAAACCTAATTCGAAAATTGGTAGGATAATGGATGAATGATGATTGTTTGATGAATGTTTGATGATTAACAGGTTGTATGAATGCTAGGTTACATTGATTTTGCAAGAAATTGATGAATTGATGTTGATGTTCATAGCTTACTAATAATAGTAACTTTATTTTGCATGTAATGTTGAATTATTGATGAATTGATGTTATGGATGTGTTCATGGTGATGATTAGATGTTAGATTGTTGTTGTGATCATTGGGAATTCAAGAACACATGTTATAGTTCATGCATTACTAAAGATAGTAACTTTTTAGGATATGAATTGATGAGTTATGATGTTTGGATGTTGTTGATCATGCTTAGATAATGATATGAACTTGAATTGGTATATTATTGATGAATTAAAGAATGCATAGGATGTTTAATAGATTTTGGGATGTGCTTTCCCAGGGAAACTATTTATTATGCAAAATGTGAAAGATGATAGTTTGAACATGTTTGGGATGTTAGGAGCATGTTAGTAAGTTCACGGATGAATTCTAATGTGTAGAACATGTTAAATTAGTTGTATAGGATGCTTGGATAATCATGGGTGATGTTTGGACTTTGATGATCATGTATGATGTTGATGTTGGTTAGTAGTTAGGACATCATGTTTGGGACTGGAATGGATCGCTGTGATGTTTGTTGAATGCAATGAACATGGTTAATGATTATGATTATGATCATCATACACGCGTGCGAATCTGAGGCCCCTACTTGGTAGGATTGGCAGGGTTTAGGATGTGAAGTCGTGAGTGGCTTCACATGGCATGTGGTGCGTGATTTGATCTTTGTGTGGCATATTAGTTGTGTTATAACTAGTGGATATGTTAATATTCTAGATTCGCATGACTTGTATGATACATGGTTGTATGATGATTTAAGTGATACACCTGGTTAATATAGCATACATATTATTTATTTGAATGCTAACTATGTATGATACATGTGTATGGTTACTTGAATGGTTACACACACATAAAGTAACCAACGGTCAAATGGGTCAACTGGGTCAAACATGTCTGTTTTTTTTCTGAAATCTTGAGTCTATGGTTGTAGTGTACTTAGGGTTTCACATGTTCTTTGCTTACATGTACTCATGTACTTATATGATTTAGGTAACCTCTGAAGGTTGTCTGTCTATTCTGTTTGTCAAGTCAAACTCTAAGTATCTATACGCATATCAGTGAGTTCATGCCCCACAATTTATTTAATCTCTTTTGGGGGGATAGCATACTGGTAAATCACAAATGCTTTATATATTCAAGTTGTGTATAATATTATATAGTGTTGATATTATGGAAAAGTCCTCACACTTTTGAATTGTTAATATTTAATAGCGGGGAAATTTGGGTAGTACTACTGGGTCAAACGAGCCCCACCTGTGTGACTCGAGGTCAACCGGGTGCAATTTGTCCTAACAAACATTGTCACGACCTGTTAAGTCATTACAGGAGGCGACAACGTAACACAGTCAGCTTCAATTACGAAATCACTATGAAATAATATTTATTGTTAATGGACTAGCTATCTGTTACAATGCACTACTTTTATATCTCTATTATTAAACTATTTATGTTTGAATATCTCTTGAACTCACCAACCATTGTGTTGACATTTTAGTATGCTATTCTCAGGTTATTAGCTTGCTTGCCATAGGGCACTACATGGTTCACTTGCATTCTAAGACTCGGTCTTCAAGACATTTTTAGCATTTTAATGATTAATGTTTACTCTTTTGGTTGACACATGTTTTGCCATAGTATACACTTTTATTTCTTTGGGTTGTTTTTCAAAACGCTTCCGCATAGTTTAAAGTTTGTACATTGGTTGAATTTATTTAAATTATGGCATATAGAGTAGTTCTGAGTAACTATTGACTGTGATCCTGGTTTGTTCACACGCCTCGCGGTAAAACTCCGCAAGTGGATTTTGAGGGTGTGACATAAATGGTTCAAGAATTTGGGAGGGTTTGTCACGCAAAAAAAAAACACTAAGTATGAGTGTGACATGAGACTCGAAGATAAGTTTAGGATGTTTTTGGATGGAATATTGAATTCATAAAAGCTTCTCAAGTAATAACTTTATCATAGTTCTTATATGATTTATTCTTGTCTACTTATATCATTAAGGTTCCAAAGTTTCATTAGTGTAATGTTGATACGAGAATTATGTTTTTTATGATTAAGGATACAATTTAGAATGAAATCATCATTGTAACTGGCTTTCGGGATAAGTGCAGTTTTGAGGGAAAGATGTTTAGAAAGATTTTTAAGGGTAATTAAGAGAATTAGGATAATGAGTTTAAGATTTAAGGGAACAAAATCAATGAAGAAACAAGTCACAATAACAAGATGTTTCGAGTGTAATGTTCGGTTTACAAACCAAAGCATTACGTTGACTTATCAAAGTATTATGTCAGCTACAACCTTAATGAATACATGCGTACCTATAAGCGGACATTCACCCCAAGGGTTCCCAGGTAAGGTAAACGGATCCATCGGCTGATTTGGATTTATATGAATGCATTGCCTAGACAGAACACCTCGAGATACAGGCATCCCACCCTTCCAGCATTACATGTTTCAAGTTATATGACATAGACTTTGACGAGACTTGAAAACCACGAATAAAGATTCAAAACACATTTTCAAAACCATTTGATTTAGGCATAAAATGCCTTAGAATATGATTTATGGTTCGTGTGTGCATTGATAAGATTCAAAGTATAAGAATAAGCATATAAGGCACATAATCACATAATCAAGTATAAACACATAAGGCACATAAAATCCTATATGAGCATATAAAATAAATGAGAGGACTTATGTGTAAGGGTACTTAGTTATAGTTTAGGTCATCCATTTCTAATAACCTAAATCCCTATAACCATGGCTCTCATACCAATCTATCACACCCCGACCGACAACAAAATCATCAGGGCAGACGAATGGGAGACGATTGCATATAGCACATGGAACTAATGTAAGGCCCCGTTCCCAGGCACCTCACAGTTGGTCATTCATTGGACATAAAACATTATAAAACATACGTATATTTTGCAGCGAATTTTAAATATTTCATTGATAACTAAAAACATATCATTTACAACGTTCGTTTTCATCTCAAAATCAATGAAATGTCAAAATATGCATGCCAGCCTCAAAACGCTCCCAGTAGCTTATGCATCCATGCCTGCAACTCCTCAGCATCAACAAATACCTGCCAACTATCATGCATACAAAAGTTAGTGACGCTGAGTGAGTTTTAGTTTATTAATAAAATACTTTTCTTTGTTAAAACCGTTCTTTACTTTCTTTCAAAATCATACTATACTTTACAATCGTTCGTGATCATGCATCATACGTACATATAGATAATCATTATTATCTTCATCATTATGTTCATTAACTTCATTCATTCAACATATTATATTATCGTTCACTTCTCTTTCAAGATCCGGTCAGACTTTACCCTCTTCGTGGCACTCAACCACGATTACTGAGGTCGAATGACAAGGATCCTGTTCAGTACTTTATTACGATAATTCATTTACGTTCATTCATCTCTTGCACATTACTCTTTATTACCCGAATCTTGTCCCGTGCAATATCCCCAACTCATGTCCGAAGATTGATACTGTGCCGGGGCCTGCTCACAAAACCCCCGACTCATGTCCGAAGACCGACACAGTACAGGAGCACGTGATCTGCATCCGGTCTTATGCAATACCCCTGACTGATGTCCGAAGACTGATACTGTGTCGGGGCCTGCTCACAAACCCCCGACTCATGTCCGAAGACTGACACAATACCAGGATACGTGACAAGGACCTCTTTCGAGTCTGTTGCGACACAGAGTCGCTCACCTCCTACATGTGGTTGCAAGCCTTTCGTTCGTTGATTCATTCATTTAATTATGCATGCATTCTGTTATTATGTTCCCCTTTTCACTATCTTCCACTTTACGTTACATAATACTTTCATTACATTTATTAACGTTCAACGCAAAGCCAAGGAACATATACATACATAATAAGGAACATATACATAAACATACACCATCACCAATAAAGGCACATCATACACATAACACACACCAAACACAAGCCATCACATGATAACCAGGCCTATCTCCCCATTGTACCCCTTAAAAACCACTTAGAAAACCTCAAGTCCAAATTGAGCGCATGGGACCTTCCAGGCGCATGAGCATAAAAATTCTAAGTGTAAAACAGTCTGGGCGCATGGGCACTATTTAGGCGCTTCTGCCCTTCAGGCACTTTGCCACTATGCAGGCGCATGGCACTAGTTCAGGCACATCACCAACACTTAGCCGTTTCAACATGCTAATCATACATAGATCTAACATACTAAGAGCATCTAAGCATGCTAATCATCACTACCCCATAGGCCAACTCTAAAACATACATACATAAATGCATCATTTTGAACATAAGGCTTTAAACCCACAGTTTCTTTCAAAACGTTTACTTAGTATGCATAATAGCCCCAAACAAGTTGAAAATCACTAAAAGATGGGTTCTAGAAACTCACCTTGAGCATCCTTTGAGCAGCACTCTTCCAGTTCAAGACCCACCTTCGATTCAGCTCTTGAATCCCGAAAACAAACACTAAACACCAAGAACTTCGGTCAAGAACTCAAAACCCAGCTGAAACCGAGCTCATATAAGAGAAGACTTACCTTTGAAGCTGCTTCTTCCACTTTCCTCTCTAGAACTAGGGCTTTCTCTCTCTCTCTCTCTTCTTTCTTTCTCCGAGAGCAAAAGTAACTTTCTGCTTTTGATATGGGCGACCATGCCCCTTAAATCCTTAGAAAAATAAGGTTTTGTACTTTGTACACTTTATCCCCCTCCACTTGCGCATAATTTCTATTCTTTCTATTTACTTTTCTTTTCCTTCCATTTAAATAGAAATTTAGGGTGTTACAAGTCTACCCCCCTTAAAGAGGTTTCATCCTTGAAACCTGTCGCTTCTCAAACAGTTACAGGTAACACTGTCTCACCTCTTCTTTGATCTTGCACTTAAAGTTAGATCCTTTTAGGCCTCACTGCACCCGCACAAGTGAAACCATCATCCTCCTTAGCCTATTCTCTTCTTCCTATTAGTAATGGTCACCAGATGCTTCTTGTGGTTGGATACTTTGTCCATATCAGTGTTCTCTAGTAGCATGATCATATCCTCATCGGTTGAGCTCTTTCTTAGACGAGACGCATGGAACATCAGATGAATTCCACTTAACTCATCGGGTAGCTCCAGTCGATGTGCCACTTCTCCTACCTGAGCAACAACTGGAAATGACCCTCTACACTTTAATATTAGCTTTACTCAATTCCAAACCAAGCAATCCGCTTTCCTGGTTAAAGCCTTCCTCATACTTCGTTGTCGTAGGTCGTCACTGAACTATGGTTGTGCACGGTTGAGCAATCCATCTTCTTGCAACACTTGGGGTTTGAGTCATAGATTACTGATCAACTCACCTGGAGATGCATGTCTACCTACCTATGTCTGTCTTGAACAGCCTAGCAGGACAAGCGCACTCCCTCAATTCTATCGTGAAATCCTCTAGGGCATTAAGTAACCTGGTAGACTTACCAATAACAAATCTTACATCGAAGGGCTCATCGATCTTCCTACCCCTAACTTGCCACATCACAGAAGATAGCGACAACAAAACTACTACTAGCATCACAATTAAAGCATAGATGCATAAATCTAAACTTGCAAGAACGTACCTGACGTTACCCTGGTGTCTGACCTAGCCTCCTCCCGATCATAGCGAAGGCTCTAGCCTTCACCCTCTGTTCTCCTTCCTCGTAGTGGAGCTCCCTACCCTCGACTTCTTGTAGTCTCTTCTCATGTATCCTGTCTTGCCACAGTCGTAGCATTTACCCATTTGACAGTCCCTCGCTCTGTGGCCCTCCTTTCCACACTAAAAACAAATATTCAGTCCCCACTTGCACTCCTCCTCATGGCCTCTGCCACACTTATTGCATATCTCTCCTTTTCTTTCTATTTTCTTCCGATCGTCGTCCCTGACATCATACCACCATACACAAATCCACCATCATTTTCTCGCATTCCTTTACCCTTCTTAACATAGGCTCGCTCCTCCCCTTCGTCTGTCATCGCCATCGCCCCTCGCTCGTCGTACAATCTTCCCGCCAGGTCAACTGCCGACCTAAACGTGCTCGGTTGGCAGCGATCATGTGCCTACGGATGTCCGCCGGCAAGCCCTGAATATACCTCTTGATCTTTCGCAAAAGAGGTGTCACCTGATTTAGCACCAGGCGTGCCATCTCGTTGAACTTCGTGGTGTACTGTTGATGTGTCAGGGTTTCGGCCTCCAGTTGTAGGAACTCCCTCTAAACCTTGTCCATCTCTCGGTGAGGACAGAACTCCTCAATCATCAGCCTCTTCAACTCCGGCCATCTCATCCTTCCAATAGCTCTGCTACCCTCAGCTTCGACTATATTGTCCTACCAGCACAGAGCCAAATCCATAAAAGAATGGGTAGCAAACTTTACTTTCTGATCCTCTTGACACTCGCTGATATTCAATACAGCTTCCATCTCCCGCAGTAGCAGCAGTGCCATTTTCATCAAATGTTAGGGGCTTGCATCGTTGAAACACCCCATAGTTACAGCCTCGTGTCGCCTCCGGCGCAGGCTCTTCCTCTTCTTCCTCTTTGTCATCGAAGAAAACCGTTTCAGTCTCGGGTCGTCTCCTATCGCCCGAAGGTCTACCCCTTTCCTATCTCACCCCATCTCTAACAGCCTTTATAACTTCGGTCACCACAGACGGTAGGATCGTCTGCATGACCTGATGCACTTCCTCCATGACTGCCTCTCTCATCGAGGCCCTCTGATTAGCATTCTCATCACTACCTTCCTAGTGAGGGGTCTCAGGTTCCTCATGGACTACTCTTTCAGCCCTAGACCTTCCTCGTGTCACCTGTGGTTTAGCACCACGTCCACCACCGCCTCCACCTCGTGAAGCTTTCGAAGATCTACCACCAACCATCTTCTATCACACTATAAGATTCAAACACTAATGCGGTCATTCAAGGTAATAACTCAGTTTATGTCAAGTATTCTAAGTCCCTAATTACAGGGGCCAGTTGTGATTAGCCACTTACTTTACTCTTCATACCCCAAGCATTTCCTATCCCGACTACATGAGTATATAAATCGGCACAATAGCACATAAGCCACATAACATGCACACATAATTCCGGTAATGTTAACTTACTTTAAACATTTACATAAAACCTTTACCTACAGGCACGCAGCTACTAGGACTGGCATCCAATTCCTTTTAGTCCCATTCTTAGTTTAGGATTAGGTTTTTCAAAATATTTACCCAATTCACTTGAACCTGGCTCTGATACCAACTTGTAAGGCCCCGTTCCCGGCACCTCACAGTTGGTCATTCATTGCACATAAAACATTATAAAACATACGTATATTTTGTAGCAGAATTTAAATCTTTCATTGATAACTAAAAACATATCATTTACAACGTTCGTTTTCATCTCAAAATACAATGACATGTCAAAATACAGATGTCAACCTCAAAACGCTCCGAGTAGCTTATGCATCCATGCCTGCAACTCCTCAGCATCAACAAATACCTGCCAACTATCATGCATACAAAAGTTAGCGACGCTGAGTGAGTTATAGTTTTATAATAAAATACTTTTCTTTGTTAAAACCGTTCTTTACTTTCTTTCAAAATCATACTATACTTTACAATCATTCGTGATCATGCATCATACGTTCATACAGATAATATCATTATTATCTTCATTATTACGTTCATTAACTTCATGCATTCAATGTATTATATTATTGTTCACTTCTCTTTCTAGATCCGGTCAGACTTTACCCTCTTCGTGGCACTCAGCCACGATTATTGAGGTTGAATGACAAGGATCCTGTTCAGTACTTTATTACGATAATTCATTTACATTCATTCATCTCTTGCACATTTCTCTTTATTACCCCAATCTTGTCCAATGTAATATCCCCGACTCATGCTCGAAAGTTGATGTTGTGCCAGGGCCTGCTCACAAACCCCCGACTCATGTCCGAAGATTGACACAGCACCGGGATATGCGACAAAGATCCCATATGAGTCAATCACAGGGATTGAACTCTATCCGAGACTGTTGCAACACAAAGTCTCTCACCTCATTATCTCGTCTCTTGCAATATCCCCGACTCATGTCCAAAGACTGATACTGTGCCGGGGCCTGATAAACAAACCCCCGACTCATGTCCAAAGACTGACACAGTACCGTGATACACGACACGGATCTCATCATCCGTGTAAGGCCCCGTTCTCGGAAACCTCACAGTTGGTCAATCATAGCATTTAAAACATTAAACATTACAATTAAACAAGCTTAAGCAACAGAATAATTTATCAAAAGCCATTCACTTCATTTAAAACACTTTTTCTAAGCAATACATCATCATTGACTGTTTAGAAAAGACTTGTTTATATGCATTACAAAACAACAGCAACACAGAGTACGAATGGATGTCAGACTTTCCCTGCCGAGTAGCTTCACCCTCGTGCCATCCTCAGCAATAATTACCTGCCAACTGAAAATGTATAAAAGTTAGCGTTGCTCAGTGAGCTCTAGTTTTATAAGTAATAAAATACTTTCTATATGTTATATAAGAAAATACTCTTTTCTGTAAAAATACAACTCTGTACTATATATGCGAACACGCATCAACTATATGAACAAATTTTGTTCGTTCTCTTTACTGTAGGCCTTGTCTTTTCTATAAACTTTTATCTTTATGTTTCACTTTCTGTATGGACCAGTGAGCAATACCCCAACTATATGTGCGATGGAAAACGGGTGATGGGCCATCTATATCCCTCGAAAGGGTCAACTGTATCCCTCGAAAGGGTTAACTATATCCCTCGAAAGGGTCAACTGTATCCCTAGAAAGGGTCAACTATATCCCTCGAAAGGGTCAATTGTATCCCTCAAAAGGGTCAACTGTATCCCTCGAAAGGGTTCTGTGTACTATGTACTAGGCTAACCAATCACCCAGGGCACGCTGCAAAGGTTCTGCCAATCTCAATTGATTGACCCTGTGTGCATAATAGGATAGCTAACCCGCAGCACAGTTGAGCTAACAACAACATGGTCGTGTACCTCCTGTAAGCTTGCAAGACTTGTTAACATTTTCATTAATGTTCATCTTCTTTCGTATTGCTCTTTCACTTTATTATTATGATATACTTTACGTTACGATAATAACATACCACGTAAAGTCACATACTATAAGTAATAATAATAATAACAATAACAATAATAAGGAACAATCATAATCAATCATATCATGCATGAAACAACATCATTAATAAGCCCTTAGTCAACCTCGGTCAAAACCCTAGGGCACAGACTCCCAGAAAAATTCTGTAAAAATTTCTTAGTCTTAGGCGCATGGGAACTATTTGGGCGCATGAGCCCTGTTCGGGCGTTTCATTACTATGTAGGGGCATCAGCCAACACTTAAAACATTTTCCCTCTAGGTGCATGAACTATTCAGGCGCATGGGCACTATTTGTGCGTATGAATCACTTAGACGCATGAGTAATTCAAGCGCATGGATACTTAGGCGCATGGGCCTCTTGGGCGCATGGGCACTATTGGGGCGCATGGCCCTAGACTTAGTCGTCCAACTAACATTTCTAGGCGCATGGGCCACTGTTTAGGTGCATGGGCTGTACTTTATCATTTGTAAGGTAATCTTAGGTGCATGGGCTACTGTTTGGGCGCATGGATTACACTTAATTCTTCCTAAGGCATTTTCAGGCATATGAGCTTTATCTAGGCGCATGGACCTTCTATTCAACATATTTCTAGTATGTTTCCAACCCAAATCATCAATTTCATCTGTTCTAAGCTTAATATGGCTATCTAAACATGAATAACCTATAAGCATTCAAGAATCACATTCATTCATGCACATTTCATACGAGCATACATACTCGAACATTTGAAAATCTTTTACATACATTTTCAGTTGGTAGGTAATTATTGCTAAGGATGGCACGAGGGTGAAGCTACTCGGCAGGGAAAGTCTGACATCCATTCGTACTCTGTGTTGTTGTTGTTTTGTAATGCATATAAACAAGTCTTTTGTAAAGATTCAATGATGATGTATTGCTTAACAACAGTATTTTAAATGAAGTGAATGGCTTTTGATAAATTATTTATGCTGCTTAAGCTTTTTAATTGTAATGTTTAATGTTTTAATTGCTATGATTGACCAACTGTGAGGTTTCCGGGAATGGGTCCTTACAAGTTGGTATCAGAGCCAAAGTTTAAGAGAATTGGGTTAAATAAACTTTTAAAACCTAAACTTAAACTGAAAATGGGACAATGGAGGGGTGTCAGCTCGACTAGCTACGTGCCATCAGGTATGTCTTTTCTTAACGATTAACTGGTATTATGTGTGCATGCTATTTGACTATGTGCTCTTTGTAGATTTAAATACTAATGTAGTCAGGACAGGTAATGCTCGGGGTATGAAGAATAAAGTAAGTGGCTAATCACAACTGGCCACTGTAATTAGGGACCTACTATACTTGACATAAACTGAGTTATTACCTTGAATGACCATGTTAGTGTTTGAATCTTATAATGTGCTTATAGAGGATGGCTGGCGGTGGATCTTCAAAGGCCTCTCGTGGTGGAGGTCACGGTGCTGCTCCACGACCCAAGAGAGGGAGACCTAGAGTCAAGAAAGGGGTTCATGAAGAACCAGAGACCCCTCATCCAGAGGGTGGCGACGAGAGCACCAATCTGAGGGCCTCAGTAAAGGAGGCTGTGGTGGAGAGGTTCACCAGGTCATGCAGACGATTCTACCGTCTGTGGTGACCGAAGTGATCAAGGCAGTTAGAGAGGGAGAGAGAAAGGAAGGGGTGGATCTACGGGCGAAAGAAGACAGCCCGAGACTGAGATGGTTCCGTCCGATGATGAGGATGAGGAAGAAGAGCCTGCGCCGGAGGCAACCCGAGGCTGTAACTACGGGGTGTTTATGAGATGCAAGCCCCCTACTTTCGATGGAAACGGAACTGCGGCTGCTGCTCACCGGTGGGTATGGCAGATGGAGGTTATCCTCGATATTAGTGAGCCCCGTGCGGATCAGAAGGTGAAATTCGCTACCCACTCCTTTGTGGACTCGGCTTTGTGCTGGTGGGACAACATTGTCCAAGCCGAGGATAGTAGGGAAATTGGAAGAATGAGATGGCCTGAACTGAAGAAGTTGGTGATTGAGGAATTTTGTCCTCACAGAGAGATGGACAAGGTAGAAAGAAACTTCCTGCAGCTGGAGGCGGGAACGATGACACACCACGAATACACCACCAAATTCAATGAAATGGCATGGTTGGTGCCTGATCAAGTGACACCATTGTCAGGAAAGATTAAAAGATACATCCAGGGGCTGCCGACGGATATCTGTAGGCATATGATTGTCGCCCGGCCTAGCACTTTCAGGTCGGCAGTTGACTTGGCTGGCAGATTATATGATGAGCGCGAGGTGGTGGTGGCTGAGGTGGATAAGAAGGATGGTGGTAGTCGGAACTAGAATGGGAAATGGTTTGGACGTGGTAGAACTGCTCCAAACAAGAAGGTGGCAAAGGTGGGTGATCGACGTGTGGTCACATCTAGATCGGGGCTGAGGAGGTGTGATAAATGTGGGCGGGAGCATACTGGTGAGTGCAGAATGGGGATGAACGTATGCTTGAGGTGTGGTCAGCCTTGCCACATCGCTAGAGACTTCAAGAAGCCGAGGGCAGAGAGCTCTGGGGCAAAGAAGAAGAAGCCAGAGGAAGGAGGGCCGAGGGCAGGTGCTAGAGCTTACACCTTGACCCGGGAAGAAGCCAGAGCCGATCCCAATGTTGTGTCAGGTATGTTTCTTGTAAACCAAACTTGTGCTTCTATATTGTTTGATTCTGGTGCTAGTAGGAGTTTTATTTCTACTACTTTCTGCGCTAAGTTGCTTGTTGTCAGTAGAAAGGTTAGTGCACCATTTGATGTAGAAACTGCTATTGGTAAGTCCACTAGAATTACTGATATGATAGAGGACTGTGCCATAGAACTAGAAGGTCATAGGTTTGCTGCTAGGTTACATGTGATACCCCTAGGTGGATTTGATGTTGTACTAGGGATGGACTGGTTAGCAAACTATGAAGCAAACATCGTGTGTCGCAAGAAGATGATTCGATTAGTTGCGTCCAATGGAAGTTTGGTTATGATTTATGGAGATCGCGTCACGATGATTCTGAAAGTGATTTCGATGGCGGTGGCGGGAAAGTGCATGAGGCGTGGATGTAGTGCCTACTTGGCCTACGTAAAGGATGTGGACGCGCCAACACCGCAACTATCCGATGTACCTGTTGTGTGTGACTTTCCGGACGTATTCCCGGAAGACTTATCCGGCGTGCCACCGGATCGCGAGATTGAGTTCCAAATTGACTTGATATCCGGTATTCAACCTGTTGCCAAAGCACCGTATCGATTAGCTCCCACAGAAATGAAAGAACTCAGGCAACAGTTGCAAGAACTGCTCGATAAGGGGTTCATTAAACCGAGTATCTCTCCCTGGGGTGCTCCGGTCGTGTTTGTGAAGAAGAAAGACGGTAGTATGAGGATGTGTATTGACTACCGAGAGCTGAACAAGTTAACGGTGAAGAACCAATACCCCCTACCAAGGATAGATGATCTGTTTGATCAGCTCCAAGGTGCTAGTTGGTTTTCAAGGATAGATCTTCGATGTGGTTACCATCAGCTGAAGGTGATGGAGCAGGATATCCCTAAAACAGCTTTTCGCACACGCTATGGTCACTATGAATTCCTTGTTATGTCATTTGGTCTGACCAAGGCGCCAGCTGCTTTTATGGACTTAATGAATCGAGTGTGTCGGCCAATGTTAGATAAATCAGCGATTGTGTTTGTTGATGATATCCTGATTTATTCAAGGAGCACGGAGGAGCATGCCGATCACATTCAGGAGGTGTTAGAGACCTTGAGAAGGGAGAAGTTGTATGCCAAATTCTCCAAATGCGCATTCTGGTTATGAGAAGTTCAATTCTTGGGTCACGTGATAAACCCAGAATGGATTATGGTAGACCCTTCTAAGGTGGAGGCGGTGATGCAATGGAAGTCTCCGAGGACGCCATCCGAGATTCGTAGTTTCTTGGGGTTGGCGGGTTATTATCGAAGATTCATTTAGGACTTTTCCAAGATCGCTTCTCCTCTGACCAAGATAACCCGAAAGGATGTAAAGTTTGTATGGAGTCAAGCTCAGGAACAGGCGTTCGGGGAGTTAAAGGTGAGGTTGACTCAAGCTCCTGTCTTGTCATTACCCGAAGGAAGCGAGGATTTGGTAGTATACTAAGATGCTTCTTACTTGGGGTTGGGGTGTGTATTAATGCAGAGAGGGAAGGTTATAGCCTATGCATCCCAATAGTTGAATGTTCATGAGGTCAACTACCCTACTCATGACCTGGAGCTAGCAACCATGGTCTTTGCACTAAAGATTTGGAGACACTATCTGTATGGGACGAAGTGCACCATTTTCACGGACCACAAGAGCTTGAAGTACTTCTTCGAGCAAAAAGATCTGAACATGAGGCAGAGGTGATGGTTGGAGCGTATAAAGGATTATGATTGTGAGATCCATTACCATCCTGGCAAAGCCAACGTGGTGGCCGATACTCTTAGCCGGAAGGAGAGGCCCGAGCCGATTCGGGTGAAAGCATACCAACTAATCATGACCTTTGACGTAATGAAGCAAGTCAAGGAGTTTCAAGATGAGGCATTAAGAGAAGATCATCTAAACTCTGAAAGAATACGAGGCCTTGTTGGGGAATTGAGTGAAAACACACTTTGTGTTAAAACTCGATTTGGACGGGTGTGGATTCCTTGTTGTTGTGATCTACGTGTGAGGATTATGGATGAAGCTCACAAGACTCGATACTCCAATCATCCTGGTGCCATAAAGATGTACCAAGATATGCAGAAAGATTACTGGTGGCCGGGTATGAAGCGTGACGTGGTGGAGTATGTGAGTAAGTGCCTTACTTGGCTACAGGTGAAGACGGAACACCTGATGCCGTATGGGAAGATCCAACCTTTGGATATACCGAAATGGAAGTGGGAGCACATCACCATGGATTTTATTATGAAACTGCCCCGTACTCCGAAAGGATACGATGCCATATGGGCGATTGTTGACCGCTTGACGAAGAGTGCTCACTTCCTACCGATCTACGAGACATATTCATTCGAGATGTTGGCTGACCTGTTCATCAAGGAGATTGTAACTCGTCATGGTGTACCGGTGTCCATTGTGTCTGATCGTGACACCCGCTTTACGTCTAAATTCTGGAAGAAATTCCACAACGCCAAGGGGACGAGGTTACACATTAGCACGACTTATCATCCCCAAACTGATGGCCAGTCAGAGAGGTCCATTCAGACGTTGGAGGACATGCTTCGGGCATGTGTAATCGATTTTGGTGGAAGTTGGGACGACCACTTATCGTTAGCCGAATTCTCATACAACAACTATCATGCCAACATTGGTATGCCACCATATGAGATGCTATACGGTAGGAGATGCAGAACACCCGTTGTTGGGGAGACATTGGTCAGAAAGAGTTGGGAAGCATCGAGGTAATCGAGGCTACGACTAAGAAGCTTGAGAGAATCAAAGCCTTCATGAAGGCAGCTAAAGATAGACATAAGTCGTATGCCGATAAACGACGTAGAGCAATTGAGTTCTAGGTGGGTGACCGGGTTATGTTGAAGGTCTCACCTGGAAGGGTATTATCAGAATCAGGAAATGGGGCAAGTTGAGCCCAAGGTATATAGGCCCTTTCCGAATCATTGCTCGAGTAGGAGAGGTGGCCTATAGATTAGAGTTGCCAGATGAGTTAAGTGGAATTCACCCGACATTCCATGTATCTCATTTGAGAAAGTGCTTAGCCGATGAGGGCATGATTGTTCCATTGGAGGACATTGAAGTTAATGAAAGGCTCAATTATGTGGAGCAACTAGTGGCAATCATCGATCGTAAAGAGAAGAGGCTGAGAAATAAAGTGGTTCCTTTTGTGCGTGTACAGTGGAAACACAAGAAGGGATCCGAATCTATATAGGAGACTGAGGAGGAGATGAGGCAGCATTATCCTCGTCTGTTTCAGGAATAACAGGTTTCGGGGACGAAACCTATATAAGGGGGGTGGACTTGTAACACCCAGTTATATTTTTAAAAGACAAAGAAATAAAGAATAAAAGAAAGAAAGGTAATTCAGTCCAAGTGGAGGGACTAAATGTGTAAAAAGGACAAAAATCTTTGAAAAGTTGGTGTAAAGGTGGGCATGGCCGCCCACCCTCACTTCACATCACCATCTTCTTTGGCTGGAGAGAGAGAGCAGAAACTCTCGGCTTGTGGAAGAAGAAGAAGAAGTAAACGAATTCAAGGTAAGAATTCGTGGTTTTTACATGTTTATGATGGATTTTATCCCGGTTATGTGCTTATGTGTAGTGTGTGCTGTGTGTATGTGTTTGGATGTTTTTTCTAGGTGTTTTGAACTCCTAGCAAGCGGGTAAAAGGGAAGAACACCCAATTTGCACTAGGTGAGTTCTAGACCCTGGTTTTTACTTGTTCTCAAACATCCTTGGGGCTGAAAATGTATGTAAAAGATTTTCAAATGTTCGAGTATGTATGCCCGTATGAAATGTGCATGAATGACTGTGATTCTTGAATGATTATAGGTTATTCATGTTTTGAATAGCCATATTAAGCTTAGAACAGATGGAGCTGATGATTTGGGTTGGAAACATACTAGAAATATGTTGAATAGAAGGTCCATGCGCCTAGATAAGGCTCATGCGCCTGAAAATGCCTTATAAAGAATTAAGTGTAATCCATGCGCCCAAACAGTAGCCCATGCGCATAAGATTACCTTAGAAATGATTAAGTACATCCCATGCGCCTGAACAGTGGCCCATGCGCCTAGAAATGTTAGCTGGACGACTAAGTGTAGGGCCATGCGCCCCAATAGTGCCCATGCGCCGAAGAGGCCCATGCGCCTAAGTATCCATGCGCCTGAATTACTCATGCGTCTAAGTGATTCATACGCACAAATAGTGCCCATGCGCCTGAATACTTCATGCACCTAGAGTGAAAATGTTTTAAGTGTTGGCTGATGCGCCTACATAGTAATGAAACGCCCGAACAGGGCTCATGCGCCCAAATAGTTCCCATGCGCCTAAGACTTAAAAAAATTTTACATAATTTTTCTGGGAGTCTGTGCCTTAGGGTTTTGATCGAGGTTGACTAAGGGCTTATTAATGATGTTGTTTCATGCATGATATGATTGATTATGATTGTTGCTTATTATTGTTATTGCTATTATTATTATTACTTAGAGTATGTGACTTTACGTGCTATGTTATTATCGTAACATAAAGTATATCGTAATAATAAAGTAAAAGAGAAATACGAAGGAAGAGGAACATTAATGAAAATGTTAACAAGTCTTGCAAGCTTACCGGAGGTACACGACCATGTTATCGTTAGGTCAACTATGTTGTAGGTTAGCTACCCTATTATGCACACAGGGTCAATCAATTGAGATTGGCAGGACCTTTGCAGCGTGCCCTGGGTGATTGGGTGGCCTTGTACATAGTACACAGAACCCTTTCGAGGGATACAGTTGACCCTTTCGAGGGATATAGTTGACCCTTTCGAGGGATACAGTTGACCCTTCGAGGGATATAGTTGGCCCATCACCCGTTTTCCATCGCGCATATAGTTGGGGTATTGCTCACTGATCCATACAGAAAGTGAAACATAAAGATAAAAAGTTTATAAAATAGACAAGGTCTACAGTAAAGAGAATGAACAATATTTGTTCATATAGTTGATGCGTGCTCACATATATAGTATAGAGTTGTATATTACAGAAAAGAGTATTTTCTAATATAATATATAGATATTATTTTATTACTTATAAAACTAGAGCTCACTCAGCAACGCTGACTTTTATACATTTTCAGTTGGTAGGTAATTATTGCTAGGAGATGGCGCGAGGGTGAAGCTACTTGGCAGGAAAAGTCTGACATCCATTCGTACTTTGTGTTGCTGTTGTTTTGTAATGCATATAAACAAGTCTTTTGTAAACAGTCAATGATGATGTATTGCTTAACAACAGTGTTTTAAATGAAGTGAATGGCTTTTGATAAATTATTTCCACTGCTTAAGCTTGTTTAATTCTAATGTTTAATGTTTTAATTGCTATGATTGACCAACTATGAGGTTTCCGAGAACGGGGCCTTACAATCCGTCACTTTCGTCATATGCAATACTCCCGACTCATGTTCGACGACTGATACTGTGTCGGGGGCTTCTCACAAAAACCCCCAACTCATGTCCGAAGACTGACACAGTACCGGAGTACGCGATATGCATCCGGTCTTATGCAATACCCCTGACTCATGTTCGAAGACAGATACTGTGCCGGGGCCTGCTCACAAACCCCCGATTCATGTCCGAAGACTGACATAGTACCGGGATACGCGACAAGGACTTCTTTCGAGTCAGTTGCAACACAGAGTCACTCACCTCATACTATGGTTGCAAGCCTTTCGTTCGTTCATTCATTCATTTATTCATGCATGCGTTCTATTATTATGTTCCCCTTTTCATTACCTTCCACTTTACGTTACATAATACTTTCATTACATTTATTAACGTTCAACGCAAAGCCAAGGGAAGATATACATACATAATAAGGAACATATACATAAACATACACCATCACCAATACAGGCACATCATACATGCATAACACACACCAAACATAAGCCATCACATCATAACCAGGCCTATCTCCCCATTATACCCCTTAAAAACCACTTAGAAAACCTCAAGTCCAAATTGGGCGCATGGGACCTTCCAGGCGCATGAGCATAAAAATTCTAAGTGTAAAACAGTCTGGGCGCATGGGCACTATTTAGGCGCTTCTGCCCTGTTCAGGCGCTTTGCCACTATGCAGGCGCATGGCACCGGTTCAGGTACATCACCAACACTTAGCTGTTTCAACACTTGGGTGCACGGGCACTATTTAGGTGCCTGGCCAACACTTGGGCGCATGGCCAACACTTAGGCGCATGGGCCACTGTTTAGGCGCATGGACCCCCTTTGGGCGCATGGCCAACACTTGGACGCATGGGCCAACATGCTGGGCGCATGGGCCACTGTTTAGGCGCATGACCCACCCTTGGGTGCATGGCCAACACCTAGGTGTCTGGCCTCTCATTCTGTGTGCATGAGCCACTGTTTAGGCGCATGAGCCACCTCTGGGCGCATGGACCACTGTTCATGTTCATCAGAACATTCTGAAATATTTTCTATGTTATCAACATCACCCGATTATCATTCCAATCATACCCAAACACAGATCTAACATACTAAGGGCATCTAAGCATGCTAATCATCACTACCCCATAGGCCAACTTTAAAACATACATATATGCATCATTTTGAACATAAGGCTGTAAACTCACGGTTTTTTCAAAATGTTTACTTAGTGTGCATAATAGCCCCAAACAAGTTGAAAATCAGTAAAAGAGGGGTTCTAGAAACTCACCTTGAGCAGCCTTTAAGCAACACTCTTCCAGTTCAAGACCCACCTTCGATTCAGCTCTTGAATCTTGAAAACAAACACTAAACACCAAGAACTTCGGTTAAGAACTCGAAACCCAACTGAAACCGAGCTCATATAAGAGAAGACTTACCTTTGAAGCTGCTTCTTCCACTTTCTCTCTCTAGAATCGGGGCTTTCTCTCTTCTTTCTTCCTTCGAGAGCAAAAGCAGCTTTCTGCTTTTGATATGGGCGACCATGCCCCTTAAATTTTTAAAAAAATAAGGTTTTGTACTTTGTACACTTTATCCCTCTCCACTTGTGCACAATTTCTATTATTTCTATTTACTTATCTTTTCCTTCCGTTTAAAAAGAAATTTAGGGTGTTACAACTAATTAAGTTGAAATAATATTAAATGTCATTATTCATTAAACATTACAAAACAAATATGTAAGATACAAGAAATAACATAAGTCTTTCAATTAATCTAGGTCCAAGTCCTATATGAGAACAAGAAGATCTTCAAGTAGTAAACCTAAAGCATGTTAAAAATAAAAGGTCGACTTTGAAAGTTAGTGAGATTTCCATAGTTTGAAATATATAAGTATATAAAAGATGGCAATTCATGTTATAAGTTAGAGAGCAAAGTAACTAAGGATGTAAGACAGAATGTACAATCAAACCTTGACAATGTTTTACAAGTCTCAAACGTTTACATGCATATACGATTAGCTAAGTGTACTTGGATCAACCAAGCAGGCTTATCAGGCCCATAGATCTATGACGTCACCAGGCTAGCAATAGTTAATGATTGTACATATATTCGACATTACATGGTAGCTACAAAGATCAACTAACCATAACATGCAAGTGAATTGCCATAAGTTTACGAGCATCAAACGTGTTTACCAGTGCAATGTTTATAAGTTAACATGTTTCACCCCAAAGTCTAAAAACATGCAAAAAAGGGTATAGAAATACTCACATAATATATACAAGGTGTTGACAAGAATTTAAACGAGGCTCCAATGGTTTTTTTTACAAGTTGCATAAACGTATATGTTCCAAGATTAAGTTCGATAATAAGATTAATAACCAGACATGAATTAGGGTTTCAATTGGAATTTGGGGGTTTAAATAATGAAGTAAAATAACGAATCATTTTTTATTTAATAAAGTAATATAATTCCATTACGTTTAAGTTTAAATAAAAAAAATGTCTCAACAATTTTAGTTATTGACTTAATAGGAATTAGGTATAATATGTGGAAAGAAATAATTAATTTAATAATTAGTTATTTAAAACTTGATAAAGAGAATTAATTACATACTTAAATGACTTGTAGGATAACTTATAATATTTAAATCATTTTAAAAAGTTTTTAAACCTTTAAATGATTTTTATAAAAGCATTACAATATCTAAAACCTTAAAATAAGAATGAAAAATAATAGAAAATTTATTGTTTTATTATTTCCAAGAGTTTAAATAAAAGTTATGAAATAAATTTATTAATATGATATAACATGCTTAAATGATTAGATGAATGATTAAATATCTATTTAAATAACCATTTTTATAATTAAACATTTAAAGTACTTGAAATATGTAGTTTTAAAGTGTTTTGGGTATAATCAAAGTTTTGACTATAATATATTATAACATATAAATAACCTAATAATATTTTAATAAAACTTTTTATTCTTTAACAAGTAGTTAAAGTCAAGAGTTATAAGTTTTAAAATATTAATAATTTCTGAAATATTTTATTTAAGAGAATAATTTTTTATCTAGATTTTATAATAATTTTCTAAAAAAATGCAAGAAATCAATCAAACAAAACATAAAAATATTGGTAGAGGCCCGGTTCGAACCCGGGACCTCCTGCCCATGGAGCATTGTTGTAACCGCTGGGCCAAAGCCCAGAACTTGTTTTAATTTACAAGTTAATTATCAAGATTCATACTTCAGAAAAACCTCCCAAATTAACATGAACCCTAACTTGATTTGATCCAAATTGAACACAAATTCATAGTCGTTAACAGGATCCAACTTAGGGCTTTTGATCCCAAAGTGAACTCGAGTATAAGGATGTCTTTAAATTGCCCGAATTGAAGCGAAACTAAGGTGCACGAAAGAAGAACAAGTGGTGAATACGTGGATGTGTTTCAAGGTGCAAACGTTGATGATAACTCAATTAACCTTGAGGTTAGCTTAGTGTGGTGTTCTTGATGCAAAGCCCCTTGTCAATTTCTAAGATTGAAGCCTAGATATTGGTGTTCGAGTGTGGTGTAGGTTGCGATTGAACATGAAGATAGAATTTGAGGTTTGTGTTTGTTTTAGGTGTAACAGAAAGTGGTGGACGCTTAAAATTAGTTATAGGATGGTTTATATTCGTTTAATTAGATTATTAATGAGGTTTAATACTCGAACAACTAAGAAGTTAAAGATGTTTCGTTTAAGCGTTCGATTAACATAGTAACCGGTGATTAAACACGTTTAATTGGGCATTCAAGGTCAAAGTGTCTTCTAGAAAGGTTGGGGAACGGTTTAGGGTGAAAAATCGATTTAATTTAAGATTTTTGGGTTCGCCGGAGCCGCGCGGGGCTTGCCGGCCGGCGACCGGGAAAATAGCGGTGAGGGAGGGAGGTTTGGGTTAATTACACATATGGCCCCTGGAGTTTGATAATTTATTATTTTATGCTAGAACTTTTATTTTAAGTTTTCATAAATTACAATTTAAACCTTAAACTTATATAACTAAATAAATTAAATAATTATTAGTTTTGAACAATTAAATTTCCTAAAACTTTATAAGCTTATTAAAAGTTATTTTAAACTTAATAAATTTTTAATAAAACTTTTCCATTTAGATATTTATAGTAAAATGATTATTAAATCTTATAACTTTATGTAAAGATATATTTCTAAGTAAATTATTATAAGTTGTTTTAAACAATTAAAAAAAGAAATAATTTACAATAAATGTTGTATTTAATCCATAAAACCATTAAAATAATTTAATAATGGAAGTTCAAATTGAGTTCGGGTTTAGGGTTTTAACTCGAAAAATTTCGGATGTTACAGTCTCTCCTGCTTTAAGAAATTTCGTCCCGAAATTTAATCAAAATAGACCAATTTCAAGGATATGAGGAGACTTGGATTTCATTTCACGATTACAAGTGATCTCTTAGAAGCGTTTAAACTCAGCAAGTTTAGTTATGATGCTCTGATAGATTTAAGTTTATTAAGTTTCTTAATTCACAATTTCATGTATTCCTTGGCAAAGGGTACAAGATTATTAATCTAAAATGTTTAACTGATAAAAGTTTGTATCTTAAATGGTTCAAGACATTCGGGAAGGTTGTCACGCAAAAAAACACTAAGTATCAGTGTGACATGAGACTCGAAGATAAGTTTAGGATGTTTTTGGATGGAATATAGAATTCATAAAAGCTTCTCAAGTAATAACTTTAACATAGTTCTTAGATGATTTATTCTTGTCTACTTATATCATTAAGGTTCCAAAGTTTCATTAGTGTAACGTTGATATGAGAATTATGTTTGTTATGATTAAGGATTCAATTTAGAATGAAATCATCATTGTAATAAGCATTCGGGATAAGTGCAGTTTTGAGGGAAAGATGTTTAGAAAGATTTTTAAGGGTAACTAAGAGAAATAGGATAATGATTTTAAGATTTAAGGGAACAAAATCAATGAAGAAACAAGTCAAAATAACAAGATGTTTCGAGTGTAACGTTCGGTTTACAAACCAAAGCATTACGTTGACTTATCAAAGTATTATGTCAGCTACAACCTTAATGAATACATGCATACCTATAAGCGGACACTCACCCCAAGGGTTCCCAGGTAAGGTAAATGGATCCATCGGCTGATTTGGATTTATATGAATGCATTGCCTAGACAGAACACCTCGAGATACAGTCATCCTACCCTTCCAGCATTACATGTTTCAAGTTATACGACATAGACTTTGACGAGACTTGAAAACCACAAATAAAGATTCAAAACACATTTTCAAAACCATTTGATTTAGGCATATAATGCCTTAGAATATGATTTATGGTTCGTGTGTGCATTGATAAGATTCAAAGTATAAGAATAAGCATATAAGGCATATAATCACATAATCAAGTATAAACATATAAGGCACATAAAATCCTATCTAAGCATATAAAATAAATAAGAGGACTCATGTGTAAGGGTACTTAGTTATAGTTTAGGTCATTCCATTTCTAATAACCTAAATCCCTATAACCACGGCTCTGATGCCAATTTGTCACACCCCGACCGATGGCGGAATCATCGGGGCGGACGAATGCGAGACGATTGCTCATAGCACATGGAACTAATTAAGTTGAAATAATATTAAATGTCATTATTCATTAAACATTAGAAGACAAATATGTAATAACAAACCAATCAAGATACAAGCAATAACATAAGTCTTTCAATTAACCTAGGTCCAACACCTATATGAGCACAAGAAGATCTTCAAGTAGTAAACCTAAAACATGTTAAAAATAAAAGGTCAACTTTGAAAGTTAGTGAGATTTACATAGTTTGCAATACATAAGTATATAAAAGATGGAAGTTCATGTTATAAGTTAGAGAGCAAAGTAACTAAGGATGTAAGACAGAATGTACAATCAAACCTTGACAAAGTTTTACAAGTCTCAAATGTTTACAAGCATATACGATTAGCTAAGTGTACTTGGATCAACCAAGCAGGCTTGTCAGGCCCATAGATCTATGACGTTGCCAGGCTAGCAATAGTTAATAATTGTACATATATTCGACATTACATGGTAGCTACAAAGATCAACTAACCATAACATGCAAGTGAATTGCCATAAGTTTACAAGCATCAAACGTGTTAACAAGTACAATGTTTATAAGTTAACATGTGTCACCCCAAAGTGTAAAAATATGAAAAAGGGGTGTAGAAATACTCACATGATATATATAAGGTGTTGACAAGAATTTAAACGAGGCTCCAATGTTTCTCTTACAAGTTGCCTAAGTGTATATGTTCCTAGATTAAGTTCGATAATAAGATTAATAATGAGACATGAACTGGGGTTTCAATTGGAATTCGAGGGTTTAAATAATTATGTAAAATAATAAATCGTTTTTTATTTAATAAAGATAATATAATTCAATTAAGTTTATGTTTAAATAAAAAATGTCTCAACAATTTTAGTTATTGACTTAATAGGAATTAGGTATAATATGGGGAAAGAAATAATTAATTTAATAATTAATTATTTAAAACTTGATAAAGAGAATTAATTACATATTTAAATGACTTGTAGGATAACTTATAATTATTAAATCATTTTAAAAAGTTTTTAAACCTTTAAATGATTTTTATAAAAGCATTACAATATCTAAAACCTTAAAATAAGAATGAAAAATAATAGAAAATTTTATTATTTTATTAGTTTCAAGAGTTTATAGAAAAGTTATGAAATAAATTTATTAATATGATATAACATGCTTAAATGATTAGATGAATGATTAAATATCTCTTTAAATAACCATTTTTATAATTAAACATTTAAAGTACTTGAAATATGTAGTTTTAAAGTGTTTTGGGTATAATCAAAGTTTTGACTATAATATATTTATAACATATAAATAACCTAATAATATTTTAATAAAACTTTTTATTCTTTAACAAGTAGTTAAAGTCAAGAGTTATAAGTTTTAAAATATAATAATTTCTGAAATATTTTATTTAAGAGAATAATTTTTTATCTAGATTTTATAATAATTTTCTAAAAAAATGCAAGAAATCAATCAAACAAAACATAAAAATATTGGTAGAGGCCCGGTTCGAACCCGGGACCTCCTGCCATGGAGCATTGTTGTAACCGCTGGGCCAAAGCCCAGAACTTGTTTTAATTACAAGTTAATTATCAAGATTCATACTTCAGAAAAACCTCCCAAATTAACATGAACCCTAACTTGATTTGATCCAAATTGAACACAAATTCATAGTCGTTAACAGGATCCAACTTAGGGCTTTTGATCCCAAAGTGAACTCGAGTATAAGGATGTCTTTAAATTGCCCGAATTGAAGCGAAACTAAGGTGCACGAAAGAAGAACAAGTGGTGAATACGTGGATGTGTTTCAAGGTGCAAACGTTGATGATAACTCAATTAACCTTGAGGTTAGCTTAGTGTGGTGTTCTTGATGCAAAGCCCCTTGTCAATTTCTAAGATTGAAGCCTAGATATTGGTGTTCGAGTGTGGTGTAGGTTGCGATTGAACATGAAGATAGAATTTGAGGTTTGTGTTTGTTTTAGGTGTAACAGAAAGTGGTGGACGCTTAAAATTAGTTATAGGATGGTTTATATTCGTTTAATTAGATTATTAATGAGGTTTAATACTCGAACAACTAAGAAGTTAAAGATGTTTCGTTTAAGCGTTCGATTAACATAGTAACCGGTGATTAAACACGTTTAATTGGTGCATTCAAGGTCAAAGTGTCTTCTAGAAAGGTTGGGGAACGGTTTAGGGTGAAAAATCGATTAATTTAAGATTTTTGGGTTCGCCGGAGCCGCGCCGGGGCTTGCCGGCCGGCGACCGGGAAAATAGCGGTGAGGGAGGGAGGTTTGGGTTAATTACACATATGGCCCCTGGAGTTTGATAATTTATTATTTTATGCTAGAACTTTTATTTTAAGTTTTCATAAATTACAATTTAAACCTTAAACTTATATAACTAAATAAATTAAATAATTATTAGTTTTGAACAATTAAATTTCCTAAAACTTTATAAGCTTATTAAAAGTTATTTTATAACTTAATAAATTTTTAATAAAACTTTCCATTTAGATATTTATAGTAAAATGATTATTAAATCTTATAACTTTATGTAAAGATATATTTCTAAGTAAATTATTATAAGTTGTTTTAAACAATTAAAAAAAGAATAATTTACAATAATGTTGTATTTAATCCATAAAACCATTAAAATAATTTAATAATGGAAGTTCAAATTGAGTTCGGGTTTAGGGTTTTAACTCGAAAAATTTCGGATGTTACAGTCTCTCCTGCTTTAAGAAATTTCGTCCCGAATTTAATCAAAATAGACCAATTTCAAGGATATGAGGAGACTTGGATTTCATTTCACGATTACAAGTGATCTCTTAGAAGCGTTTAAACTCAGCAAGTTTAGTTATGATGCTCTGATAGATTTAAGTTTATTAAGTTTCTTAATTCACAATTTCATGTATTCCTTGGCAAAGGGTACAAGATTATTAATCTAAAATGTTTAACTGATAAAAGTTTGTATCTTAAATGGTTCAAGACATTCGGGAAGGTTGTCACGCAAAAAAACACTAAGTATCAGTGTGACATGAGACTCGAAGATAAGTTTAGGATGTTTTTGGATGGAATATAGAATTCATAAAAGCTTCTCAAGTAATAACTTTAACATAGTTCTTAGATGATTTATTCTTGTCTACTTATATCATTAAGGTTCCAAAGTTTCATTAGTGTAACGTTGATATGAGAATTATGTTTGTTATGATTAAGGATTCAATTTAGAATGAAATCATCATTGTAATAAGCATTCGGGATAAGTGCAGTTTTGAGGGAAAGATGTTTAGAAAGATTTTTAAGGGTAACTAAGAGAAATAGGATAATGATTTTAAGATTTAAGGGAACAAAATCAATGAAGAAACAAGTCAAAATAACAAGATGTTTCGAGTGTAACGTTCGGTTTACAAACCAAAGCATTACGTTGACTTATCAAAGTATTATGTCAGCTACAACCTTAATGAATACATGCATACCTATAAGCGGACACTCACCCCAAGGGTTCCCAGGTAAGGTAAATGGATCCATCGGCTGATTTGGATTTATATGAATGCATTGCCTAGACAGAACACCTCGAGATACAGTCATCCTACCCTTCCAGCATTACATGTTTCAAGTTATACGACATAGACTTTGACGAGACTTGAAAACCACAAATAAAGATTCAAAACACATTTTCAAAACCATTTGATTTAGGCATATATGCCTTAGAATATGATTTATGGTTCGTGTGTGCATTGATAAGATTCAAAGTATAAGAATAAGCATATAAGGCATATAATCACATAATCAAGTATAAACATATAAGGCACATAAAATCCTATCTAAGCATATAAAATAAATAAGAGGACTCATGTGTAAGGGTACTTAGTTATAGTTTAGGTCATTCCATTTCTAATACCTAAATCCCTATAACCACGGCTCTGATGCCAATTTGTCACACCCCGACCGATGGCGGAATCATCGGGGCGGACGAATGCGAGACGATTGCTCATAGCACATGGAACTAATTAAGTTGAAATAATATTAAATGTCATTATTCATTAAACATTAGAAGACAAATATGTAATAACAAACCAATCAAGATACAAGCAATAACATAAGTCTTTCAATTAACCTAGGTCCAACACCTATATGAGCACAAGAAGATCTTCAAGTAGTAAACCTAAAACATGTTAAAAATAAAAGGTCAACTTTGAAAGTTAGTGAGATTTACATAGTTTGCAATACATAAGTATATAAAAGATGGAAGTTCATGTTATAAGTTAGAGAGCAAAGTAACTAAGGATGTAAGACAGAATGTACAATCAAACCTTGACAAAGTTTTACAAGTCTCAAATGTTTACAAGCATATACGATTAGCTAAGTGTACTTGGATCAACCAAGCAGGCTTGTCAGGCCCATAGATCTATGACGTTGCCAGGCTAGCAATAGTTAATAATTGTACATATATTCGACATTACATGGTAGCTACAAAGATCAACTAACCATAACATGCAAGTGAATTGCCATAAGTTTACAAGCATCAAACGTGTTAACAAGTACAATGTTTATAAGTTAACATGTGTCACCCCAAAGTGTAAAAATATGAAAAAGGGGTGTAGAAATACTCACATGATATATATAAGGTGTTGACAAGAATTTAAACGAGGCTCCAATGGTTTCTCTTACAAGTGCCTAAGTGTATATGTTCCTAGATTAAGTTCGATAATAAGATTAATAATGAGACATGAACTGGGGTTTCAATTGGAATTCGAGGGTTTAAATAATTATGTAAAATAATAAATCGTTTTTTATTTAATAAAGATAATATAATTCAATTAAGTTTATGTTTAAATAAAAAATGTCTCAACAATTTTAGTTATTGACTTAATAGGAATTAGGTATAATATGGGGAAAGAAATAATTAATTTAATAATTAATTATTTAAAACTTGATAAAGAGAATTATTACATATTTAAATGACTTGTAGGATAACTTATAATTATTTAAATCATTTTAAAAAGTTTTTAAACCTTTAAATGATTTTTATAAAAGCATTACAATATCTAAAACCTTAAAATAAGAATGAAAAATAATAGAAAATTTTATTATTTTATTAGTTTCAAGAGTTTATAGAAAAGTTATGAAATAAATTTATTAATATGATATAACATGCTTAAATGATTAGATGAATGATTAAATATCTCTTTAAATAACCATTTTTATAATTAAACATTAAAGTACTTGAAATATGTAGTTTTGAAGTATTTTGGGAATAATCCAAGTTTGGACTATAGTATATTTATAACATATAAATGACTTAATAATATTTTTATAAACTTTTTATTCTTTAACAAATATTTAAAGTCAAGAGTTATAAGTTTTATAATATTAATATTTTCTAAAATATTTTATTTAACAGACTAATTTTTTATTTAGATTTTATAATAATTTTCTAAAAATAATGCACGAAATCTATCAAACAAAACAAAAATTCTTGGGAGAGGCTCGGTTCGAACCCGGGACCTTCTGCCCATGTAGCATTGTTGTAACCGCTGAGCCAAAGCCCAAAACTTGTTTTAATTTACAAGTTAATTATTAAGATTCATACTTCTGAAAAAACTCCCAAATTAACATGAACCCTAACTTGATTTGATCCAAATTGAACACAAATTCGTAGTCGTTAACACGATCCAACTTAGGGCTTTTGATCCCTAAGTGAAATCAAGTATAAGGATGTGTTTAAATTACCCGAATTGAAGCGAAACTAACGTGCACGAAAGAAGAACAAGTTGTGACTGCGTTGATGTGTTTCAAGGTGCAAACGTTGATGATAACTCAATTAACCTTAAGGTTAGCTTCGTGTGGTGTTCTTGATGCAAAGCCCCTTGTCAATTTCAAAGATTGAAGCCCAGATATTGGTGTTCGAGTGTGGTGTAGGTTGCTGTAACACCCAGTTATTTAAAAAAAATACAAGACTTGAAGAATAAATGAAAGAAAAGCAATAAAGTCCAAGTGGAAGGACTAAAAGTGTCCAAAAGGACAAATCTCTGAAAAAGTTGGTGTAAAGGTGGGCATCGCCACCCTCACTTCACATCACCATTTTCTTCGGTTTTAGAGAGAGAGAGAGCAGGGGAACTCTCGGCTGAAGAAAAAAGAAGAACAGGAGAAGTGGAATTCAAGGTAAGAATCATGGTATTTAAGTGTTTATGACGGGTTTTATCCCGGTTACATGCTTATGTGCTTATGTGTTTGTGTATGTGCTCGGGTATGGGTGTTTGGTGTTATTTTTAGGTGTTTGAACTCAATTGCAAGCTGGTTAGAAAGGAAGAGACACCCAAGTTGCACCAAGTGAGTTTTAGACCCTCGGTTTTTACTTGTTTTAAACTATCTTTGGGGCTGAAAATGTATTAAATCGATTTTCAAAGCTTATGTATGTTTACCCGTATGTATTGTGCATGTTGGATGTTGATTCTTGAATGCATATAGGTTATTCTTGTTTAGAATAGCCATGTGAAGCTTAGAACAGATGGGTTCGATGATTGGGTTTGAAAACATACCGGGAACATGTCACACAGGAGGTCCATGCGCCTAGATAAGGCTCATGCGCCTGAAAATGCCTTAGAAAAATTTAAGTGTAATCCATGCACCTGAACAGTAGCCCATACGCCTAAGATTACCTTAGAAATGTTTAAGTACTGCCATGTGCCTGAACAGTGGTCCATGCGCCTAGAAATATAGTCGGACAACTAAGTGTAGGGCCATACGCCCCAATAGTGCCCATGCGCCCAAGTCGCTCATGCGCCTAAGTGTCCATGCGTTCGAATAACTCATGAGCCTAAGTGTTCATACACCCCAATAGTGCCCATGTGCCTGAATAGTTCATGCGCTTAAGTGATAAAATGATTAAGTGTTGGCTGATGCGCCTATATAGTGATGAAACGCCGAAACATGGCTCATGCGCCCAAATAGTGCCAAAGCGCCTAAGCACTTAGAAATTTTTACAGAATTTTCTGGGAGTCTGTGCTTTTAGGGTTTTGATCGAGGGTTGTTTGGGGCTTATTGATGATGATGTTTCTTTTAGGGTTATGATTGTTCCTTATTATTATTATTGCTATTATTATTACTTATAGTTTGTGACATTACGTGGTATGTTTATTATTGTAATGTAAAGTATATCGTAATAATAAAGAGAAAGAACAATAAAGAAAATAAGAGGAACATTAATGAAAATGTTAACAAGTCTTGCAAGCTTACAGGAGGTACACGACCATGTTGTCGTTAGCTCAACTGTGCTACGGGTTAGCTACCCTATTATGCACACAGGGCAAATCAATTGAGATTGGCAGTACCTTTGTAGCGTGTCCTGGGTGATTGGGTCGACCTTTTACACAGTACACAGAACCCTTTCGAGGGATATAGTTGACCCTTTTGAGGGAACAGTTGACCCTTTCGAGGGATATAGTTGACCCTTTCGAGGGATATAGATGGCCCATCACCTGTTTTCCATCGCGCATACAATTGGGGTATTGCTCATTGGTCCATATAGAAAGTGAAAGATAAAGAAAAAAGTTTACAGAACAGACAAGGCATATAGTAAAGAGAACGAATAGTATTTGTTCATATAGTTAATGCGTGCTCGCATATATAGTACAGAGTTGTATTTTACAGAAAAGGGTATTTTCATATGCAACATACAGAAAGTATTTTATTACTTATAAAACTAGAACTCACTCAGCAACGCTGACTTTTATACATTTTCAGTTGGCAGGTAGTTATTGCTGAGTATGGCACGAGGGTGAAGCTACTCGGCAGGGAAAGACTGGCATCCATTCGTATTCTATGTCGCTGTTGTTTTGTAATGCAGTAAAACAATTCTTTTGTAAACAGTAAAATGATGATGTATTGCTTAACAACAGTGTTCTAAATGAAATGAATGGTTTTTGATAAATCATTTTTGCTGCTTAAGTTTGTATAATTATAATGTTTTGTGTTTTAATTGCTGTGATTGACCAACTGTGAGGTGCCCGGGAATGGGGCCTTACAGTTGCGATTGAAGATGAAGATAAAATTTGAGGTTTGTGTTTGTTTCAGGTGTAACAGAGAGTGGTGGACGCTTAAGATTAGTTATAGGATGGTTTATATGTTTTTAATTAGATTATTAATGAGGTTAATGCTCGAACGGCTAAGAATGTCACACCCTCAAAATCCACTTGCGGAGTTTTACTGGGAGGCGTGTGAACAAACGAGGATCACAGTCAATAATTACTCAGAACGACTCTATATGCCATAATTTAAATAAATTCAACCAAAGTATGAACTTTAAACTGTGCGGAAGCATTTTGAAAAACAACCCAAAGAAATAAAAGTGTATACTATGGCAAAACATGTGCCAACCAAAAGAGTAAACATTAATCATTAAAATGCTATAAATGTCTGAAGACCGAGTCTTAGAATGCAAGTGAACCATGTAGTGCCCCTATGGCAAGCAAGCTAATAACCTGAGAATAGCATACTAAAATGTCAACACAATGGTTGGTGAGTTCAAGAGATATTCAAACATAAACAGTTTAATAATAGAGATATAAAAGTAGTGCATTGTACCAGATAGCTAGTCCATTAACAATAAATATTATTTCATAGTGATTTCGTAATTGAAGCTGACTGTGTTACGTTGTCGCCTCCTGTCATGACTTAACAGGTCTTGACAATGTTTGTTAGGACAAATTGCACCCGGTTGACCTCGAGTCACACAGGTGGGGCTCGTCAGACCCAGTAGTACTACCCAAATTTCCCCGCTATTCAATATTAACAATTCAAAAGTGTGAGGACTTTTCCATGATATCAACACTATATAATATTATACACAACTTGAATATATAAAGCGTTTGGGATTTACCAGTAAGCTATCTCCCCCAAAAGAGATTAAATAAAGAGTGGGGTATGAACTCACGTAATATGCGTATAGATACTTAGAGTTTGACTTGACAAACAGAATAGACAGACAACCTTCAGAGGTTACCTAGATCATATAAGTACATGAGTACGTGTAAGCAAAGAACATGTGAAACCCTAAGTACACTACAACCAAAGAATTAATATTTCAGAAAAAAAACCAGAAATGTTTGACCCAGTTGACCCGTTTGACCCGTTGGTGACTTTATGTGTTGTAAACCATTCAAGTAACCATACACATATATCATACATAGTTAACATTCAATAGATCATATGTATGCTATATTAACCAGGTGTATCACTTAGATCATCATACAACCAAGTATCATACAAGTCATGCGAATCTAGAACATTAACATATCCACTAGTTATAACACAACTAATATGCCACACAAAGATCAAATCACGCACCACATGCCATGTGAAGCCACTCACGACTTCACATCCTAAACCCTGCTAATCCTACCAAGTAGGGGCCTCAGATTCGCACGCGTGTATGATGATCATTGTTAGGATCTCAGCCTCTAGGTTTAATCGATTGAACAGATATAGCAGCGGAATAGCTCAGAATTAAACAAATTCAAGCAAGAACATTCGATATAAAGCGATAAAAGAATTTTGTTATAGAGAGAGAAATATCAGACAAAAGGAATATTGCATTAAGATTGTCGGCCTCTAAGGCACGATAACAGGTGAGTCATCTTTCCTTATAAAGGAAAGAATGACGTAGGCTGATGTCACCTGAAAGTGACATGTAACCGTTTTATAACTACTGATGTTTAACAACTACTGATGATGTCAACAACTGACATCTTCTTACAAATGTTCCTAAGTGTTAAACATCTTATTTACAACTACTGAAAAACATAAAACTACTGATACTACAACAACTGAAGAACAACCTCTTCAGTTGTTTACAAGTACTGAAAAGGAAACAAAACTACTGAAAAGTAAACAAACTACTGAAAGAAAAAGAAAACTACTGATGAAGAAAAACCATCACAACAACTGAAGAAGCCCTCTTCAGTTGTTGTCATCAGCTGTTAACATCAGCTGATGTCTTCAGTACTTGTACATCAGACTTTGTCTTTCAGCTGTTGATCTTCAGTCTTTGTCTTCAGTACTTGTTGAAGTCTTCAGACTTTAGATCTTCAGCTGTTGTCTCAGTCTTTGTCTTCAGTACTTCAAACGTACTTCAGCAGTTGTATTCTTCAGACTTTGTAGAACAGCTGATCAGGTCTTCTTCAGCTGTTGTGATGTCCTGTGGGACTTAGAGGTTTCTCTGATCAGGCTCATTGGTTCTTTTGGTCCAACAAACTCCCCTGAACCAATGCAGCCAAAACCTCTAAGTTATTGACGAGTCCCACTTATTTTGGCAGATAGATTGGTCTTTTTATCCTCTTGATCAGATGAGAAGTGACCCTTTTTCAGCACCGGCCTGGGAAGAAGTCTCTGATGATCTGTTTGGCATGATATGGTTGGGAGCTCTGTATTGGGGACTTGGACACCGAGCTGTTATCCCAACCATGAGATCTACTTCCCGTGTATCAGCCTATATGATTCCCTGGTGTAAGCCCTTAGAAACATGATCTGCTCATCCATTGTCAGCACCTCGGGCACACCATCAAATAATCCTTCTCGACCATACACTTCAGATATGTACTTGGCCTGTTTTCCATTCTTGAGCTCAACCGTGGTTATTTGTCTATAAGCAAACTCATCTGGATGAGTCCCTTCTAAGAGCAGGTTGAGCTCTTCTTGTTTGAAGTTTTCAAGTCTTTGTAAACCAATCCCTTCTTTATGATTTTGTTCTCCAACATCTTTTGGGGTGGTTGTTTGGCTTCATAGGCTTTCTTGAACTCTTCAACAATTTCCCAAGGGGACACTACAAGAACCACAGTGATGTCTTCGTCGACAACCCTCTTCACTTGGCCCTTGTATTTTGAAGGAATTTCTTTCTTGACAATTCGGTGTGCCACCCTAGGATCAGGCCATATCCTTACTTTTTCCCTTTGGTATTGAAAGGTATTAGCAAGGGTGTACAATCTTAATACTTCTTTCTTTCTTCATGCTAATCATTGAAGAGGATGTGGCATATGCTTTGTCAATGCTTTTCAGCATTTCCTCATCATGTCTTTGCATCTGTTCCTCTTCAATCTTTATCATCACATCATGCATTTGAGAACAGGAGTGATGGACATTGGTTAGCCTTAGGCAAAGTATAACTGCAGAGAGTGGCAGTCTGTCTTCATCCTCCTCTTCATCTTCATCAGGCCTCAGTACCTTTCTTTTCTTTTGTCTAGGTACATCACTGGCAGTGGGTTTTGGGGGTAAAGGATTTGGTTTTGTGGGTTGGATGGTTGGTTTAGAGGGTAAAGGGGTTGTTTTAGTGGGTTGTGGAGGTAGTGATTTTGAGGATAGAGGCTTTTCAGACTGTTTTAGCATTTTGGCTGTAAGGGAGGCTTTAGTAAATTTTGTCAGTTCTTTTCGGTTCCCAACCCCAGCTTCATTCAATGCCTCAATCACTAAACCTTTGGAGTATGCTTCAGACGAACAAATCTTGGTGGTTATTGCCAAGATGTTGTCCCTGGTCCAGGCCCTTATTTCATCAGAGATCTTCCCAAGTATTTAGCTATAAATCTGATCATTATCTCCAGCCTTTCTCTTTCTAAGGCATCATAGCTAGCCCATCTTGAGTTGATCTCCTCTGTTTCCAACCTTCTGATCTCGGAGTCTAGTTGTTGGATGTCAAAACCCTGCCTATATAACTGTTCAATGATTTTATCCATTGAACGGTTATGGTTGGCATCAGCTTCTTTCACCATATCATTCAGCTCCTTCTCCTTCTCAGACTCTCCTTTCCTCTTTTGATATGTGACATGAAAGTCTTTTTGACTTTCATTCACTTCAGCTCTCTTCTCACTCTCCTTCTCCTTCTCATTTACCTTCTCTGATTCTTTCTCTCCTTCTCCCCATCTGTCCTCTTCCTTTTTTTTTTCCTTTAACTAACTGACTCTCCCCCTTTTTGGTTGCATTGGGTGCAAGGGTTTGAGCAGTAGAAAGTGATTTGGTCACCAACTCCTCCACCAAGGGTTGTATTATTGTAGGAAGCCTCTCATCAATGGCTTTGATCACTATATCTGTGATCATGGGAGTGATGAGAGGTAGGGATTTTTAAGGTTAGCAACTGATTGATCAGGATGGTTCTGTTCCTGAGAATCAGTGCCAAAAGCAGAGGCTGGTGGTTTGGAAGTATGTATTGGCTGAGTGTTTAGGGGACCTTCAGAAGAGGTGCCATCTGTGGGTGTATTGTGGTGGCAGATGGACTTTCATCCTGAGACATCTTGGCCAGCAGCTCTTTGAGTCTGCTAACCTCATCCTCTAGGATGGTGTTTTGAGCAACTACATCATAGAAGAAGCTCAGGTCATCATCAGTTGATACTGAATCACCTGACCTCTGACAGAGTCAGGATGAACATGCCTTGAGTGTAGATCAAGTATAGCATGTGCCCCTTGTTCTTGGTTCTGGGGACTTCCAGCCTCAGGACTATGTCCTTCATCAGCTGTTGCCGCTGGTGAGGTCTTAGAGATGTTACCAACTGCACCCTGATCATTTGCTGAGTCAGAGGCATGGCAGCCTCACCAGTAGTTCGCACCCCCTTGTCTACACTAGAAGATGGAACATGATAACCCCTGTGCTGTGGGTTGACAGAAGCATTGTGATCCTCCCCTCAGATGTTGAGGTTATCCCAGTAGTATTGGTGTCTGGTGGGGGGTGAGGAATGCAACTGCGTCAGCACTTTTGCAACAATTATTGTAGGGCTTTGAGGGGCGGTTGCATCAGGAGAGGGTGTGGAAGCAGTGTGCACCCGGGACGAGTGGTGCTCTTCAATGGTAATCCCCTCAAGTGAGGAGGATCCCAGCAGTGTGGCTTCCCTTTGAATGGTTGCATCAGGTTCCTTTTGAGAGGAAACCTGAGCGGCTTCGGTTGGTGGAGTCATAGTCTCTACTGGGGTTATTTCCAGTAGAGATAACCTGCTTTGGTGCTGCAGGAGCATCCTCAGGGGACTCAACTCCCTGAGTAGCCTTCTTAGGCTTCTTCTTTGTGGGTTTGGAGGGGACTCTGGATGTGGAAGTGGAGGCTGTGGGTTCCAGCTGCGTGGGTTTGCGCAGCTTGGCAGCCTGTTTGAGAGTTTTGTCAGTGTTGTGTCGGGAGTATACCTCCGGCAATACAGCCAAAGCAGGGACTCCCAGACCAACTAGTCCCTCAACATGAAGCTGATCTCTATTATGGCCATTATAAACCGAGGATATAGTATCCAACGGTTAGAAAGTGGTTTTGTGGCCATATCCTTGATTTCAAGAAAAATTATTTCAGAAAAGTTTAGTGGTTCTTGTTCAAGGATAGAGAACAGTACCTGTTGCCATCTGGAAGACAGTTGATCCCAAGAAGACGTCTTCGAGGCCAGGCAAACATTTACCATATGAAAAATCAAGCGTTCAGCATCTGGAAAATGTTTCTTCAGGATGTCGAAGCACTAAGATCACCTTGATATCCATGTTGTCCAAATGAAAGATCAAGTTGGCTCTTAGGATATCCAACAGGGTAGGCAGCATCATCTAATAGTAATATCTGGCGGATGGTAGCAGTAGAGATGACCACCTTATGAGAGTTGATGGACGAATGGATAGATTCTCCATTAACAGTTGCATTCGTCCAACACTGATGTAGCGAATCGGCATAAATGATTGGATTTAGGAGGAAAGCCGTTTTCAGTGGTGATTGAACCATAAGATCTATAGCATTATCGAATTTGGTCCAGAAGGGCGATTTAGTGAGGTACGCGACACAGTTGTGTCGAGGCTTGAGTTGCATGGTCGCCATTAATGAAGGTGAAAGGTTTTCAGAGCTTTTGAAATTTTAGGTCGTGAGAAGAATGAAAAACTCTGAAAGAGGGATCAGATATATATAGGGTACGGTTTATGAAACGACTGAAGGTTTTGTGTTAGTCATCAGTATTTGAAACAACTGATGACGGTATGAACTTTCAGAGGTTTGAAACGACTGATGGTATTGGTGTGGTCAGCAGTTATAAAACAACTGAAGACATGGTGTTTACAATCAGACGTTGAAACAACTGAAGTCTCTGATTTAGGCATCAGTAGTTTTAAAACTACTGAAGACAAGTTGGACTTCAGATGTTGAACCAACTGAGGACTTGGTATTAGTCATCAGTAGTTGTGAAACTACTGAAGACCCTGGTTGTGCCATCAGTTGTTGTAAACAACTGAAGACTTGGTGTTAGTCATCAGTAGTTGTGAAACTACTGAAGACATGGTATTGCTTCAGTTGTTTATGAAGAAACAGCAGTTTGTGAACTACTGAAGAGAGAGTACTCATCAGTAGTTGTCGTCAATTCAAAGCCTTTCAGCTGTTTCATACTGTCCTCAACACTTACTCATCAGCCTTTTTGCTGTTTTCAGTTGTTTCATAGGACATCAGTACTTATCTGTTTCTACTGATTTCAGTAGTTGTAACTACATCAGTAGTTTAGAACAGATAAAGTACAGTACTTAAGCATTTAGCCTTCAGTAGTTATAAAAACTACTGAGGGTAAAATAACTCATCAGTACTTATATGTGACATGGTTACCAATGATCATCAGTAAGTACTGAGATCATCAGTAGTTGCCACTTATTCTAGCTGCAGCATACCAAGCCTTAACACCAGGTTGTGGAAAGTTGAACTATCCAAGGCTTAGTAAAAATGTCTGCAAGCTCATCAGCACTAGGCACAAACATAGGATTAATTAGACCCTTTTCAAAACAATCTCTTATAAAATGATGTCTAATTTCTATATGTTTAGTCCTAGAGTGCTGGACTGGATTTTTGACAATGCAAAGAGCTGAAGCACTATCCATTAATAATGGAGTCTTAGTCTCTGTAATGCCATAATCCAAAAGTTGATTCTGAAGCCAGAGTATTTGGGATGTACAACATGCAGCAGCAATGTACTCGGCTTCAGCAGTGGATGTAGCAACAGATGTTTGTTTCTTACTCTGCCAAGAAATCAAACAGTTGCCTAGGAATTGACATCCACCAGAAGTTGATTTCCTGGTCAACTTACACCCTGCATAGTCACTATCAGAGAAAGCAACTAATTTGCAAGAATGTCCAGTGGAATACCATAAGCCTAGAGATTGTGTACCTTGCAGATATCTAAAGATTCTCTTGACTGCAATCAGATGAGACTCCTTAGGTGCAGCCTGAAATCTAGCACAAACACATGTAGCAAACATAGTATCTGGTCTAGAAGCTGTTAAATACATCAAGGAACCAATCATACATCTGTAAAGAGTTTCATCAACATCTTTACCTTTCTGATCAACATCCAATTGTGTGGTGTTGCACATGGGAGTAGAACAGGGTTTACAGTTTTGTAAATCAAACTTATTCAAAAGATCTTTTGTGTATTTAGACTGATGAATGAAAATTCCATCAGCTTTTTGTTTGATTTGCAAACCTAGAAAGAACTGTAATTCTCCCATTGCACTCATTTCAAACTTCTGTTGCATTAAGGTTTGGAAATCCTCACACAATTGGGATCAGAGGATGCAAATATAATATCATCAACATAAATTTGAACAAGTAGCTTATGCTGATCCACCTTCTTAATAAATAAAGTTTTATCTATGGAGCCTCTAGTGAAATTATTCTGTAGAAGAAAGTTTGATAAGGTCTCATACCAGGCTCTAGGTGCTTGTTTCAACCCATAAAGAGCTTTATCAAGCTTATACCCATTCTGGGTGCTTATTATCCTCAAAACCTGGTGGTTGACACACATAAACTTCTTCTTTTTGTTACCATATAGAAAAGCACTTTTGACATCCATTTGAAAAACTTTAAGATTGTGGAGTGCAGCATAGGCTAAAAACAATCTAATTGCCTCCAGTCTGGCTACAGGGGCAAAGGTTTCATCATAATCAATACCTTCTTCTTGTGCAAACCCCTGCACAACCAGTCTGGCCTTGTTCTTAACAATTAGCCCATTTTCATCAGTTTTATTCCTAAACACCCATTTAGTGCCTATTGCACACTTACCTGGGGGTAGAGGAACAAGCTCCCACACTTGCTGTTTTTTGAACTGAAGAAGTTCAAGCTGCATGGCTTCAACCCAACCATTGTCTCTCAAAGCTACATGATAGTTCTTTGGCTCTAGCTGACTGATGAAGAGAGCATAGAAGCAGAAATTGGACAACTGGCTTCTGGTTGAAACACCAGCATTGATATCACCAAGGATTTGAGTCATTGGGTGATTTTTCAGCTCTTGGTAAACAATCAAATCTGTGCAAGTGTTTGTAGGACCTTCAGCAGCAGCAGATGTTGATGCAGATTCTTGAAACCATGAAGATGGTGGCAACTCAAATGAAGTTGAGGATGCAGAAATCTCATCAGCATTTGTTGTGGATGGTGCTGCTGGAGCTATAGGAGCATCAGGTTTAGAGGACACAGGCAGTTGGTCACTAAACCTGAAGAGGTGATTACTACTATCATCATCATCTTCAGTAGTAACACCAGGTGGTGAACTGTTGACAGGAGCAACAGCAGGAGATTGATAAGGAAAATATGCAGTATGTCCAAATCAAAGAGCTCCACAGGGCTTTGTGGAATCTTGTCCTTTGGAGATTCATTGAACTTGACATGTAGAGTCTCTTCAACCATCTTTGTTCTGCAGTTGAAGACTCTGTATGCCTTGCAAGTTGATGAATAACCAACAAAGTACCCTGCATCCACCTTAGGATCAAATTTCTGGAGCTGATCCTTTGTGTTGAGAATGAAACAGGGACACCCAAATGCTCTAAAGAATGAAATGAGAGGGGCCAAATGATGTAGAACTTCATATGGAGTCTTCATCAACCTCTGATTTATTAGCACTCTATTCTGCACATAGCATGCTGTGTTGACAGCTTCAGCCCAAAAGGTCAATGGCAGTCCAGAATCAGCCAACATAGACCTTGCAGCTTCAATGAGGGTCCTGTTCTTTCTCTCCACAACTCCATTCTGTTCAGGAGTTCTTGAAATACTAAACTGTCTCTTTATTCCCTTGAAAGGAAGAACTCATCAGTGTATTGTTCCTGAATTCTGTTCCATTGTCACTTCTAATACACTTGACTGAGAGGAATACTGCTTCTCAGCATACAACACAAAGTTTATGATCTTCTGTGCAGCTTCATCCTTTGAATGTAGAAAGAAATTCCATACAACTGGAGTAATCATCCACAATTACCAGACAGTATTTCTTCTTGCCATGCTCATCACTCTCACAGGACCAAAAGATCCATGTGAAGAAGTTGTAAGCAGGCAGTGGACTTTGGTTCTTCAATAGGTGGGAATGAAACCTTGTGCTGTTTTCCTTTCAAACAAGCAGTGCAGTTGTTGTCACACTTGAACTCCTTCATAGGCATTCCCCTTACTAAACTATGGTGTATCAGCTGATTCATGTTCTTGAAGTTAACATGTCCCAGCCTTCTATGCCATAGATTAGATTCTTGAGGAGAGGCCTTGGAAAATAGGCAAGGATGACCTTTGAGATCTATTTTCTTGGAAAGATCTAAGGCATACACTCTTCCTGTCCTGTTGGCCTTCAGGAGAGTGTGAGCATCCAATACCTTGTCAATCAAACTCAGAACTTTGGATGACAGAATCCTGCAGTTCTGGCTTGTGAAAAGGGCAACATGGCCTTTGTCACACAATTGACTGACACTCAAGAGGTTATACTTGAGATTTTCCACATGGTTGACATCATCAAACTTTATTTCCCCATTGAAACAAAGCCCTTCCCGATGATGTAACCTCTTGCATCATTGCCAAAGGAAACAAAACCCTTCCTTCCTGGAGAGTAGTCATTAAGAAGTGAGTTGTTCCCAGTCATATGCATAGATCCCCCACTGTCTACATACCAAATGCTACTTTGGCATGTTGAAGAACCTGCTTAATAAACAATCTGTTAGTTTTGGAGACCCAAACCTTTTTGGTTTTGGGCCTGGTTTCATCAATAGATGGTAAACTAACAGGTTTATTGGACACAACAGCTTGAGGTGAAGGAGATGGTGTAGAAGAGGAATCCTTTGGCTTGGATCTCCTTTTCTGGGGTTTCAACACAGGGCCATCAAGTTGGTTAACTCTTCCCAACAGATGTTGAACCATCATTACCAGCTGTGTCTGATTCTGGGAAAGAGCTTTCAGCTCTTCAGACACATTGGTATTGGTGTTTGATGAGTTCTTGTGTTGCACCATCTTCTTTTGAGCAACCTCAGCTGTTGCCTGTTGCACTCCTTCCCTTTAGATTTCTTTTTGGACATAGGAGTAACAGGATTTGATGCTGCTGGTACAAACTTGGACTCAAACTCAGTTTTCATTTTAGCCAAGTTTTCTTTAATTTTCTCCTTTTGTTTGAGTTTGGATCCCTTTTTGTACCAACAATCATCTGTGAGATGATTGAATAGACCACATATTTCACATGGTTTCTTCTTCTTCATCGTCTGTTGATCATCAACTGAAGGAGATGAAACTACTGAAGACTTGCTCTTCAGCAGTTTAGAAGCACTTTTTGCCTTCTTGTCAACTCCCTTAGTAGGCTTCAAATCCTTCCTACTGACAGTTTTCTTCTCTTCAGTGCTGTCAGTCATTGGATTTGAACTCCAGATGTTATCCCCTGCTCTCCAGTACCTTCAGTACTTCTAGGGATAACACTTGGGTTGATCAACTCATTGATCATGTGAGTGTCAGTAGTTGAACCATCAATATCAGCTGATAGGTTCACAGAGGGATTACTACTGACTTCAACTACTGATGGTGCTTTATCAAGTAGTGAATACATGATGAGGTGGATTGGTCATTACTTTCTCCATCAGATTCTACTCCTGCTCTTGAAGCAAAATCTATAGGAGGAGCAGTGTGATTATAACCAATTCCAAACTTCACATTGGAAGCTGTTTGCTTACTAAAAAGCATTTCAAAGCCCTTGCAAGATTGTACCCATCGATCACACTCTACTTGGGTGACAGCAAGAGTATCTTTGAGGTCTTTGTACTTCTCTAAGAGTACATCCTCCCTAGCCTTATCCTTAGAGATTTGGCATTTTAATTTATAAATCTCATCAGTTTTCTATTTTAGCACAGACTCAAACTCAGCTTTATTTTTGGAAATTACTTGTTCTAGCTCTACATTTTTATTGATTAAAGCCACATTTGCTTCTCTAATAGAGGCAAATGTTGCTATGCAAGTTTCAGAACATAATTTGGCCTTAGCCTCAGAAGATACCTGTGATACCTGTGTTGAAGAGGTACTTGAGGATGATCCATCAGAGGATTCCAAAGTCATGAGAGCTAGATTTCCAAAAGGATGCTCACCACCATGTTGACCAGCACCTGAGAACAGTTGTTCATTACCAGACACATCATCTGGTAAACTGCTCCAGTCAACAACTCCTGGTGTGAAGAAGCTGTGTTGTTGAAGTTGATTAGGTTGATGAGATTGGGATGGTTGAGGCTCAGGGAGTGCATGTGGTTGCTGAGCAGTGGTGCTTGAACCTGGCCTGGTTGTGGCATGTAATAGCAGGGGTATGGATATGGCATTGGCCCCTGTGGAACAAAATATGCAGGAGATTGTGGTTGATGATGATAACCAGAATTGACAGGTTGTTGCCCTCTGTTCTGTTGACTATTGCCAGGTAAGTCACAAAAGGTGCAGGAGAGTTAGATCCAGATGATCTACATTCTCTTGCAAAGTGTCCAAGCCTGTGGCATTTATGGCACTTCAACTTACTCTTGTCAAAACCAACTTTGGTTTTGCCAGAGAGTCCTGGGAATTTCCTTCCAGTTCTTTTGTAGAACTTCTGAGATCTGATATTTATCAAGGCCATTTGGCTCAAATATCCATCTCTTCTAAGTCATCATCAGCAATCCCCTTGAGATCATCCATGATGAAACATAGATTGTCACTATTACTACCAGCAGAATAACTATCAACACTCACAAAGGCAGGCTCAGAAGTGTTTGTAGAGAAATCAATATGCTCATCATACTGGCTTTCAGATGACGCATATTCTGACTCTTGATGTCCAATCAGGGCAGTGTTCCCTTGGACAAAATCCTCAGTGAGCTTGCCAGATGAAGCCAATTTCCTTTTCTGCTCTATCTCTCTCTCGAATGTAAGCATTTCCCATGAAGTTGGGTGAGAGATAGGCGATCAACATCAGCATTTGAGCGTAGAACAATGGTATATGTGTTCTATCTCTCAGGCAGTGATCTTAGGAATCTATGGTTCATCTGACTCCTGGTATATTCATGTTTAACCCATTTTAATTCAGAGATTAAACATGAAAACCGTCAAATTGTTGAGTCAGAGTCTCACCCTTTCTATGAGAGAAAGTCTCATATTGTTGGGCGAGGATTTCCCTGTTGTTTGCTAAAACCTCATCAGTACCACCAAATTGTTCTTTGATGGCTTTCCAGAGGTCATGAGCAGACTCACAATGCAGAAGCCCAGAGTAAATCTCATTAGGAATAGCCATAGCCAAAATTCCATGGGCTTTTGCATCGATTTCAAACAACTTCTTGTCCTCATCGGAGTATTGCTCCTTCTTCTTTGGAACCAACTGGTTGTGTTTCCGGATCATTCACCATTGGCTTATGTGGTCCATGTACCACAGATGTCCAACAACCTGAGCTATGGACAGACAGGTGATGGAGCATCTTCTTTGCCAAATGTTATACTCATTCCTCACCAAGATCGGAGGCTTAGTAGAGGATCCAGTATTGAAAGGATCATTCGAAGAAGTAGTCATTGTGGAAAATCAGACAGATTCAAGTAAAATCACAATAATTTAGCTCAGAACCACACAAAACCTCAAATAAAACGGCCAGAAGCGATACACTCTCAATCTCTATAACAGATCCTTGCGAATTTGCTAATTCGATCAAACTTAGAGCGTTGAACAGTTTCAATGATCAATTGTTAGATCGATCAATGATTAACCGGCTCTGATACCATTTGTTAGGATCTCAGCCTCTAGGTTTAATCGATTGAACAGATATATAGCAGCGGAATAGCTCAGAATTAGACAAATTCAAGCAAGAACATTCGATATAAAGCGATAAAAGAATTTGTTATAGAGAGAGAAATATCAGAAAAGGAATATTGCATTAAGATTGTCGGCCTCTAAGGCACGATAACAGGTGAGTCATCTTTCCTTATAAAGGAAAGAATGACGTAGGCTGATGTCACCTGAAAGTGACATGTAACCGTTTTATAACTACTGATGTTTAATAACTACTGAAGATGTCAACAACTGACATCTTCTTACAAATGTTCCTAAGTGTTAAACATCTTATTTACAACTACTGAAAAACATAAAACTACTGATACTACAACAACTGAAGAACAACCTCTTCAGTTGTTTACAAGTACTGAAAAGGAAACAAAACTACTGAAAAGTAAACAAACTACTGAAAGAAAAAGAAAACTACTGATGAAGAAAAACCATCACAACAACTGAAGAAGCCCTCTTCAGCTGTTGTCATCAGCTGTTAACATCAGCTGATGTCTTCAGTACTTGTACATCAGACTTTGTCTTTCAGCTGTTGATCTTCAGTCTTTGTCTTCAGTACTTGTTGAAGTCTTCAGACTTTAGATCTTCAGCTGTTGTCTCAGTCTTTGTCTTCAGTACTTCAGACGTACTTCAGCAGTTGTATTCTTCAGACTTTGTAGAATAGCTGATCAGGTCTTCTTCAGCTGTTGTGATGTCCTGTGGGACTAGAGGTTTCTCTGATCAGGCTCATTGGTTCTTTTGGTCCAACAATCATAATCATAATCATTAACCATGTTCACTGCATTCAACAAACATCACAACAATCCATTTCCAGTCCCAAACATGATGTCCTAACTACTAACCAACATCAACATCATACATGATCATCAAAGCCCAAACATCACCCATGATTATCCAAGCATCCATACAACTAATTTAACATGTTCTATCACATTAGAATTCATCCGTGAACTTACTAACATGCTCCTAACATCCCAAACATGTTCAAACTATCATCTTTCACATTTTGCATAAATAAAGTTTTCCTTTTGGGAAAGCACATCCCAATATCTATTAAACATCCAATGCATTCATGAATTCATCAATAATATACCAATTCAAGTTCATATCAATATCTAAGCATGATCAACAACATCCAAACATCATTCATATCCTAAAAAGTTACTATCTTTAGTAATGTATGAACTATAACATGTGTTCTTGAATTCCCAATGATCACAACAACAATCTAACATCTAATCATCACCATGAACACATCCATAATATCAATTCATCAAATTCAACATTACATGCAAAATAAAGTTACTATTATTAGTAAGCTATGAACATCAACATCAATTCATCAATTTCTTGCAAAATCAATGTAACCTAGCATTCATACAACCTGTTAATCATCAAACATTCATCAAACAATCATCATTCATCTATTATCCTACCAATTTTCGAATTAGGGTTTGCTTCCAATCAAAGTCCATGATTAAACCACTAAAAACATACAATTCAGACATACTCGACGTTAAAAACATGTAATCAATCAAACTAACATACTAACATCATCAAACAACCTCAAATTCGACCCCATGAAGACCCATCACGATTTTAGGTTCGGCCACCATGAACAACCCACGAAACCTGTAAAAATCTAACCTTTAAATGTGTGTTAACTTGCAATTGATGATTCCCATGAGTTGTATGCCTTGAAATTGATCCAAACCAATGCTTCTTGATGATTCTAGGCTGAATTCGAATGGGAAAGGGGAAGAGAGGAGTGTTTGCGGCTGATTTAGGGTGGGCTAGGGTTTGGGATTGTTTTGTTTAATTTTAATTTCCATATTTACCCTTTAAGCCCTTGTAATTTGTATTTTATAAAAACTAGGTTTAAACTCTTTGTAAAGTGTTTTTAACTTAATAATATAAAGATACAAACTAATGAAAATCATTATATATTTTATCTTTATAAAAATACAAGACTTACGAATAAATAGGCACGTTTCCGCGTTACGCGATTAATTTTCTAATTAACATTTTAAAACATGCAACCACATAAACATAACAAATAATCACATAATGAATTATATTCTCATTAATTTAACATTATTCATTATTATTAGGTCACCAACGTTAAACGACAACTAGTGTGTGTTCACGACACGTGTATGCAAGACTTAATGGAACTAACGGAGTTTGGTAACGGAAATTTACCGGATGTCATATTATCCCCATGTTGAAAGAATTTTCGTCCCGAAAATTGTGTTACATAGTGAGAGTGTTCCATCACTGGTCTGCTGCATTGGCACACAGAAATCGAAATCAAGTGAGTTTTGGATGAGTTGTCACATCATCCCCATGTTGAAAGAAATTTCATCCCGAAATTTAATCAATACCTTCGTCTGCTGGCATCGTCCTTTCGAATAGTTGAGGGTACTTAAGCTTCATTTGATATTCTCATTCCCATGTGAATTCCGGTCCACGTCACGAATTCCAACGGATTTTAACAATGGGTATCTTTCTTTGCTTAAGTGTTTTCACCTCACGGTCCATCACCTCAACTGGTTCTTCAATAAAACGCAATTGTTCATCCACTTGAATTTCCTCTAGTGGTACGACCATTGTTTCATCAGTTATGCACTTCTTCACGTTTGACACATGAAATACATCATGGATTCCACTTAGCGAATCAGGTAGGGCTAGTCGATAGGCTACTGGACCTATTCTTTCCACTATTTCAAATGGTCTAACATACCTCAGATTTAGTTTCCCTCGTTTGCCAAACCGAACTACAACTTTCCATGGTGATACTTTCAACAAAACCTTGTCACCAACCTGAAACTCTAAAGGTTTCCGTCTCTTGTCAGCATAACTCTTTTGCATGTCTTGCGCTGCAGCCATACGGTTCCGTATCTGTACAATCTTCTCAGTTGTCTCATGAATTAACTCGGGACCTGTTAGCTGACTATCACCAATTTTTGCCCAGCAAACTGGTGATCGACATTTTCTCCCATACAACGCCTCGAAAGGTGATGCCTGTATACTAGTATGATAACTGTTGTTATAAGAAAACTCCACCAATGGCAGGTGAATTTCCCAGTTATTCTGGAAGTCAATCACACAAGCGCGTAGCATATCTTCCAACGTCTGTATGGTACACTCACTCTGGCCATCCGTCTGTGGATGATATGCAGTACTCATATCCAACCGTGTACCCAAATATTTCTGCAATGATTTCCAGAAATGTGACGTGAAACGAGCGTCACGATTGGAAATAATTGAGATCGGTACACCATGTCTCGAAACGATCTCTTTAAGGTATAGTCGAGTTAATTTCTCCATCTTGTTCGTTTCCCTAATTGCAAGGAAGTGAGCAGACTTTATCAATCGATCCACGATATCCCATATCTTGTCACAACCAGTACTAGTCCGGGGTAGCTTAGTAATAAAATCCATGGAGATCTGTTCCCATTTCCACATTGGTATCTCAGGTTGTTGTAACAGTCCGGATGGTTTTTGATATTCCACTTTTACTTTTGAGCAGGTCAAACACTTGCTCACATATGTAGCTACATCCGCTTTCATTTTAGGCCACCAATAGTGTGCCTTTAGGTCATGATACATCTTGTCGGATCCAGGATGTATAGAACACTTAGATTTGTGTGCCTCGCTCATAAATAAATCTCTCAGATTTCCAAAAACAGGCACCCAAAGTCTATCCATGAAATACCGAATTCCATCCTCTTTCACCACTAGCTGTTTATCCATTCTCCTTAACGACTCAGAACCATATTTTCTGCTTTTAAAGCTTCTATCTGTGCCTCCTTAACTTGTTCGGGCAGTTGGGTACTGATAGTAAGCTGTAAAGCTCGCACCCGTCGGGTTTTAGATGTTCCCTTCCTGCTTAGGGCATCGACAACTACGTTCGCCTTTCCCGGATGGTACTTAATAGCGCAATCATAATCGTTTAATAGTTCCACCCAACGTCGTTGCCTCATATTCAACTCTTTTTGCTCGAAGATATGTTGAAGACTCTTGTGATCGGTGTAGATAGTGCACTTGGTACCGTACAAGTAATGTCTCCAGATTTTTAAGGCAAAAACCACTGCACCCAATTCTAAGTCATGGGTGGTATAGTTCTTCTCATGAACCTTTAGTTGTCTCAAGGCGTAGGCTATCACCTTATCTCGTTGCATCAAGACACAAACCAATCCTTGAATAGGTGCATCGCAAGACACCACAAAGTCATCTGTTCCCTCTGGTAATGCTAATATCGGGGCAGTACTGAGTTTTTGTTTTAATAATTGGAAAGCTGATTCTTGGCTCTCACTCCATTTGTATGTCGTTTCTTTGTGAGTCAAGGCTGTGAGAGGTTGCGATCTTAGAAAACCCTTCTATGAATCGTCGGTAATATCCTGCTAATCCCAGAAATTGTCTTATCTCGCTCGCGTTTTGGGTGTAGTCCAATTCTTTATCGCCTCAATTTTGGCAGGATCGACATGTATCCCTGTCTCATTAACAATATGACCTAGGAATTGCACTTCTCTTATCCAAAAGTCACACTTTGCGAATTTAGCATACAGCTGCTCATTTTTCAACAGTTCCAAGATCATTCGTAAGTGCTCTTCATGCTCCTCCTTCGTCCTAGAATATATTAGTATATCATCGATGAACACAATGACAAACTGATCAAGATAAGATTTGCATACGCGGTTCATGAGGTCCATGAACGTAGCAGGTGCATTGGTCAACCCAAAAGGCATGACCAAGAACTCATAATGAACATAACGAGTACGAAACGCAGTCTTGGGAATGTCTTCTTCTCGAACTGTAAGTTGATGATAACCAGATCTCAAGTCAATCTTGGAATAATGGCTTGATCTTTGGAGCTGATCGAACAAGTCGTCGATACGAGGTAAAGGGTATCGGTTCTTGACTGTTACTTTATTTAACTCTCTATAATCGATGCACATCCGGAATGTGCCATCCTTCTTCTTAACAAAAAGAATAGGATCTCCCCAAGGTGATGTGCTAGGTCGAATAAAACCCTTATCCAAAAGCTCTTGAAGCTGTGATGACAACTCTTGTAGCTCGTTTGGTGCCAATCGATAAGGTGCCCTAGCAATCGGAGCTGCGCCGAGAGTCAACTCAATCTGGAATTCCACCTGGCGGTGACGTGGTAATCTAGGAAGATCCTCTGGAAACACATCCGGAAAATCACGTACTATGGGAATATCCTCCATTCTCCTTTCTTCTGCCTGCTTATCGGTTACAAGTGCTAGAATAGCCACACGACCCTTTCGTAATAACTTTTGAGCTTTCATGTATGAGATGATGCCTATCACAACACCACTCCTATCACCTCTGACGGTAAGGATTTTTTCATCAACAGGGATTCGTATGATCTTCGCAGGACATATGACTTCCGCTTGCTTGTTAGAGAGCCAATCCATGCCTATCACAACATCAAAACTCCCTAGCGTAACAGGCATAAGATCTATAGCGAAAGTATGACCAGCAAGTTCTATCTTACAGTCTTTAAGGATATGCGTTACATGGATTTGTTTACCATTAGCTAATTCCACAGTGTATTTAGATTCTAAAGCAGAGGGTATATCACTTAAAAGACTACAGAACTTTAAGGACACAAAACTCCTATCGGCTCCAGTATCAAATAGTACCGTAGCAAAACAACCATTAACAGAGAATCTACCAGTAACAGTTGTGGGATCATTTAGAGCCTCACCTGAGCAAATGACAAGGCTCTCCCCTTGGCTCCATCTTTATTGCCGCCATTACCAGTACCATTTCCACCGTTGTTGTTATTACCTTTGTTGTTGTTGTTATCGTGGTTGTTGGTGTTGTTATTGTTGTTGTTGTTGTTGCCATTACCGTTTCTCCTTAGTTGTGGGCAGTTCGCTTGTAATGCCCTTCCTTCCCACATTCAAAACAACCCTTGGGAGTTTCTTGAGGTTGTTGTGGCCTCTTTACCAGCTCACCACGACAATCCTTAGCAGCGTGTCAAATTTTTCCACAACGTTGACACTTGAAGCTATCACACCTTCCCACATGATGGTAATTACACCGAGTGCACTTCGGATGTCTACCACCATAACCATCGGGTCCTTGATTATTTGCACGCTTGCCACAATCTGTCACACCCTCAAAATCCACTTGCGGAGTTTTACCGCGAGGCGTGTGAACAAACCAGGATCACAGTCAATAGTTACTCAGAACAACTCTATATGTCATAATTTAAATAAATTCAACCAAAGTACAAACTTTAAACTGTGTGGAAGTGTTTTGAAAAACAACCCAAAGAAATAAAAGTGCATACTATGGCAAAACATGTGCCAACCCAAAAGAGTAAACATTAATCATTAAAATGCTAAAAATGTCTTGAAGACCGAGTCTTAGAATGCAAGTGAACCATGTAGTGCTCCTATGGCAAGCAAGCTAATGACCTGAGAATAGCATACTAAAATGTCAACACAATGGTTGGTGAGTTCAAGAGATATTCAAACATAAACAGTTTAATAATAGAGATATAAAAGTAGTGCATTGTAACAGATAGCTAGTCCATTAATAATAAATATTATTTCATAGTGAATTCGCAATTGAAGCTGACTGTGTTACGTTGTTGCCTCCTGTCACGACTTAACAGGTCGTGACAATGTTTGTTAGGAGAAATTGCACCCGGTTGACCTCGAGTCACACAGGTGGGGCTCGTCAGACCCAGTAGTACTACCTAAATTTCCCCGGTATTCAATATTAACAATTCAAAAGTGTGAGGACTTTTCCACGATATCAACACTATATAATATTATACACAACTTGAATATATAAAGTGTTTGTGATTTACCAGTATGCTATCTCCCCCAAAAGAGATAAAATAAAGAGTGAGGCATGAACTCACCTGATATGCGTATAGATACTTAGAGTTTCACTTGACAAACAGAATAGACAGACAACCTTCAGAGGTTACGTAGATCATATAAGTACATGAGTATGTGTAAGCAAAGAACATGTGAAACCCTAAGTACACTACAACCAAAGACTCAAGATTTCAGAAAAAAAACAAACATGTTTGACCTAGTTAACCCGTTTGACCCGTTGGTGAGTTTATGTGTGGTAAACCATTCAAGTAACCATACACATATATCATACATAGTTAACATTAAAATAGATCATATGTATGCTATATTAACCAGGTGTATCACTTAGATCATCTTACAACCAAGTATCATACAAGTCATGCGAATCTAGAACATTAACATATCCACTAGTTATAACACAACTAATATGCCACACAAAGATTAAATCACGCACCATATGCCATGTGAAGCCACTCACGACTTCACATCCTAAACCCTACTAATCCTACCATGTAGGGGCCTCTGATTCGCACACGTGTATGATGATCATAATCATAATCATTAACCATGTTCATTGCATTCAACAAACATCACAGCGATCCATTTCCAGTCCCAAACATGATGTCCTAACTACTAACCAACATCAACATCATACATGTTCATCAAAGTCCAAACATCACCCATGATTATCCAAGCATCCCATACAACTAATTTAACATGTTCTATCACATTAGAATTCATCCGTGAACTTACTAACATGCTCCTAACATCCCAAACATATTCAAACTATCATCTTTCACATTTTGCATAAATAAAGTTTCCCTTTTGGGAAAGCACATCCCAAAATCTATTAAATATGCTATGCATTCATGAATTCATCAAAAATATACCAATTCAAGTTCATATCATCATCTAAGCATGATCAACAACATCCAAACATCATAACTCATCAATTCATATCCGAAAAAGTTACTATCTTTAGTAATGTATGAACTATAACATGTGTTCTTGAATTCCCAATGATCACAACAACAATCTAACATCTAATCATCACCATGAACACATCCATGACATCGATTCATCAATAACTCAATATTACATGCAAAATAAAGTTACTATTATTAGTAAGCTATGGACATCAACATCAATTCATCATTTCTTGCAAAATCAATGTAACCTAGCATTCATACAACCTGTTAATCATCAAACATTCATTAAACAATCATCATTCATCCATTATCCTACCAATTTTCAAATTAGGGTTTAACAATCATCATTCATCCATTATCCTACCAATTTTCGAATTAGGGTTTGCTTCCAATCAAAGTCCATGATTAAACCACTAAATACATACAATTCATACATAATCGACGTTAACTAACATGTAATCAATCCAACTAACATACTAACATCATCAAACAACCTCAAATTCAACCCCATGAAGACCCATTCACGATTTTAGGTTCGGCCACCATGAACAACCCACGAAACCTGTAAAAATCTAACCTTTAAACGTGTGTTAACTTGCAATTGATGATTCCCACGAGTTGTATGCCTTGAAATCGATCCAAACCAATGCTTTCTTGATGATTCTAGGCTGAATTCGAATGGGAAAGGGGAAGAGAGGAGTGTTTGCGGCTGATTTGGGGTGGGCTAGGGTTTTGGATTGTTTTGTTTAATTTTAATTTCCATATTTACCCTTTAAGCCCTTGTAATTTGTATTTTATAAAAACTGGGCTTTAAACTCTTTGTAAAGTGTTTTTAACTTAATAATATAAAGATACAAACTAATGATAATCATTATATATTTTATCTTTATAAAAACACAAGACTTACGAATAAATAGGCACGTTTCCGCGTTACGCGATTAATTTTCTAATTAACATTTTAAAACATGCAACCACATAAACATAACAATAAGCACATAATCAATTAGATTGTCATTAATTTAACATTATTCATTATTATTAGGTCACCAACGTTAAACGACAACTAGTGTGTGTTCACGACACGTGTATGCAAGACTTAACGGAACTAACGGAGTTTGGTAACGGAAATTTACAGGATGTCATAAAGAAGGTGAAGATGTTTCGTTAAGTGTTCGATTAACATAGTAACCGGTGATTAAACATGTTTAATTGGTGCATTCAAGTTTGAAGTGGGTTCTAGAAAGGATGGGGAACGGTTTAGGGTTAAAAATCGATTTAATTTACGTGTTTTTGGGGTCGCCGGAGCCGCGCCGGGGCTTGCCGGCTAGCGACCGGGAAAACGGGGGTGAGGGAGGGAGGTTTGAGTTAATTACACATATGGCCCCTGGAGTTTGATAATTTATTATTTTATGCTACAACTTTTATTTTAAGTTTACATGAATTACAATTTAAACCTTAAACTTATAAAACTAAATAAATTAAATTAATTATTTATTTTCAACAATTAAATTTCATAAGACTTTATAAGCTTATTAAAAGTTATTTTCTAACTTAATAAATTTTTAATAAAACTTTTCCATTTAGATATTTATAGTAAAATGATAATAAATCTTATAACTTTATGAAAAGATTTATTTCTAAGTAAATTATTACATGTTGTTTTAATTAATTTAAAAAAAAGAAATAATTCACAATAAATGTTGTATTTAATCCATAAAACCATTAAAATAATTTAATAATGGAAATTCAAATTGAGTTCGGGTTTAGGGTTTCAACTCGAAAAATTGCGGATGTTACAGTAACTGAAACACTTTGTCCAGCTATTGTTCAAGTTCATTCAATGAGGACTGATTGAATGAAAGAGAAACATCATCAATTGTTGGCTGTGAAGTAGCATTAACAGTTACCTGTTCCTTCAAAATGCTACGTCTTTCAGCTTGGTGTTGTGTTGGATCACCTGATGAGTTTAATATCAACAGGTGATTTACTGGTTAAGGCTTCACTATTTTTGATATCGTTATACTTTCTGATCTGTGAATAGGGGAAGCTTGATTTGTTGTAGCTCTTGGAGAACTTGGATGAGGTTTCGATAGCTCAAATAGTTGATCATCATCAGCAACATCAGCATTATTTTGAGCACCTGTTTCAACTGACACATTCTCACAAGAAGGTTTAGAATAGTTTGGAAATAATTCTAAGTCAAAGATATGATCAGGGCCATTCCCCCTAACACAAGAAGTGTGCTAATTCGCAACAATATTAGAAGATTCCTCAAATTGTTGGTTCTTAATGTTGTATACTCTATAAGCTTTGGAGCTAGAAGAGTATCCAACAAAGATAGCATCATCTAACTTTTCAGCAAATTTTGCCAAATTGTCCTTTGTGTTAAGTATGGTACACCTGCTGCCAAAGGACCTTAGAAAGTCAATGAATGGTGGCCTCTTGTTCCATAGCTTATAAGGGGGTTTTCAATGTGGCTTAACTAGAAGAATTCTGTTCTGACATAGCATGCAATGCTTACTGCCTCTGCCCAGAATGTTAGAGGTAGTTTGGAATCAGCTAACGTTGTTCGAGCAGCCTTAATAAGTGTCTTGTTTCTCCTCTCAGCAACACCATTTTGTTGAGGAGTTCTGGGAGCACTATATTGTCTGGCAATCCCTTTTGAGTTACAGAATAAGTCAAGAATGAAGTTCTTAAACTAAGTCCCTTGATCACTTCTAATAATCTTAACCTTCTGATCAATTTGATTTTCTATTTTAATAATAAAAGATTTTAATGTTTCAGCAGTTTAATCTTTAGTTCTAAAAAGGAATACCCATGTAAAGTTTGTAAAATCATCAACTATCCCAAGGCAAAATGATTTCCTTCCAATGCTCATTATACTTATGGACGAAGGAGATCCATGTGCAATAAGTGTAATGGAGTAGTGATGGAGTTAACACTTTTGGATTTATTAGAGGTCCTGTGTTGCTTCCCTTTCAGGCATGCAACACAGTTGTCTTTGCAGAAAAATTCTTTTTAGGCAAACCATGTACCAGGTTATTTTTAGTCAATTTATTCATTGTCTTAAAATTTACATGACACATATGTTTATGCCAAAGTGTTGACTCATCACTATCAGCTTTGCAAAGAAAGCATGATACTTCACCCATTGGGGAAGCATTGTTCATATCCAGCTTGTACATATCCCCTTTCCTAGGAGATCTAAGAAGCACCAATTCTGGAGGAATGGTCATCCCTGGTTTGAGGATAATGCACTCATGCTCTGTGAAAAGCATTTGGTGATTTTGATCATAGAACTGAGAAACACTTAACATATTGTGTTCAAGATATTTGACAAAGTTGACACTTAGCATTGGATATACTCCCTTTGCCAGAAATATATCCTCCGGCCTCACCTCCAATTGGACATGACCTCCATCATAGTGTTGAAACTGTTGAAGGAGAGATATGTTCCCTGTCATGTGCATGGATCATCCAAAACACTATCCACAATTTAGACATTGTTGTTCTTGTCATATGGATATCCCTGCACATAAGATGAGATTGTTAGTTTTTATTGGAGACCCAAGCCTTGTTGGTCTTGGGTTCCTCCAAAGATAGTGACGTAATTGAACCAAAAGTTAAGCATGGGGGTTCAATGGATGTCTTTGAAAAAGTGGTTTGGACTACAACATCTTCCTTGATCTTCCAATCCATCCTTTGGTTGATCATAAAGGATGAGCTTGTTGAAGCTTTTGCAGCGTGGCATTCTTCTGAAGCTTCTTTATTTTCGGAAGAAACCTTCACCACCTTTTCTTCTGAACCAGTCTTCTTCTGGGATGCTTTCAAGGGAGCTTTCTTGTTCTTCTGAACTTTAGTAGTTTTTTCTTCCAAAGCCATTTTCCCTTCGGAAGAAGGAGTAGTCTTCCAAGACAATTTGGCTTCAGAAACTAGCTTTCCCTTTTTCATCACTTGGACCGTTTGATAAGATCTAAATGAGAGACCTTCCCTGACTCCTTCTTTTCTAACATTATTTGCATAATGTGTGCTAGTAGGATTGTAGTAACAATATTTAGCAATGTGGTTTTGCAGACCACACATTATGCATGCAATGTTAGTCTTTTGGGAATGTGAGGGTTGCTATTTCTTGGGCTTTTTCTCTTCATTAGCAACCTTTCCCTTTAACTTTTGATCCTTTGATAGGACATGAGTGTTGGTACTACACTTCTTTCCTGGATCAGAAGTACCTACCACTTGGAATCCAGCTGAGACAAAGACACCTTTTTGCTTTGGGTCAATTTTCAGTTTAGACTCAGCCACTTTCTTGGCAGTTCTTCTAGCAGCTTTAGCTCTGCTTCTGCGGGCTTTAGTGGTAAGGGTTTGATCTTCACAGGAAGAGGTGGGCGGATTTACCTGTTCCTTCCCTGTGGTGGCAACTATTCTTGCTTCATCCTTCAACTCTAGTGAAGAAGGGTCGGTAGTTGGGACATCTAGGTGGTCTAACTGACTCAAAAGAATGTGGCGGAGCAATTTCATTGGTCCCCAACCCTCTTTTGTTCTGATAACAGAGTTTGGAGTGGGAGGATGATACAAGAATAGCTTGGAAGTTCTACTCAGAAATAGTATGCTTTGTGGCTTGAGCGTCAGCAGTGACAAGCTAGGCTTGAGCCTCAGACAATTTCGATATTAGATTCTTTATTTGAGTCTTGTAGTTGGTGTGCTCATGTTTTAATAGGGACACAGTTTTCTCTAACTTCTCAATTTTCTTTTGGTAGTCATATTCAACCCTTTTAAAATCAGATTTTAAGATATATAAAGACTCAATATCAGATCTAATTTCCATATCTTAATCCTTATATAATTTAACCTTAGCTGTACAGGCAAGAGTACAGACAATCTGTTGTAGCTGTTTCAGTTGACTTTCCAGTGGGCTTTGAGGTTGAGGGATATGTGGAGACATGTGGGGTTCCTAGATTGGTCTTGGGAGCCTTGCATTCCCTTGCAAAGTGACCAAGTTGGTTACAGTTGTAACATTTGGCCTTGGTCTTGTCAAACCCAAACTTGCTGGCAGTTGGTTTTTGAGGGAATTGCCTTCCAGTTCTCTTGAAGAACTTCTTTGCTCTGTAAGTTAAAAGAGCCATCTGTTGAACGATGTCCACATACTCTACATTATCTGGACTAAAATACTCTAGATCATCAAAACAGTATTGAAAATCACTAGAGTGCCCACTTCCTAAGACAAAGGCACAACTGTCCTGAAAGGAGTTGTGCTGAGCCTGTTGAGACCTTGGAGTCTCAGGGAAAGTGATGTAAGGTCCAGAAGAGCAGGATGGCTGTTGGTTTAAGTTAGGTATTGCTGAGGTTGTGGGGGTACTGAGCCTTCAGCAGTCATCAAGGCGTTGCTAGCAGGAAGGCTCAGAGGTCTGTTTTTTGGTGGCCCTTCTTACTCTCCATCTCTAGGTGATCCATTCGTTTTGAGCCTCCAATTCTTTTAGAAATGCTAACGAAGTTCAATGCTGCTGACGAAGGGAACCAGCTGAAAGGTTATCAAAGGCAGGCGCGTAACATAGGCAGACTCATAGGAGAAGGCTGTGCGTGTAAATCCCAACTAGAGAGCTCCTTTTCATTCGATTTCTATACTATAAAGTAGAACTCGACCTATTGGAAAGAGCTACTTTAAAGCCTATTCTGTTACTTTTTAGGAGATTTTTTTTTTATAGCGCTGTAGTTAAATAAGCAGTCAAGTTCAGGGGACGGAGTTCAAGGCGAGTAGTCTCTGGAAGTAGGTGATATCCATCAAGGATGCCATAGAGTTCAGTCATAGTAAGAGTGTTCAAGTTCTCTATCCTCTTGATAGAGACACAGTAGAATGTCCACTCATTTAGAAGAGCACTCATGAACTTTCTAGTGAAATCTTTGAGTTCAGGAGTGATCTTCACATACTGAATTGAAGAAATAAGATCCATGTACCTGAAATACTACTGGCTGAGGGTCTCTCCAACAATATAGGTGAAGTTCTCAAACTGCTGCTTCAGTGACTCCTTCATGGAGTTATTCGAGCTTAAATACATTTGAGCAAGGGCATCAAACAAATCTTTATAGACTTACAATGTTCAAACCCCACCATGATGGAGTTGGGTATTGCAGTCATTAGAATAGTCATAGCATTGCTGTCGATGTCCACTTTTTTCAGTCCTCATCAGAATAATCTTCAACAACTTTTTCTATCATGGCACCGTTACCGCCAAGTGAAGCCACCTAGGGTTTGTATGGGCCGTTGACAATGGTGTTCCACATTTTGCTGTCTTGATATTTGGTGAAGCCTTCCATTCTTCTGCTTTAAGACCTGAAGTTTTCAAAAGTAATGATGGGAGCTTTGGTCATAGTTCCCATCTCTACTTCTGATTTGTTAAGAGCCATTTTTTCGGAGTTATAAGGAGGAGTGAAAAACAGGTTGATTTGGATGGTTAGATCTCACCATCAAGATCCTAAAAAGCTCTGATACCAATTGCAGGATCGGTCTGTGTCACTAAACACATGGTTTTCTCTCAAACTCACTTAAACAACACTCTCGATGAAGGCAGAATCTTTAAGAGTTGATAACAATAATAAGTAATAACAAAACACAAGAAGCAATTTTCAAGGTACTTGTATATATTGCTTCTCAACTCAAATATTACAAGACTCTTACAAGCATGTTCTTATGAGTTACAATGAGAGACTATATATAGTACTACCTACAACTCGATATACTTTGATGCCAGCTGGAATCCTCTAACTAAAGCAAATACTACAAAGCTATAGTTGAAGGTATCTCAGATAAGACTTTATCTTAGATATGGTAGTCAGGACATGTCCCTGACTTACCTTTTGTCACCAACAAAATTTGGTAACTTGTACTATCATAAAAAGGTGAACAGTGGAATAAAGTATGATCAACTACATGGCTCTTTGAGAAAATGCTATGCAGTATCAGAGGTCTACAGTGGAGTGTCAGAGACCATACTTATGTCCACTGGTTCATAGCAGTGTCTTCCGAAGGTTAAATGGCTTCATAAGAACAAGTACTTCCGAAGCGACTTATACTTCGAAAGAGGCTGCAACTTCCGAGGCTTATGGAGTTCTTCTTCATTCATACTTTGGAGGTAGTCTTCTAATTTCTTCCTTTGAGACTTCATCTTCAGAAGTGAATACTTTGTCTTTCGAAGTAGAGTTTGTCTTTGGAAGTTGATCTTTTACTTCTTCTTCGTAAGAACTCTACAACCTTCGAAAGTTCCACACTTGGCTTCGGAAGCCTTTGTAAGCAGCACCAAAATTTGTCTAAGTAATTTTGTTTTGGTTGCACCAGCCTTCTTCTTGATCCAACACTTAAGTCCACTGGTTCATAGCAGTGTCTTCCGAAGGTTAACCGGCTTCAGAAGATCAAGTTCTTCTGAGGCCATTTATACTTCGAAATAGACTACTTCTTCCAAGGCCCTTTATAGTTCGGAAGAGACTACTCTTCCGAGGCTTGGGGACTTCTTCATATCAACATTCTTTGGAAGTAAATGTCTTGAATTCTTCTAAGTCTTGAACTTCAGAAGAGAAGACTTTGTCTTTGGAAGTTGGATTTTTCCTTTGAAAGATGATCTTGTACATGTCTTCGGAAGAACTCCATTTGTCTTCGGAAGTTCCACACTTAGCTTCAGAAGACTTTTATCTGATGCACCAAAAATTTTTTAAATGTTTGGTTTTGGTTGCAACATCCTTTCTTAATCCAAAAATCTATCCCTAGGCTTATGCTACCAAAACCTCACTTATTCCTCGGTCTCAAAACATTCAGCACCAGAGACAGAAGATGCTTTTTCATTTCTATATTCTTCCTTGAAGTTATGTTGAGGAGTTTGTACAAGTCGTTAGTGGATAGGAGATCCAGTCTGTCACTCTGAATGACATGGACCCTTTGTAGGGCCCCCTGAAGAGAGTTAGTTAACAAGAGTTATAATCATACTCCTATCTAACTATGGATTCAAGGTCAGGATCTTCAACAATTTAAAGAGCGGCTTTGCCTTTGGTTGCTGATCCTTTCCTTTCATCCTCCTCTCCCAGTTTTAGCTCCTCTTCAATCTTGGTCCTTGCAATTAGCTCGGCCAGATGAAGACTGCTCAGGTGGTTTCTTACATGAGCATCTATCTCGGAGTTGGAGAGGTTAGAGAATAGTTTCTCTGCTAACTCAGCAATGTCAAATTTGCTTAAGTGTAGCATAGATGAGACATTGAGCCTATTTATCTCACCACTCTCTCTCTCTCAAAAACAAAGTTGTGAGAAGAGTCTTCGAACCTCCACTGGATAATCTTCTTTCTTGGCACAAGAGGATTACTTGGCACTCTATCCCCTTTCTTGGAATCTAGCAGAGTCACCAGCCTTCTTCTTAGCTTCTTCTCTTCATTATTTAGGGAATTAGAGTTGAGGTAAAGGAGTTTAGCGGCTTGGTCTAGTGTTCCTCTAGGCGGATCAAGGAATTGATCTCTTGTGAGGGAACATGAGGAGCCATCGACATAGGTCAACTTGAATGGCTTCTCCTGATAAAAGATGTCGATCAAAGTTGTACACATGATGAGCTTCATCTTGACCTTCTTAAACTCCTCTATGGAGAGATATTGGAAGGTTGAGGGGATAGTTTAGGTGGTTGTTAGGTATGAAGTGGGGTTTGGGTTCTAGAACTATTTTGGGTTTAAGAATGGGTAGTTCAGGTGGTTTTTGGTGACGAGGAAGGTATGGAGGGTGGTAACTTTCCCCTAAAGGTTGTTCACTTAAATGTTGAGACTCAGAGTGAAGGCTTAAGGCTGTTGGGCTAATGAGCTCATCAGTATGAGCATGAGGAACCTCAAGACTGATAGTTGAAGTAATGGGAGAGGTTGCTCGTTAGGAGAAGTGGGAGCTCCAGTATCCACTTCCTCTTGTGTGGGTAGTAGTATGGGGGCCTGTACTGACTGGATAGCTTATGTAGGGGTTTGTTTGGATTTTCTCTGGTAGGTGAGGGTGATTGTGGCTATTTAAGTTGTTGAGAGGTAGAAGGTATAGGTTCAACACTAGCTTGTGTTGCTAGGTTGTCACCTTGAGCAATAAGCTTTAACATTTTTAGGACAAGGGTTGTTTCTACACCAGAGAAGCCAACAGTTGGTTTCTTTAAGAATTTTAAGATGTCAAGCTTCATCTGTCACAATTTAAGAACATTATATATTTCCCTTAACAGTGAGCCCAGTTCACAGTGGACAATGGGTTGAACATATCTAGAAAACATATAATATTCTATGGAGTTCAAGTTAGTAAGAAAATTTGCATAAACAAATAAGAGTACCTGAACTTGACCCCCTAAACCATCCTATGAACTATGAAGGAGATCGAGTCCCAGCCCCTATGCTTGTTGGACAAGCTGTGGATGGCCACATGAAGTAAGTATTCCACTAGGAGGAGACCTTTCCTTTCCTGAAGGTCTTGACAGAAAAATCTCCTTCATAGCCCATCTACTGAAACGAGTGGTTAACAACTTCCTTCGTAAAAGGCAATTCACCTTACTCATCATTTAGCTGAAGATGAGTGTTTATGATGGCTGGAGTGATGAAGATTGTCCTCCCCTGCATTGTAGCAGACAATGCCTTCTCCCCATCAATGATGACATCTTGACAGGTCTTTTCGAATCCAAGCAAATGATCCTCATAAAGAGTAGGATCTTTTGTTGATTGTGTTGCATGTGTAACTGCATGGAGAAGTTGGACAGAGCCAAAATTTGACAAACCTCTGAGATATGACGATCTTTCTTAGAGTGCAACAAAGCAACTTGATTGTGTTGCATGTGTAACTGCATGGAGAAGTTTTGGTCGTTTCTACGGGTGAGGTTGGCCAGTTTAGAAAGCTTCAAGGTGAAGGAAAGGAAGAACAAAGGTGGTTTCATAGAGAATTTTAAGAATTAAAGTCTTGGAGAAGAGGAAGATGATAAAGAAAGAGGGGGAATTGTTGGGTTTATATATGAAATGGATTTTAGACAAAGTTAATGAAAAAGGTAAAACTTTCAAATCTGGATGTCGGTCCCACCTCTAAAAAGGTAGTTGTTTTTTGCTCAAAAGGTAGTTTTCTTGGATGTCGCAAATCTTCCGAAGGTAATTTGTCTTCGGAAGTTTTGATAAAAAGCTTCCAAAGCCAAAATCACTTCAAGAGATATTCCTAAGAGTTTTGAAAATTTTTCTTCGGAAGAGAATTAAGACTTGGATGTTTTATTCAACTAAGAATAAATCTTAGGAGAGTTAATTTTCTTCGGAAGAAAATTGTCCTTGAAAACATACAAGTGCTTCAGAGAAGAGTAAGCTTCGAAAAATATTTCGAAAATTCTTCCGAAAGGAATTTTACTTAGGAAGTTGTTTGTTTTAAAGCCATTAATTTCTTCCAAAGATATCTTCCAAAGGACTAAAAGATCAAGAGCTTATGAAGGTGATGAAAAAGACAACTTTAAACATAAAGATTTTAGAAATAATATGAATTAGTTTACTAAAAATCTACTCAAAGTTAATCATCCCAATAGCTTATATAAGATACTAAAATCTCTACTCATCAAAGGCTTTGGTGAACAGATGAGCATATTGTACATTTGTGTTAACTTTGACTAGTTTGATTAATCCATATTCAAAGTTATCTCTAATAAAATGATACTTGATATTAATGTATTCTGTCGTTGAGTGCTGCATAGGGTTCTTTGTGATAGAAATGGTACTATTGTTGTCTATGTGAATGGGAGTCTCATTAAAGTTGATCCCATAGTCTAGCATCTAATTCTTAATCCAAAGCACTTGAGCACAACAACTTGTAGCAGTAATGTATTCAGCTTCACCAGTTGATGCAAAGAACATGATTGCTCTTGCATTGCCATTAGACAACCCTTCCACCAAGAAATTGGCATCCACTTGATGTAGACTTTGTTGTCACATTGTGTCCACCATAATCACCATCTATATATGCATACAGATTAAAGTCAGAATTCTTTAGATACCAAAGGCCAAGTGTTGAGGCACCTTTGAGGTATCTTAAAATTCTCTTGACTGTGATAAGATGTGACATCTTGGGGTTAGCTTGATATCTTGCACACACATAGGGCAAACATGATATCAGGCCTGCTAGAAGTAAGGTACATAAGAGACCCACTCATAGTCCTATAGATGTTTATCCACACACTCCCCCTTAAGATCAGGCCTAATGGAGTGGTTTATTGCTATGGGTGTCTTAGCAACCTTGCGGTCAGTCATGTTGAACCTCGTAATTATGTCTTGAACATACTTTGACTGACTTATAAAGATTCCATCTTCAAATTGCTTCACTTGAATTCCCAGAAAGAAATTGAGTTCCTCCATGGCACTCATTTCAAATCTGTCCTTTATTAGCTTCTCAAAGTCTTTATAGAGCCTTGGATTAGTTGAACAAAAGAATGTCATCTACATATACTTGAACTAGCATCAAGTCATATCCTTATTCTTTAATGAAGAGAGTTCCATCTATAGTACCTCTTCTATATCCATGCTTGTAAAGATACTGAGATAGAGTCTCATACCGCTTCCTTGGTGCTTGGTGCAGCCCATAAAGAGCTTTGTCAAGCTTGAAGACATAATCAGGATGATCAGGATCTGCAAAACTAGGTGGTTGTTTGACATACACCTCTTCATCAATCACCCCATTGAGAAAAGCACACTTGACATCAAGCTGATAGACTTTGAAATTCTTGGATACAGCAAAAGCTACGAATATCCTAATAGCTTCCGGTCTTGCTACAGGAGCAAAGACATCTTTATAGTAACTTCCTTCTTATTAAGTGTATCCTTGAACAACTGGTCTAGCCTTGTTTTTGATGACAAGTCCTCTATCATCATTCTTATTCCTAAATACCCATTTGGTTCCTATAGTGGTCTTCCCATGAGGAAGAGGACATAGGTTCCAAACCTTTTGCATTTTGAATTGATCCAGCTCCTCTTGCATAGCTTCAACCCAACTTCCATCCTTTAGAGCCTTATCAATCTTCTTAGGCTCTATCTGAGATAAGAAAAAAGTGAAGACAAACATTTTCATCATGGGTTTGTCCTCTTGTTCTTACCCCTAAATCAAGATCTCCAATGATGTTTGAGGTGGGATGAGACTTTTTGATCTTTAGCTGAGGAATCATGGTAAGCTGCTGAGAGAGATCTAAATTAGAGAAATTTAGATATGGTAATAAGGTTTCTCCCAGCACATTGCACACTTATCAAGTGAAACTTGATCCAATGAGTGTGTGAAATCATTGATGTTGCCTTCATTGGAGTGGTTGTTAGCATCAAAAAATTCTTAATCACTTTCACCCCACCATGATCTTCTACATTTGAAGTTTTTTATCTGGTTGTTAAGCCTCTGAGCTGGAATTTGAAGGCATTTCAGATGTATTAGCTGAATTTGTCATTGTAGTGTTGATAGAAACTTCATTTGCAGAATTAGTTACAAATGGAGCTGAAGATGTATAGCTTGAAGGTGTTCACAGCTCAAATCTTGGATCAGGATCACCTGTTAGTAAAATACTTGTAGACCCTGAAACATTCTAACAAGATTTATTAAAGCAGTTGGTAACTAAATCAAGATCAATAGCCAACCATGACCAAAACCAGTTACACTGGGTGTGTGTTCATTGAAAGTCACATTGGCTGACTCCTCAACAATTATAGTTTTATGATTGTAAACTCTATAAGCCTTAGCTTAGGAAGAGTATCCAATGAAATGTCTATCATCTGATCTGTCAGCAAACTTGGCAATTTGATCTTTGGTATTCAAGATGGTGCAAGGACATCCAAATGACCTGAGAAACCCAATGAAAGGTTTCCTCTTAGCCAAAGTTCATAAGAAGTCTTACCATGTGTCTTAACCACTAAAAATTTATTCTAAACATAGCAGGTGGTGTTGACTGCCTTTGCCCACAAGGTGATGGGCAGTTTAGAGTAAGAAAACATAGTTCTTGTAGCTTCAATAAGTGTCCTATTTCTTCTCTCAGCAACACCATTTTGATTAGGAGTCCTAGTAGCACTATATTGTCTTATAATACCCTTTTCATCACAAAATGTATCAAGGATTTGGTTCTTGAATTCAGTTCCTTGATCACATCTTATAGTTTTGACCTTGTGATCAGATTGATTCTCAATCTTTAAGATGAAATTCTTCAGAATCGCAGGAGTCTCATCCTTAGTTCTGAGGAAGAAGACCCAAGTAAATATTGTAAAGTCATCTATGATCACTAAACCGTAGGAGGTCCTTCCTAGACTCATTACACTAGCAGGGCCAAAGAGATCCATATGTAACAAGTGTAAGGGAGTAGTGACGGAGTTTTCTTTCCTTTGGCTTATGAGATACCTTGTGTTGCTTTCCTTTCAGGCATGAAACACAATGATCATCACTTGTAAACTTTTTCTTTGGCATTCCAGCTACCAAATCATTCTTAATTAGCTTATTCATGTTTTTAAAGTTTACATGGCATATTTTCTTATGCCAGAGGAAAGACTCATCACTATTTGCTTTAGATAGAAAGCATGAAACTTCTCCTGACACAGATGTTTCTTGCAAATCCATCTTGTACATGTTCCCTTTCCTGGGGGCTCTGAGCAGGATATGCTCATGAGGAATGACCACCCTGGGTTTGAGAACCATGCACTCATGCTCACTAAAGAGCATGTTATGACGCTGATCACAAAATTGAGATACACTCAAAAGATTCTATCCAAGCTTCTTGACAAAGTTTACCTTCTCAATGCTGACTTTACCATTTGTGACCTTGCCCCTTCTAGATATGTAACCAACTCCATCTCCTCCAAAAGCAACGGCCCTCCATTAATTCTCTCAAAGTTTTCGACTAGTGACCTCTTTCCTGTTATGTGCTTGGACCAACTACTCTCAATGATCCAGACATTCTTATTTGTCTTGAGCTATTCTTGCACAAAAGAGATGATTAGTTACATTTGAAACCCAAGCCTTATTGGTCTTGGGTTCATCAAAAGAAGTTGAAGGCAATGAAACAGTAGGCTTAGACTTGACCTTTAATACTTTTGAAGTCTTACTAACTTTAAGTGTTTTGATGACTGGACCTTTGAAAGATCTTGCTATCATTACAGTAGGCTTCAGTGCTTCGGAAGTATTCCTTTCTTTCGAGACCAAATTTTCTTATGAATGCAATTTTCCGTTTGCCTTCATCATCATTTTGGAGCTTCCAAAGGAAACATATTTTCCTTCAGAAGCTTGTTTCTTCTTGAAATTCTTAGAAGTCTCTTTATTGATCATGCTAAGAGTGCCTTTTGGATTGTAAGGACAATCTTTAGCAAGATGAGAGGCACTCCTACACATGACATAATCCATTTTCTTCTTCCTAAGAGCCTTCTTTTGAGAACAAAGTTGACTTTGATCACTTTCCTTCTCCATCTTCATCTTTGCACATGCTGAGATAGTTCCTTTAGGGTGAGAACTACCTTTGGAGGTGGATGGTTTAGGTTGTGTAGCAGTAATACACAATTGATAACCCTTTTCTTGTTACTGAGATGATTCGACATGAACCAAAACTCTTGCTACTAGAGTTTAGGTTGATGTCTTCAATCTTAACCATTGCAAACCCTGTAAAGATAAAGACTTATTTCTGCTCAGTGACAAAAGTGGCCTTGATCTCTTGAGCCTTCTTTGCCTTTCTTTTGCTCTTTCAAATCAAGTTCTTTCTCATTGACTTGGTCATCATAGGCTTCTTACACTCCTTAGAAGGATAGTAACCCTTCTTAGAATACTCTTCTTCACTCTTCTCAGAGACATTCTCCACTATCACTTCTTCATCCTCTTCAGTCAGGGGGTCTATGAGAGGAAGCTCATCTTCACTAGTTCCACACCTGGGAGATCTTACAGACAAGGTCGTGTGTGGAGGAAGTAGCTCACAAGATCCCAGTCCTTGCTTATTCTAATAACAAACTTTTGCATGCAAGGATGAGGATATAATGTTCTTGAAGGTCTCTTCTTGAAGAACACATTTTTCTTCCCTAGCTTTGCTGATCACAAGCTCAGCCTGGTATTCAATCAACTTGGTTATGAGATCTTTGATCTGAGTCCTATAATTGGTGTGCTTATGTTTATGAAATGAAATGGTTTTCCCCAAGTCTAATATTTTTAGTTTATAGTCATTTTAAGATATTTTGAAATCAATTTTTAAGATATTCAAGAACTCAAGATCAGATCTCATCTCTAAGTTGTAAGACCTATATTTGTTAACTTTAGCAATAAATTCAGGTGTACAGAGATGTTCCAATACCTTTGCTTCATCATGGTTAGCCATCAGTGCTTGGTTGGAGATGCAACTTCCACCTCAAAGCTTCAGTCAAAGCCTCCTTTTTCAACATCAATTGCAGCTTGTTGCTTTGGCTTCTCTTTGACTTTCTTAGTGTAGTTTGGTCTGGCTTGTGCTTGGCCACCATTTATCCTTGGTGCCTTCCACTCCCTAGCAATGTGGCCCATCTAGTTACAGTTGTAACACTTGACTTTGCTTTTATCCAGTCTAAACTTTTCACTGGTTGCATTGCTTGGGAACTTCCTTCATGTCCTCTTGTAGAACTTCTTGGCTCTGTGAGTGAGAAAAGCCATCTGTTGGACTATTTCCATATACTCTAGATCATTGGATTATGAAGAACTTGTTTCTTGAACTTTTGAGCTTTCATTAGAAGACACAAAGGCTTGTGAAGAACTTGTCTCTTGGAGTGGGTTTCCTTGAGTGTAGCTTTCTTCTGGTGTCTTCGGGAAGGTGATCAAAGGACCCTTTTGTGAGTTGTCAGGATAGCATATAAGATGATGTTGAGGTTCTATGTTGTCCCTTTCAGTCACATACAGGGCTGAACTCATTTGATTTCTAGAGTTATAACATGAACCTTGCATGTTCATCTCCATCTGGCATCAACTAAGAATACCATACAACTCGGTCAAAGTGAGAGTCTTAAGGTTCTCAGTTCTCTTGATAACAACACAATAATGTGTCAATTGGCTAGGAAGAGAGAACATAAACTTCTTTACAATGTCCCTATTTTCAAGAGTCACTCCAACATCCACTAGAGTATTCATAATCTCAACATACCTGAAGTAATGTTGAGTCATGGTTTCACATATTTTAAAGGTGAAGTTTCCAAACTGCTACTTCAGGAGATCCTTCTTGTTCTCCTTGGCTTCTGTAGAACCCTCATACATTAGTTTCAATGCATCCCATAACTGCTTAGCTGTTTTGCATTTCTTGAAACCTCTGTATACAAAGTTTTGAAGACCAGTCTGAACGACTGTCATGGCTTTCTAATCAATTTCTACTCTATTTCTATCTTCATCAGAGTAGTTAGACACAACCTTTGGAATCATACCACCCATAGCAGTTGAAGAGGTGCTTGGTATGTAAGGTCTTGAGACAATAGATTCCCACATCCTAGTGTCTTGTGCTTAATGAACCTTCCATCCTTTGGCACTAAGTGTCAAAGTCTTCGACAGTAATAGTGGGGACTTTATCATGGTTCTAGTTTCCATATCAACTTTAGTGATAGCTGCATTTGACATGTTAAGTATTTTGTGTGTGTGAGGGATCTTAAGATGGTGAGGTCTTATAATGAAGAGCTTGGAATACTCTGATACCAATTGCAGGTTCGTTCGAGGGATGGTCACCTACAACACAACAACACAATGCGAAGAGTAAGTTAGAACACTTAATAGATCAAATGGGCGACTAGCAACCAATCACACTTTCATACTAAGAACACAAGTAATTAAGAGACAAAACAAGAACAATAACACAAGTATATAGATGTCAAGAATGTTGTATATTGCTCTTTAGTTCCTTACAAGTGTTACATGGTATGTGTTAAACATAGAAGGGACCTGAGATACTTTATACAACATCCTATAACCGGCCATACATTGAAGGCCAGCTGGATACATGATCTAGACAACAAAATCAATGTAAAGTCAAAAGGCAGATTGCCTTTTGACCAGTGACTATGAGATGCCATAGCTCACATTCTAATATATTACAAAATGGATAGAAGTACATATACTCAAAAGAACAAACTCAAAACCTCAATGTACAGTTTACAAAAGCATGGACCTTTCACCAACTTGTGAAAATTGTTGAATCAAACAGAGTTGTAGCGGAAAAGTGGTCTAACTTTATGGTAAAAGTACATCAGATAATAACATGTACTCAAAAGTCTTTGGAAGAAATCTGTCATCAAGTGTTGGCTTTGGAAGACTTTGTCTTGAAGCTTCGAAAGACTTCATGTTTGGCTTCAGAAGATATTGGTCTTGGCTTCGGAAGATTTCACACTTTAGAATGTTTTCTAATGTAGAATGTGAAACTTCCAAAGCATTCTACTTCATTACTTGGTGCATGCATGCAAGATAGACTGTTTTTGGATGTTTTGGGTTGCATCAACCTTATATGGATCCTTACAATATTGGTCTTGGACTAAGAAAAATCTCATACTTAGAATATTTTCTAGTATTGAGTATGAAACTTTCAAAGCAACTTCTACTTTTCACTAAGTGCATGCATCTAGGAAAGACTTGGGTTGTTTTAGATGCATCAGCCTTCCATTAAACCTTACAGGTGTGTTCAGGCTTAAGAGTTGAATGGTTTTCTTTGCATCTTTTAATGTAAGTTTATAATCATTTTCAGCTCTTTTAGAATCAACTTTGAAGATATTTAAGGACTCAAGATTAGATATCTTATTTCCAAGACCTTGGCTTCTTCATGATTTGACATAAGTGCTTGGTTTGGTGATGTATCTTCAACCTAAAAGCTCTAGTAAAAGGCTCCTTCTTCAACATCAACTACAACTTACTGCTTGGGCTTCTTAGTCTGGGGAGCTCTATTAGTGTAGTTTGGTTTGGTTTGTGGTTGACCAGCATTTGTTCTTGGTGCTTTGCACTCTCTAGAAAGTGTCCTATTTGGTTACAGTTATAACACTTCATTTTCTTTCCAGCCCACACTTTCATTGTTGCATTGTTTTGAAACTTCCTTTCTATCCTCTTATAGAATTTCTTGGTTTTGTGAGTGAAAAAAGCCATCTGCTAAACTATCTCCATGTACTCCAGATCATCTAGATAGATTCGATCCAAGTATTCAAGAGTGAAGGAAAAGTTTCCACTGCTTTCATCAATAGAAACTACGGCTTTTGAAAAGCGTGTCTCTTGTGATGGTCTTCGTTGGATGTACCACTCCCTTGGTGTCTCTGAGAAGGTGATCAAAGAACACTTTTGTGAGTTGTCAGGGTAGTAGATGAGATGATACTATGGTTTTCTGCAATCTCTTTCAACCACATGAAGGGCTGAACTCTACTGATTGTTATAGTTAGTAGATGGGCAAAGCAATCTCTTTCAACACATGAAGGGCTGAACTCTTCTGATTGTTGGAGTTAGTAGATGAGTTTTGCATGTTTATCTCCATCCGGTATCCATTGAGTATACCATACAACTCAATGAGAGTAAGCGTCTTGAGGCTTTTAGTCCTCTTACATACAATAGTGTGTCCAATGTATGGGAAGAGAGGACATGAAAATTCTCACAACGTCCTTGTTCTCAAGAGTTACTCCAACATCCATTAGTATATCCATAATCTCAACATACCTAAAGTATTATTAAGTCATGGTTTCACCTATCTTGAAGGTAATGTTCTCAAACTGCTACTTCCAAAGGTTCTTTCTGTTCTCTTCTGCTTTATTGGACCCCTCATACATGAGCTTTGGTGCATCTTATAGTTTCTTAGCAGTTTTTCACTTCTTAAAGCCTATGATAATAGAGTTTGGAAGAGTAGTTTGGAGGGTGTAATAGATTTCTAATCTACATCTATCTTCTTCTAGTATATTTCAGAGTAGTCAGCCACTTCCTTTGGTATCATTTCACCTCCAGCAGTAGCTGAAGAGGTGCATGGTACATGAGGTCTAGAGACAACATATCCCCACATCCTATTGTATTAAGCCTTGATGAAGCCTTCCATTCTTTGGCACCAAGTATCAAAGTCATAAGGAGTTATCAGTATTGGTTGGCAACATATCCCCACATCCTACTGTATTAAGACTTTGTCATAGTACCAGTTTTCATATTAGCCTTAGTGAGAGCTGCACTTTGAGTTGATAAGTGATTTATGAAACTGAAAGGATTTAGGATGGTGAGATCTTACAATCAAGATCCTAAAGTGCTCTGATACCAATTTCAATACCGGTTAAGGGATGATCAATACAATCAAACTCTCCAAAGGAAAGTATGAGAACATTTTACAGACCAAATAGGGAACTATGATAAGTGAATGATACTAAGAACACAAGCAAGTAATAAGACAGATTAAAGAATAAGAACATGATGAGTATGGTTTTCAAGAATTTTGTATATTGCTCTCAAGTTCTATTATAAGTGTTATCAAGCATAAAGATAACTACAAAAACCTGAGATACTTTATACTACATCCTACAGCGAGCCATACTTTGAATAGCAACAGGAAACACTAATATAGACAACAAGATCAATGTAAGTCAAAAGGTAGATTGGCTTTTGACTAGTGATTATGACATGTCATAACTCACATCCTAATACATTACAAAAGGATAAAATGTACAAAGTAGAAAGTTACATACCATAGAATATAATCTATAGTTTATAAAAGAATGGACCTTTTTACCAACTTGTATAAGTTGGTGAGGTTTTAGAGTGGTAGTGGAAGGTTGTTCAACTTTATGTCAAAAAGTGTGCAGCACCGGTGAAGGAAGTCACTTACGACACAACAACAGAAAGAGGAGATTAACCAAACTTCATAAAACAGTAAGACTGGATTAACCACAAGTTTGGCACTTAAGAACACAAGTAATTAGTAAGAGACAGAATAAGAGAACAAGTATATAGTTTTCAAGGAAATAGTATATTGCTTTCTCAAGTTCTATTCCAAGTGTTACAAGAGCATAATGAAAGATACAAGAACAAGGAATACTTATACTACAACCTACAGCTGGCTATACTTTGAAAGCTAGCTGGATACAATTGACTAGACACAACAAAATCATTTGTAGAGTCAAAAGGCAGATTGCCTTTTGACTATTGACTATCACATGCCATAGCTCACATCCTTATCTATTACAAAAGGATAAAGTACATGAAGTAGAAAGTTACAGACTCAAGACCTTAATGTACAATTACCAAAAGCATGGACCTTTTCACCAACTCATGTAAGTTGGTGAATTTACAGAGGTGCCACGGAAACGTGTCCAGCTTTATGGAAAAGTACATCAGATAAAGCATGTTACTAAAAGTCTTCGGAAGAAATCTATCTTCATGAGTTGAGGCTTCGGAAGACTTTGTCTCTAAAGCTTCGGAAGACTTCATCTTTGGCGTCGGAAGAATTCACACTTAGAGTATTTATGTTGCATGTGTGAAACTTCCTAAGCATTCTTCTTCAATGCACTTGTGCAGCATGTAGGATAGACTTTGGATGTTTGGGTTACATCAGCGTCTTCATTAATCTAGCATCTTCATTAATCTCTACAAACTCCCCCTAGGCCGATGCTACCAAAACACTTAGTACACTTCAGAAATCAACAATCCTCATTAGGATGATCACCATTCCTTTCCTCATAAGAGGATCAGGATCCTTCAGACTGTCAAATGTCTTCAATGTCTTTCTCAGTTGGGACTTCCTCTCTCTCAGGCTTGAAAGGAGAGGGAGGTTGACCCTGCTGTGGATCAGAAGATGAAGCTTGCTGATCCTATCTTCTTCTTTATCTACCTGAGGTTCTTATTGAACCACATCCTCATATGAAGGACTTTCTTGAACTGGAGAGAGGTTAGGCACATGCTTGTACAATCTTTTCTTTCTTCTCTCTTCTTTGATCTATACTAGAAGCTCTACATCTTCTGCCTCCTTATTCTCCTTTGAACTTTCCAGGTCAACCAGTTCATTCAACTCTTCTAAAGGAAGAGAAATGACATTGTCAATGTCATAGTTCCTTGTCTGCAAATAGATTATCCTGACTGCCCTTAATTCATCATTCTAAGTGTCAGGTTTGGGGGCAGCCCTAAATGCAGTCTCCATGAGTCTAGTACACCCATAAGAGGAACCTTCTCCCCTGAGCTTCCTTTTCCTCTCTCTCCTTCTCCTGAATCTCCTTATATGTCATCTTTCTTTTCCGTTTGTCACTCACAAATCTTTGTAACTCAGGGTGGAGAGAGCTTTGGCCTTCAGTGCTTGATGCAGCTTTTGAGCTCTGGCCAGAGAGAGGTTGAGAATCACCTTCACCAGCAGGTGTCTCAAAAAAGGCATTGATCTCTGAAGCAGTTGTAGGTGATGAGACTGGACTTTCAGGTTCTATCACTGGGCCTTCAGTTAAGGTTTCCCCTATGAAGCTAATCATAGGGTTTGCCTCAACATCCAGCTGACCAATGACATTGCCTGATTGCCTAAGTCTCCTTCTAAGGCTGAACTCTGTAGTGATCAGGTCTTGGAGTCTTTGTGCCAGTCTATCAGCTTGTCTTGATTGGCTCGGATTGACAAGTGGCATGTTGACTAGATCTAGACCTTCATAGTAGTCCAAGGTTTGGAAGTTTAGAATTTCTTGCTGCCCTTCACTCTCATGATGATTAGGGCTCTCCTGATGTTGTCATACCTCCACCCAATGATGTGATTTGAAGATGGTGGAGATGACATAGCCCTTGGTATACCATCCTCAAACAGACTCTGTATGAAGGAGTCTATGTATTCCACATCAATGTGAATTTGAGGAGGTTGCTAAGAATTTACAATTGCAAGTGAGGATGGTGAGTCCTCATTGTCCATTTTCTTTGAAGAAGGTTCTGCAACTATAATGACTTTCTCCCCCTTTTTGTTAGCATCACCCACTAGCATAGGTGAGCTAGAGGTTAGGTCAATTACATCCACAGGTTCTTATGCTCCTAGTTGAGCTCTTCTTAAGGGTCTCCCAGCTAGTTTTTCCTTAAGATAAGAAATCTCAAGTTGCTGATCATTGATCTTGTTGTGTAAGGTAGTCACCTGAGATTCAAGGTGACTAACCTTTGAGACTAAATAGGTGCATGTTTTGGATAGTTTTTGCACTTTTAGTCTTAAACCCCCTCATCTTTATCAGAAGAATCACTGGGGGTGGCGATGATTGGACCAGAGTCCTCTCTCTCATTACCAGCTTTAGGTTCTTGGCTGCTGGATTGCTTTGCTCACTAATAGTCTAAGTTGAGATGACAGTGGGTTGATTTTCCATGGTTGAGGTCTTAATGATGTAATCACTTTCGAAAGTGAGAGCCTCTTCCATATGGACATCTTAAACAGGTTCAGAAGTGTCCACCTCAGCAGTAGGTGACTGATAGGGGCTAGAACTAGGAGCCTCAGAAGTACTAATCTCTCTTTGAGTAGGGGAAAAGAAGAGAGAATTATGGTACTCACTGAAACCTAGATCTTCATCAGTGTAGAAATAAAGATTACGAATTGGTTGGATGAGATCTATAGGCTGGGGAAGGTTGATCACTTGAGTGTTGAGACTAAGAGTGATGGCTTAAGGCAGATTGGGTAATAAGCTCATCAGGCTGAGCATGAGGAACCGCAACATTGATCCTTGAAGAGATGGGAGTGGTCTACTCCTTAGGAGAAGTGGGAGCTCTAGTGTCCACTTCCTCCTATGTAGGTAAGTATATGGGGGCCTCCATAGACTGAATAGTCTAAGCAGGGGCTCGTTTGGTTTTTCTTTTGTAGGTGATGGTGATTTGTGCTGTTTAGGTGGTTGGGAAGTAGCAGGTTTGGGTTCAACACTAGCTTGTGCTGCTAGGTTGTCACCTTGAGCAATGAGCTTTAACATTTTTGGGACTAGGGCTGTTTCACCCCAGAGAAGCCAACAGTGGGCTTTCTCAGTATTTTAAAGATGTCGGGCTTCATCTGTCCCAATTTAAGAATGTTACGTGTTTCCCTTAACTGTAGCCCAGTTCACAGTTAAGAATGTACCGAGCATATCTAGGAAACATGTAATATTCTATGGAGTCTAAATTTGCAAGTAAATTGGTATAAAAAAATTGTGAATACCTGAATTTGACCCCTTGAATCATCCTATGGATTATAAAGGAGAGATCCTTAGGAATCTACTCCCATCCACCATGCTTGTTTGATAAGCTATGGATGACCACATGGAGCAAGAATGTCCACTAGGATGAGACTTTCCCTTTCCTAAAGGTCCTTACAGAGAAATCTCCCTCATATCCCACGTGCGCAAAGGACTGATTGACAGCATCCATTGGGAAGAACACCTCACCTTCTTCATTATCCAGCTGATGATGCATGTTAATAATGGCCGGATTAATGAAGACTGTTCTCCCCTGCACTGTTGCAGACAGGGCCTTCTCCCCATCCATAAAGACCTCTTGGCAGGTCTTCTAAAATTCGAGCAGATGATCCTCATAGAATGGAGGATTAGTGGTTAGGGAGGTGAAGTAATTTGACAGAGTCAAGAATTAACAAACCTCTAAGAAATGAGGATCTTTCTCAGAGCTTAACAGAGCAACCTGATTATGTTGTCTGTGTAGCTGCATTGTAAAGTTTGGGTCATTTCCGTGAGCAAGGTTGGCCATTGTGAGGTAGCTTAAAGATGAAGAAAGAAATAAGAAAGGAATTTCAGAGAGAAATTTGGGGTTTTAGGTTTGGAGGAAGAAACATATGATAGAATGAGGGGGAAACCATTGGGTTTATATGTGAAAAGGATTTCAGATTGTTGGGGTTCAACAATAGAATAAACTGAAGCTTACCAAATCATAATTACAACCAACTGAAGATCTTATTGTACGAGTTTAGAGACCAAGTTGATTACATCAAACAAGACAATTATACATGACAAAGTCGACATCAAGACAATTAGAAAGTCAAAATTAGGTCATGTTGTAATATTAGTATAAATAGACCCACTAGTGCATTTTTGCAAATATGGCTTTTGTGTGTGTTTCTCATGGTGTAAATCACCATCCAAGGAGAAATCCTCTCCTTTGGGTGGGTTTGATTTCACCAGCATTCTATGATTATCATTGTAACTTGTTTATCAACATCAATGAAATCATAACATTATTATTATTCATCTCTTTGTTCCTTGATTCACACACGTCCACCCATCTTAATTTTGATTTCTAGATCTGAACAAGATGAATCCTAAGATCCAAGCTCAAGGAATTTGAAATATTGATTCAGCACACATAAAGTTTAATGAAAGAGGATAAACTTTGAAATCCGAATGCTGGTCCTACCTCTGAAAAAGTAGTTTACTTTTTCTCAAAAAGTAGTTTTCTTGGAAGTCAAAAAGCTTCCGAAGGTAAATTATCTTCAGAAGTTTTAATTAAAAAGCTTCCGAAGTTAAAATGACTTCGGAAGAATTTCTAAGAGTTTTGAAAATTTTTGTTTCGGAAGAGAAATTAAAACTTTATTGCTATGCAGATATAACAACAAAGCTTACAAGAGTTAATTTTGTATCGGACGAAAATAGTCCTTGAAAATGAATAAGTGTCTGAGACAAGTATTTAAGCGTCGGAAGATAGATTGAAAACCTCTTCCGAAGGTAAATTTCTTAAACAATTATTTATTTTGAAAGCAGGATTTGCTTCCAAAGTTAAAAGCATAACATCCAAAGAATCAAAAATTGTTAAAAATCTAAGGAAAGTCTTCAAAAAGATATTTTCATCCAAAGAAAACAGGAGCTTATGAGAGTGATAAAGTAGACAACTTAGGACACACATATTTTAAGAGATAATAGGAATTAGTTTTAAGAAAAACCTACTCAACTTAATCATCGAAATAGCTAATATTAGATATTTAAATCTTTGTTCATCAAAAGCCTTTGTAAACAGATCAGCATATTGTTCATCTGTGTGAACTTTGACTAGTTAATTAATCCTTTTTATAGTTATCTCTTATTAAATGATACCTGATATTGATGTGTTTGGTCCTTGAATGCTACACATGATTCTCTGTGATTGAGATAGCACTGTTGTCTATATGAATGATAGTCTCCTTGAAGTTTAACCCATAGTCCAGATTCTGAATCCAAAGCACTTGAGCATAGCAGCTTGCAACAATAATGTATTTAGCTTCATCAGTTGATGTAGAGACACAGGATTGTTTCTTGCATTGCCATGAAACAACCCTTCCACCAAGAAACTGACATCCCCCAGATGTAGACTTTGCAGTCATATTACAACCACCATTATCACTATCTGTATAAGCATACATATTGAAGTCAGGATTCTTAGGGTACCATAAACCAAGTGTTGAAGCACCTTTGAGGTATCTTAGAATCCTTATGACTGAGATGAGGTGAGACATCTTAGGGTTAGCTTGATATCTTGCAAAGATGAATGTAGCAAACATGATATCAGGCCTGCTAGCAGTAAGATACATAAGAGACCCAATCATAGCCCTGTATAAGTGTTTATCTACACACTCCCCCTCAAGATCAGGTCCAAGGGAGTGGTTTCTAGCTATGGGTGTCTTAGCAATCTTACAATCAGTCATGTTAAACCTCTTGAGTATGTCCTGAACATACTTTGACTGACTTATGAAGATGCCATCTTCAACTTGCTTCACTTGAATTCCCAGAAATAAATTGAGTTCCCCCATGGCACTCATTTCAAATCTGTCTTTCATCAGCTTCTCCAAGTCCTTACAAAGCTTTGAATTAGTTGAATCAAAGATGATGTCATCCACATACACTTGAACTAGCAATATGTCATTTCCCTGTCCTTTGATGAAGAGAGTTCCATCTATAGTATCTCTCTTGTATCCATCTTTGCAAAGATACTCAGACAGTGTCTCGTACCACTTCCAGGGTGCCTGATGCAGCCTATAAAGAGCGTTGTCAAACTTGCAGACATAATCATGATGATCAGGATCTACAAAACCAGGTGGCTATTTGACGTATACCTCTTCATCAATCACTCCATACGGAAAGGCACACTTCATATCAAGCTGAAAGACCTTGAAGTTCTTGGATACAACAAATGCCAAGAATATCCTAACAACTTCTAATCTTGCTACTGGAGCAAAGACTTTAGTGTAGTCAATCCCTTCTTCTTGTGTGTACCTTTGAACAACTAGTCTAGCTTTGTTCTTGATGATGATGCCTCTATCATCCTTCTTGTTCCTAAACACCCATTTGGTTCCAATGGTAGTCCTCCCATAAGGAAGAGGACAAAGGTTCCAAACTTTCTACCTTTGGAATTGAAGCATCTCTTGTTGAATAGCATCAACCCAACTTCCATCCTTTAGAGCCTCATCAACTTTCTTTGTCTCTATCCAAGATAAGAAACAAGAGTGAAGACAAATATTTGCTTCATGGGTTTGTCCTCTTGTTCTTACTCCTGTGACAACATCTCCAATGATGTTTATGGTGGGGTGAGACTTGTGGATCCTAAGCTGAGGGATCACAACAATTTGCTAAGAAATATCTAAATTAGAGAAATTTAGATCTGGCGTAGATGTTTCTCCCACCACATCAGCACACTTATCAAGAGAAACTTCATCCAAGTAGTGTGTGTCATCATTGATGTTATCATCTATGGTGTGGTTAGTAGCATCAAGAAATTCTTGATCACTGTCACCACCACCATTGTTGTCTTCCACAATTGAGGTATTCTTATCTGGTTGTGAAGTCTCTGAGCTGGAACTTGAAGCCACTCCAGATGTATCAACTGATTTTGTCATTATAGTGCTGATAGAAACCTCATTTGTAGAAGTAGTTCCAAATGGACCTGAAGTTGTATGGCTTGAAGATCTTCTTAGCTCAATTCTTGGATCAAGATTATTTATATTTAAATTTTCTACAGATCCTGAAACATTCTCACAAGATTGTTAAAACAGTTGGTAACTAGATCAAGATCAAATAGCCAATTAGGACCAGAACCAACCACACATGGTGTATGCTCATTGAAAGTCATATTGGCTGACTCCTCAACAATTTTAGTTATGAGATTGTAAACTCTATAAGCCTTAGCTTGAGAAGAGTATCCAATAAAGTGTCCATCATCTGATTTTTTAGCTAACTTGGCAATTTGACCTTTAGTATTCAAAATGGTGAAGGACATCCAAATGACCTACGAAAACCAATGAAAGGTTTCCTCTTGTGCCAAATTTCATAAGGAGTCTTGCCATGAGTCTTAACTACTAAAACTCTGTTCTGCACATAGCAAGTAGTGTTGACTGCCTCTACCCAAAAGGTGATGGGCAGCTTAGAGTCGGAGAACATGGTTCTTGCAGCTTCAATCAGTGTCCTGTTTCTCCTCTCAGCAACACCATTCTGCTAAGGAGTCCTGGGAGCACTGTATGGTCATGTAATACCCTTTTCATCACAAAATGTATCAAGAATTTGGTTCTTAAATTCAGTTCCCTGATCACATCTTATCATCTTGACCTTGTGATCAAATTGATTCTCAATCTTTAAGATGAAATTCTTTAGAATCTTAGGGGTTTCATCCTTAGTTCTAAGGAAGAAGACCCAAGTGAATCTTGTAAAGACATCTATGATCACTAAACAGTAAAAGTTCCTTCATAAACTCATTATACTGGTGGGGCCAAAGAGATCCATATCTAACAAGTGTAGGGGTGTAGTGATGGAGTTCATTTCCTTAAGCTTCTAAGATACCTTATGTTGCTTCCCTTTCAGGCATGAAACACTATGATCATCACTTGTAAACTCTTTCTTTGGAATTCAAGTTACCAAGTCATGTTTAATTAGTTTATTCACGTTCTTAAAGTTTACATGGCACATTCTTTTATGCCATAGGAAAGACTCATCACTATTAGCTTTAGATAGAAAGCATGAAACTTCTCGAGAGGAATATGTTTCTTGCAAATCCATCTTGTACATGTTTCCTTTCCTGGGGGCTCTAAGCAGGATATGCTCATGAGGAATGACCAGACCAGGCTTAAGAACAATGCACTCATGCTCAGTAAAGAGCATGTTATGACTCTGATCACAAAATTAGGATACACTCAGAAGATTGTACCCAATCTCCTTGACAAAGTTTACCTTTTCAATGCCGAGCTTACCATTTATGACCTTGCCTCTTCCAGAAATGTAACCGCCTTCATCTCCTCCAAAAGCAACTGGTCCTCCATCAATCCTTTCAAAGTTCTGGAGTAGTGACCTATTGCCTATCATGTGCTGGAATAGCCACTGTCTGTGATCCAGACATTTTTGTTTGTCTTTAGTTGTCCCTGCACAAAGAAAATGATTAGTTACATTTGGAACCCCAAGCCTTGCTTGTCTTGGGTTCATTAAGAGAAAGAGAAGGTAATGCAACAGTAATTGATCCTATGGTTGGGCTAAGAGGATCTTGAGCTGTTGTTGATGGAGAATTCTCAGTCACTTGGTCTTTCTTAGACTTCCACACCACCTTTGGAGTCTTGGATTTGACCTTCAAAACTTCGAAAGCTTTTGGATCTTCGGAAGATTTGATGACCAAACCTTTGGAAGATTCTGCAAACACTACAGCAGACTTCAGTGCTTCGGAAGAACTCCTTTCTTCCGAGACCAACTTCTCTTCCGAAGGTAATTTTCCACTTGCCTTATTCTTAGATTTAGAGCTTCCGAAGGAAACATATTTTCCTTCCGAAGCTTGAATCTTCTTGGAACTCTTTAAGTCTTTTTCTTGGTCATATGCATAGTACCTTTTGGGTTGTAGGGGCAATTCTTAGCAATGTGAGTGGTACTTTCACACATGACACATAATGTTTTCTTCTTCACAAGAGTCTTCTACTGGGAACAAGACTGTCTTTGGTCACATCCCTTCTCTACCTTCATCTTTGCAGATGCTGAGATAGTCCTCTTGGACTGGGAACTATTCTTGGAGATTGATGGTCCAGGCTGTGCAGCACTGGTACACAGCAGATCAGCCTTCTTCTTGTTACTAAGATGATTTGAAGAAGAACCAGAACTCTTAGCAGAAGAGTTTTGGTTGATGTTTTCAGTCCTTACTATTTCAAACCTGTAGAGATGAGAACTTGTTTCTGCTTAAAGTCAAAAGTAGCCTTGACCACTTGAGCCTTCCTTGTTTTCCTCTTGCTCTTCCTCATAAAGTTCTTTCTCTTTGACTTGGTCATCATAGTCTTCTTCTCCTCAGAAGGATAATGGTCCTTCTTAGAATCCTCCTCTTAACTCATCTTAGAGGAATTCTTCACTCTTTTTTCTTCATCATTTTCACATAGGATCTACAAGAGGAATCTCATCTTCACAAGTTCCACACCTAGGAGATCATACAGACAAGATTGTGTGTGAAGGAGCTATGTCATTTGATCCTAGTCCCTGCCTGTTTTAATAGCACACTTTGTTGTTCAAGGATAAGGATATCATGTTCTTGAAGGTCTCTTATTCAAGAACACTCTTTTCTGCCCTGGCTTTGCTGATCACAAGCTCAGCTTGGCACTCAGTTAGCTTGGTTATGAGATCTTTGATTTGAGTACTAAAATCTATGTGCTCATATTTTAGAACTAAAATGGTTTTCTCTAAATCCTCTATCTTCAGTTTATAATCATTTTCAAATTTTCTAAAATCAGATTTTAATATGTTTAAGGACTCAAGATCAGATCTCATCTCCAAGTTATAGGACTTGTATCCATTTACTTTAGCAATGCATTCAGGAGTACAAAGATGTTCCAAAACCTTGGCTTCATCATGATCTGCCATCAACGCTTGGTTTGGAGAAGCATCTTCCACCAGAAAACTCCAATCAAAGCCTCCTTCTTAAACAACCACAACTGCTTATTGTTTTGACTTCTCATTCTGGAGAGCTTTGTCAGTGTAGTTAGGTCTGGATTGTGTTTGGCCACCATTTGTTCTAGGTGCCTCACACTCTCTAGCAAAGTGGCCCATCAAGTTATAGTTGTAACACTTGACTTTGCCTTTGTCCAATTCAAACTTTCCACTGGTTGGATTGCTTGGAGACTTCCTTCCAGTCCTCTTGTAGAACTTCTTGGCTCTATGAGTGAGAAAAGCCATCTGTAGGACTATCTCCATGTATTCCAGATCATTTGGATGAATGCAGTCCAGGTCTTCAAGAGTGAAAAGAGAGTTGCCACAACTTTCATCAGAAGACACAAAAGCTTGGAAGAGCTTGTCTCTTGGAATGAACTTCCATAAGTGTAGTTCTCCCTTGGTGTCTCTGGGAAGGTGATGAAAGGGCCTCTTTGTGAGTTGTCAGGGTAGCATATGATATCATGTTAGGGTTCTATGCTGTCCCATTCAACCACATGTAGGGCTGAACCCATTTGATTAATGGAGTTGCCAGATGAGTTTTGCATGTTCATCTCCATCTAGTAGCCACTAAGAATCCCATATAACTCTGTTAGAGTGAGAGTTTTGAGATTTTTTGTTCTTTTGATTACCATATAGTAGTGTGTCCACTGCCTAGGAAGTGAGGACATGAACTTCCTTATAATGTATCTGTTCTCAAGAGCAACTCCTCCATCCATAAGGGTATCCACAATCTCAACATACCTAAAATATTGTTGAGTCATGGTTCCACCTATCTTGAAGGTGAAGTTTTCAAACTGCTGCTTTAGGGCATCCTTGTTCTCTTTGGCTTCAGAAGAACCTTCATACATCAATTTCAGTGCATCCCACAACTGTTTAGCTATTTTGCACTTCTTGAAACCTCTGTACATAGAGTTTGGAAGGGCAGTTTGAAGGGCCTTCATGGTTTTTCTGTCAATCTCTACTCTCTTCCTATCTTCATCGGAGTAGTTAGCCACGTCCTTGGGGATCATACCAGCACCAGTAGAAGAGGGGGTGCTAGGTATGAAAGGTCCATTCTCAATGGACTCCCACATTCTTAAATCTAGAGACCTCCTGAAATCTTCCATTCTCAAACACTAGGTATCAAACTCATCAAGAGTAATCAGTGGGGACTTGTTCATGGTTTCAGTTTCCATATCATTTTTGGAAATGGCTGCCATTTGAAAAGTTTAGTATTTGTGTGTGTGAGGGAACTTAAGATGGTGAGATCTTATATCAAGAGCCTGGAATGCTCTGATACCAAATGCAGAACTAGTGAAGGAAGTCACTTACAAAACAACAACACAAAGAGGAGATTAACCAAACTTAATCAAACAATAAGACTGGATTAACCACAAGTTTGACACTTAAGAACACAAGTAATTAGTAAGAGACAGAACAAGAGAACAACAAGTATATAGTTTTCAAGGAAGTAGTATATTGCTTTCACAAGTCCTATAACAAGTGTTACAAGAGCATAATGAAAGATACAAGAACAAGGAATACTTATACTACAACCTACAGCTGGCTATACTTTGAAAGCCAGCTGGATACAATTGACTAGACACAAACAAAATTAATTGTAGAGTCAAAAGGCAGATTGCCTTTTGACTAATGACTATGACATGCCACAGCTCACATCATTATCTATTACAAAAAGTATAAAGTACATGAAGTAGAAAGTTACATACTCAAGACCTCAATGTACATTTACCAAAAGCATGGACCTTTTCACCAACTCATGTAAGTTGGTGACTTTACAGAGGTGCAGCGAAAAGGTGTCCAGCTTTATGGAAAAGTACATCTGATAAAGCATATTACAAAAATGAGTTGAGGCTTTAGAAGACTTTGTCTCTGAAGCTTCGGAAGACTTCATCTTTGGCTTCGGAAGATATTGGTCTTGGCTTCGGAAGATTTCACACTTAGAGTATTTCTGTTGCATGTGTGAAACTTCCTAAGCATTCTTCTTCAATGCACTTGTGTAGCATGCAGGATAGACTTTGGATGTTTGGGTTGCATCAGCCTCTTCATTAATCTTTACAAAGTGATTAGAGAAAACATGTCTTCTCTATCTTCGAAAGAAACCAGTCTTCATCACTTTTGGATTCAAAATACCTTGTCTTCGAAGCTTCGGAATACTTTGTCTTTAAAGCTTCGGAATACTGTCTTTAAAGCTTCGGAAGACTTCATATTTAGCGTTGAAACATTTGGTATTTGACATCGAAGGATTTTACACTTACAACATTTTCTTTGAGGTTTGTAAAACTTCCAAAGTAAATCTACTGTTTACTTCATGCATGTATGCTGGAAGCTCTTTGGTTGCATCAATATTTCAGGTATAACCTATGGGGGTTGAACTTAGAGGCTCGGGATATCAAATCAAAGTGAATATCAAGTTCAAGACAAGCGAAAAGTGAAAGAAGTTGGGCGACAACTTACTTGTCACATGAGAACTAGCTTCTCGTGTGATAAGTTTATCTCGCACGAGAACATTCTAGTTTAGTATAATTACTTAGTTTGCTTTGTATAGTAAGCTTTTTTCAATTTCCTAAATTTTAAACACTTGTGTGATATTTGAATTCAGAGAGCAATCAAAGAGAAATTATTTACATTGTGATATTCAATTTTATTCTTCCACTTCTCAATCCGTAATTGTTTACATTCCGCATTCATATTTACGAGATTGATCTGATTATTATGATGATCCTTACAATTGATATCAGAGCTTGTGCTATACGTCGATTGAATTGAAGTTGAATCTATTGATTTGAAGAGTTTGTGTTTTTAGATTTGCTTAATTCTCAAAGATAAACTACCAATCGGTTGATTTTGATCATGTTTGAAGATGATGAAGCTGTTAACTTCGATGATTGGTCATTTAATGATGTTCTTGAGCTTAAACTAGATTAAATGAATCAATTAGAGACAATTAGGATCAAATTTGGACCAAAATTGAAACTGAAAAGTTCTAAATTGGTGAAATTGATTCGGGCGAAAACTTCTATTTTTCATGCGAAAACCTTCTTCTCATGTGAGAACTTGAATATTTGCATGAGGCACTTACAAAGTTTTTTACAGGCAAGAAAACTTGAATATTTACCACAGTATCAGTGGTTGAACTTTTTGCACAAAAAATTTCTAAGGACTCGCGCGAGAACTTTGATTTTTAAGAAAAATTGAAAGTTTGTTTGAAGAATTTACTAATATCAAACAACCAGTCAGGACCATTTGTAGATATGGGAAATGAGTGTTCCTTGAATTGAACATTTGTTCATTCATCAATAATGTTTATCTAGGATCAAACACTCTGTAAGCCTTTGAAACAAAAGAATAACCTACAAAGAATCTTTCATCAGACTTGGATGATAGTTTTCCCAAATAGTCATAAGAGTTTAATATTAAGACAAGACTACCAAATGACATAAAAAATCCAATTGAACCAATAGTTCATATGGAGCCATGTTACTTTCTTTTACAATCAGAGTTCAATTTTGCACAAAGCACGATGTGTTAACTGCCTCTGGCCAAAAGGTAATATGTAGTTTAGCATCGGCTAGCTTTGTTTTTGCTGCTTCAATTAGTGTTCTATTTCTCCTTTCAGCTACCCCATTTTATTGAGGAGTTCTAGCTACACTAAATTTATGAACAATGCCTTTGGTTGCATAAAATGAACCCATATCTTCATTTTTAAACTCTGTTCCGTTATCATTTCTTATTGTTTTGACCTTATGATCAAGTTGGTTTTCAATTTTTGTGATAAAGTCTTTTATTATTTGGGATGCCTCATTTTTATAAAGTAAGAAGAAAACCTATGTAAATCTTGAAAAGTCATCAATGATCACCAAACAATACTCTTTCTTTCCAATACTCATAACATGAGTTGGTCCAAACAGATCCATATGAAGTAGCTTCAATGGAGTATTGTTTGTGTTCACCAGCTTTAGTTTGTGAGAAGATTTATATTGTTTTCCATTGAGGCATGTTGAACAGTGATCAACAAAATGAAATTCTTTTCAGGGAAGACAAATGACATAGTTTCCTTTGACCAATCCGTTCATGTTTTTAAAGTTTGTGTGCCCCAAACGTCTGTGCCAAAGCTCAGACTCATCAAATGATGCTTTTGATAAAAGACATGTTTCTTCTATTAGTGTTGTAGAATTCGGGTTTAAGGCATAGGTGTTATTCTTCCTCGGAGTCTTTAGGACAACCCATTCTTCTGAGATCTGAAATCCTAGTTTTAGAATGTAGCAATGAGTGTCAGTAAAGTGAGTTGAATATTTCTTGTCATAATTTTGAGACACACTTAGAAGACTGAAGTTTAGTTGTTCATAATAGTTCACTCTATCAAAGCTCAACATCCCATTTGTCACACATCCTTCACCAGTAATTCTTCCACCTTGTGAATCTCCTCCGAATGCCACAGTAGTTCCGTGTATTTACTTGAAATCATGAAGGAGGGAACGATCTGCAGTCATGTGTCAAGAACACCCACTGTCCATATACCATAGGCTATTAGACCTATATGGATGACCCTGCAAACACAAAAGAATTAATTACAATATGGAACCCAAGCCATAATGGTCTTGGGTTTCCCATTCCTATCCATAATAATGACCTCTGGTACATTCCTCTAAACTTTGAAATACTTAGAGGTGACCTGGGAGATTGCTTGTGGTAATTAGATTGGGTCATCTCATCAACATAAACTAAGGAGTTAGAGAAGTAATAAAATCTTTGGTCTCTATTCTTTTGAAGAAATTTGACTTGTTTTTCTTATTATCAGACATCATTTTAGGTTTGGGAAGATCAAGCCTTTGCTTAATGATGTGATGTTTGTTTCTTTGACTCTTCCATAATTCTTTTGTGTTATTCATATTATTGTTTTATCTAGACATCCTACATTGATTGTTATGAAACAGACTCCTCACATAAGATTTCACAAATGATGTTGTTGAGATGGGTTTGTTCTGAGCAATTCTCAATCCCTTATGATTGAAGTAACAATCAGATGTATTATGATTGTTTATATTACAGACTAAACAATATTTGTTAAAATAGCTGTTTTTAGTGGAATGGTTGTTCATGTCACAGACAGAGCATATTACTTGAAAAAGCACTCTTTTGCTTTATGATTAAACATGTCACAATACATATGTTTGTTTCTTGAATTTGATTTTGTTTTACTAGACTTGGTTGATTTTCCTATTCAACTGAGTCATATTCTTTTTCTTAAGGGAGGAATCAAAATCATCCCTTTTTGTGGTTTGCTTAGCAACACTACTTTTGTTAACTGTTCTGGGCTGTTTTTTGTTTCCTTAACCCTTTCTTTACTTCTTCCTCAAATTGATCAACGTGCTCCTTGTTGCATATGTCAAAACCAACTCCTTGTCTTAATTTTAAAGATTAGTGCTTTGATTGAATTTTAGTTGTTGAAATCAATGAGCACTTTTGTTTCTTTTGCAGTGAAAACTTGTTTGATATGCTTGATTTTTTTGGAGATTTAATCTCATTATCAGAACTGCTTTCAGCAGAAGGTTTCACTATCTTCACAAATTTCTTCTTCCCTTTTGAAATTACACGTATAAATTTCACAAAGGGAACAATTGCCTTGATTGGGCATGTTGGTTTGATGACACTCACTATCTTGTCTGAACACTCCTTAATTTTAATTGGGTGTCCTAATCTGATTTTATCCTCATTTGTTTCAAAGTAAACATTTGGTTTTTTTTGAGGATTTGTTACTTTAGTAAGTGTTTATTCAGTTTTAGATTGAGCTAACTTTTCAGTCAGTTGCTCATTCTCAGCTACAAGAGAGTATATTTCACCATGTAATTTTTCAATGTCAGAGATGAGAGATTTTTTTTTATTTCAAAGCCTTTTATTTCTCTCTTGAGGATCTCTGACTTTACCTTTTCTTCTTTTATTTCGTCTGCTAATTTATTATTGTACTCTCTATAACCTTGCAGTTGAGTAATGCATTTATCACTACACAGGTTAGATTTTACCTCATATGGAATCGGAGATGGACCATCATTGATGTGAGCCATGAGTGGATGATTTTGGAATTGAGGCTTTACTTCCTCTGCATACAGGCTCCAGTCACATACTCCATCTTGCTTGATAACGAGAGCATTTTGTAGAGGACTAACTGCTTCCATGAGCTTGACTGGTCAGTTGAGGTTGACTCTGATATGTTTGTTGTTGTTGTTGATGATGATTCTGCTGCAGATGATTGTCGGAGTGAAAGCTTGAGTTCGGTTGGGAGGATGACTGGCTCTGAGAATTCATTTGAAAGTTGTTGTTTCTTCTGGGAGCATTGCATTCTCTAGAGAAGTGGCCAATCATACCACACTTGAAGCACTTCACTTTGGATTTGTCATACCCAAGCTTGGTGTTTTCATTTAGGCTGAGCTTTCTTCACTTTCTGAAAAACTCTTGGCCCTCATAGCAATCATGGGTATTTGCCACTACAAATCCATTTCCTCTACATCATGTGGGTCCATTTCTTCCAAGTCTTCTTGGATCAGATGTGCAAAGGTGAGTCTTCCTCCCAAATAAGCTTCAAAGCTAGCAAGAAAGGCATTGTGGGTTGCCTTTTGTTCTTCAGATCTTGTATCATCATGAGTGTTTGAAGGAGTTGCTGAGAATCCTGATGATTGGGATAATGTTGATGGCCTGTTGGTTGATGGTGCTACAATGAATCCGGTAATATTGACTTGATCCCTAAAGGAAAGAAGATCATCCTCCTTAGTAATGAATGCATTTTCCACAGAGTGTGAGTCTGATGGAAGCTTATATGCTTCAATCACTCTGGGTCCTCCTAGGTTTCTACTTCTTTCATCAAGCTCTAGTGCTGCTATCTTGGCTATCATTATATCCAGGGTAGTACTCTAAAGATTAAGAGTATTTTTCAGCATGGTCACATTTTGTTTCCAGTTTATTGGAAGACTATGCAGCATTTTCTTGTTTAACTCTTTGACTTTATATGTGACTCCCATGATCTCTAAGTCATTCACCAGCTACACAAATCTATGCAGCTGTTTAGAGATGGCCTCCCCTTTGGAGTGATGAAAAGTTTCATACCGATTAACAAGTTTATCCTTTTTAATCTCAGCAACTTGTTATCCTTGTTAACTCAGCAACTTCACTGCTTCCCTCATACATAATCAGCAGTGCATCCCATACTGCTTTAATAGTACCATACTTTTCTAATCTTTTCAGCACATCCATCTTGAGTGCTTGAGTGAGTATGGAGTAAGCTTTGAGATCAATCTTAATCTTCTTGTAGTCATCATCATTAAGAGTCAGATCCTCAATAAGTATTCTTGATGTTTTGTAGATGGCAGCTTGATCTGTAGACATTGTAACAGGAATGTGTGGCCCTTTGCATATTGAAATCCAATAGTCCGGAACTACACCTATGATGTAATTCATGAATCTGATTTTCCATTGCTTAAACTCAGATTTATGTTTAAGCATGGGTGCTTTTGGAGTGTGATCGAGTTTGGAAAAATTATGTGAATCCACTTTAACAAGATGTTTTTTTAACTTGTTTGAATGAATATTACATAAGTTTTAAGTTTAGTTATTCCAACTCGTCCAAATCATCCAAAACATGTTCAAAGAATCAGATCTGTTGATGTTTTTGAGTTTCTGTTGCAACTTTTTGTTATATAACTATTCACAACTTCGAATATGAAGACTACTGCTTTGTTCTTGAAGGTGAGAATGTATGAACAGTAACTGTTGAAGAGTATTTTCTGTTGTTTGCTAAGTAGAGGTGATAGAACACTTTATTAGCAACTCAATCACCGGATCAATCAAGTTATATTTAGATCTTGGGTAGATCTGAAAAAGAATCGAGAGCCAAAGCTCTGATACCAATTGACTTGGTAGTGAGATAGAGATTCTCACTCGGATCGAATATAGTGATCGAGTCAAAGATTGTATGGCGGAATCAAACAATCAATAAACATTCAAAGCAAGAAATACTCATAAATGTTTGTTTGTATTGATAAAGGTGATTGATTACAATAAATGCTAGGGTTAAGCAAAAACAATAATAAAACACCTTGAGTAGGTAAGACACAAAATATTCTAGTTTTCTATCAATAGTCACCTCATGTATGAGGTTTTCTATTCTATTTATAGGTTGACAAGATGGCTTTTTACAAAATGACAAAACAACCCCTGACCTATACATCAAAACTAGTCTAAGTCTTCATCAGCATTTCTTCTGTTCATCCCCATTGACAAATGCGGATGAGTTGGACTTGATCAGCATTTCCTTTTATTATCCGCATTAGTATTTTGGTCATCCGCATTGGGTAATGCGGATGAACAAATACTTATGCGCATTTGTTGTCCGGGCATCCGCATTTGCAAATACGGATGAACAAAACTTGTCCACATATCTTTTTGGATATCCATATTTGTTATATGCAAGAACAACCACTTGTTAGCATTTGTTCTATGTCATCCACATTTACAAATATGGTTAGCCAACACTTGTTCTTCTTAGCAGATTCTTCATTCGCATTAGTTCTTGGACTTGTGGGATTTCCAGCAGACTAACCATCAACTCATCAATTGAATTGGTATGTATGATCCTTTCAGGGTCCAACAATACTCCCCCTAAGGATTATACAGCCTATGGTCTTCAATGGTTTGGTGGTGGTTGAGGTTGTGAGGATTCTGTTGGGACTTGTGGAGGTACTTGAGGTTTCACTTGTGATGGATCCAAAATGGCATTTATCATGTTGACAAAGTCATTTGCATCTAACATCTTCTCTCTGTACAACACATGCATTTTCTTCTAACTGATAGTGTCGATTGCTTCTAAGGGTAATTTCTTAAGAGAAACGGGTTCCCATAGAGATACAGTAGACAGCCCATCCCTATGTATAAGTAGAGCTCCATCCACATCAACCTTGAGCTTCATAATGTTTCCCAGTTGCAGAGGAGTTTTTTTCTTCTTTCTTTTCTCTCTTTTGGAAATGATCTAATCATATGCCATTTTTAGTATTTTAATACACTTCAAGAAGAAGTGCATGTCTTGGTCACCCAGTTTGTTTGATATTTCTCTAAAATGTCTGTTGTAGATGTAGTGGATGTATGATTCATCTAGTAGCCTCACTTCATATCCACTAAACAATTTGATTTCAGCACCTTCCATTCCTTTCTATTTTCTCTCAATTACCATCTCATAAGTCTTTTCATCATAATAGACACTGGAGATTAGTATGGAGGAATGAGTGTCAGACACCATCTTTCTCTTCAATGGCTCTATTGGTTTCACTTTAAGCTCTGGAAACACAACTTCCTCTGCTTGTTTAGTCTTTTTCTTTTCAAGAGGGTTGATGAAGGATCTATCTTTCCTCATACATATAGCCTTCAGAGATTTGAAGTTGTCAGCTCTTTTAAACATTTTGAGTATCTCTTCAAACTCACACCCCTTGAACATAGCCTTATGATTTATCAGTTCCAAGTTTGCTAGTTCCTTCATGTCATGAATCTCTAAGGCATTTACAAGAGAAGAGTACTCTGTAAAGAATTGAACCAGCCCTCAAATCCTTTTGATCATGAACATATTCCAATCATTGTCATACTTCCATGCAATGACTTTTGATCAGTTTTACCCTTAGGATTAGACACACCTTTGATCATCTCTGCAGTGGTCAGACCTTTTTCAAGTTTCAATTGTCAAGTCTCTGCAAACCACTAAGGATACATGTGTAGTACAGGTGCTAAAGAGTCATGGTCTCTATGGGTGAGCTGCATATCTTGAGCTGACACTCTGGTTCTGGGCTTCTTGCTGGTAATTTCTTCTTCTAGTTTCCTAAGCCTTTCTTTCTTCTCATTATTCAACCTAAGGATGGCAACCCTTAGGGAATTAGTCTTCATATTTCGATGCCATATCATGAACATGAGGTTCAGTGTGAAGATCACCCCTACATCCACATAGGGTGACACTGACGTATGCCCTTTTATCTCTTTCTTCAACCTGCTCATCAGCAGTTTGCTAATCATGAGCAGGTGGTTCTTGAATATGCTCATTAGCTGGAGCCTTTTGTTCTTCACCTTGTTCATGAGGATTGATCTGTTGAAGCATCCAAGGTAAAAGAGGAGAGTGAGCTCCACTGTAGAAATTCCTTGGATCTCTCTTTTTGATATATTTGTAGGACTTGGCATCATAATTAGGGATGTCCAAAACAGATCCTTCAGGTACTATATCCGGGAATGCTTCATTGATCAGACATTGAATGAACCTTGTGTACATCAGGAGCATGTATCTTCTTTCTTCCTGAATGTTGGATACTAGACCATTGAATACATAGGCGTACATGTTAAATTGCTTATTGGTGGATAAACCACATATTGCTAATGAAGTGATCACAGGAATATCATTCCATCATGGCTTCCTTTTAGACAAATAATGTTGATAGAGGTGAATCAGAAACCTCCATTGTATGTCCACCAGTCCCTTCACTATTTGCTTTCCTTCATAACCATCTTTATATCCAATATTAGCAAAGAAGGTAGCGATTTCTTCATCTTCAAGCTTAATAGGTGTGTTTGCATCATCACCAAACTGTAGACGCTCTCACAGTTTGTTCAATGATGGTCAGAGAATGGTCATCATCAATTCTCCCTGACAAAGTCTTCTCACCATCAACATCTGGCATAGTAGCAGTATTCCAGAAAGTCCTTATGAATCTCTCATAAATAACAGGTCTAACTGTGATGGCATGTGCTACTATTGTAGTAGAAATGAATTTGATCATGTCTTTAAGACCTTCTGCCACGGTACATCAGGGTCAAGATAACCACTGACATTGTGTAGCTTGTTCCAGGAAAGATTAGCCATGTACCCTGCATTAGAGCCATATGAATTAGATTAATGAAAATATATGTTATACATTATGCAAGATTCATAAGTTTGACTTTTGATGGTCAAAAATGAATGTTTGAAGGTATTGTTCTATAGGAATCACTTCAAATTGTGATGTTATCAAAAGTAATCATTGTTACATGTTTGAAGAGATGATTTTTTATGTTGTTAACCTTTAATCAGATTTTATTTCAAGATTTGATTTCAACATTTCTACTTCCATAATGCTCTGTTCATACGATGAACATGACTTTGAAGTTTCCTTGTTGAGTGGTATTCTCTTAGTTTGCATGTTCATTGAAGTAAAAAATGATCATCCTTTCTTAGAATAAATCTGATTTTGAGTGTTCTTTATTAACCTGAGTTTTAAGTTCATTATCAGTCCAAATGTCTGACATTTTAGGTTACAAAATGTTAAAAGTTTCACCTTTTGTTCAATACTAATGTTATGTAGAATCGAAGATGAGGACAGGTTAGATGAAATGAGACTAAGATCGTTGATTGTTAAAGATGATGATGATTTATGAAGATGAAAAGTATGTTTTCGCTCATCGCACTTTAGAGTCTCTCAAATTAGAAAAGTATTATATGACCATTTGAACTTGCTTTAAATAGTCAAATAATAGCATTTACAAGTTTTTCACATGTTTCAGAACAAATGTGGTCAGATTTTAATTCACACTGTAGCAAATGCAGGATTTGCCAAACATTGTAGATTTATGGATGGGTTTCGAGCCGAAGCACATACAAAGACTGGTCAGGTTCATAGGGATTATACAACTAGTACATCGTCTAATGATACTCAAGAACCACTTGAGAGTTCTTATATTGGTGAAAAGTCTATTAAAGAAGAGGTGAATGAGTGGCTAGAAAGTGTAGGAGATGATAGTCAGACTAATAGTGTTCAGATTGGGAATGTTCCTTTTGTACTACAAGAACATCCTAGAGTATGAGAAACACCATCAAAACATATTGCTGAGGAACGGGATGCTAATATATGCTAGTAGATACTCTTGTATTGACCCGAGGCAGAAGGAAAAGGATTGCTAGGATGGTTGGTGAGAGTTCTAGTGGTAGGGGTAGAACACGTGGTGTTCTGAGAAAGCGTTAGACTCCGATGACCACAGTGACAATTGAAGAAGTTCCGCAATCTGATATTCTAGTCACAGTTAGTGAGGCTGCTACTCCGGTGATAGTCACAGATCTACAACTATGACTCTACTTCCATTCCTACTACTAATGATACTGATGATATTTTGTGGACTCATCCTAGACAATCTGTACATGATGATTTGTTTGCAGATACAGATTTCATCAACAATGCTCTAGAGCCTAGACTTGAACTAGAGTCATCTACACTATCTCCAACAAGGGATACCTTGGAGGAAAGAGTTAGTACACTTGAGAGGGATATTTTAGAGAAATCACAAGTTATTGATGATTTATATAGGATGGTGAATGATAGGGATGAAAGGATAAAGAGTTTGGCGAGTCAATAACAGTTTATGCTTACATATGTTTAGATTATGGAGTAGAATCTAAGAGATCTCACTTCTCATGTGTATTCATCATTTACATATCAACAAACCGCAGAAGTTGGAGAGTCTACTGGACAGCAAGTTGTTGGTCCTGATCTGGGTGTTGAGCCAGTTACTGTTACAGAACATGTTGATGATGAAGTTACTATAGAAGGGGCAAGAGATAATATTTTTGTTGATAAAGAGTCAAGTCTAGATGTTTCTAATCAGGCTATTGAGGATCGACCTATATCTTTTGTTAGAGAGGCGTTTGTGGAGCCTGAGCACATGATGCCTATCCCTAATCCAGTCAATGATGATGACGACTTGGACATGGTTGATTATGATAACAGTGATGCGAATGATGATGAGGATGATGTGGATGATGATAATGATGATGATGATAGTGGAAATAGTGATGATGATGGGGATGATGATCAAGGAGGTGATACATGGGCTGCTACTGGTACTTATGGGTCATCGGGAATACCAATGTCTCCAGACCAAGTCCTAATGATACAATTGATTATACACTATTAGATCCTACCATTGAAGCTGAGTATGAGAAGGAATTCTACTCATTTCAGCAACATATATTAGAGGAAAAAGAGAATGTATATTTTGGCTGTGTTGATTACTTAGAAGAAGATGTGGAATAAACTGACATTTTTTAGAATTTGAAGGATTTTTTTCTGAGATCATAGTAGAAGAATGGGAGATTGTTGGACAGACTAGTACTTTAGAAACCACTAACAAGACATTGGACCAAACTGGTCAAATGGTTGTTCGTCAGATTGGTGATATTACAGTTGTTGCACCTCCACTGCCAACTTATGTTCATATTCTTCAGCATTCCAAACCTTTCACGAGGTACAGAAATCCAGAGCCGATTATCAGTTAGACGTGTGATGAGGAAAAGAAGTTGTATGTGATTAAGAGAAAGGCTAGAGCGATAGGATATTTCCAAGATGAGCATGATTTGCATACTCTTAAAGCATCAGACTTGTATGCTATGGGTCGTGTTCCATTCATTAATCTAAGTAACTATGGAAAGGGTAATCAGATAAGGAAAATGGTTTGGAGACAGAGCAAGACCAACATCAAAGACTTTAAGATAGCTAAATCGAAAGTCATTGAAGCTGAGAACCATATCGATCCAATCACATAAAAATTAATGAAGATACGAGTTTATAGACATCTAAGATATGTGTGGAAGATCCCTATCATGCTCTAGTGCCAATCAAAAACTTGTCAAAACTTATCAGGTTGATTTGTGAAAAGGAGACGGGTCATGCGTTGATTAAGTGTGGAGATAAAGAGGGTTGTATCACTTACACCATAATTACGTATGTCACTAACTTTTATACCACGTTACACTACTGAGGTAATGATTTTCCTCCTATTTTCAAAATTTTTCTCCTATTTTAAAGGCTTTATCCCTTTTTTAAAAACTTCTTAACTTTTTTGTATGATGTTATTCTTTTACTGAAATTATACCATTAAATAGCTCATTTTATTATCGTGAATTTGAGTATTGTCTTGCTACATGTAGGACCGATTAAAGGATTGTCAATACAATCAGTCTCACAATGAGAAGAGTATGAGAACATTTAACATATCAAATAGGGAACCGAGTTTAATTAATTGATACTAAGAACACAAGCAAGTAATAAGACAAAACAAAGAACAAGAACATGATGAGTATGGTTTTCAAGAATGTTGTATATTGATCTTAAGTTCTATTACAAGTGATACAAAGCATAAAGATTAAAAAGAACCTCAGATACTTTATACTACATACTACAGTCGGTCTTACTTTGAAGTCAGTTGGAAACACTAATCTAGACAACAAGATCAATGTAAAGTCAAAAGGTAGATTGCCTTTTGACTAGTGACTATGACATGCCATAACTCACATCCAATATATTACAAAAGGATAAAAGTTACAAAGTAAAAAGTTAGAAACCACAAACCATAATCTACAATTGAAAAAAGCATGGACCTTTTCACCAACTAATATAAGTTGGTGAGTCTTTAGAGTGGTAGTGGAAAGTTGTTCAGTTTTATGTCATAGGTGATCAAAGAAAGCATGTCTTATTTGTCTTCTGAAGAAATTAGTCTTTATATGTTTTGGTTTGAGAAGACTTTGTCCTCAAAGCTTCGAAAGACTTCATCTTTGACTTCAAATGATTTTACACAAAGAATATTTTCTTTAGTTTATGTAAAACATTCAAAGTAATTCTACTGTGTACTTAATGCATGCATGATGAAAGCTCTTTGGTTGCATCAGCCTTTCAAGTATAACCTTACAAACTCCTCTAGGCTAATGCTACCAAAACAAAGAACATTACCCAAATATTGACAGTCCTCATTAGGATAAATACCATTCCTTTCTTCATCAATGGGTCAAGATCACTCAAACTCTCATAGTACCTCCTCATGTTATAGATATCATATAGAGGAAGATCAAGCATGTCTTGCACGAAATTGACATCTTGACCTACTTAATCTCTGATAACAAATTATTTGTTTGGATTTGCAACAAAAGTCTAGAACAAGATGGGTATTCCAGGAGCAAGAGGATCTACTTGAGTTGGAGTTGGTTGAGCAACCTCTTCTTGAGATACCTCAGTATCTGACTTATCCTGAGGTGTAGAGGTGGATGCCTTTGACTTTTTCTTCTTCTTACTCTTCTTAGTGTCCTTTTTCATGACCATCCTTTTCTTCCTCTTTATAGATTTCAACTGAGAAGACTAGAATTTCAGTACCAGGTTGTTATTGTGTATCTTTCTCAGTTGGGCGCTCTTCAATCACAGGTTTAGAAGGAGAGGAGTCATGACCCTGTTGTGGATCAAAATATAAAATTAGTTGTGGTCCAACACTAGGTCCAAGTTATGTTGTCTCATGGGGTTCAATCTTGACCTCAACTTTAGGTCGAGCTTGACTTGGTGGAGAATGCTATTCAACAAGCTCAACTTTCTTAATCTTATGCTTGATCACCCTAATGTGCTCATCCTTGGTGGATAGAGACATTGGACTAAGCTTCCATCTAAAGAATACATACAGCTTTAAGAAGCTTATCATCTTCTACCTGTCTTGAGACTTTTTTTTACCCTTTTGGATGATGGCTTCTAACTCTGCAGCCTCCTCCCTCATCTTACCCTAAGCAACTTTTTGCTCAAGTTGCTTGAGGTTCTCAAATTCTATGTATTGATAAGATAACAGGAGAAGTGCATATGCCTAATAGAGACCTGTGGCACTGAGGTAGTTAATCATGTTTTGTTTGTCTGCTTTCTTGTCTACCTAAGGTTCTTGCTCAGTTGCCACAACCTCTGTCTCAAGACTTTATTGAACTATGGAGAGGGTAGGAGCATGTTTGTATATTCTTTTCTGCCTTCTTTCTTCCTTGATCTTGAGGAGCAGTTATGCATTTTCTACCTCCTTCCTTTCCTTTGTCAACTCAGTGTCAGCCAGTTTACTAAATTCTTTTAAGGGAAGAAAGATGAGTTCATCAATATTGTATTTCCTGGTCCCCAAGTAGTTTAATCTGGCCGCCCTTAAGTCATCATGTTAAGTGTTTGGCTTGAGGGCAACCCTAATTGTAGCTTTCATAAAGCTTGGGGATCCACTTGAACTCTCCCTCCTTAGCTTCATCTTCGTGTACCTTTCATCCTACTCAATCTCTTCAAGAGTCTACTTTTTTTCCTTTTATTACTCATAGACCTTGGTGACTTAGGGTGGAGAGAGCTTTCGTCTTCATTGTTTGTTCATCACTTAAGCTCTAGCTAGAGAAAGGTTATGAATCATATTCACCAGCTGGTGCCACACTAAGGGTAATGGATGCTGAAAAGGCTCTTGTCTCAAGGTTCACAGGCTCAACTACTCGGCCTTCCATCAAGGTTTCTCATTCGAAGCTAATCTTGGGGTCTACCTTAACATCCAGTTAACTAAATAGCCTTGGTTGCTAGCCTCTGTCTATATAGTTTGGATCTATGCTTGAACTCTTCTAGCACCCTATCTTGAATCATGTCAGCTAACCCTACAACCTGCCTACTTCGACTTGGATTTGCAAGTGGAATGTCAATCAGATATGTGCTCTCATAGAATCTCAGGTTTCAGAAGTTAAAGATTTCTGGTTGCCATTGAGATCTAGATATTACTAGGGCTTTTATATCAGTGTCATACCTGCATCCTATAATATCATTATCAATGTTATGAGATTGGGTAGGCATAGCCTTTGGTATACCCTACTCAAACAAACTTTGTATGAGAGAGTGCACATCAATGTGTTTTGATGAAGATACAAGATTGGACCCTTCAATTTAAAAGTTGAGATTAACTCTAACTCATGTTGTTCAATTAAGGTCTGTTGTAAGATTTCAATTAATATTCACATTGTGTTCTAACGTATAACTTTATTCGTTTAAAGTCTGATGTGGGATTAACGTCTCCTATTTGCACGCTTTGTTTGATTAAGGTATGCTATTGTCACGTTTTCCGCTCTATCAAACAAAATGGGACAATAGTAGATCCCAATCGAACAATGGTGCACATTCGAACAAAACATGAAGATCAATTGAAATCTTATTGCAGACCTCAATCGAACAACGTGAGTTAAAGTTAATCCAAGCCTTTAAATCAAAGTGTCCGGACTAGTCGCTTCATATGTTTTTTAGTTTTCATTTAATTTTAATTGATTAGTTTGTTTAACTTGATAATTAGGATGTTGAAAAAGATTAAAATATTCTCATATTTAACGGACATGTTAACGGATTCAGTGAAATGGATGAAAATTGACAACATTTGAAAAACTAAGTGACTGAAACGACAAAAAAATTTTTTAGATTGAAATGATAAATTCCACAAGACGTTAGTAATGAAATTAACATTATACTATTTTTAGAAAGTTAATAGTCAAAACTTAAACGGATATTTTTCTTGCCAATGAATTTCTTGAATTGTTATTTATATTTTTCTTTTGACTTAGGCAAATAAGAGTTAGAAATTAGGTTCATAAATATTTTCAATTTTCATGAGTAATTACTAACATTTTATTCAGTTGGTTTACGATGATTGACAACATTATTTTATTAAATACTTCCTTGAGTTAATTACACACTTGATTCATGTGGTATGTCTATATTCCAAAATGAATTTCAACTTTAGAAACTTATATATTTAATTGTAAGTGTTTTTTAAATAGTAACACATGGTTTTTGAAGTGGATAGATGGTAGCTTTTTAAGTTAAGTGTGTGTAAAATGTTTCTTTTTGCCTCTAAATTGAAAATAAATTAAATAAAAAAGATTCAAAGTAAGTGACATTGTTTTATTCATGCATCACCCCAACCATAAATCTAAATCCATTATTTTATGCATTAATTTTGTACAAGCAGGTTATTTTATATCAAATTCATATATATCATAAAACATGTACCATCAGTGTTATACAAAAACTTTAGTATTTCATTAATTTCGAAAGGGACATAAAACCCTTTGAATATTTACAATTAAAATCTGGTTTTAGAAACACTAATTCATAATCATATAACCACCACAAATTTAAACGTCTAGAGAGTTTTAAACTTTTTAGCCATTCATTTGACCTATATATTCATTCATCCAAGGTTATTCAGGCCTACGTAGTCGTAATATTTTAAGCCCTAACCCCGACTAACATATATAATAGAGTGACAGTACAAGTGCACTACAAAACTTTTGCTTTAAAAGTTCAAACGCTTGTTGTCACTTACCCTATTTAAACTTGTCTTCATGTGTCAATATAGCTAAGCGTTGAACTATACAAGAGAAATTTTCTATATATCTTTGGTAGTATCCTATAAATTCCAGAAATTGGCATATATTTGTTGGTGTTTTGGGAAATTCTCACCTTTTGATACCCTAAGCATTGTATATACCTCTTCCAAAATTTACTTCTAAGGAATTTGGTGTAGAACTTCTTAGTTCTAAGCAGTTTTGAAGTAAATTTCAAATGTTGTTCGTTTTCTTACTTACTCTTTGAGTAAATTAGTATATCGTTTATAAATATGATCACAGACTTATTCAAGTAAAGTTTGATTATTCGGTTTAGTAGATCCATGAAAGTGCTTATGCATTATTAGCCAAAATAACATTATGAGAAACTCATAATACCTTTACTGTGTGTGGAATGCGGTTTGGGGGATATCTTCTTCTTGTGTTCTTAGTTGATGGTCTCTAGATCTCAAATCCAATATTTGGAAAATAGGAGGATCATTGCAGTTGCTCAAATAAAGCATTTATCATAGGAAATGGGTAATGATTCTTTATTGTTACTTTGTTTAGTTTCCTATAATTGATGCACATTTGAAAAGTGATGTCCATCTTCTTGACAAATAGCACTAGTGCTCGCCACGAGGATACACTTGGTTGAATGAACATTTTTCACACTTAATTGCAGTTATACAGATTCAAACTCGTTATATTTATAAGGAAATTTCTAATGCTACTGAATCGCTTGAAATGAACATTATATACTATACAAAAATCAATCTCGGTATGAAGAGGAAGACATCCACCCAATGATTTTTGAACCCTCGTTATTTATGTGCTATTTGTTTAGAGTTTAAACTATAAGATGTGCAGGACCGGTGAGGGAGTTAATGCAATAGTTTCACAAAGTTAAAGAGAAACAAACAAAAACACTTAATAGATCAAATAAGGAACCGGCTTATGAAACAATGAACACAAGTAAAGAACACAAACCCAACATGTAACATTCGCCCATTTTCAAACTATAAACCCAAACCCGAACTATTTTGATATTTCATGCAATGAGAATTTAATTTTTAAATTATTATATTAAATCAAATGCATTAAATGTGTAATTTAACCAATATTGTGAATTGTTTTTTTCAATATTTATTATAAAATCATTAAAACAAATATATAATTTTATGCATTTATAAAATAAATATTATAAATTTATTGTTTTGTTTGTCATTTATGTGTTTTAGTTATTAATTAAAACAAATAACTAAATTGAAAGTTTTATTAAAATTTATAATGTTTAATAAAGATTTTATAAAATAGTTGGATTTATTATTTAAATTAATTTTTATTATGTTTTGGTGAAAAGTGTCGCTTATAAAGCTTTTCAAATAAAATAAAAAGCATTCTAAACTATAGGGGCCAATCATAAATATCACAAACCCAAACCATATGCCCACCCCTCCCGTCGACCATCTTCGGCAACCATTCTTGTCAAGCTTCGGGGACCCCCACACTCGAAATATATCAAATTGAACCAAACTAATCGTCCTTATCAATTGCGCTTCAGTTTCGAACATGATATCTGTTTCAGTTGAGTTATTCAACTGTTAAGATTGGGAATTCAAAACCGACTATGCATTCAAGACGTTGAACTCATCTTACTCGAAACTGACCGAATCGTGCCTTTATAATCGAGGGTAAATCATCATTTCAATACTCTTAATCTATTTGAACTCCTAATTTCGTCTGAAACACACACACACACACATTCGATCTTCGTCCCAGACGTGACGTTTGTTTCATTTCATACCATCGATTCCATCTCAATCAGGTAATTAATCCTCGCACATACTCGGTTTCACAAGGGTAAGCAAAGCCCCATGGTCGCTTCCATTAACAACATCAAATCGGTGCTCAATTTTGTTCAAATCGAATTAGGGTTCATGTGTGATTTTATTAACATTGTGTTTTATCTTTAATGAATTGAAACTAAACTACACGTTGGGCTTTGGCCCACTAGTTAACTCTTACAACACTCATGGGGACACCCAGGTTCAAACCCGGGCACCACCAAACCCAATTTAAACCATTTTTTAATCAAATCCTATACATTTTTATGATATTATTGAATTAAAATATAAAAAATTTATAATATTTATTCAAGAAATCTTTATTTAATTTTTGAAAGTTCTCAACAATATAATTCTTTAGTTTCAAATGCGTTATAAAATCAATAAAAAAAGTTACTTAAAATTTTATAAATTAAATCTAAATTAAACTTAAATTATTTTAAAGTATTTTTCAAATCATTTACATGATTATTTATCATATTAAGTGATTGTGACCATGAGTATAAATAGTAAATTATTAAATTAATTATTTTTTTCTATGTTTTAATATTTATTTCAATGATTTATACTAAATGTTTGTAACACCCCAAATTTTTATTCAAACGAAAGGAAAAGAAAAGTAAGTGGAACGAATAGAAATTGTGCACAAGTGGAAAGGAAAAAAGTGTACAAAGTACAAACCTTTTTACTTTAAGGATTTAAGGCGCATGGTTGCCCATTCTTTCTTCTTCATTCTTCTTCATTCTTCTTCAATCGGCTGAAAGGAAGAAGAAAGAGAGAGAGAGAGCCGGTTCTAGAGAGAGAAAGTGGAAGAAGCAGCTTCAAAGTGTTTGTTTTCGGGATTCAAGAGCTAAATCGAAGGTGGGTCTCGAACTTGAAGTGTGTTGCTCAAAGGCTGCTCAAGGTGAGTTTTTAGAACCCCTCTTTTACTGATTTTTAACTGATTTAGGGCTATTATGCATACTAAGTAAATATTTTAAAAGAAACCGTGAGTTTCAGCTTTATGTTTGAAATGATGTATGTATGTATGTATGTCATGGCGATGATTATGGGTTAGTGATGATGTATAGCATGCTTAGAGGACTTTAGTATGTTAGATCTATGCTTGGGTATGAGTAGAATGATAATTGGGCGATGTTGATAACATAGAAAATATTTCAGGATGTTCTGATGAACATGAAGAGTGGTCCATGCACCCAGATGTGGCTCATGCGCCCAAACAGTTATCCATGCACCCAGCATGAGAGGCCAGACACCTAAGTGTTGGCCATGCGTCCAAGGGTTAGCCATCCGCCTAAATAGTGGCCGATGCGCCCAGCATGTTGGCCATGCGTCTAAGTGTTGGCCATGCGCCTAAGGGTGGGCCATGCGTCTAAGTGTTGGCCATGCGCCCAAGGGTGGGCCATGCGCCTAAATAGTGGCTCATGCGTCTAAGTGTTGGCCATGCGCCCAAGTGTTGGCCATGCGCCTAAATAGTGCCCATGCGCCCAAAATGAATGAAACGGCTAAGTGTTGGCCATGCGCCTAAATAGTGCCTGTGAGCCCAAGTAATTGAAATGGCAAAGTGTTGGTGATACGCCTGAACAGGTGTCATGCGCCTGAACAGGGCAGAAGCGCCCAAATAGTGCCCATGTGCCCAGACTGTTTTACAGTTAGAACTTTTATGCTCATGCGCTTGGAAGGTCCCATGCGCCTAATTTGGACTTGAGGTTTTCTAAGTGATTTTTAAGGGGTAAAATGGGGAGATAGGCCTGGTTATGATGTGATGGCTTATGTTTGATGTGTGTTATGCATGTATGATGTTGCCTTTATGGTGATGGTGTATGTTATGTTCATATGTTCCTTATTATGTATGTATGTCTTCCGTTGGCTTTGCGTTGAACGCTAATGAATGTATTATTTAACGTAATGTGGAAGATAATAAAAAGAGAAACATAGTGATAGAATGCATGCATAAGAGAGAAATAGAGAGGCTTGCAAGCAGCATGTATAGAGGTGCACGGCTCTAAATGCCTTAAGCTCTACCGCATGAGGTTCAGCAAATCCTAAAGTGTGCACGCAAGGGTTCCAATCTTTGTGACTGACCTTCAGTGGTGTTACCTATTTCTATGGGGGTCTTACCCATTTCTATGGGGGTGTTACCCTCTTTTATGGGGGTGTTACCCATTTCTATGGGGGTGTTACCCATTTCTATGGGGGTGTTACACATTTCTATGGGGGTGTTACACATTTCTATGGGGGTGTTACCCATTTCTATGGGGGTGTTACCCATTTCTATGGGGGTGTTACCCATTTCTATGGGGGTTTTACCCATTTCTATGGGGGTTTTACCCATTTCTATGGGGGTGTTACCCATTTCTATGGGGGTGTTACCCATTTCTATGGGGGTGTTACCCATTTCTATGGGGTGTTGTTACCCACTTTGGTGGGGGTGTTGTTACCCTCTTCGGTGGGGGTGTTGTTACCCGAGTTACGTATAACTTCGGGGGTATGGCATAAAGCCAAGCATAGATATGAGGTGAGCGACTCTGTGTCGCAACAGACTCAACAGAGGTCTTAGTCCATGAGACGAGATAATGAGGTGAGCAACTCTGTGTCGCAACAGACTCGAAAGAGGTCCTTGTCGCGTATCCTGGTACGGTGTCAGTCTTCGAACATGAGTCAGGGGTTTGTGAGCAGGCCCCGGCATAGTATCAGTCTTCGGACCTGAGTCGGGGATATTGCATAAGACGGGATAATGAGTTGAGCGGCTTTGTGTTGCAACAAACTCGGATAGAGTTCAGTCCCTGTGATTGACCATTTGCTTAGAACTATTGCTGTATACCCTAGGTATTATGAGCCCGTGGTGCGATGCACCGTTATAGAAGGTCTATGATGGGCCTAGGTCCAGTTCCGTGAACAGAAGGAAGAGTTTATCGTTGTCAGAAAGGAAAGTAAGCATGAAAGATTAATGAAGATAATGACGTAAAGAACGAACATATGAATAAACGTAAATGAATTATCGTAATAACGTACTGAACAGGATCCTTGTCATTCGACCTCAGTAATCGTGGTTGAGTGCCACAAAGAGGGTAAAGTCTGACCGGATCTAGAAAGATAAGTGAACGATAATGTAATACGTTGAACGAACAAAGTTAATGAACGTAATGACCAAGATAATAATGATATTATCTGTATGTACGTATGATGCATGATCACGAACGGTTGTAAAGTATAGTATGATTTGAAATAAAGTAAATAACAGTTTTAATAGAGAAAAGTATGTTTTATTATAAAACTAGAACTCACTCAACGTTGCTCACTTTTGTACGCATGATAGTTGGCAGGTATTTGTTGATGCTGAGGAGTTGCAGGCATGGATGCATAAGCTACTGGGAGCATTTTGAGGCTGGCATCCGTATTTTGACATGTCATTGTATTTTGAGCTAAAAACAAATTTTGTAAATGATATGTTTTTAGTTATTAATGAAAGCTTTAAATTCCGCTGCAAAATAAATGTACGTTTTATAATGTTTTAAGTGCAATGAATGGCTAACTGTGAGGTGCTCGGGAACGGGGCCTTACAATGTTTTAGTTATATTATTTCATTTATTATTACATTATTTTAAAATTTTTAACTTATTCTATTTTAGCTCATTAAACTAAATCAAATGCATTATTTTAAGTCGTTTTAAACCCCAAATCTCAATCACAACCCTAATTCATGTCTCATCTATAAATTATTATAATTCTAATTTTAGGGCATCCAATCCTTAGGTTAATCCATGAGAAAATTATAGGTGGCTAGTCATATATATCATATTATTGTTCAAGTCATACCCTATTGTCAATGTGCGTATTCATTGCCCTTTTTATGTGTTTTCTATATTGAGAAAATCATGTGGTTTAATATTCAATCATTGATATTCATTGTTATGCTAAGACGTGCTATGTTACTACTTGTAATTATGTGTTCATAATTAGTTAAACTTGATGACAGCATAATCATTAATTCATGCCACCATGGTAACAATGAAGATCTATTGGTTTGACAAACCCAACCCATTTGTTTTGTCGCGGGGTGATGAGAACCAAAATCATTCGTTTGCAAACCTTGTCAATTCAGTCATCAGGTTTGATTATGTTGATTTGTCTTTTATGTTACACTGTTGCATTATAAGTGTTGATACATCATGTTCCTAGTTTATATTTTTAATGTAAAATTATTTCATTTCTTACACATGTGTAATGTAATTATTCAATGAAATATGATATGCGTTTGATGTTTACTTATCTTTGCTTATTTCATATTATGATTGTGTTTGATATAATATGTATGAACATCTTATATAGGCTTGAGGTTGTTGTACATAGTTCTTAGTCAATAATGATTAAGAAATGTGTTCAACTTAGTCAGGTGATTATTCATGCTAACGGATCATACTTATGGACCATACTTATGAATAAGTCATACTAATGAACGAGTCGCACGACTGAACCAAGAGGCTGGATCAGTCGTATGATTGAGATATAAGATTGACTCAGTCGCACGACAGAATCTTCAGTCGTGCGTATTACTCAATCGTATGAGTCAGTCGCATGACTGAACCATGCTAATGCTTCAGTTGTACGAATAGAATCTGCAAACCTATAAATACCACTTAATTTGTGGAAAAATATAACACTGGCAGAGATACTTCGAATATACATAAACCCTAGCCGTCCCGAGCGTCCAAAACACCCAATCCAACTTCATAGTTCGTTCTTGATCGTTTTCTACTCATTCTTAACGTTGTTTCATAGTTAGATCGATTGCATTATCGTTCTCACTAATTGGATCGCCAATCAAATAGGATTCCACACTGTTTGTTCTGCTCTCATGTAGAATCTGTTAGTAATCCATACGTACTCAGTCCTAACAAGCGGTATTAGAGCGTGGATTCGATTAGTTTTGGTGTTAAAAACCTACGTTTTAAATCAAAAGAGTCACCACTTTGCTTCTAAAGGTATTTTCCACGTTTGCATGCATTAAATTTCGATTTATCATCATACGGCAGATTAGGGTCTCTAGAAAACTCATATTTTGCATCAAAGTGTCAAAATATTCGATTTTACAAACACAACAGCCTTTAGTCACACGATTAGCCCATTCGTACGATTGAACTCATTCATATACTTCATTAGCATGACTGAACTTAGTCACATCTCTCATTCGCATGACTGAACAACTCCAGTCGGTTGAGTCCAATCGCCTTGTTCATACGCACGACTCAATCCAATTGCACAATTAAATTCATTCGCATATGTCACCGGATGAGTGACCCATTCGTATAGCCCATTCTTACGAGTGAAAATGTCTTGTTCTAAGTTTACCAAGTTTAAAGCAATGGAAGACCAATTTGCTGCTTTTACTACTCGAAAGGATTCATGCATCTAGAAACTTCTACTTCTGGAGAATGAGATTGGAAACCATAACAAACCGCCAAAGCTATTAACATTGGATGAATACCCACAGTGGAAACAACGGTTTGAAATCTACTTAAATGGAGTTGACCCAAATCTTTGTACATCCATTGAGACTGGTTACACAGTACCACTCAATGCTAATGGACTAAAGTTGACATTGGGAGGAATAAGCAAAGCCTAGAAGATTCTGTTTAATGCAAAAAAGAAAGTATATGCCTTGTTGACTCAGTCTATACCTAAGGACATCTTTCATCGGTTCTCTGAGAACAAGCAGGCTAAGAAGTTATGGGAGGCTTTGGAAAAGAGATATGATGGAAATGCAACTCTGAAAGCACTAAAAGCAAAAGCTCTTAAAAAGAGTTTGACAATTTCTCTTCAAATTGGGAATGAAATCTTGGATGATATCATCGATTGGTTTTATCATCTGCTGAGTGAGTTGCATACTCATTGTGTGACCACATCCATAGAAGATAAAGTTTCTACCTTTGCTAACAGTCTGCCAAATAAATGGGATCCATTTGTGTCAAATCTAAGACAAAATGAAATTCTTGCTACCTTAGACAATAAGGATTTCATCTTGAAGTTAAGGGAGGAGGAACTAAGTATGAAGTACAAGTCAAAGAAAGGATCCCATGTTTAGAATCCTTCACTATATAATTTAGTTCCAACTCCAGCTGTTTCAGGAGCACCATTGCAAACAACATTTGTGTCTAGCTGCTCTGGTTCTTCCCAAAGCAATACTTCAGGAACCAAAACATCAGGGTCATCTGGAATCCAATACATAGTTTCTGAGACACATACTACAATGTTACAGATCAAAAATCTTGGAAATGTCATAGTGGAAGTAGCTAAAAAGTACATGGACCTTCTAGCAGCTGTCGTACAATCTTATGATGGTTTAGTTGCAGGTAAGATTGGAAATTGTCATCTTGCTTATAAGGACTACGAGCAAGTTCATGAAAATGTGCTAGAAAGAATGGATATAATGTGGGCCTTGGCTAGTGCTGTAAGAAGAGCAAAGAAAATTGTGAAAAAGACAGGGCAAAATCTAGTTGCCACTAAAGATACAACTTTCGGATTCGACAAAACCAAAGTTACGTGCTTCAACTGTGGTGAAAAGGGTCACTTTAAATGTGAGTTTGTAAAACCAAAGAAAACTGGAAATGGAAATCCGTTTCCTAAATTCAACCATCAAGAAAAGGATAAGATTGGAACTTCATCATCAAGTAAAGAGACAAAGGCTTTGACTGTCACACCCTCAAATTCCACGTGCGGAGTTTTACCGCGAGGCGTGTGAACAAACCAGGATCATAGACAATAGTTACTCAGAACGACTCTATATGCCACTATTAAAAATAAAATCAACCAAATTATAAACTTGAAACAGTGCGGAAGCATTTTGTAAAACAACCCAAAAGAGTAAACATTAACCATTAAATGACAAAAATGCCTTGATGACCGAGTCTTAGAATGCAAGTGAAACCTGTAGTGCAAACGCTGTAGTGCTCCTAATGGCAAGCAAGCTAATGACCTGAGAATAGCATACTAAAATGTCAACACAATGGTTGGTGAGTTCAAGAGTGATATTCAAACATAAATAGTTTAACAACATAGATATAAAAGTAGTGCATTGTAATAGATAGCTAGTCCATTAACAATAAATATTAATTCATAGTGATTTCACAATTAAAGCTGACTGTGTTACGTTGTTGCCTCCTGTCACGACTTAACAGGTCGTGACAATGTTCAATAGGACAAATTGCACCCAGTTGACCTCGAGTCACACCGGTGGGACTCGTCAGACCCAGTAGTACTACCCAAATTTCCCCGCTATTCAATATTAGCAATTCGAAAGTGTGAGGACTTTTCCATGATGTCAACACTATATTAATATTATTCACAAGTTGAATATATAAAGCATTTGTGATTTACCAGTATGGCTATCTCCCCCAAAAGAGATTAAATAAAGAGTGGGGCATGAACTCACCTAATACGCGTGATAGACACTTAGAGTTTTACTTGACAAACAGAATGGACATACAACCTTCAGAGGTTACCTAGATCATATAAGTACGTGAGTACGTGTAAATAGAGAACATGTGAAACCCTAAGTACACTACAACCAAGGACTCATGATTTCAAAAAAACAGACATGTTTGACCCAATTGACCTGTTTGACCCGTTGGTGACTTTATGTGTTGTAAACCATTCAAGCAATTATACACATATATCATACATGGTTTACATTCAAATAGATCATATGTATGCTATGTTAACCAGGTGTATCACTTAGATCATCATACAACCAATTATCATACAAGTCATGCGAATCTAGAACATTAACATATCCACTAGTTATAACACAACCAATATACCACATAAAGTTCAAAGCACGCACAACATGCCATGTGAAGCCACTCACGACTTCACATCCTAAACCCTGCCAATCCTACCAAGTAGGGGCCTCAGATTCGCACGCGTGTATGATGATCATAATCATATTCATTAACCATGTTCATTGCATTCAACAAATATCACAATAATCAATTTCCAGTCCCAAACATGATGCCCTAACTACTAATCAACATCAACATCATACATGATCATCAAAGTCCAAACATTACCCATGATTATCCAAGCATCCCATACAACTAATTTAACATGTTCTATCACATTAGAATTCATCCATGCACTTACTAACATGCTCCTAACATCCCAAACATGTTCAAACTATCATCCATCAAACTTTGTGCAAATAAAGTTTCCCTTTTGGGAAAGCACATCCGAAAATCTATCAAACATCCAATGCATTCATGATTTCATTAATAATATACCAATTCAAGCTCATATCAAACATCCAATGCATTCATATTCTAAAAAGTTACTATCTTTAGTAATGTATGAACTATAACATGTGTTCTTGAATTCCCAATGATCACAACGACAATCTAACATCTAATCATCACCATGAACACATCCATAACATCAATTCATCAATAATTCAACATTACATGCAAAATAAAGTTACTATTATTAGTAAGCTATGAACACCAACTTCAATTCATCAATTTCTCACAAGATCAATGTATCCTAACATTCATACAACCTACAAATCATCATACATTCATCAAACAATCATCAACTTCACATAATCATGCTAATTTCAAATTAGGGTTTGCATAAAACCAAAGTTCATGATCAATCCACTAAAAAACATACAATTCATGCATAATCAACGTTAAACAACATGTATTCAATCCAACTAACATATTAACATCATCAAACAACATCAATTTCGACCCCATGAAGATCCATAAATGATTTTAGGTTCGGCCATCATGAAAAACTCACAAAAACTTGAAAAATCTAACCATTAAACGTGTAATTGCTTGCAATTGATGATTCCAACATGTTGTAATTCTTGTAATCGAACAAAATCGAGGCTTAGAGGCTTGTTCTTGGTCTAATTCTAAGTGGGAGAGGGTTGAGAGGTTGAATCACGGCCGATGGGGGTGTGGGCTAGGGTTTTTTTGTGTTTTGTTTAATCTAATTTTCCATATTTACCCTTTAAGCCCTTGTAATTTGTATATTATCAAAACTAGACTTTAAACTCTTTGTAAAGTGTTTTTAACTTAATAATATAAATATATAACTAATGAAATTCATTATATATTTTATCTTTATAAAAACACAAGGCATACGAATAAATAGACATGTTTCCGCATTACGCGATTAATTTTCTAATTAAAATTTAAAACATGCAAACACATAATCATAACACAATAATCACATAATCAATTAGATGATCAATAATGTAACATTATTAATTATTATTAGGTCACCAACGTTAAACGACAACTAGTGTGTGTTTACGACACGTGTATGCAAGACTTAACGGAACTAACGGAGTTTGATAACGGAAATTTACCGGATGTCACATTGACTGCTCAAGGTGATGAAGGTCAAGACTGGTCTTTCTGATTTGTTTCTGAGGGTGACCTAAACATTGCATTGGTTGATACATTGGATGATGGATCTGTAAGTGAAGGAGACATCATAGCTAAGCAACTTTCAGATATCAAAGAAGCTATGAATGTTATTGATCATTTGGTTGATGAAGAGCTTGGTGCTTCGAATTCAAAATCTGCAGTCACTAAAAGGTCTGACACTGCATTAATGGCTGATTCGTCTGATTCATCACAAGTAAGATCTAAAGACCAATTATTTGAAAGACATGCTTGTTCTGAATCTAACAAATTTAGGGATAGCATTGATCTAAAATTTGCTAGGTTATTAGAACATAACGATAACCTCGTAAATGATTTACAATTCTACACTGAAGCAAATCACATTTTAAAACAAAATGAGTGCAACTTCAAAGAAAAGATAGAACATTTAGCAAAACAACTAAGGGAAACTGAGGTTATCGCCTTAAATCAATTAAATGAAATAAAGTTTTATTTAAACTCTTTGGAAGAAACTAAAATGGAAAAGGAAGTTTTGGAAGTCGAGGTTAAATCATTAAAACAAAAACTACACATTTTGGCTAGTTTTTCTCACATAGTTCAAAACTTAGTGAAAGAATGAAATAACGGGGAATGTTTGGGTTATAAAGTAGTACCAAAACCACATGCAATCCTTTTGAACACCAGATGTAGACCAATCAATAATAACCTAGTAAAGGATCATGTGGTGTCTACTCCTCTCGTTAGTGATCCCGATTCTACAAGTAAACCCATGAAATCTTTCACTAAACAGAAGGAGTCTACTTTGAAATGAAAAGAGAAGATGTCTGTTGGAAATTTGAATGATGAAATGGAAAAGGTTAATTTAGGGTCAAGTTCACAAAAGTCTATTTCAGAACCCAAATCGACTAATCCAATTAACCATAAACATGTTAATCTTCAAAGTCCAAATAAAATGAAAGTGAAAGATGTTCAAAATGTTAAAACAATTAATTTTGTTAAAGAAGGTGGAGCATCTACAAGAGAATGAAACAACCCAACCAGGCACATCTAAAATCCCTACCAAACTCAACCCCACATCAAAATTTTCCTTAATCTATAGAAGGGAGATCATGCTACAGTTATGGAAAACGAGGACATATATTTTCTAATTGTCCTTACTATTAGACACCCAAAAAAATTGAACTTTTTAATGAAAAACCAGGATTTTGTAAAATTAGATCTACTACTCCACCTAAGAGTATTAGTGAACCTAAAGTTCAAATTGTTAGGACCTGGTATTTGAACGAAATACCGAATGATTAACGTGTAGACCAAACCAAATAGCGCGGAATCCTATTTGATTGGCGATCCAATCAGTGAGAACGCACGTAGAATCAATAAAGTATTGAATCAAACGTTAAGAATCGATTAGGAATCGATCTACAGCGTTCTATGAATTTGGAGTATCAACTTGGAGGCTTCTGGACGGCTAGGGTACGTCTGGAGTCGAAATAGAATGAATGCCTTTCTTTTTCCACGAATTGGATTGTATTTATAGGTTAGTACTGTTCATTCGTGCGACTGAACCATTAGTATGGTTCAATCGTGCGATTAAACCATGCGATTGATTCATCCACACAACCGAGTGTTCAGTCATGCGACTAAGCTAATCTTATGTTACAATCATACGACTGATCCAGTCTCCTAGTTCAGTCGTGCGATTGAGTCATTCGTATGAAGTTATTCATGCGTATGGTCCATTTGCATGGGCCATTCGCATGAGAATTTCATTTTGTTAAGTTTGAATGTATTAATTAATATAACATTATGTGTAACAATTCAAACAACCACAAACCTAATTAACCAATTCAACATCAACTCATTAATGAAATATTAAACATTATAAATAACAAACAACCAATATCATTTCATTAATCATTCAAAACATTACATCAAAATCAGACAAACAAGATCTATTACATTCCTATCATGATCTAGGGACATACATGTATCAACAAACTCCCCCTTGGACCTAGATCTCTCTAATGTCTTGTTTTCTTCATTACCTCCTCATACTTCTTGTACTTATCCTCTTTTGTGACTCCTGCATGAATCTCAAATGCAAAACAGAGTCTTATGACATTCTGGAACTGGAGGGCTTGTACTATATCTTGCGTATCATAGAACAGTCGCCCACTTGTATAGAGTGTAGACATCATTAGCTGACAAGTTGGTAAGCCACATTGGGTCAAATACCATGATAGTATCCATTTGTCCCTCTTTGTTTAGGACTATGACCGCTTCTCCTGTCCTCCAATCGTAATACCACCACTTAAAGTGTGGAGTGAAGTCCTGTGGCATTTCCCTGAGTGGGATTCTTGACATCATGCACGGAGGACTCCACTTCAACACTATCTTTGGCTTTCCAGTAATGGCATAAACTTCAAACCTTCTGATGTACCTTGTAGGCTGTTGGGGTCTGAAGTTAACCCAGCTGGTGTGGTACTCCTTCCTTCGGGCAGCCTCAAACCAGCCTGACATCTTTCTCGGGTCAGCATACAACAGCTTCAGTTTGACTAGCTGGTTAAGCTCAGAACCTGGTAGAGTCTTTAGATCATGTGGAGATATAAAGCACTCTATGCCCTTCTCCCTCTTAATTGGATAGACGTTAAGGTCTTCAAAATATGCCCATGCTATAATCCTGCCTGACACCTTATGATGTTTCTTGACTCTGTAGAGTTTGGTGTAGGCGTCCTGTTTAGGTGCAGCGCGTTGGGCTCTATCTTCTTCAAAACAGGCAGCCCACTCAGCCTTTCGGATATCAACATCATCATTTGAGGCTTGTGTTGTTCCCTCTGTCTTCTCTGACTCCTGCTCCATTTTGTCTAACACCTCAAACGTATCACTGACAAGGGATTCACCCAGATTGGGAACCACATTTCCCTCATTGTCAGCATACTGAGGGTAGTGCTCTGCAGTGACATCTTCTATCTCTATTTCATCAACGTCGTTGAGCTCTTCGTCACTTGTCGAGTCGCACGTTGGAGCATCCTTCACAATCTCATCGGGATTTAACTTGAAGATCTCAGCTAATTGCTCGTCAGTAAGTTTATGAATGACTTCTCCTTCCACAGGAGTATACATAACCGATCTCCTGACAATACCCTACAGATCAAGAATCAACGTCAGTTGACTCTTGACCTGTTGAAGGGGAGCATCATCATATTCATCCCTCTGAAAGTTTGGATCTGCTTGACTTAACACATGTAACAAAACAAATATTAGTCAATAATCAAATCAGTAACATCAATAATCAAAATATAAACATTATGTACACAAGTTTAATACATGATTCAATTACAAAAAAGTTTTCAAATACATAAACATCTAATAATTCCCTTTGTCATGAGCTTTAGTCTTTTTAGCTTGAGCTTGATGTGTACTGTTGGACCAAAAGAACCAATGAGCCTGATCAGAAAAACCTCTAAGTCCCACAGACATCATAACAACTGCTGAAGACTTGATTAGCTGTTTGACAAAGTCTGAAGACTTCAACAGCTGAAGACTAAAGTACTGAAGACTTCAACAGCTGAAGACCAAAGTCTGAAGATCAACAGCTGAAGAACAAAGTACTGAACATCAACAGCTGAAGTACAAAGACTGAAGACATTAGCTGATGACAACAACTGAAGTTCAAGTACAAGTACTGAAGCCTTCAGAGTTTGTTACAACAGCTGAAGAAGTTTTCTTCAGTTGTTGTGATGGTTTCTTTTCAGTAGCTTTCTTTTTGTTTCAGTATTTGTAAAATGACTGAAGAGCATGTTCTTCAGTCGTTATAGTTTCAGTAGTTTCTTTTCAGTAGTTGTAGTAATAGTTAACACTTAGCATTTTTGTAAGAAGATGTCAGCTGTTTGACATCTTCAGTAGTTGTGTTAACTATCAGTAGTTTGAATAAATTCTGTTAGATGTCACTATCAAGTGACATCAGCAGACGTCACATCTCCTATATAAGAGATGTTGACCTAATTGTATCTGTGACATTCTGTTACCACGAAAGCAAATATTGAATGAAATATATTTTGCAGAATTCTTTCTGTCTATAACCGTTTGTTCTTACCTTGAATATCTTTTGTGTTCTTGTGAATTGGCTAATTCATTGTTTGTTCTCCGCTGCTACACTCTCAAATCAATCAAACGTAGATCACTGATCCTAACAAATGGTATCAGAGCTGGTTAATCATTGATCGATCTAACAATTGATCATTGAAACTGCTATTTGATATCTATGTTTGATTGAATTAGCTTATTTGCAAGAACTGGTTATAGATTATTGAATTTTTGCCGCTTTCGCTTATTCATTTTGAGATCTCTCTTGGTTCAATTTGGTTCATTGTGTTTTGTTCTAAATCTGTTATAGCTTAATTGAATTTGGTTAAATCTGATATGAGTACTCCTTCTAATGACCCTCACAATACCGGTTCCTCAACCAAGCCTCCGATGCTAGTTAGGACTGAGTATAACATATGGCAACGAAGGATGCTTCATCACCTGTCTGTTAACAGTTCAGGTTGTTGGACATCTGTGGTACATGGACCACATAAGCCTATGGTGAACAATCCGGAAACCAATCAAATTGTTCCGAAGAAGAAGGAACAATACTCAGATGAAGATCAGAAACTGTTTGAGATTGATGCTAAAGCCCATGGAATTCTGGCCATGGCACTGCCTAATGAAATCTATTTAGGGCTTATGCATCATGAAACTGCTCATGACCTCTGGAATGCACTGAAGGAACAATTTGGTGGAACTGATAAGGTCTTAGCAAACAATAGAGAAATCCTCGCCCAACAATATGAGACATTCCCTTATAGAAAGGGTAAGACACTGACTCAACAGTTTGAGCGTTTTTCCTGTTTGATCTCTGAGCTGAAAATGGTGAAAGAGGAATACACCAACAGCCAACAGATTCCTCAGATCACTGCCTGAGAGATGGGACACATACACTATTGTCCTACGCTCTAGTGCAAATCTGGATAGCCTATCTGTCACCCAACTTCATGGGAAACTACTTAGATTTGAAAGAGAGATAGAGCAAAAAAGAAAACTGTCATCATCAGGAAAGCTCACTGATGACTTTGTACCAGGGAACACTGCCTTGGTTGGTCATGAGTTAGAATATGCTGCATTTGAAAGCAATTATGATGAGCATATTGATTTCTCTTCAAACAGTTCTGATCATGCATTTGTTGGTATTGATAGTCATTCTGGCAGTAATAGTGACAATCTATGCTTCATCATGGATGATCTGAAGGGAATTGCTAATGATGATTTAGAAGAGATGGATATTCTAAGCCAAATGGCCTTAGTTAATATCAGATCTCAGAAGTTCTACAAGAGAACTGGCGGGAAATTTCCTGGACTCTCTAGCAAAACCAAAGTTGGTTTTGACAAGAGTAAGTTGAGGTGTCACAAATGCCAAAGGCTTGGATACTTTGCAAGAGAATGTAGATCAACTGGATCTAACTCTTCTACACCCTTTGTGACTTTTCCTAGCACTAGTCTACAAAACAGAGGGCAACATCCTGCTGGTTCTGGTCATCAATCACACCCTGTATCTCCTGCATACTTTGTCCCCCAGGGTCCAATGTCATATCCTTTACCCTGCTATTACTTGCCTCAGCCAAATCCGGTTCAAGCTCCAATTGCACAACAACCACATGCATTACCTGAACCTCAACCTTCCCAATCTCATCAACAAACTCAACCTCAACAACACAGCTTTTTCACCCCAGGAGTTGTTGACTGGAGCAGTTTACCGAATGATTTGTCTGGTCATGAACAACTGTTCTCTGGTGCTGGTCAACATGGTGGTGACAGTCCTTTGGAAATCTAACTCTTATGGCTTTGGAGTCTGTTGATACTTCATCCTCTAATGCCTCTACACCACAGGTATCATAGGTATCCTCTGAGGCAAAAGCCAAACTATGTTCTGAAACATGCATAGCCGCATTTGCATCTATTAGAGAAGCAAATGTAGCTTTAAATAACAAGGACATTGAGCTAGAACAAACAATTTCCAAAAGCAAAGCTGAATTTGAGTCTGTGATTAATGATAAGAATGATGAGATTTACAAACTTAAATGCCAAATCACTGATGATAAGGCTAGGGAAGAGATACTTCTAGAGAAGTACAGAGACCTCAAAGAAACACTTGCAACTACCCAGGTAGAGTGTGATCAATGGGTAAATTCTTGCAAGGGTTTTGAAATGCTTCTTAGTAAGCAATCTGCTTCCAATGTGAAGTTTGGCATTGGTTATAATCACACTGCTCCTCCTACAGACTTTACTCCCAGAGCAGAGGTAGAATCTGATGGTGAAAGCAATAACCAATCATTTTCATCATGTGATCTACTATCTGATACAACACCATCAGAAGTAGAAGTCAGCATTAATTCCTCTCAGAAACTATCAGCTGATGTTGATGGTTCAAATGCTGACACTCACATGATCACAAAGTTGATCACTGCATGTGATATTTCACAAAGTACTGAAAGTACTAAAAAGAATGTCATAACACCTGGAGAACAAGCCCAAACTACTACATGTACTAAAGAAAAGAAAACTGCAAGTAGAAAGGGTGGGAAAACTACTGAAGAAGATATCAAGAAAGCAGGTACTAAAGCAAAGAAAACTGCTAGTACTGATAGCAAACTGCTGAAGAACAAGTCTTCAGTAGTTTCATCTTCTTCAGCAGATGATCAACTTAAGATGAAGAAAAAGCCATGTGAAATATATGGCTTATTCAATCATCTTACTGGTGATTGCTCGTATAAAAAGGGCTCCAAACTCAACATAATGAAAACATTAAAGAGAAAATGGATAAAATGAAAACTAAGTTTGAAATCAAATTTATACCAGCAACATCAAAACCTGTAACCCCAAAATCCAAAAAGAAATCCACAAAGAAAGGGGTTAAACAGGTAACAGCTGAGGTTGCTCAAAGAGAGATGGTACAACACAGGAACTCATCAAACTCAACCACTAATGTGTTTGATGAGCTGAAGGCTTTATCACAAAATCAGACACAACTTGTTATGATGGTTCAACATCTATTGGGGAGAGTCAACCAATTAGATGTTCCTGTGTTGAAACCACGGAGATTAAAATCCATGCCAAAGGAATCTTCTTCTTCACCATCTCCATCCCCTCAGGCTGTTATTCATAGCAAGTCTGTTAGTTTACCATCTGTTGATGTGAATAGACCCAAAACCAAAAAGGTTTGGGTCTCAAAAACTAACTAATTGTTATGATTGTAGGGTTCTTCAACATGCCAAAGTAGCATCTGGTATGTAGACAGTGGGGGATCTAAGCATATGACAAGGAACGGCTCTCTTCTTCATGACTACTCTCAAGGAAAGAAGGGGTTTGTTTCTTTTGGCGATGATGCTAAGGGTTACATCATTGGAAAAGGCTTTGTCTCCAATGGAGAAATAAAGTTTGATGATGTTAATCATGTGGAAAATCTCAAGTACAATCTCTTGAGTGTCAGTCAAATGTGTGATAAAGGCCATGTTGCTCTTTTCACCAATCAGAACTGCAGGATTCTGTCATCCAAAGTTCTGAATTTGATTGATAAGGTGTTGGATGATCACACTCTCCTGAGGGCCAACAGGACAGAAAGAGTGTATGCTTTAGATCTTTCCAAGAAAATTAATATCAGAGGCCATCCTTGCCTATTTTCCAAAGCCTCTCCTCAGGAATCTAAACTGTGGCACAGAAGGCTCGGTCATGTTAATTTCAAAAACATGAATCAGCTAATCCACAATAGTTTAGTGAGAGGCTTACCAATAAAGGAGTTCCACTGTGATGAAACCTGCACTGCTTGTTTAAAGGAAAACATCACAAAGTCTCATTCCCTCCTATTGAAGAGCCAAAGTCCACTGCCTGCTTGCAATTACTGCATATGGATCTATTTGGTCCTGTGAGAGTGATGAGCATGGCAAAGAAGAAGTACTTTCTGGTAATATGGATGATTACTCCAGATTTGTATGGACTTTCTTTCTACATTCAAAGGATGAGGTTGCTCAGAAGATTATCAACTTTGTGTTGTATGTTGAGAAGCAGTATTCCCTTTCAGTCAAGTGTATAAGGAGTGACAATGGAACTGAATTAAAAAACCATACACTTGATGAATTTTATCTTTCAAAGGGAATCAAAAGGCAGTTTAGCATCAAGGACTCCAGAACAAAATGGAGTAGTGTAGAGAAAGAAAAGGACCCTAATTGAAGTTGCAAGGTCTATGTTGGCTGACTCTCATTTGCCACTGACCTTTTGCGCTGAAGCTGTTAACACAGCTTGCTATGTGCAGAATCGAACCTTAGTAAATCAGAGGTTGATGAAGACTCCATATGAAGTTCTACATCACTTGGCTCCTCTAATTTCATTTTTCAAAGCATTTGGGTGTCCCTGTTTTATTCTCAACACAAAGGACCAACTCTAAAAATTTGATCCTAAGGTGGATGCAGGGTATTTTGTTGGTTATTCATCTACTTGCAAAGCATACAGAGTCTTCAACTGCAGAACAAAGATAGTTGAAGAGACTTTGCATGTGAAGTTTAATGAATCTCCAATGGACAAGATTCCACAAAACCCTGTGGAGTTGTTTGATTTGGACATACTGCAATATGTTCCTTATCAACCTCCAGTTGTTGCAGACCATGTGGATAAATCATCTTCTGCAGCATGTCTTCCACCTGGTGGTATTGATGATGATGATGATAATATCAATACTCACCTATTCAACTTTGGTGACCAACTGCCTGAGTCTGCTAAACTTGATGTTCCTGTAGATTCAGCAGTTCCATCCACAACAAATGCTGATGACATTTCTGATTCCTCTACATCTTTCGAGTTACCATCAAATTCTTGGTTTCAAGAGTCTGCATCAACATCTGCTGCTGCTGAAGGTTCTACAAACACTTGCACATATATCATTGTTTATCAAGAGCTGAAAAATCACCCAATGTCTCAAATCATTGGTGATATCAATGCTGGAGTTTCAACAAGAAGTCAATTGTCTAACTTCTGCTTCCATGCTCTCTTCATCATTCAGCTAGAGCCAAAGAACTATCATGTTGCTTTAAGAGACAATGGATGGGTTGAAGCCATGCAGCTTGAGCTTCTTTAGTTCAAGAAACAAGTGTGGGAACTGGTTCCTCTACCCCCAGGTAAGTGTGCAATAGGCACTAAATGGGTGTTTAGGAATAAAACTGATGAAAATGGGCTTATTTTTCAGAACAAGGCTAGACTAGTTGTACAGGGGTTCTCACAAGAAGAAGGTATTGATTATGATGAAACCTTTGCCCCTGTAGCCAGACTAGAGGCAATTAGATTGTTCTTAGCCTATGCTGCATTCCACCATCTCAAAGTTTTTCAAATGGATGTCAAAAGTGCATTTTTATATGGCAAAATAAAAGAAGAAGTTTATGTGTGTCAACCACCAGGTTTTGAGGACAATAAACATCCTGAATGGGTGTATAAACTTGATAAAGCTCTTTATGGGTTGAAACAAGCTCCTAGAGCCTGGTATGAGACACTCTCCACTTTTCTTCTCAAGAATAATTTCACTACAGGCTCCATAGATAAAACTTTGTTTATTAAGAAGGTGGATCAGCATAAGCTACTTGTTCAAATTTATGTTGATGATATTATTTTTGCATCCTCTGATCCCCAGTTGTGTGATGATTTTACCAAATTAATGAAAAAGAGGTTTGAAATGAGTGCAATGGGAGAATTACAGTTCTTTCTAGGCTTGCAAATCAAACAAAAGGCTGATGGAATCTTTATTCATCAGTCCAAATATACAAAAGATCTTTTGAATAAGTTTGATTTACAAAATCGTAAGCCCTGTTCTACTCCCATGTGCAACACCACACAACTAGATGCGGATCATAAAGGTAAAGCTGTTGATGAAACACTTTACTGATGTATGATTGGGTCCTTGATGTACTTAACAGCTTCTAGACCAGATATCATGTTTGCTACTTGTGTCTGTGCTAGATTTCAGGCTGCTCCTAAAGACTCTCATTTGATTGCAGTCAAGAGGATCTTTAGATATTTGCAAGGTACACAATCTCTAGGTTTATGGTATTCCACTGGACACTCTTGCAAATTAGTTGCTTTCTCAGATAGTGACTATGCAGGGTGCAAGTTAACTAGAAAGTCAACTTCTGGTGGATGTCAATTCCTAGGCAACTGTTTGATTTCTTGGCAGAGTAAGAAACAATCATCTGTTGATCCTAAGTTTGTGCCTAGTGCTGATGAGCTTGCAGACATTTTTACTAAGCCTTTGGATAGTTCAACTTTCCAAAACCTAGTGTTAAGGCTTGGTATGCTGCAGCTAGAATAAGTGATAACTACTGATGATCTCAGTATATAAGTACTGATGATCATTAGTACCATATCACATATAGTACTGATTCTGTTAAAACAACTGATAAAGTTACAACTACTGATGTAGTTATAACTACTGATGTCAGTAAAAAAAGATAAGTACTGATGTCCTATGAAACAACTGAAACAAGCTAAAAGGCTGATGAGTAAGTGTTGAGGACAGTATGAAACAGCTGAAAGGCTATGAATTGACGAAAACTACTGATGAGAACTTTCTCCTCAGTTGTTTCTACAACAACTGATGACAAAACCATGTCTTCAGTAGTTTCACAACTACTAATGACCAACACCAAGTCATCAGCTGTTTACAACAACTGATGACAAAACCATGTCTTCAGTAGTTTCACAATTACTGATGACTAATACCAAGTTATCAGTTGTTTACAACACCTGAAGACCAAACCGAGTCTTCAGTTGTTTTCAAACATCTAAAGTCAAAACCATGGTTTTCAGTAGTTTTATAACTGCTGATGCCTAAAACCAAGACTTCAGTTGTTTCAACTTCTGAAAGGGTAATACCATGTCATTAGTCGCTTACAACTACTGATGACTAACACCAAACCCTTCAGTCGTTTTCTAACCCTTACCCTATAAATACACCATACCTAATCCTTCAGCGCTTCATCCTTTCCAAACCTAATGTTCAAATCTCCAAAACTTCTCTCTCATTAATGGTGACCATGCAGCTCAAACCACGCCATAACTGTGTTGCCTACCTCATAAAATCACCTTTCTGGACAAAGTTCGACAACGCCATTGATCTGATGGTCCAATCTCCCTACCGAACGGCCTTCCTTCTAAATCCCACCATTCACGCCGAATCCTTACACCAGTTTTGGACGAACGTCACCCTTCTAACTGGGGAGAACAACACCGAATCTCTCAAGTCGTTCATCAACAATCATCAAGTGGTCATCACTCTGGAAGTCATTCGCCAAACCCTTAACCTGAATGATGCCACTTTCCCTGATGGGTATCCAAAGGGCACAACTGATTTATCCTTTACCCATCATGGATATCAGGGAAACCTCAGTGCCTCTACCATCCTGAAGAAGCATTTCCATGATGCCGAACGTCTTATCTTTCACATGGTAAATGTTTGCTTAGCTCCTAAGACATCCTCTTGGGATCAAATGTCTACCAGGTGGCAGCAGGTACTATTCTCTATCCTTGAGCAACAAGACATAAACTTTTCTGAAATTATTTTTCTTGAACTTAAGGATATGGCCTCAAAATTATCTTTCTAATCGATGGATATTATATCCTCGATTCATTATGGCCATCATAGAGAATCAGCTGCAAGTTGAGGGACTTGTTGGCCTTGGAGTCCCTGCAACGACTGTATTGCCTGAAGTATACTCCAGGCACAACTCTGACCACACACTGAAACAGGCTACCAAACTGCGAAAACCCACACAGTTGGAACCCACACCCACCACATCCAGAACCAGAGTCCCCACCAAACCAAAATCCAAAAGCCAAAAATGGCTACTCAGGGAGATGAGTCCCCTGAGGATGCCCCTGTACCACAAACACAGGAAGCACATACTGGTATTAACCCCCCAGTTGTGTCAAAGACTCAACCTGCCAAAGCCGCACAGGTATCCACTCAACAGGATCCTGTTGCAACCAATATTGGGGAACCCACACTGCTGGAACCTATCTCACTTGAGAGGGTTACCATTGAAGCGCACCATTCACCCCGGGTGCAATCTGCTTCTACCCAATCACCCCATGAAACCGCCCCCCAAAGTCCTACATTAATTGTTGCACAAGTGCTGAGTCAGTTGCACTCCTCACCCCCTCCCCAGATACCAATTACAACTGGGCATACCTCTACCATTGAGGGGGAGGATCAAAGTGCATCTGATAACCCACAACATAGGGGTTACAATGTTCCATTTCCTAGTGTACAAAAGGAGATTGGAACTTCTGGTGAGGCTGCCACTTATCCTACTTCAGCATATGATCAGGATGTAGTTGGTATCATTACTAAGACCTTACCAGAGGCAACTGCTGATGAAGGACATAGTCCTAAGGCAGGAAGTCCCCAGTTCCAAGACAAAGGGGCACATGCTACAATTGATTTACACTCAGTGCATGTGCATCCTGATTCTATTAGGAGGTCAGGTGATTCAGTACTCACTGATGATGACCTGGGCTTCTTTTACGATGTCTTGGCCCAAAACACCATCCTGGAAGAGGAGGTGAGCAGACTCAAAGAGCTGCTTGCCAAAACATCTGTGGATCAAAGACCATCTGCCTCTCAAACCCCACAGATGGCACCTTCATCCGAAGGCTCCTAAACACAGAGCCACTCCCAAATTCTCAGCCACCTGCCTCTGCTTCTGGCACTATTTCTCACGAACAGAACCCCCTGGGCAAATAGTTGCTATCTTCCAAAATTCCCTACCTCTCATCACACTTATAATCACTGATATAGTGATCAAAGCCATTGATGAGAGGCTTTCCTCAGTAACACAACCCTTAATAGAGGAAGTTGTGGGCAAAAACCTTTCTGACAATCAAACCCTTGCAACCAATGCAACCATAAAGGGGGAGATTCAGTCAGTGAAAGCAAAAAGAAAGAGGGGTGCAGATGGGAAAGAGAAAGAGAAAGAAACAGAAGTGATAGTAGTGGAAAAAGAGAAGGAGTTGGTTGCGGAGATTGAAAAAGAAAAGGGGAAGGAAGCTGACATGGAGAAATCAAAGAAAAGAAAGAATGAGAAGGAGACTGCCTTGGAGCTGATGGTAAAAGAGGCTGATGCCGAACACAGCAGATCAATGGATAACATCATTAATCAGTTGTTTAGGCATGGCCATGACACTGACAAACTTGACTCTGAGATCAGAAGATTAGAGATTGAAGAAATCCAAAACAGATGGGAAAGTTATGATGTGTTAGAAAGAGAAAGGCTAGAGATCATGATCAGATTTTAGCAAAATATCTTGGAAGATCAATGAGAGAAATCAAGGCTTGGTCCAGGGACAGCATCTTGGCAATAACCACCAAGATCTATTCGTCTGAAGTATACACTAAAGGATTAGTTATTGAAGCTTTGAATGAAGCTGGTGCTAGGAGCAGGACTGAACTAGCCAAGCAATCTAAAGCCACACTCACTTCCAAAATGCTAGAACAGCCTGTCAACATTCCCACACCTAAACCACCAAAACAACAACCCACCAAACCAACTCCCTTACCCTCAAAACCAATAGCCGATGATGTACCCTAGAAGAAGAAGAGAATGGTATTAAGGCTAGAAGATGATGAAGAAGATGATGATGAAGATAGGCTGCCACTCTCAGCTGTTATACAGTTGCCGAAGGCCACAAGTCACTCCTCAACAATTACTCCTGAAACCCAAAGACAAATTGTGAAAGTGAAGCTAGAAGAAGAAGAACTTCACAAACAACACGATGAGGAATTGTTGAGGAGGGTTGACAAAGCATATGCAGCCACATCTTCTATCATCAACATGAAGAAGCAAGCTCTCAGATTATACACTCTTAAGCATACATTTCAATATCAAAAGGAGATACTAAGGATTTGGCCTGATCCCAGGGTGTCTCATAGGATTCACAAGAAAAACATTCCACAGAGATACATTGGCTAGGTGAAAAAGATTGTAGATGAAGTGATCTCCCTAGTCTTTGTAGTATCACCATGGGAAATCCTAGAAGACTTCAAGAAAGCTTATAAAGCTAACCAAACCCCACAGAAGATGCTTGAAAATAAAATGGTGAAAAAGGGGTTAGTTTATAAGAGGCTTGAAGAAGTCAGAAAGAATGAGCTCCAGTTGTTTCTAGAGGGTAATCACCCTCATGAATTTGCTTATAGAATAATAACTGTGGAACTAAAGAATGGGAAACAGGTCAAATACCTATCTGAGTACTATGGGCCTGAATCATTATTTGAAGGAGGTGCTCAAGAGCTGACCATGGAGGAACAAGTTACCTTTCTTAAGGCCGACATAAGAGAGTCATACAGACTCATAGTAGGGAAGTAGATCTCATGGATGGGGTAACAACTCTGTGTGCAGTTCCCCAAGACAGAGTTCCCATTCATACTTTGCCAAACAGATCATTGAGACTTCTTCCCAGGCCTGTGCTTAAAAGGGTCACTTCTGAGTTGATCTAGAAGACAAAAAGACCAATCCTTCTGCCATAATAAGTGGGACATCTTCAATAAGTTTAGAGGTTTTGGCTGCATTGGCTTAGGGGGAGTTTGTCTGACCAAAAGAACCAATGAGCCTGATCAGAAAAACCTCTAAGTCCCACAGACATCATAACAACTGCTGAAGACTTGATCAGCTGTTTCACAAAGTCTGAAGACTTCAACAGCTGAAGACTAAAGTACTGAAGACTTCAACAGCTGAAGACAAAAGTCTAAAGATCAAAAGCTGAAGAACAAAGTACTGAAGATCAACAAATGAAGTACAAAGACTGAAGACATTAGCTGATGACAACAGCTGAAGTTCAAGTACAAGTATTGAAGCCTTCAGAGTTGTTACAACAGCTGAAGAAGTTTTCTTCAGTTGTTGTGATGGTTTCTTTTCAGTAGTTTTCTTTTTGTTTCAGTATTTTTAAAACGACTAAAGAGCATGTTCTTCAGTCGTTATAGTTTCAGTAGTTTTCTTTTCAGTAGTTGTAGTAATAGTTAACACTTAGCATTTTTATAAGAAGATGTCAGCTGTTTGACATCTTCAGTAGTTGTGTTAACTATCAGTAGTTTGAATAAATTCTGTTAGATGTCACTATCAAGTGACATCAGTAGACGTCACATCTCTTATATAAGAGATGTTGACCTAATTGTATCTGTGAGATTCTGTTACCACGAAAGCAAATATTGAATGAAATATATTTTGCAGAATTCTTTCTGTCTATAACCGTTTGTTCTTACCTTGAATATCTGTTGTGTTCTTTTGAATTGGCTAATTCATTGTTTGTTCTCCGCTGCTATACTCTCAAATCAATCAAATGTAGATCACTGATCCTAACAAATACTTCACAAAATCTTCAATCTCTTTCTCAAAAGCTTCTTGATCAGGTTGAAATTATCATACTGCTAATGCATCAGGAACTTAGTTTCAACTTCACAGTCATCACCTTCTTCTAGAATCTTTAGTACTTCTTCAGCAAGCTTTTGGCTCTGTTGTGGATCAATCTGTTGTTCATAAGCCTGAGAGATATTCTATTGTAACCAATAAGCATAGACAGCTTGGACGCTAAATGACATAACCTTGTTAGTTTCTTGAGAGTCTTCATCATCCATATCACTACCCATTTGCATAGCATTATTCCCATCTCTGTCCAAAACATCATCTTCTTCCTCTCCATCAACAAGAAGAGGATCATCTGAGAGCACGTGGACAGATGGTTTAACATCAGTGTGAAGTATGCATTCTGGATTTGATCAACCATCTCATCAATTCCTGCTCCCCTTGACACTATACCCTTATGGATTTCATGAGCTAAACACTTGAACAAGAGACTCAAGTTTCTCTTGTTGAACACACCTGCGTTGATGTCCCCAGTGTACTTCATCCTCATACTAGCATCTACATGTGTACATACATTATGCTTGTTGTTCACTATCTAGCATTGAGCCATAGTGCTGAAACACAAGACACATATTAGTTAGAATTGGTGTACATGGATGACACTTGGATTTTAATGAACTTGATTGACTTAGTACAATCGTGCGAATGGACAATGCGACTGAGGCCTAGTCGTGCGATTGGGCTCAGTCGTACGATCAAGCTTGTGACTGAACTGAGTCGTATACTGTACCTTGCGATTGGAACAGTCATGCGACAGAACCCATAAGCATGGTTCATACGTGCGATTGAGTAATTCGGCTAACTCAATCATGTGACTGGAGTTCATCAGCGTGTCCATTCGTATACCTCACTGTTAAACACAAAGGATTTTAACATTTATCAAGACCTGACATTTCACTTTGTGTTTAGAATCATTTTGACCGCAAAGACTCGAATTAACACTTAGAATCATTTAGTCCAACATGCGTGACCATTTAAGTGTTCTATTCTTAAGAGAAGTCTCGTTGACAGATTGTAGTGAGTTCTACACTAAAACTTGCATTTAAGACATTCAGTTTTAACCGAGTTAAGTTGGAGTGTACCTGCAGATGAATAGAGTAATCGTTAGAATCACAAACTCCAAGCTACATCAATGAAACTCAGTTTTGGCAGAGTACCAATACTCTTGTGCAACTTTAGGACGATATTGGGAGTGATGAGTGACTACTTTCGACTCCCCCTCTATTTATACTGGGGTTTCTTTCAGTCGTGCGACTGGAGATCAATCGTGCGATTGGCACAATTGGTCACCTTCAGTCGTGCGACTGGAGATCAGTCGTGCGGCTGTGTCTTTCGGTCACTCTCATCCATGCGATTGGTTCATTTTGTGATCCCATTGTGCGGTTTTATTGATGCTTATGGTCCAATCGCACGTATGTTCCATAAGTGTGGGTGAATCGTGCGATTGGGCTCATACGTATCTTCCAATCGTACGACTGGTTCATACTCATGGTCCAGTCGTGTGAATGGATCATACTCATAAATTTTGACTTTTTGACCATTCCACACTTTTATTTTTTTGATTAAACATTATGAGCATTTGATCATTTCAGACATGATCATTTTAACTTGAGAAACTTTTGACCACCTCAGACATGATCCTTTTCAAATAATTTAGACACCTCAGACGTGACCCTTTTAAACTTTGAAAACACATGTGGCCATCTCAGACATGACCCTTTTAGGTGAGTTAATCCGATACTGATTTTCATGATATAGTCCGACGAACAAACAAACTAAAATGACTAAATAACTAGAAACTTAAACTAAATACAAACATAACACTTGATTTTGACTTTTTGTGAGAGATAAATCCTAAGCTAGACATCTACTGGATTTGGTTCCAGAATAGGCAGCTTCAATTTAGTTTGACCACACTTGGACCAATTCAAATTTGGAATCATACCGGCAAGTCAAATCATTTAGGACTTGTTATCAAAACCTTTTGATGCTCAATTCTTGGTTTTCGTCTAGAGTCGTTAGCAAATTTAGGAAATCACACTCGTACTATTAGATTCCCACATTAATTTGAACTTTCAAGAATTGCAGCCACAATGATTGTTAGTATATTTGTCCTCTTAAATCCATACACAGACTTTAGACACAAACTGGTGATAGTTTTAGGTTTAGTTATTCCAACTAACATTTTTGGATCCCACACTTATATGGTAATCAACATTCCTCAGGAGCTTTTGAGCGGTCTACGGGTATTTTTACTAGAAGAGACTATTCTTAGAGCTTTCAAAGAGAAGCCAATCCTCAGGTCAGTGCCATCGCACAGCAGAGAGGTAGCAAACAACAATGAATTCTAGAATATCTAGGTTATGCTTATCCTCAGGTCAGTGTCATCGCACAGCAGAGAGGCACACAACCTATCTTCTTGTTAAAGCAGCTAAATTTTCTTTTGCACATAATGCACCAACAACATATGTCATTAGCTTGATAGCATTTGTCTTTCATTTTTTTCGTGCTTTGCTCTATTTATGGTCATCCGCACACATTTGTGGCGTTTACATGCTCATTTCCCCTTATTGGAATATTGTTGAGTGTATTAACAAGTGATAAGATGGTAGCCCACAGTCAGTTGAACAACTTAGTTTGATCTTGAGATCACGAGTCAGGTCTAATCATCTATTGTGTTGAATCTACCGACATATCAATTGTGGTCTAGAAACCTCTAGGTCTACTTTCTTTGTGTTACCTTAGTAGTTACCAGTTTTTTTATCATCTTCCCTTTTATATTGCTTAGACTACACAAACTTATACTTTAAATTTTGAACCTTTTCTAAATTAAAATTTTAAAGTCCCTTTTGATTTGTTCCTGTGTACTATCATTTTCTAAAAGGTTTGAATCGGTATCACAGATACGATCTACCTTATATCAGCTATCCACTCCTTCTCCCTCGTTTTTTTTAATATTACTAGCTGACCTACTCTCCCCCTAAAATTCTAAAATCATACTGGATTTAATTATTTTAGGATTTTAAGAGACAGCTAAATAACATGAATTTAATTTAAATAGAATAAAATAAATAAGGAAGTATGAAAAAGAAAAATATAACTACAATGCATCGGACTACACATGATCATCATCAGGAATAACATCACTTTTCTTTTTAACGTCGTTGACCTCTAACAGATATAGAAAACATGGTTTATCAAAAGCTTTTGTATAGAGGTCAGCGTGTTGAAAGTCAGTATTAATTTTTACCACATCGATTAAGTTCTTTTCAAAACAATCTCTTATGAAATGGTATTTAATAGCGATGTGTTTGGTCTTTGGATGTTGTACCGGATTTTTAGTTACTGCAATTGCAGCAGAGTTATCAACAAAGATTGGAGTAGAAGAAAACTTTAAACTGTAATTCGGCATTTGCTGTTGAATCCACATGATTTGTGAATAGCAACTTGCAGCAGCAATGTATTCGGCTTCACAGGTTGACAATGCAACAAAGGTCTGCTTCTTACACTGCCAGGTAACTACTCTCCTCCAAAGAATTGACACCCTACTGATGTAGACTTGTAGTTCATCTTGCAGCTCCCATAATCCGAGTCACTATACGCCGTGAGTTCAAAGTCATCATCATGAGGATACCACAACCCAAGTGTAGGAGTACCCTTCAGATAACGAAATATCCTTTTGACCCCGATCAGATGGTTAACCTTAGGCTTAGCCTGATATCTATAACATAAACATGTAGCATACATGATATCAGGTCTTGAGGTAGTGAGATACATGAGGGATCCAATCATTCTTGGTACATTGTGGCATCTACCAGATCTCCAATGTCGTCAGGTGCTATATCATGATTTGTAGCAAGTGGAGTCCCAGCAGCAGAAGCATTGTCCATGTCAAACCGACTGAGAATGTCTCCCACATACTTGGTCTGATATAGAAATATCCCATTTGGTGTCTGATCCACCTGTAACCCGAGAAAGAATTTCATCTCCCCCATAGCACTCATCTCAAACTCTTTCTTCATAACTGCTTCATACTCTTTGCATAATTCTTCGTTCTTTGAACCAAATTTATGTCATCGACATAGATTTGTACTAGCAGTAGGTCTCCATCTTTTTCTTTGATGAACAGTGTGCAGTCAATGACTCCCCTACGAAAGCCGTGTTTCACAAGATGAGTTGAGAGTTTCTCATACCAGGCCCTTGGAGCTTGATGAAGCCCGTATAAGGCCTTGTCGAGATTGTAAACTCTGTCCCGATGATAAGGATCTTCAAATCCCTCGGGTGACTAACATACACTGTCTCTCGAATTTCCCCATGAAGGAATGCACTCTTCACATCTAATTGATAGACTTTAATCTTCATATACGATGCATAGGCAGGGAAGATATGGATGGCTTCCATCCTTGCCACGGGTGCAAACATTTCATTGTAGTCAATCCCCTCGATTTGGCGAAATCCCTGAACAACCAGTCGAGCCTTGTTCCTGATAATGACCCCTTGGTCATCCTTCTTGCATTTCAAGACCCATTTGGTGCCAATGACCTTAGCACCTTTAGGTCTATCTACCAGAGTCCATACTCCTAACTTCTTGATCTGAAGAAGTTCTTCTTGCATGGCACTCACCCATGCCTCATCGTTTAGTGCATCACTATGTATTTTGGCTCAAACTGCGAGACAAAACACCGATAAACCCCATCATGAATGTATCCTTTTCCATAAGAGAGGCATAATCAGCTGAGTACAGCTGATTTCGGGTTTGTACTCCTGATCTGACATCCCCAATGACATTGTCTAAAGGATGATGGACGTTTAGACATGATCCTGGAGTAGTAGGAACAACTACCTCAGAGCCAAGATTATGAGCATTTGGTTCTGCATCTGAGGTAGAAGGAGTTTGAGGTTCCGAAGTCGAAGGTGCATCACTGTTAGATGCTTGTGGACTTTCAGGAAGTGGAACCTATTCCTCCTGACTGTTCTGGTCATCTTCTTCAGCTTCATCTTCAGAGGAGGAGTCACTGTCGTCGACTACTCCCCCTGATTGAGTAGATGATTCTCCCTGTGAACTCGATGATGTTGAATCAAGAGATGGTGTATTCAAGATATCATACATCATTCGAGTAGCTAACTCATCATCAGAAGGAGAGATAGGGATGTTGAAGGACTTAAAGAATCCATCATAGTCGAAAAAGTAGGCGGGTCCTTTGCCAGTAGGTGGTGTGGTATATCTCTGAACATCAACATTACACCACACTTCTACTAGACCCGTTGAGTTGTGGTAAACTCTCTTGTTCGGTATGTTGTATCCTAGGAAGATTCCTTCATCAGCCTTCTTGTTGAATTTACCTTCTTGAGTCTTCTTCAGAAGTGTACGCGGCGCGCCAAATGGTTCGAGATACTTCAGATTCGGTTTACGTCGTTGTAGTAGCTCGTAACATGTCTTTCCGTGGTGCTTGACTATCAGAACTCGATTCAGTGTATAAGAGGCATTAGCCACTGCCTCATTCTAGAATTGGATAGGCAGTTTCGAGTCTGCCAGCATTGTCTGTGCTGTCTCTATCAAGCTTTTGTTCTTTCTCTCAGCAACACCATTTATCTGAGGCGTGTAAGCAGAAGTGAATTCATGCACAATTCCCTTTTCCTTGTAGTAAGCCTCCATCCACTGATTCTTGAATTCAGTCCCGTTGTCTGAGCGTACTTGTCTCACCTTCAGCTTGTAGAGAGATTCCAGTGTGGTTACTAACTCCTTGAATGACTCAAATGTTTCTGATTTGGACTTCAGAAACATTACCTAAGAGAATCTTGTGTAGTCATCAGTAATCACAAAACAGTACAAGTCACCTGCAATGCTCTGTGTACTGACTGGACCAAACAGATCCATGTGAAGAAGCTCAAGAGGAAGTTCTATTGAATGAACTTTCTTTTCCTTATGAGACTTCTTCGTCTGTTTGCCTTTCTTGCAAGCTACACAAAAATAGGAAGTTGGAAATTCTTGACATTAACTCCTTTCACCAGATCCTTCTAGATCAAGTGATTCATCTTCCGTTGATTGATGTGTCCCATTCTCTTATGCCAGGAGATGGAGTTCTTCTTAGTGGCTTTTGATAGAAAGCACTGAACTTCATGATCCGTTGTAGAAGCTGTGAGAGATCCAAAACATAAAGGTCTTTATATCTTGAAGCTGTCATCAGAACTTGGTCCTTCGGAATCACGTAGTCTTTCTTTAGGAGGGAACACTTCTTGTTGTCGATAATGAGTTTAAAACCTTTATCATAGATTTGGGAAACAGAAAGTAAGTTGTTTTGAAGTTGTTGAATGTAGTTCACCTTATCAAACTTAACTTTCTAATTTCCAACTTCTCCCTGAGCTGTGATATAGCCTCCCTTGTTTCCAGCAAACGAAACATGCCCTCCTTTTATATGCTTGACGTTTGATAAAAGAGCCTGTTTCCTGTCATGTGCCTGGATGCTCCGCTATCTACAATCTACGTGTTGGTTTCAGCACTGTAGCGAACACCCTGCACATACAATGTAAAACATTAGTTTAGGTTAGGAACCCAAGCCTTTACTGGCTTGGGTTTCCCAGAGGCATCACACATCATGAATTCAACCCATTGACCCTTAGAGAGTGAGGGTAGCTCAGGTTCCTTCTTGTCATCATTATCAAACACAGAGGATGACTTCTCTTTCCATAAGCCAGATTTGTGTAATGCCTGTTTGTGATAAACAGTCGACTGGCTAATGTGTTGAACGTTAGGTTCACTAGTTCTTCTAGGTGGAGTTAAGGAACTCCTCTTAGAAGACCTAGGTTTTGAATCCTGAAGTTCAATCTTCTGCCTAGGTGTCTTATAGTAAGGACAAAAGGAAGCAATGTGTCCACACTCTCCACAGTTGTAGCACGACCTGCTATCAACTTTATGATTAAACTTTCTTTGTGGAGATGTGTGTGACACCCTAGTACCTTCACTTAGTTTGGGTTTTGACTCTGTTTCTTTTGATGTTTTCTTCTGTTTAACAAAATCAATTGTTTTAACATTTTTAACATCTTTTTCCTTTTGGTTAACTAGTTTTTGACATGAAGCTTGTGAAAGATTAACATTAGTAGTCCTTTTAGATTCAGATTTGACTTTGTTTGACTCGGACTTTATATTAACCTTTTCAAATTCTTTTTCCAGATTAATACAAGGCATTTTACCCTTTGCCTTTGAAGTGGCCTCCTTTTGTTTTGTTCCAGATTCATTGGTGAACATGAGGAATCTAGAACACTAACAAGAGGAGTAGACACCACATGATCCTTGATGGGATTGTTATTTATTGGTCTATTCTTAGTGTTCATCAAGGTCTCAGGTGGTGGTGGAACCACTTTATAACCCAAACCCTCCCTGTTGTTTCTTCTCTCACTAAGTGTTAGACAATGTGTGATGAACTTGTCCAACTGTGCAGTTTTTGCTTTAATGAGTTTACTTCTACTTCTAAAACTGCCTTTTGCTTCTTAGTGTCTTCTAGGGAGTTAAGATGGTACCTAATGTCATTAGCTTGGTTAAATGCAACTACTTCAGTTTCCTAAGCTGTTTAGTCAAAAGGTCGATCTTTTCTTTGTAACTATGCTCATTTTGTTTTAAAACTCTATTAGCCTCAGTGCACAGTTACAAATCCTTTACTAAGTTATCATTATCATCTAATAACCTAGCAAATTCTCATCTATGCTATCTCTAAAGGTATCACAATCAGAACAAGCATGATTTTTAAAAAGTTGGTCAGTAGGACTTACCTGAGGAGGTTCTGATGAGGTAGTCATCAGTGCAGCATCAGCTGTCTTTGGTTCTGGTGATTCTTTCTTTGTTGTAAACGTTCCTTCTTCATGCTTGTAGCTGACCTCTGTTGCAGTTTCTTCACTATGTGACATCGCTATCTCAACTGCTGTATCTCTTTCACTTGCGGAATCATCATCTAAGTCATCCACGCTCGCAATATTGGATTCTGCTGGAGATACAAACCTAAAGCTCCAGTCCTGTCCTTCATCATCATGGGCGGTCAAAGCTTTTGGATCCTTGCCTGATGATGTAGAACTGCTAGCTTGCTTGTCTTGAGGAGTGAAGGACAAGAATGGGTTCCCGTTCCCAGTCTTCTTTGGCTTCACACATTCTCTCTTGAAGTGCCCCTTTTCTCCACAGTTAAAGCAGGTCAGTTTACTCTTGTCAAAGCCAATTGTCGTATCCTTAATAGCAACCAAGTTCTGTCCGGTCTTTTTCACAAACTTCTTCGCCCTCCGGACAGCACTAGCTAAGGCCCATATAATGTCCATTCTCTCCAGCTCCATTTCATCCACTTGCTCGTAGTCCTCATCTGTCAGATGGCAGTTTCCAATCTTCCTAGCAACAAGTCCATCATAAGAACGAACCACTGCTGCCAAAAGATCCATGTGCTCTCGAGCTACTTCCACAATCACATTACCGAGGTTCTTGGTCTTCAGTCTAGTAGCATTCGCTTCAGTTCCAATGTAATGGGTACTAGAAGACCCTGACGTTTCTGATCCTGAAGGAGAGACATGTGAAGGACCAGATGAGCTTGACACAAAAGCAGCCCGAAGAGGTGCTCCAGACGTCTTAACTTGAGAAGTGGCATTGTACAAAGCTGGATTCTGAGTGTACGAAGACTTCTGAGCTCGATACTTCATCCTTAGTGCTTCTTCTCGTAGCTTTAGTATGAAATCATTGAAGTCCAACTTTGATAGCAATCCATTCTGTCTCAGATTCATCAGAAAAGAAGCCCAACTTTCTGGCAACCCGTCAGCAAAATTTAACACTTTATCTTCCATGGTAGTTGTGACACCATGTGTGTGCAGCTCGCTCAGCAAATGGTAGAATATATCAATGACATCGTCTAAACTCTCTTTTCCATCGATGAAAAGTTGTCAAATTCTTTCTTCAGTTCTTTAGCTTTAATTGCCTTCAGCGAAGCATTCCCGTTGTATCTCTTTTCCAGCTCATCCCACAATTTCTTGGCTGCTTATTCTCCGAGTACTGGTGGAAAATATCTTTAGGAATAGACTGTGTAATCAATGCATAAACTCTCTTCTCTACGTTATACTTAACTTTTTGAGCATCAGTCATCCCTCCTAAAGTAAGCTTTACACCATCTGCTCCCACCGGCATACTATACCCAATCTCGATAGCTTCCCACAAATTTGGATCCACTCTATTGAGGTAGATCTCAAAACGTTGTTTCCAGTCGGGAAACTCATCTAACGTTAAGAATTTTGGTGGTTTATTATGATTCCCCACCTCACTCTAAAGCAACAGTAGGTTCTGGATCCTTGAGTCTTTGCCGACAGTAAAGGCTGACATCTGATCTTCCATCTCGATTAACTTTTAAGTGTACTAAACAAACTGTCAAATTGGTGCGACTGGGTGATGCGAATGGGCTATCCGTGCAAATGAACTATGCGATTGGTTCAATCGTGCGGCTGAACTAAGCGATTGGTTCAGTCGTGCGAATGAAGCTGATGCGTATGAACACTGTGAACGGATGGTTCAGTCGTATGAATGGAGATGCGACTCAATCCAATTGTGCGTCTGGTGTATGCGAATGAAGTCCAGTGGTGCGAATGGCTCACTCGTGCGACTGAAGCTGCTGTTTTACGAAAATTTCTAGGTTAAACATGTTTTAGCCGTAAAAATTTGAAATTTCGCAAACCCTAATCGCCTAAGGCCATAGAAACCGAAACTTGATGAGCAGGGAACGTCCAAGACAACTTTTGACACAAAAGATTGCGTTTTTTAGTTTATAAACACAAATTTTTATCAATCTTGATTGAATCGCACGTAATCAAGAGCCAGAGCTCTGATACCACTTGTTAGGACCTGGTATTTGAACGAAATACCGAATGATTAACGTGTAGACCAAACCAAATAGTGCGGACTCCTATTTGATTGGCGATCCAATAAGTGAGAATGCGCGTAGAATCAATAAAGTATTGAATCAAACGTTAAGAATCGATTAGGAATCGATCTACAACGTTCTATGAACTTGGAGTATCAACTTGGAGGCTTCTGGACGGCTAGGGTATGTCTGGAGTCGAAATAGAATGAATGCCTTTGTTTCTCCACAAATTGGGTTGTATTTATAGGTTAGTACTATTCATTCTTGTGACTGAACCATTAGTATGGTTCAGTCATGCGATTGAACCATGCGATTGATTCATCCGCACGACTGAGTGTTCAGTGGTGCGACTGAGCCAATCTTATGTTACAATCATACGACTGATCCAGTCTCCTGGTTCAGTCGTGCGAATGAGTCATTCGTATGAAGTTATTCATGCGTATGGTCCATTCGCATGGGCCATTCGCATGAGAACTTCATTTTGTTAAGTTTGAATGTATTAATTAATGTAACATTATGTGTAACAATTCAAACAACCACAAACCTAATTAACCAATTTAACATCGACTCATTAATGAAATATTAAACATTATAAATAACAAACAACCAATATCATTTCATTAATCATTCCAAACATTACATCAGAATCAGACAAACAAGATCTAGTACATTCATATCATGATCTAGGAACATACATGTATCAACACAAATCATAAGCTAGTCGTCTGTTTACCACAAACAGGCCTTACACAAAACATGCTTATGGAAGATAAAATCAAGTAATATGTCTGATAGTGAGAACAAGAAAGAGAAGGATGCACCCTCATCCTATGAAAGACAGTGGGTTGAATTCATGATGTGTGATTCCTCTAGGTCACCCAAGCCAGTTAAGGCTTGGGTCCCAAATCTGAACTGATCAATTTCTTTGAATGTGCAGGGTTTCCGCTACAGAGCTATGACTAATACCAGGTTTATTGATAGTGGGGAATCCACGCACATGACTAGGAATTCATCTCTCCTTTTTAATGTCAAGCAAATTAAAGGGGGACACTAGTCATTCACTGGGAATAAAGGAGGTTACATCACGGCTCAAGGCAAAGTGGGAAATGAGAAAATAAAGTTTGACAAGGTCAACTTCGTTCAACAACTGCAAAAGAACTTGCTTTTAGTCTCCCAGATCAATGATAAAGGATTCGAAGTTGTGTTTGACAACAAGAAGTGCTATATGTTGACGAAGGATTATGTTATCGAGGAGGATAAAGTTCTAATGTCAGCTTCAAGAGATAACGATTTGTATGTCTTGGATCTATCAAAAGCATCCACAACTAAGACCACTATCCAATGTTCTTGTCAAAGGCAACAGAGAGAGATTCAGTCTTCTAGTTTAGGAGAATGGGACATATCAATCCTAGGAAGAAGAATCATCTGGTATAGAATGACTTAGTGAATGGACTAACTGTTAAGAATTTCTAGCTCCTATATTTTTGTGTAGCATGTAAGAAAGGGAAACAGACCAAGAAGTCTAACAAGGGAAAGAAAGTAAATTCTATCAATATTCCTCTCGAGCTTCTACACATGGATCTATTTGGCCCAGTTAGCACCAAGAGCATTGCTGGAGATCTGTACTGCTTTATAGTAACTAATGATTACTCAAGATTCTGTTGGATGATGTTTCTGAAATCCAAATCAAAGATGTTTGAATCATTCAAACATCTATTAACTACCTTGGAATCACTCTACCGGCTGAAAGTAAGAAAGATTCAATCAGACAATGGAACTGAGTTCAGGAATTAATGGATGGAGGCATTCTGTAGAGAGAAAGGAATTATTCATCAATTTACTTCTGACTACACTCAACAGATGAATGGTGTTGCTGAAAGAAAGAATCAGAGCTTGATAGAGACAACGAGAACAATGTTAGTCGACTCTAAACTGCCAATTCAATTTTTGAACGAGGCAGTGGCAAGTGCATGCTACACTCTCAATCGTGTCTTGGTGGTCAAACATCATGGGAAAAATTGTTATGAATTGCTCTAGCGACGTAAACCAAACTTGGAGTATCTCGAACCATTTGGTGCACCGTGCATGTTGTTAAAGAAGACTCAAACTAGGAAGTTTTATGAGAAGGCAGAAGAAGGTATCTTTCTCGGATATAGTATACCAGACAAGAGAGTTTAAAACAACTCAACGGGTCAGGTAGAAGTGTGGTGCAATGTTGATGTCCAAAGATACACCACCCCCCTGCTAGAAAAGGACTTTCCTTCTTCCTTGACTATGATGGATTTTTTAAGTCCTTCAATCTACCGCCTTCTCATCCTGATGATGAGTTATCTGTTACAATGATGTACGATATTCTGAACCCTCCTCTAGTAGACGTGACATCATTGGCTCCATTAGATGATACTTTTAGCCCTTTAGGAGGAGAGCTTGAAGTAAGTGATTCTTCCTCTAATGATTGTTAGGATCGTGTACGGGATGAAGTACTAACTGATTTACATGTATACCAACTCAAATAGTGCAGAATCCTATTTGATTGGCGATCCAATCCTTGAGAACGCACATAGAATCAATGTTAGAGTGAATCTAAATGTTAAGAATGAACGCTAATTGATCTAGTGCGATCTATGAACTTGGAACATGTTCTTAGAAGTCTTTGGACAGCTAGGGTACGATTTAGTACATAGGTATTCAAAGTGTTATGTTTTTCCACGATTTAAGTGGTATCTATAGGTTAGGGTTTCTCATTTGTGCGATTGAACCATTAGCATGGTTCAGTCATGGGATCCATTCACACAATTGAGTCTTCAGTCGTGCGGCTGAGTCAATCTCATGGCACAATCGTGCGAGTGATCCCGTCTCTTGGTTCAGTCGTGCCACTGGTTCATTAGCATGATGTTGTTCATGCGTATGGTCCATTAGCATTGGCCATTCTCATGAAAAATTCATACGATTAAGTTTGAATATGTTTCTCAATCATTACTTTACTAAGATTTATTCAAACAACCACAAACCAATATAATAAGTTCAATATGCGTTGATAACAATAAACATTCAAACATACACTGAAACATTCAATATTAAGATCATCGATCCATATTCTGTTTCATTCAACTCATATGTTTCATTTACATTAAGGACATGACAGACATATTACATTAAGATCACAAACTAGGTACATATGCATCTACAAACTCCCCCTGGACCTAGTTTCTATCATTGTCTGGCATCCTTCATTAACTCGTCAAACTTCTTATGTCTCTCCTCAACTGTGACTCCAACATGTATCTCAAAAGCAAAGTAGAGTCTTATAACGTTCTAAAATTAGAGGGCCTGTACGATATCCTGCGGATCATAGAATAATGGCCACCTATATAAAGTATAAACATCATTAGCTGACAGGTTGGTTAGCCACATTAGGTCAAATACCGGGATGGTCTCCATTTGGCGCTCCTTCTATAATACTATGACCGCTTCTCCTGTTCTCCGGTCATAATACCACCACTTGAAGTGGGGAGTGAAGTCATGTGGCATTTCCCTCAAGGGGATCTTAGACATAGTGCGTGAAGGACTCCACTTCAACACCACTTTGGGTTTCCCAGTCCTTGGGTCCACCTACTACCTTCTAATGTATCTCGTAGGTTGCTGAGGCTTGAAATTAACCCATCAAGTGTGGTATTCTCTCTTCAACGTAGCTTCAAACCAGCATGACATCTTCCTGGGATCAGCATACTAGAGGTTCAGGCGTGCCAACTGGTTGAGCTCAAAACCAGGAAGAGTCTTCAGATCATGTGGGAATCTGAATTACTCGATTCCCTTCTCTCTTTTCACAGCATATACATTAAGATCCTCGAAGTAAGCCCAAGCTATTATCTTGCTAGACACCTTTAAATGCTTCTTTACTCTGTAGAGCTTGGCGTAGGCAGTTGGCTTTGGCGTTGTGTGTTAGGCATGGATCTCAGCAAAACAAGCAGCCCACTCGGCCTTTTTGGTCTCAACATCTGCGTTTGAGGCTTGGGCTTTGCTTTCTGATTTCTCAGTCTCCCTCTCTATCGTATCCAGCTTAGCATAAATGTCACTATTGAGTGTATCTGCAAAATCAGGGACCATATTTCCCTCTCGATCAGTATATTCTAGATAGTGCTGTGCTGTATTGTCTTCAACCTCTATCTCATCAACATCGTTGAGCTCGTCATCACTAGCAACATCGATGCTAGGGGCATCTTTGACCAGTTCATCCGGATCCAACCGGAACATCTCTGCCAGTTGCTCATGAGTTAGGATATGAATAAATTTGCCTTCTTCTGGAGATATCTAGCAGATTTACTTCTTGAACAGGCAGCTTCAAGTTATTTTGACAATAAGTGGAATGATTCATTATGGAATCATACAGGTAATCAAATCATTCAGGACGTATTACAAAATCATTTGATGCTAGATTCTTGTTTTCGTTGAGAGTCACTTGCAAGTTTAGGAAATCATACTAGTACTATAAAACGCACACATTGATTTGGACTTTCAAGAATTGCAGCCACGATGATTGTCAGTATACTTGTCCACTTAAATCCATATACAGACTTTTGAGACAGATTGGTGATACATTAGGTTAAATTATTTCAACAAGCATTTGTGGATCCCATGCTTATATGGTAATCAACATTCATCAAAAAAATTTTGAGCGGTCTACGGGTATTTTGACAAGAGGAAACTATTCTTAGAGCTTTCAAAGAGAAGCCTAGCCTCAGGTTAGTGCCATCGCACAACAGAGAGGCGGCAAACAACAATGAACTCTAGAATATATAGGTTATGCTTATCCTCAGGTCAGTGCCACCGCATAGCAGAGAGACACATAACCTATCTTCTTGTTTGATCAATTTTATTCTTTTTGCACACATCGCACCAATAACACAGGTTATTAAATTGATTACTTTTTGCATTTTTCATCATGTGCTTTGCTCATATTTTGGTTATCCGCACACTTTTGTGGCAGTTATATTGCTCGTCACCCCTTATTGGAACTTTGTTGATTGTGTTAACCAGGGATAAGATGATAACCCACATCTTTTTGAACAACTTAGTTTGATCTTGAGATCACCAACGAGGTCTACTTATCTATTGTGTTGAATCAACCGACACATCATCTAATGGTCTAGCAACGTCTAGGTTTACTTTCTCTATGTTGCCTTACTAGCAGCTAGTTTTACTATCATTTTTCCTTTTATATTGGCCAGACTTCGCAGACTTATACTTTGAATGTCGTATCTAGTTCAATTTATTCTTTTGAAGTCCCAAATACTTGTTCCTGTGTACTATCATTTTCCATAGTCATTAATGGGTTTCACACACCCGATCTCATTTCTATCAGCTAGCCTGTCCTCCTCCCTCATTTTTTACTAACTTAACCTATTCTCCCCCTAAAATTCTAAAAATGTAAACGATTTGCGTTTTTAGGATTTTAATAGGCGAAAAATAACATCAATTAATTAATTAAATAAAATGAACAAAAATAAAAGAATTAGGAAAATAAAAGAAAACGAACTCTACGCATCGGACTAAACATGTTCATCATCAGGAAAAACCTCACTTTTCTTTTTAATGTCGTTGACCACTAAGAAATATAGAACACGTGGTTTATCAAAAGCTTTTGTATAGAGGTCAGCGCGTTGAAAATCCGTATTTATTTTAACAACATCGATTCCTCGGTATTTAATTCCGATGTGTTTGGTCTTAGGATGTTGGACAGGATTTTTAGTAACGGCTATTGCAGCAAAATTATCAACTAATATAGGGTTGTTAGAAAATTTCAAACCGTAGTCCCGCATCTGCTGCTGTTGAATCAAGATGATTTGAGAACAGCAGCTTGCCGCAACAACATATTCAACTTCACAAGTTGACAACACAACTGATGTCTGCTTCTTACACTGCCACATGACTAATCTTCTCCTAAAGAATTGACAACCTGCTGAGGTGGATTTGTAGTTCATCTTGCAGCCGCCATAATCCGAATCACAGTACGCGGTAAGCTTGAAGTTATCGTAATGTGGATACCACAACCCAAGTGTTGGTGTACCCTTCAGATAACGAACTATCCTCTTCACCCCGATAAGATGGTTAACTTTTCGTTTTGCCTGATATCTTGAACAAAGACATGTTGTGTACATGATATCAGGTCTTGAGGTAGTGAGGTACATGAGGAATCCGATCATTCCTCGGTACATGGTGGCATCGACCAGATCACCATTCTCGTCGGGTGCGACATGATGGTTTGTAGCAAGTGGAGTCCCAGCTGTAGAAGCATTTTCCATGTCAAACTGACTGAGAATATCACCTACATACTTGTTCTGATGTAGAAATATCCCGTTTGGTGTTTGATCCACCTATAACCCGAGAAAGAACTTCATCTCTCCCATGGCACTCATTTCAAATTTGGCCTTCATAACTGCTTCAAATTCTTTACATAAGTGTTCGTTCTTAGAATTGAAGATTATGTCATCAACAGAAATCTGAACAAGTAGGAGATCATCATCCTTTTCTTTGATGAACATTGTACAATCAATTACACCACTGCGAAATCCATGTTTCACAAGGTGAGTTGAGAGTTTTTCATAACATGCTCTCGGAACTTGATGAAGCCCGTAGAGAGCCTTATCCAGTTTGTAAACTCTGTCCTGATGATATGGATCCTCAAATCCTTCGGTTTGACTAACATACACTGTTTCCCTGATTTCACCATGAAGAAATGCACTCTTTACATCCATTTGATAGACATTAATCTTCATGTAAGAGGCATAGGCTAGGAAGATATGCATGGCTTCCATTCTCGCCACAGGTGCAAATACTTCATTGTAATCAATTCCCTCGACTTGTCGACATCCTTGAGCTACAAGTCGAGCCTTATTTCTGATGATGACTCCTTGATCATCTTTCTTACATTTTAAGACCCATTTGGTGCCAAGACTTTTGCACCTTTAGGTCTATCCACCACTGTCCGTACACCTAACTTCTTTAACTGATGAAGTTCTTCTAGCATGGCACTCACCCATGGCTCATCATTTAAGGCTTCACTAGTGTATTTTGGCTCATACTGAGATACAAGCAACGATATCCACCATCATAAAAGGTATCCCTTTTCCATGACTGAGGCATAACGAGCTGAATATAGCTAATTTCAAGTCTGAACTCCTGATCTGACATCCCCAATGACATTGTCCAAGGGATGATAGATATTCAAGCGTGATCCAGGAGTGGTTGGAACAACTACCTCAGAATCAATATTATGAACCTTTGGTTCTGTATCTGAGGTAGTAGGAGTGTGAGGTTCCAAAGACACAGAGGCATCAATGTCAGGTGCTTGTGGACTTCCAGTATCAGGAACCTGTTCCTCTTGATTGTTCTAGTCATTTTCCACAACTTCGTTATCAAAGGAGGAGTCACTATCTTCAAGTGTTCCCCCTGAATGGTTAGGAGAATCACCTTGTGAAGCAGATGATGTTGAATCTTGTGATGGTTTGTTTAAGACATCATACATCATTTTGGCTGCTAGCTCATCGCTAGACGAAGAGAGAGATATGTTGAAGGACTTGAAGAATCCATGATAGTCGAAGAAGAACGCGGGTCCTTTTCCAGCAGGCGGGGTGGTGTATCTCAGAACATCCATGTTACACCACACTTCTACTTGACCCATTTAGTTGTAAACTTTCTTATTCGGTATGTTGTATCCTAGAAAGATTCCCTCGTTTGCCTTCTCACTGAACTTTCGCTCCTGAATTTTCTTCAGTAGGGTGCACGGTGCTCCAAATGATTCAAGATACTCTAGATTTGGTTTATGTCATTGAAGTTACTCGTAACACGTCTTGCCATGGCGTTTAACTACCAAAACTTGATTTAATGTGTAACACGCATTCGCTAATGCCTTATTCCAAAATTGGATAGGCAGTTTCGAGTCTACTAGCATTGTCTGTGCGGTCTCTATTAAACGGAGATTCTTTCTCTCAGCAACGCCGTTCATCTGAGTGTAGGCGGAAGTGAACTGGTGCAAAATTCCCTTTTCTTTGTAGTAAGCCTCCATCCATTGGTTCTTGAACTCGGTTCTGTTGTCTGAGCGTACTTGTCTCACCTTCAGCTTGTAGAGAGATTCCAGTGTAGTTACTAAATCTTTGAATGACTCAAATGTTTCTAATTTGGATTTCAGAAACATCACCCAAGAGAATCTTTAGTAGTCATCTGTAACTATATAGAAGTACAAGTCACCTGCGATGCTTATTGTACTAACTTGACCAAACAAAACCATGTGGAGAAGCTCAAGAGGTAGTTTAATGTATTGAACCTTCTTTTCCTTGTGAGACATCTTCATTTGTTTGCCTTTCTTGCAGGTGAAAAAAATCCGGGAGTTGGAAGTTTTTGACGTTTACTCCCCGCACGAGATCATTCTAGATCAAATGATTCATCTTTCGTGGATTGATGTGTCCCATTCTCCTATGCCAGGAGATTGAATCCTTCTCGGTAGCCTTTGACAAAAAGCACTGAACTTGATGATCTGTTGTGGAGGCCTTTGATAGATCCAAGACATAAAGGTCATTATATCTTGAGACAGACATTAAGACTTGGTCCTCCGGGATCACATATTCCTTTTTTCAGGACATAGCACTTCTTGTTGTCGAATACAACTTTAAAACCTTTGTCACAGATTTGGGAGACATAAACACATTATTTTGAAGTTGTTGAACGTAGTTTACCTTATGAAACTTCACTTTCGGGTTTCCCACTTCCCCTTGAGCAGTGATATACCCTTCTTTGTTTCCAGCACATAAAACATGACCTGCTTTTATTTGTTTGACGTTTGATAGGAATGCCCTATTCCCAGTCATGTGCCTGGATGCTCCGCTATCTACAATCGAAGTGTTGATTTCAACACTATAGCGAACACCCTGCACATCCAATTGAAAACATTAGTTAAGGTTAGGAACCCAAGCCTTAACTAGTTTGGGTGTCCCAGAGGCATCACACATCATGAATTTCACCCATTGTCCATTAGTGGGTGAGGGAAGATCTGTTGTCTTCTTGTTCTCATTATCAGACATTGAGGTAGATTTTCCTTTCCATAAGCCAGTTTTGTGTAAGGCCTGTTTGTGGTAAACAGACGACTGGCTAATGGGTTGAACTTAAGGTTCACTAACTCTTCTAGGTGGAGTCAATGAGCTCCTCTTAGAAGAACTAGGTTTAGGATCATGAAGTTCAACTTTCTTTCTAGGTGTCTGATAGTAAGGACAATTAGACGCGATGTGTCCATACTTTCCACAGTAGTAGCATGATCTGCTATTAACTTGCCGATTTAACTGTTTCTATTGAGAAGTGTGTGAAACACGTGTGACATTATTCTGTTTGGGTTTAGACACTTCTTGGTTAGATGTTTTACCTTGTTTAACAAACTTAATTGTTTGAGCATTTTTAACATCCTTTCCTTTTTGTTTATCTGGACGTAGACATGAAGCTCGTGATTGGTTAATTTGTTTGGTCCTTTTGGGTTTAGAAATAGATGTGGTTGACCCAGACTTAATATTAACCTTTTCAAACTATTCTTCCAGATTAACAGTAGGCATTTTACCTTTTGCCTTAGAAGTGGCCTCCTTTTGTTTAGTGCCAGATTCAATGGTTTAACTGTGGAATCTGGATCACTTACAAGAGGAGTGGACACCACGTGATCCTTGATTGGGTTGTTATTTATTGGTTTACTTTTAGCATTCATCAGGGTCTCATGTGGTGGTGGAACCACTTTATACCCAAACCCTCCCCGTTGTTTTGTTCTCTCACTAAGTGTTGGACAATGTGAGAAGAACTTGTCCAACTATGCAGTTTTTGCTTTAATGAATTGACTTCTACTTCTAAAACTGCCTTTTGTTTCTTAGTTTCTTCTAGGGAGTTTAGATAGAACTAAATGTCATTAGCTTGTTAAAGGCTACAACTTCGGTTTCCCTAAGTTGTTTGTTCAAAATTTCTATCTTTTCCTATAACTGTGCTCATTTTGTTTTAGAATTCTATTAGCTATTGTGCATAGTTGTAGATCCTTTACTAAGCTATCATTGTTATCTAATAACGTAGAAAATTTTAAGTCGATGCATTCTCTAAATTTATTACATTCAATGCACGCATGACTATCAAGGAATTGATCACTGGTACTTACCTTAGAGGGAGTGGTTGAATCAGCCATCAAAGCAGAGTATGACTTTTCTAGTTCTGGTGATTCTGAACTTTTTGTGCTTGTCCCTTCTTTAGGCAGGTGATTAATCACAGTTGCAGTTTCTTTAGTGTTTGACATCACGAGTTTCACTGCAATATCACCTTCACTTGTTGATTTGTCGTCTAAATTCTCAACACTAGCAATGTTATATTCTCCCGGAGAGACAAACCGAAAGCTCCAATCTTGTCCTTCATCATCATGAGTAGTCAAGGCCTTAGGATCCTTGCTTGATGAAGTAGGACTACTAGTGGGTTTATCTTGAAGATGGAAGGATGAAAATTGATTCCCATTTCCTGCCTTCTTGGGCTTCACACATTCACGTTTGAAGTGCCCCTTTTCCCCACAGCAGGTAACTTTGGACTTGTCAAAACCACAAGTTGTGTCCTTAGTAGCAATCAAGTTCTGTCCGGTCTTCTTGACAAACTTTTTAGCTCTCCGGACAGCACTTGCGAAGGCCCACATTATCTCCATTCTTTCCAGCTATGTCTCGTCTACCTGCTCGTAGTCCTCATCTGCCAGATGGCAATTCCCAATTTTCCCAGCAACTAGTCCATCATAGGAGTGGACAACAGCTGCTAAGAGATCCATGTGCTCTTTTGTTACCTCTAATGTCACATTCCTGAGTATCATAGTCTTCAGTTTAGTGGCATTTGCTTCAAGTGCTATGTATTGGGTACCAGATGACCCTGACGTGTCAGATCCTGAAGTAGAGGCTTGAGGTGGACCAGCTGAACTTGACACAAATGTTGTGTAAAGTGGCGCTCTAGATGTTTTGGTTTGTGAAGTTGAGTTGTACAGTGTAGGATTATGATCGTATGATGACTTTTGGGCCCTATACTTCATCCTCAACTCTTCCTCTCTCAGCTTCAGAATGAAATCATTTATATCTAACTTCGTTAACATATCATTCTGTCTGAGATTGGAGACAAACGAAACCCACTTCTCTGGCAACCCATTTGCAAAGTTCGAAACTTTGTCTTCCATAGACGTGGTGACTCCATGAGTTTGCAGCTCACTCATTAAATGGTAGAACCTATCAATGACGTCGTCCAAACTCTCATTTCCCATTGACAAGAAGTTGTCAAACTCCTTCTTCAACGCTTTAGCCTTTAGAGCTTTTAATGATGCATTTCCGTCATACCTCTTTTCTAATGCATCCCACAGCTTCTTAGCTTGCTTGTTCTTAGAAAATTGGTGGAAGATGTCTAATGCATCCCACAGCTTCTTAGCTTGCTTGTTCTTAGAAAATTGATGGAAGATGTCCTTAGGAATTGACTGAGTAATCAAGGCATAAAGTTTCTTCTCAGCGTTGTACTTAACTTTTTGTCCATCAGTCATGCCCCCTAATGTAAGTTTGACTCCATCGGCACCTACAGGCATGCTATACCCTGTCTCTATCGACTCCCACAGATTAGGATCTACGCCATTCAAGTAGATCTGGAAGCTTTGCTTCTATTGTGGGTAATCATCTAAGGTGATTAGCTTAGGGGGTTTGTTATGATTCCCCATTTCATTCTCCAGAAGCAGTAGATTCTGAATCCTCGAATCTCTCCCTGTGGTGAACGCTGAGTATTGATCCTCCATTACTATCTACTTTAAACTTTGGAACAAACTGTTTTACTTATGCAAATAAAGATGTGCGATTAGACAATTCGTGCGATTGAACACTGCGGATGGCTCAAACATGCGAATGAAGCAATGCGGATGAATCAATTGGGCAAATGGACAGGTGCGAATGAACAATGCGAATAGACTATTCAGTCGTACGAATAGAGGTACGAATGAGTCCAATCGTGCGTATGAAGGATGCAGATGAATTCAGTTGTGCGATTGAGTCAATCGTGCGACTGAAACTGCTGGAATTTGAGAATTTGAAGGCTTAAGGTATTTTTGACGCAAAAAAACATGAATTTCTCGCTAACCCAAATTGTCGTATGCCGGAAAACGTTAACTTTATGAACTGGAGACGTCTAAAACACGGTTTGACACAAAAGATTGCATTTTTGAGTGAAAAAACACAATTTTTATATCAAAACGATTGAATCACACGTAAATCAAGAGCCATGGCTCTGATACCACTTCTTAGGATCGTGTAGGGGATGAAGTACTAACTGATCTACGTGTATACCAACTCAAATAGTGCGGAATCCTATTTGGTTGGCGATCCAATTAGTGAGAATGCACGTAGAATCAATGTTAGATTGAATCTAAACGTTAAGAACGAATGCTAATTGATCTAGTGCGATCTATGAACTTGGAACAGGTTCTTAGAAGTCTTTGGATGGCTAGGGTACGATTTAGTAAGTAGGTATTCAAAGTGTTATGTTTTTTCACGATTTAAGTGGTATTTATAGGTTAGGGTTTCTCATTCGTGCGACTGAACCATTATCATGGTCCAGTCGTGCGACTGAGTCATGCGGTTGATCCATTCGCACGACTGAGTGTTCAGTCGTGTGACTGAGTCAATCTCATGGCACAATCGTGCGACTAATCCAGTCTACTGGTTTAGTCGTGCGACTGGTTCATTAGCATGAAGTTGTTCATGCGTATGGTCCATTAGCATGGGCCATTCGCATGAAAAATTCATATGATTAAGTTTGAATATGTTTCTCAATCATTACTTTACTAAGATTTATTCAAACAACAACAAACCTCTATAATTAGTTCAATATGCGTTGATAACAATAAACATTCAAACATACACTGAAACATTCAACGTTGAGATTATCAATCACATATTCTATTTCATTCAACTAATATGTTTCATTTACATTAAGGACATGACAGACATATTACAATAAGATCACAAAATAGGTACATATGCATCTATAATGATGAGGCATTTGAGACTGCAAATGTGGACCAGGATGAACAAGTTCCAACTAATGAAAGTACACAAGCATCTAATCTTGATGCTACTGACACTTCTGAACCTCATACTCCAACAGCCACAAAAACTAAACCTAGGATTTAAAATCTGGACACTGAAGTAGTTGTTCCCACCACTCCCGGATCTTGAATTAATGTGTATCATCCTCTGGACAACATCATATGGGATGTTCTATCAGGAGTTCAGACACAAAATCAGCTATACTCAGCTGATTATACCGAAATCATGGAAAAAGGTTATCTATACGATGGTGCTTATCAATGTTTTATGTCTCTATTTGAGCTAAAATATGTAAGTGAAGCCTTAAATTATGAGGCATGGGTTAGTGATATGCAAGAAGAACTCCTTCAGTTGAAGAAGTGAGGAGTATGGACTCTTATGGATAGAACAAAAGGTGAAAAGGTGATTGGCACTAAATGGGTTCTTAAATGTAAGCGAGATGATCAAGGAGTCATAATCAGAAACAAGGCCAGGCTAGTCATTCAAGGGTTCAGACAAGTAGAAGGCATTGACTACAATGAAGTATTTGCACTGGTGGCAAGCATGGAAGCAATTCGTATTTTCTTAGCCTATGCATCCTATATGAAGATTAAAGTCTATCAATTGGATGTGAAAAGTGCCTTTCTTCATGGTTAAATTCGTGAAATAGTGTACGTCGGTCAACCCAAAGTATTTGAGGATCGTATCATCGAGATAGAGTTTATAAATTGGACAAGGCTCTATACAGGCTTCATCAAGCTCCACGAGCCAGGTATGAGAAACTATCTACTCATCTACTGAAACATGGTTTTCACAGAGGAGTCATGGACTGCACATTGTTCATCAAAAACAAAGATGATAATCTATTACTAGTACAGATATATGTGGATGACATTATTTTCGGCTCCAAAAATGAAGCTTTGTGTAAGGAGTTCGAATCTATGATGAAAGTTGAGTTCGAAATGAGTGCTATGGAAAGATGAAGTTCTTTCTTGAATTACAGGTGGATGAGAAACCAAATGGAATCTTCCTACATTAGTCCAAATATGTAGAAAAAATATAATATATCTCACAACCTCTCATCCTGATATTATGTATGCCACATGTCTCTGTTCCAGATATCAGGCTAAACTGAAAGTAAATCATTTAATTGGAGTTAAACGGATCATTCGTTATTTGAAGGGTACTTCAACACGCGGGTTGTGGTATCCTCATGATGGTGACTTGAGCTTACAGCGTATAGTGACTCAGATTATGGGTTTGCAAGATGAATTACAAGTCAACATCAGCTGGATGTCAGTTCTTTGGAAGATAGTTAGTCACTTGGAAATGTAAGAAGCAAACATTTGTTGCTCTGTCAACATGTGAAGTTAAATATGTTGCTGCTGCACGCTACTGCTCCTAAATCATTTGGATTCAACAGTAAATGCAAGACTACGGTTTGCCAAACACACACACATACACGCGCACAAACACCACATAAGCACATAATCACATAACCGGGATAAAACCCGTCATAAACACATAAGAACCTCGAATTCTTACCTTGAATTCGATTTCTTCTTCTTCTTTCACAAGCCGAGAGTTCTCTCCTGCTCCCTCTCTCTAGAAACGAAGATATGTTGATGTGAAGTGAGGGTGGGCGGCCATACCCGCCTTTACACCAATTTTTCAAAGATTTTTGTCCTTTTTACACTTTTAGTCCCTCTACTTGGAGTTAGTTGCCTTTCTTTCTTTTATTCTTTATATCATGTCTATTACAAAAAAATAACCGGTGTTACATATTGGCGAGAAAAAGAAAAGTGATATGATTCAAGAAGAATAGAGTTCTTAGTTCGACAAGTCTTTTCTTGTTTTATTAGTTGTTTTTTTATTTTTTATTTTATTTTCCTGTCTTTTAAAATCCAAAAACACAAAAAGATTTTCGGTTTCAGAATTTTAGAGGGGAATAGTTTAGCTTCAGTAGTAGTTTCAGTATTTAATTACTTAAACAAAATGAGGGGGGAGGGTAAATAAGTTGAAAGCAAACAAATCATATATGTGATTATTGATTCAAAACTTTTGGAAAATGATAGTAAACAGGGAACAAATTATTTGGGACATCAAAAGGATTTAAATATTCAGAACGTTTTATTCAAATTGCAAGTTTGAGAAGTCTAAGCAAAGTTAGGGAAAAATAAGAGTACACTGGTATGCTACTGAGGTAACACCGAGAAAGTAGACCTAGGGGTTGCTAGCTCATTATATGATGTGTCGGTAGATTCAACACAATAGACGAGTAGACCTTATTGGTGAATCAAATTAAACTAATTTGTTCAACTTGTTGTGTGTTCTCATCTTATCCCTGGTTAACACAATCAACACATTTCCAATAAGGGGTGACGAGCAAAATAAATGCCACAAATATGTGCAGATGACCATAAAAAATGAGAAAAGCACAGAAAAAATGGTTAAGCGCAATCAAGCTAATGACTAATGTTGTTGGTGCGTTATGTGCAAAAGAAAAAAATGAACAAGAAGATAGGTTGTGTGTCTCTCTGATGTGCAATGGCATTGACCTGAGGATAGCATAACCTAAATATTCTAGAATTCATTATTGTTTGCACCTCTCTGTTGTGCGATGGCACTGACCTGAGGCTTAGCATTTCCTTAAAAACTTTTAGAATAGTTTCTTCTTGTCAAATACCCATAGACTGCTCAAAAATCTCTAGAAGAATGTTAATTACCATATACGTATGAGACCTATAAATGCTTGTTGAAATAAAATAACCTAACTTATCACTAGTGTGAGTCAAAAATCTATGTATGGATTAAGTGGACAAATATATTGACAATCGTCATGGCTGCAACTCTCGACGGTCAAAATCACTATGGGCATCTTATAGCTCTAGAATGATTTACTGAAAGTGCTATTGACTCTCAGACAAATGAGAATCTACTATCAAAGTACTATTAAAAGGGTCCTAATGATTATGATATACGTGTATGATTCCATATGAATCTTTCTAGAAATGATAAAATAACTTGAAGATGTTCTATTCATAAGGAAAAATCAGTTAAATGATTTAACAGGTATCAATCCACCTCAAACAAAAACACAAAAATATGTCTTCTTTTTCTTTAATAAAGTTGTTTTTTTGTCTTTATTATTCACTTTGCATAAATGTCAGACTATGTAACTCGATGAACACTGTGAATCACAAATTAAAAGGATCACGTCTGAGGTGATCAAATGCTTTTCAATTAAAGCATCACGTCTGAGGTGATCAAATGCTTTTCAAGTAAAAGGATCGCGTCTGAGGGATCAAATGTTTTTTCAATTAAAAGGATCATTTATGAGGTGATCGAAGGATGTTCAATTAAAAAGGTCATGTCTAAGATGATTGTTGTTCCTAATGTTATATATCAAATGTTAAATTTTTAGTGTTTAGAAGTGTATGATGTCAAACTTAATAGTATGAGCCAATCGCACGATTGAATCATAAGTATGAGCCAATCGTGCGTATGAACCATAAGTATGAACCAATCACAAGATTGGACAGTGAGTATGGATCATCTATGCGATTGATCACAAGAATGAACCAATCGTACGATTGGTTGAAGGAGTATGAGTCAGTCGCACGACTAAACCGCAGTCACATGATTAAATCATGCGTATGGGTCCAGTCACATGACTGAATTTTAAAATAGTATAAATAAGGGGGTGAGTCAGTCGTATTCTTCCCCACCCTTCAAAAACTCTCAAAAAACCACTCATACCCAAAAACTCTATCAAAATTTCACTCATTGTGATTACTCTCCATTTGTGATTCTAACTGTCATTCTACTCATCTACAGATACCTTGCTATCGAAATCGGCTCAAATAAGTGGTTCAATCGAACCCTAAATGACCGTAAATGTTATGATCTATAACCGGGACTAAACTCTTAAACTAGACCACTTAAATGGACACTAATGTTGATTTAAATGAAACTAAGTGCTATTTCGAGTCTATGCGGTCCAAATGAATCTAAACACGAAGTGTTATGTCACGTTTTGACAAAGATTTAGATCTATGGTGTTCAACAATGAAGTATATGAACGGACACACCGATGAACTTTAGTCGCACAATTGAGCCAGGCACATGATTCAATCGCACAAATGAATCATGTGTATGGGTCATGACACATGACTAACTCAACCGCATGGCATAGCATTCGACTAAGCTCAGTCACAGGCTCAATCGTATGACTGAACTCAGTCGTATGGTCCGTTCGCACGATTGAACGAGTTGATCAAAGTTAGTCAAAATTAAACTGCTATCTCTTACGAACAATCTAATGTACATGCTTCTTGTGTTGTAGTAATAACGGCTGATAGATGGTGTATGAGCACGAAGCACAACATCTGTGCTCACCTTGATGTTAATCCACGAACGCGTCTGAGTTCACAGAGATTATTGCTGTGACATCCGTCACCTTAAGATTCGTCAATTAACGTGGTATCCGTTAACTTTTCTTTGATCATTCATTCCTCATCTTTATTAACTCCTTGTGTGGATATCCTACTTGCTTTATTATCTTTGTGCTTGTGTTTCCTTCGTGAGCGTGCACTATGCTCAAAACTTTTACAAATTTCATCATTATTATCACTAAATATATCATTTTTATATAAAATCATTGTCATTAATAAAACCATTTTTAAGTGCCAATTATCATTAAATACATTTTTAACACTAATATTAAAAACACTTTTAAAGTCGTTCTTAACCAAAACAAACTTTGGGAACTCGGGGGCTAAGTGCAGGGACTAAAATTGACATTTTGCAAACTTGGGATGGGTATAAAAATCCCTATTTTCCAGCCATTCTTCACTTTCTCCTTCTTCTTCTTCTTCATTTTTCTTCGTCACTCTACAACTTCTTCCTTGCACCAAACCGCCTCGTTTCGTCTTGTTTTCGTCGTCTAGAATTCACCTACAACCTAGTCTACTCCATCCTTGCAGGTAGAGGACCTTGGTGTCCCTTTCTTGTTCGTTTTACTGCTGTCCATTTCTAGGGTTTCGGGTGTTGGGTTCAACTCGAACACAAGAGGTCGTGGGGGTGTGTGTGATGTCTTTTTGCGTGTGCTTCTTGTTTGTGTGTGTTTGTAGTGTGTTTTTGGAAGTCCTCGTGGTGTAAAACTCGTGCTCGGAGCAGCCGAAGGCTACTCTGCACTTCTGCAGTCGCGAACCTGCCGTTCACGCAACTGGGTCTATCATGCGACTGAGCCGTGCGACTGGGAGAGTCGTGCGACTGTGTCTTTTGGGTGACTGAGTTGTGCAACTGGGGATGTCATGTGACTGAGTCATGCGATCGAATGAATGTGTGCGATTGAGTCAACACGGATGAGTGATGCGTGCGATTGAGTCAATGCGGATGAGTGTACGCATGCAATGGAGTCTACGACCGAATGATTGTATGCGATTGTGCGTGTACTGCATGACTGAAGTCCAATCGTACAAATGAAGGTTCATTGGTACAAATGTAGCTGATTCGTACGAATGAAGGTTGATTCGTGTGTATGGAGGTTAAGTCGTGCGATTGGGTGTTGTGTGTTACGACTGAATGCCAGTCGTGTGAATGAAGGCTCAATCGTACGAATGAAGCTGATTCGTACGAATGAGGGTTGATTCATGCAAATGAAGTGTTGAGTTGTGCGTCTGGTCTTGTTGTGCAATTGAAGTTGCTGTGTGCGTGAATTCCTTCTTGTTTTTCGTGAAAATACTATTCCAAAATGTTAGGTTGAGGTAACATTAACATAGTTGACATTGCCCGACCACAAAGATTAAAGTCAACGCTATCAACATGAAAATACTATTCCAAATGAAATCAACCTAACATTTTACAATTATCAACAACCCATTTGGGACTACAAATATTTAACAAGTACTTTCTGTTATAACAATGGGATCTTTACACAAATATCATCGGCAATGGCTACTACTTCTAGTACTTGGATCTACATAAGATCTAATACGTGTGTCTGCTTGTGTGTGTTACCTACGACCGAACCGATACAACCCGAACCGACCGAACATTACTATTTGCTTTATACATATCATTAATGCTTAACAATAACTGTAAATAGGTGTTTGACGGTTCATTACATACAACATTTGGGAAACGTTGACCATTCATACTTACCACTTAATAAGTGAGTTTCGTGGCCCCTTTTTATGCTTATACAACTTTTCAATCATTTACAAAGTTGGGGAAAAGTATGATCACCCATTTTCTGTGCTGTATAACATACATACAATTTACATACTTGGAATCAACGAGTTACTGTTTTGTGAGTACTTATCTGATACATGCTTGAGTCTGCTGTGTGGTTCTTTCTTTACAACCATTTAATTCTAGTGTGGGAATCGACGGATAGGTATTGGTAGTACTACTGGGTTGACACCCCACCCTCGTTTGTTGGTATACTAGTTAGTACCAACAGTCACCAGGAACGGGCCTTAGGTGAATATATTCCGAGAAGATTCTGTGTGTACGTCGTTAGGTTTGGTTGTAAAGCTCATGTCATGTGATTTTGCTTACTTATAACTGTATTCACGGTATTCCACAACAAACACTATACAACATCAATTACTTATTTACTATTTAAACCTGCGAGCTTACCAACAATTTTGTTGACCATTTTGAGCATAACTTTTCAGGTGACAATGCTAATTGAAGATCTAGGTGTGTTGCCTTAGTGGAGACCCTTGGAAGCATTTTGAGACTAAACATACATCTTGGAATCATTGTTGTAGTCTGTCTAAACAACATTAATCTTTTGATACTTGTTCCCGGGATGTGGGGAATACATTATAATGTTATCATCTTTGTTTATGTAAATCATTCATCTTGTTTATGCTTATGGCTATGTTGTTGTGAATATTGACTAACCACTACACAAGTCCCCTTGTTGTCAGGTGTCGTCATGACACGCTTATTGTCATTTATTTATTGCAACTCTATTGCTTACCATGTGTTATGACGATCCTGTCTCGTTACATCCCCGTGTTTCCGCTTTTAGCGGGGGTGTGGCAGACTGGTATTAGAGCTATTGGTTATAGAGAATTAGGCAATACACTTGACCTAGACTATAACCTAGGAACCTTCATGTAGACTTGCATGCCAGGGTTTTGTGCATTTTATATCTCATACATGTTCCTCATTACTTGATTTGTTATCTATCTGTTTCGTGATCTTTTCACCCTATGAGGGAGCCCTTATGCTCACTCCTTATGGGATGCTTCTACTGGATCTTCCGTCACTCTGCGCACCGAGTTGTTTTATCAAATCCGGGTATTAAACCCGAAGAGATCTTCACAGATCATGCTATTGCGCTTGACCTGAACATTGGGATTTACCCCGAGGATGTATGTTTGAAGCCTCGAAAGAGGAGGAAATAGACAATCTTCGCTAGACTAAACATGATTATATGCATGGATTTGCAAATATTATGATGGACTACTGTTGGAACATTACCTATTCATGGTGTGAGAACTACACAACTTGTATATGATGTGTGGCAACAATAAGTGTGATATTAACTCGGAATGCTGGACTTTGACGAGTGGTATGGATAACATACTTTGAAATGGTTAAAGATTATGTATTTATCACTTTTATGATTAGAAAATGTCGCCTCGAAGAGTTACCTGTAGCAACAGTAGCAGAAGTGAAGCCCCGAGGGGCAGAGGCAGAGGCAGAGGTAGAGCACCAAGATCAAGTGATGGTCCTACCAGTAACAATCGGGGAATAGGAAACTCTGACATGGCTGCCCTGATCGCTCAACAACTTGCCGTGCTGATTCCTACTATCGTGGCCCAAGTGAGTGATGCACTTCAGCAACACCACCCCCACGGGGATAGTGGCAATGACAATGAGGATAATGGTGAAAGAGGTCGAGGAGGAATTGAAATTGAAATGGGTAATAGGAACCCGACTGGAAACGAAAGCAATCAGGAAACCGGAAATGGTGGAACATCCGGTAATGAAACTGGGGTTGATAACACTAGACGGGGATGATCATACAAATAGTTTGTGGCGTGCAAGCTGAAAGAGTATGATGGTAAAGGTGAAGCCATAGCTCTGACCAGGTGGCTTGAGAAGATAGAGGCAGTGATCGATATCAGTTAGTGCCTCGACAGCTAGAAAATCAAGTATGCCACGTGTTCACTACAGGGCAAAGCACTAACTTGGCGGAACACCCAGGTACAAGCTAGGGGAAGATAGTCAGCTAGGCAAATGGCATGGGATGAGTTCAAAGCCCTAATCACCAAGGAGTACTATCCTCTCAACGAGGTGCAAAAACTAGAGCATGAGTTCTGGAATCATGCTATGGTGGGGGCTGGGCACGCATCTTAGACTGATCATTTTCATGAGTTGGCAAGATTGGTTCCATATCTGGTCACTCCGGAATCCAAGAGAATCGAGAGGTATATTTGGGGACTTGCACCTCAGATCCGAGCGATGGTAACAACAGCTGCTCCTCCTACTATCCAGAGCACAATTCTGAAGGCTGGCGCTCTAACTGACGAGATGGTGAGAACAAGGGTATTGGGTAGAGGAGCCGAGAAAAGGAAAGATATTGGGGAAACGAGACAGTCGAGTGCCGGTAAGTTTGATAAAAGGGCCAAGACAACCAGAAATTTTGTTGCCGTGACACAGGGCAGGAGAGATTATGTTGGGCCGCACCCCAAATGCGACAGGTGCAACTTTCACCATCCCCCAGCGATACTGTGCCGGGTGTGTGTTAACTGTAGACGCCCGGGGCATCTAGCCAAAGACTGCAGAGTGGCGCTAAATCTGGTGGCACCGGTCAACGCGGTTAACCCCGTTGGGAATGCTAGGGGCTGTTACGAGTGTGGAAGCCTCGATCCCTACAGAAACATGTGCCCAAGACCGAATCGGGCACCTGGTCAGCAAGGAAACAACCAGCAACCGGTGATGGCCATAGCCGGAAATCAAGGCCCGACAAATCAAGGAAATACAGCTCGGGGACGTGCATTTTTCATTGGAGCCAACGATGCCCATTAGGACCCGAATGTTGTCACGGGTACGCACTTACTCAATAATCACTTTGCATCTATATTATTTGACACTGGGGCAGATAATAGCTTCATATCTTCTGAGTTTGTGCAATTGCTTGATTGAGTCCTAGTAGGCTAGAAACTAGCTACTCCGTAGAAATGGCCAACGGTAGGGTTGTTCAGGCCGATGAGATTATTAGGAAATACTCGATCATATTGGAGAACCATGCCTTCGATATAGACATCATACCCATTGAGTTAGGAAGTTTTGACGTGATTGTGGGAATGGATTGGTTGTAGAAACATGGAGCTGGGATTGTCTATCGGGACAAAGTAGTACGAATCCCTATGGCAAATGGGGAGGTGCTCAGAATTCAAGGAGAACGACCGGGAAGAAACTTAAAGCTTATCTCCTGCATGAAAACATGCCAAAGTGTACGAAAGTAGTGCTACGCTTTTCTGGCTCATGTGGTAGAAAAGAAGGAAGAGGAGACCAACAGTCGTTTGTTGGTATACTAGTTCGTACGAACAGTCGCCAAGAACAGGCCTTGGGTGAATATATTCTGACAAGATTCTGTGTGTACATCGTTGGGTTTGGTTGTAAAGCTCATGTCATGTGATTTTGCTTACTTATAACTGTATTCACAGTATTCCATAACAAACACTATACAACATCAATTACTTATTTACTATTTAAACCTGCGAGCTCACCAACAATTTTGTTGACCATTTTGAGCATATCTTTTCAGGTGACAATGCTAATTGAAGATCTAGGTGTGCTGCCTTAGTGGAGACCCTAGGATGCATTTTGAGACTAAACATACATCTTGGAATCATTTTTGTAGTCTGACTAAACAGCATTAATCTTTTGATACTTGTTCCCGGGTTGTAGGAAGTACACTACGATGTTATCATCTTTGTTTATGTGAATCACTCATCTTGTTTATGCTTATGGCTATGTTGTTGTAAATATTGACTAAACAAGACACAAGTCCCCTTGTTGTCGGGTGTCGTCATGACACTTTTGTCATCATTTATTTATTTCATCTCTATTGCTTACCATGTGTTATGACGATCCCGTCTTGTTACATCCTCGTGTTTCCACTTTTAGCGGGGGTGTGACAATTGCCTTTTTGCGCAGATCGAGGATCTTCAAGTCCATCTTTGTCCCATGCACACCTTACAGATCCATACAGTAGACTTTCTGGGAAAGCGCCATGGTAGACAGGTCCATTGAGCCCCACCGTATTCGGAGGTCCATCTTCGGACATGAGATCGAGATTACTGAGGATGATCTGAGGCGGATCTTAGATCTGGGTAAGGAAGGAGCCTACCCAACCAAGCTACATCCCATAATAGTCTGGGGATGCTTTCTGAGGATCAAGTACGCCGGTGACATCAATGCCAGTGTGCTGAACAAGAGCAACATATGCCCACAATTCAAGTATTTGGCACACGTGATCCTTAACTGTATAGCCTCCAGGTGGGGATGATTTGACAAGATCCGACCAAATCCAAAATGTATACGTTGCACTGGTAATGAACCATCCATTCAGTTTCTCTCGCATGCTCTTCTCCTATCTGATCGAGAACCTTGAGGCCAAAGGCAAGGAAGGGTTCTGTATGTATCCACGTTTCCTGCAAATGATTATAGATGAGAAGCTTCCTATGCTGCCTAAGGAGAAAGATAATGCAGTGGTGCTTGAGGTGATGGATGATACCACCTTGGGCAGGATGAAGGTATACCGGGGGAAGAAGGTGAAGCCCCCAATCAGGAGACTTTTTGGGCGTCTAGCCAATGAAGACTATGTGGCACCTTCTCGCAAGAAATGGCATCATGATGATAGTGATTCAGATGTGGAGCCCATTATGGTTCCTGCTGATGAAGACGAAGACGATGATGACAACCATGATGATGTCAAGGTGGGGGAGATGCAAGCCCTAACTCTTCAGGGCCATCGACACTTCTACCATATTTCCCCACCTCCATATAGTACTTCTTCTACTCGAGGTGGATCGAAGAAGGCTGCTATCCACTCGGTTTTTTAGATGAAGAAGAAGAGTCATATGAAGAGCCTCTCGTGAGGCAAGTCAGGAGCGGTGTTGTGGCTACTGAGAAAGGGAAGGAGGCGGTTGGTGGACGCCTAGCTGGTATTACAAGTGATGACCCTGATATCACGGATCCCACTTACACACCTGACCAGCTTATTAGCCCAGGGGGAGCCCAAATTGCAAAGTGTTCAAGGAGGAAGAGGATTGCCCAACCCCATGGAAAGAAGAGTAAGAGACCAAGGTTTACATTAATCACATCTTCCACCACCACTACCACAAACACCACCACACCCACTACCATCTCCACTGCAACCGATACTCCCAGCACCACTCTTATACCTGCATCTACCTCACCGAGGATACCTAACACAACTCCACCACAAGCCACTTCCATTCCCCCTCCTATCTTCACCACATCCACCACTACACCCACTACTCACCGAGCATGAACATCCATTCAATTCCCACTTGCACCTGGCTCTACTCTACCCATTGTTGGGTTAGAGGAACAATTGGCAAGCCTAAACCGATTCGTGCTAAAGCTTCTTGCAATAGATGATCTAAGAGCTAATCAAATAAACCAGCTGATAGGGGTCAATACCGCCCAAGCCAAGCTGATAGCTCAGCTCACTGAGAAGAACGTTACCTACAAGAGAGAATTAGGTCGAGCTCACCATGCACTGAATAGTCAGAATGATTGGTGATGGCTATCGTAAAAAGGATTGAAGGATTGGAGAAGAAAAATAAGAGGATTATGCTAAATTTGAAGGGGATAAAGGGTGTGCCCCTAAAGATCAAAGGTAATGGTCATGATGAAAGAGATGATGATGATAAGACTTCTGAGGATTAATGAGAAGAAGATGATGATGATGAAGAAGTTGGAGGTACTGGTAAAGAGAAAAGAGATGATGATAAGGATGAGGATGATTAAGATGCATCTGCATTAACCTCAAGTCAAGCTGCACGGGAGAGGCGCTCAAAAAGAGCCTTGTCATCTGCCGCTCCAGCTGAAGGAACTCAAGAACAGGGAAGAGTGATGCTCAATAGCCTGAGGACTATGATGTTATACCCCTTTAGCAAGTCAAGACTCAGCTCTCTATGATTCCTGATTTGCAAGGGATTATTTGAAGGTCTGCTAGCTATACCCCTGAAGAAGGAGAGATCATCCATGATCTGATAGATGAGCAGCCGGCTAATATGTTCAGATTAAATCCAGATGATATTGTCAAAGATGCTCCAAACATTGATGATAAAGTGATGAGGAGTTGTAGGATGTGGATGAAATAGAGATTGAAGATGTCACAGCTGACCACTATCCTGAGTACACTGACCTAGAGGGCAATGTTATCCCTAACTTGGGTGAAACTTCTGGCGATGATACTTTTGATAAGCTGGAGGAGATGGAGAAAGAAAAGGATAAAGATGAAACTAAAGCCCGAGCTTCGGATGCTAATATTAGTATTAAGAAGGCTGAATGGGCAGCTTGTTTTGCTGAAATAAAAACCCAACACACACCGCAAAGCAAAATGCCTACACCAAACTTTATAGAGTCAAGAGACATCAGAAAGTGTTAGGCAAGATTATCGCGTGGGCATATTTTGAAGACTTGGAAGTCTATGTTGTTAAAAAGGAGAAAGGGATTGAGTACTTTTGATATCCATAAGATCTGAAGACTCTTCCTAGTTTTGAGCTCAACCGATTGGCATGCTTAGATCTTTCGTATGCTAACCCAAGAAAGATGTCAAGATGGTTTGAGGCAACATTGAAGAAAGAATACCACACAAGATGGATAAACTTCAGACCTTAACAACCTAAGAGGTTTAGTCCTAAGTCTGAAGTTGATCCTATATCTGGAAGGCCTAAAGTAGTGTTGAAGTGGAGTCCCCCATGCATAATGTCCTAGATTCCGTTACGGGAAATGCCTCAGGACTTCACTCCACACTTCAAATGGTGATATTATGATTAGGGGATGGGGGAAGCAGTCATAGTTCTGAACAGAGATGGGAAGATAGAGACTATCAGGGTATTTAACCCAATATGGCTTACTAACTTCTCTGCTGATGATGTTTACACCCTATACAAGTGGCCACTGTTCTATGACACAAAAGATATTGTACAGGCTCTACAATTCCAACATGTTATATGACTCTTTTTTACATTCGAGATACACACAGGAGTCACAAGAGAAGAGAAATACAAGAAATTTCAAGAACATGTAAAGATCGTTACAAAATAGACTAAACGTATTGACTTCAGTGGAAGATCTCCCAAGCTTATGAACAACAGATTGATCCACAACAGAGCCAAATGCTTGCTGAAGAAGAACTAAAGATCCTAGAAGAAGGTGATAACCATGAAGTTGAAACTAAGCTTTTGGTGCATTTGTAGTTTGATAAATTAAGCTGATTTGGTTTCAATATTGGAGCAATTTCATGCCACGAGAGCAACAACAAAAGAGAGATAGAAGAACTTGGAGAAAAGCACTAGAGCAACAGTAAAAGAGGGACAGAAGAACTTGGAGAAAAGCACTAGAGCAACAACAAAAGAGAGACAAAAGAACTTAGAGAAAAGCATGTGAGACAATAGGATAAAGTAGGTCCAAGGGGGAGTTTGTTGATACATCATGTTCCTATTTTATGTTCTTAATGTAAAAGTCTTTCATTTCTTACACATGTGTAATGTAATTATTTAATGAAATATGACATGCATTTGATGTTTACTTATCTTTGATTATTTCATATTATGATTGTGTTTGATATAACATGTATGAACATCTTATATAGGTTTGAGGTTGTTGTACATAGTTCTTAGTCAATAATCATTGAGAAATGTGTTCAACTTAGTCAGGTGATTATTCATGCTAATGGATCATACTTATGGACCATAGGCATGAATAAGTTATGCTAATGAACCAGTCACACGACTGAACCAGGAGGCTGGATCAGTTGTATGATTGAGACATAAGATTGACTCAGTCGCACAACTAAATCTTCAGTCGTGCGTATGACTCATTCGCATGAGTCAGTCGCACGACTGAACCATGCTAATGCTCCAGTCGTACAAATGAAAACTACAAACCTATAAATACTACTTAATTCATATTGAGAGCGTCCAGAATACCCAATCTAACTTATATACATAAACTCTAGCCGTCTAGAGCGTCCAGAACACCCAATCCAACTTCATAGTTCGTTCTTGATAGTTTTCTACTCATTCTTAATGTTTGTTTCATCGTTAGATCGATCGGGTTATCGTTCTCACTAATTGGATCACCAGTCAAATAGGATCCAACATTATTTGATCTGGTCTAATGTAGAATTTGTTAGTACTCCGTGTGTACTCGGTCCTAACAATAACTCTTGACATTGTCATGCGAATTGAATTCTTTTTAATCTATTTAATCAATCTATATATGTATTCAAACCTATGATTACTCACCGACTAATTCGTTAGTTGACCATTATTTTTTCACATGATTTCAGGATGTAGTTTAGAGGACTTCTTCATGCTTATATAGAACTTGGAGCTAGATTTATAAAAGACTTTATTATGTTATTTGAATCTTTATTGCATTGTAATGAATTATTTTATTAGTCTTATTCAACAAAAAAGGTATTTAATATTATTTCCATTTACTTAACTTCATAAGCTATGAACAATCGATTCACATTCGTCCACCTGATGATTCCGTCGCCGGTCGTGGTGTGATAGATTGATATCAGAGCCATGGTTATACGGAATTAGGTTATTATATATGGACTGACCTAAACGTTCTTTGCGAGTTGAAATGAATAATAAGAGTTTTAGACTCTCGAACCAGGGCCGGAGAGTCTTGAACTTGCAAGAACCTTGCACCAAAGTCCACAAGATAGCACCTTCTTGCTTGTTTGGAGCTTGGATGATGTTAGAATGTTGTGTTCTTTGAATATCAAGCTGAAATGGTGTTGAAATCTTGATGTGTATGTGTGTGTTTTCTATTGAAAGAAATCAAGAGGGAGAGAAGGGAGAGTGTGTGGGTAGTTTGAAATATGGTTGCATGAATGGAGAGTGGAGGAAAATGTGGTGTTATGTTGAGTGGTGGAAATGGATCGGGATAGGTGGTCAAGGGTTAGTCGAAATTGGCTCTAGTGGGGTGTTCTTTTAATTTAAAATTTAATGGATTTGTTATAATATAGTATTGTTTTGTTGTGTAGTGTAGTATTTTAGGTGGTACATTATGGTTAGTTGTTTAAGTGTTATGCATGTGATTGCATATATTAACCATGAATTGAGGGTGCACATATTTTAATTATTTCAGTGAAGTTCTTGAATTATCAAGGTATCTAATTGAGCTTTCCAGAAACGCGAAATTATTCTACACTAAGGCTAGACATGACGAAACCATCCAAAAATAGAACATGAAATAATAATATAACAATAATAGTAAACAAACAAACATACCTACTAAATCCCACTCAAGAGCAGGGTCTGGGAGGGGTAGATGGTGGTGAGTCTTTCCTCTATCTTAGGAGACCGAGAGACCGCTTCCGAGGAGACCCCTGACTCAATAAGGAAAACAATAAATGTAGCAATCATGATATACGACATACAACACACAGGTAAATATCACATAGAAGCTCAGGGAGTGTGTACAACAAATAAGCAGCAAGAAACGCGAGAAAGGGCAGATTGAAGAAAACAGGAGTCCCGCAACTAAGTCTACGTCTACCCTTCCTACCCACAGATCCCGCTAAAAATCCTTAATTTTAATTTTACGCCTCCACGCACTCCTATCCTCGATCATGTGCTCAGAGAGGTGCAAGTCTACCATATCTCGCCTAATTATCTCGTCCCAAGTCAACCTAAGTCTACATCTACTTCTCCTACCCTCTACGTTGATGTTCTCTACTGCTCTAACGGGTGCTACCATCGGCTTCCGCTTTACGTACCCAAACCATCTTACTCTTCCCACTTGGATTTTGTCTATGATACTAGCCACCTCTAGCCTCTGTCAAAACACGTCGTTTCTTATTTGATCCAATCTTGTGTGGCCACACATCCACCTCAGCTTTGCATTTTCGCGACCTTAAGTTGTCTCTGGTGCGATTTCTTTATGGCCCAATAGTCTGTTCCGTATAACATAGCTGGATGTACTGCCACTCTGTATAGTTTTCCCTTAGTTTTGCTGGGAACCTCTTATCACACATGATCCTTGATGCTGCTCTCCATTTGCACCATCCTGACTGCACACGGTGAGCTACATCATTGTGTATGTCTTCGTCCTCCTGTACGTACGAGCCCAGGTATTTGAACCTAGACGTGTGTGGTACCGTCATACCCTGGATACTAATTTAGGTGTCCTCTTCATCCTCACCACTAAATTTACAATGCATGTAATCCATCTTAGACCGACTTATCCTTAAGCCTCTGCGCTCTAGTGCGGTTGTCCACTGTTCTAGCCTCTCATTAAGCACCGTTTTAGATTTTGATACTAAGACAATATCATCCGCAAACAGCATGCACCAAGGGACTGGCTCTTGTATAGACTTAGTCATCTCATCCAACACTATTGTGAAGAGAAATGGGCTCAATGCCGATCCTTGGTGTAGTCCCACTTTTGCCGGGAAAAAGTCTGTCTCCGACTAGTGCTCGCACACACGTTTTTGCCCCTTCATACATATCCATTATTATTTTAATATACCTCTTTGGTACCCTTCTAGGTCATAAACATTCCCAAATGAGTTGACGTGGCACACTGTCATATGTTTTTTCTAGGTCAATGAAAACCATATGTAGGTCCCTTTTCTTTTCTCTACATTTCTCCATTATCCTTCTTATGACGTGTATGGCTTCTGTTGTAGAGCGTCCTGGCATAAATCTAAATTGCTTTACCGCTATGTGGGTTTCTCGTCTAATTCTCGTGTCAATAACTCTTTCCCATAGTTTCATCATGTGGCTCAATAACTTTATTCCCCTGTAATTTGCGCAACATTGTACATCTCCTTTTCTTATATATGGGAACTATGATACTGCTTCTCCATTGGTCTGGCATCCTCCCGGTTTTGAGGATAGTATTGAATAATTCTGTTAGCCATTTCAGGCCCTCGTCTCCCAGGCACTTCCACACTTCAATCAGTATGTTTGTCTGGCCCCACTGCCTTAGCCTTTCCCATTTTCTTCAGCGCCCTCTTAACTTGGTCGACAGTGATGTCTCTACAATAACACTTGTTTTGTTGGTTTGGTTGGGTTGTTTTATCGAAGGCTGATTGTTGGTTAGGGTTCGTTATGTTGAAAAGGTTATCGAAGTAAGTTTTCCATCTCACCATGATGTCGTTCTCCTTCACCAAGACCTTTCCATCCGCAGCCTTTATAAACTTCACCATTCTCAGGTCCTGTCTTCTACTTTCTCTTGCCCTGGAAATCTTAAACATGTCATATTCTCCTTCTTACATCTCTAATCGCTTATACATTTTCTCGTACGCTGTGTTCTTTGCCTCTGATACAGACTTTTCGCCTCTCGCTTAGCCTCCTTATATTAATAATAAAAATAAAAATACTAATAATAATAATATTATTAATAATATGGATAATGATGTTGGAGATTTAAGGTTAGAATTATGACCTAGGGGTCGGTTGTTACGTCAAGGGCGTGCTTTTAACATCAATGCCCATCAAGCTCAAAATAGTAACAATGTAATGAACACTACATTTCCAATCAACAACCAATAAGTTTTAGTCTTAATTGTTACCAATACCAATACAAGTTTGTATCTTTATAATTTAAGTAATTGCTTGTAAGTGCCCAAACTATATTTATATTTCTTTGTCATATTCATCAAGACAAGTTTGTATTGATTTCTTTTTCCTTGCACTAGTCCGTGACAAAACCAACCTATCATCTTGCATTGTCTGAAATATAAAAGTGTCAGCCAAAAGCTCAATCCAATTCATGATTCTTTCCGCTTTGCCAATATACTTTCAAATAATCTCACCTTTCTGTATAAGCCCTCTCGTGATTAAATTTCAGGAAGAAATTTTCTAAAGTAGGGGAGACTGTAACATCCACCCATTTTCAAACTATAAACCCAAACCCGAACCATTTTGATATTTCATGCAATGAGAATTTCATTTTTAAATTATTTTATTGAATCAAATACATTAAATGTGCAATTTAACCAATATTGTGAATTGTTTTATTCAACTTTTATCATTTAAACAAATATAATAATATTACGATTTTATAAAATAAATTTTATAAATTTATTAAGTTTATTTGTCATTTATGTGTTTTAGTTATTAAATTACAATAAATAACTAAATTGAAAGTCTTATTAAAATTTATAAAGTTTCATAAAGATTTAATAAAATAATTGGATTTATTATTTAAACTAAATTCTATTAAGTTTGGGTAGAAAGTGTAAATTATAAAACTTAAATTATAAGCTTTTCTAATAAGATAAAAAGTAGTCTAAACTACATGGGCCAATCTGTAAATATCTCAAACCCAAACCATATGCCCACCCCCTCCCATCGACCATCTTCGGCAACTTTTCTAGTCGAGCTCTGGTGACCCCCACACACTCAAAATATATCGAATTAATCCAAATTAATCATCCCATTATCAATTGCGCTTTAGTTTCAAACACGATACCCGTTTCAGTTGAGTTATCGACTATTAGGCTTGGGAATTCGAAACCGACCATGCATTCAAGACGTTGAACTCATCTTACTCGAAACTGATTGAATCGTGCATTTATAATCTACGGTATATCATCATTTCAATACTCTTAAACTATTTCTACTCCCAATTTCATCTGAAACTCACACACACGATTTCGATCTTCCTCCCAGCCGCATTGTTTGTTTCATCTCATACCATCGATTCCATCTCAATCAGGTAATTAAATCTATTCGATCAATTAAGGCTAGTGCAACCAAAACCAAACACTTAAACAATTTTAGGACAACTGATGAAGATCTTTCGAAGGCAAATAAAGTTCTTCCGAAAGCAAATGCTAAGCCTCCTAAGCTTATGTCTAAAGAAGCTTCCGAAGGAAAACTCCAACTTCTAAAGAAAAAGTCTTCCTTTTTTTGAAGATTAACACTTAGAAGAAATCAAGACAATGACTTCTTAAGTATGAAGACCTGAAGAAAGCCTCAAGCATCGAAAGAAGTAGCCTCTTCCAAAATATAAGTGGCTTTCGGAAGAACCTACTATGAACTAGTGGACATAAGTATGGTCCTTTTGACACTCCGTTGCAATCTCTGATATATTGCATGGTGCTTTCCCACACCCATGTAGTTGACCATACTTTATTCCATTATTCATTTTTTATCAACTAGTAGAATTACCAACTTTATTTGGTGACAAAAGGTAAGTCATGGACATGTTATGACTACCTTATCTTAGATAATACTTTATCTAAGATACCTTAGCTTTAGCAATGTAGAATTTGCTTTAGTCATAGGTTTCCAACTGGTATCAAATTATATCCGGCTGTAGATAATAGTATATGTAGTTTCTTATTGTAAGTCATGCAATATGCTTGTAAGAGTCTTGTAATACTTTGTGTTGAGAAGCAATATATACACGTACCTTGAAAATTACATACTTAGTATATTATTATCAACTCTTAGAAGGGATTCTGCATCATCAAACCGAGTGTGATTAACTGAGTTTGAGAGAAAAACAAGTGTTAAGTGACAAAAATTGATCCTACAATTGGTATAAGAGCTTCTTAGGCTCTAGATTGTGATATCTTACCATCCAAATCCACCTTTACCTCACTCATTCTTTTACCACAGTCAAAATGGCCCTCAACCAAAAGTTTAAAGTTGAGATAGGGACGATGACCAAAGCACCTATCATCACCCCTGAAAACTTCAGATAATGGAGCAGACGTATCGAAGGCTTATCAGATACTAAGATGGAGAATTTGGCAATCTATCATCAATGGTCCTTATAAATCAAAGGTTGCAGCACCAGGTGGAAATGGTACTATGATAGAAAAGGTTGTTTAAGATTACTCTAATGAAGACCAGAAAAAGCTGGACATTGATAGCAACGCTATGACTATTTCGATGACTACTATACCTAACTCTATCATGGTGGGTTTTGAGCATTGCAAGTCAGGCAAAGAACTGTTTGCTACCTTATCCCATATGTACTCTATCTCGAATGACTCCAAGAAAGATTCACTAAAGCAAAAATTTGAAAACTTTACTTATATTGCTAGAGAGACTCTTAGCCAGCAATACTTGAGGTATATGGATCTTATTTCCTAGCTTCATTCTGTGGGAATCGCCCCTCAAATTGAGAGATCTCTCAAGAAAATTCATGAATGCACTCCCACATGAGTGGATGTTCTATTGTGTCTCCATCAAGAGGACATAAAACTTGAACTCCCTCACTATGATAGAACTATATGGTGTCTTTGATGGATACCGTGTAAAGATGGAGAATAAGAGGAGCCACCAGATGAGCATACCCTAAAGCCATCCTGCCAACAAAACTTTAATGGTTGTTGAAGGGTCATGACCCCCACAACCTTAGTAGTACCTGACTAATTTCCAACAACCATCTTCTTCTTCTGAGCTATAAATCACATTCCTTAAGACTCCAAGGTCTCAACAGGCTCAACCAAGTTCTTTTTAGGACTGTTGTGTCTTTGTCTCAGAAAATGGGCATTCTAGTGAGTTTTAGTTTTGCTTTGAAGATCTAGAATGCTTTAGCCTAGATGATGTGGAATATGTGGACATTGTCCAACAAATGGTGTTGTTAACTTACATAGCAAAGAAGTTCTTTAAAAGAATTGGAAGGCAGTTTCCCCAAAACCCAACTAATAGCAAGTTTGGGTTGACAAGAAAAAGGCCAAATGTTAAAACTTTAACTAACTTGATCACTTTTCCAGGGAAGGTATGGCTCCCAAATCAAATCCGGGAACCTCACATGCATCCACACATCCCTCTTAACCTACAATCACTAGGAAGTCATATGAAACAGTTGTTATGGCTCAAGAGTTGAGTGGAGCTTCATGGTATAGGATATGACTCATGCTGAAGCATTGATGGCTAGAACAGATGATAGCAAGGTATATGAATACCTTTGTACTCCAGCTTGCAATGCTAAAGTTATGTTAAATCAGGACTACAATATGGAAACTAAATTTGATATTCAGTCTTTAAATATTTTAAAATCTGATTTTCAAATGGTTGAATCCGACTATCAAAAGAAAATTGAAGAGTTAGAGAAAACTATGTCCTTGTTAAAACATGAGCATACTAACTAGAAGACTCAAATCAAAGATTTAATATCGGAATTATCAGAGGCTCAAGCCCAGCTTGTCATAGCTGAGGCTCAAGCTAGGAAGCATGCTATCTCTGAGAAAAATTTCCAAGCCATTCTTACATCATCCTCTCACTCAAAACTTTGTTATCAAAACAAAGGTGGGTTAGGAACCAATGAAATTGCTCCACCACACTGTTATGAGTCTATTAGACAACCAAGGTGTGGGACTAAAGAGCAAGAGGTTCCATCTACTGACCCACCTTCCCATGAGTTAAAGAGTGATTCAACTATGGAGACCATCACAGGGAAGAACCAGCTAAACTAAACCTCTCTCAGTGATGATGATCAACCACTAACCACCAAAGCCATAAGTGACCGGTTATGGCAGCCAGAAAAACTACCAAGAAAGTGGCTGAGTCCAAGCTAAAGATAGACCCAAAACAAAGGGTGTATTCGTTTTAACAGGATTCCAAGTGGTTAGAACTCTCACCCTAGAAAGGTGTGTAGTACCAGCACACTTATCCTACAAAACGATCAGAAGTTAAAGGGAAAGACCGTTGATGATGACAAGAAAAACAAGAAACAACAATCCTCAAGTTCCCAAAAGATTAAAATTGCATGCATAATATGTGGTTTGCAAAACCATATGGCCAGAGATTGTTACTACAATCCTGCTAGCACACATTATGCGAATAATGTTAAGAAAGAAGGAGCCTGAAGATCAAGTATAGGTTGGACTCACCTTAGATTAGTTTATGTTATATTACTTTGTAATAGGTCTAATGTTAGTTTATTTTTGTATGTAGTTCAATGTGTTTAGTTTTTCTATCCAGCTAAACTGAGTCAGCTGTTTTAGTTCACCTGACAAGACTATAGTTTGGGCAGCACAGTTTTGGTACTAGCGAAACTGTCTGTGAAACTAAGATTGCTATATATAGACTTAATCAGTTCCATTGTTTTGTAACTTGAAAAACCCTAATCGTTTATCATTGTTGCCAGAGAACTTTGTAAGCAGTTTATTCACAAAAATATTATCATGCTTTGTTATTATTGAATGTATTGATTCTCATTGTTCTTACTTTGATTCATTGTGATTGTTCTTAATCATCTTCATCTTTTTTTCTATTGATTTTATTTGATATTGAATGATTCAACATTTTATTTTTACTTCAAATCGAGCAAATGGACCTACAATATGGTATCAGAGCCTCAGTGCTCATGATTTGTTGAGGTTTTGGTTGTTTTTGTTCAATATCAAGAGTCATCAATTTCAGATCAAATTCTCAAGTGTATTTGATATGATATTCGCTTGAATTTTGTGGTTTCTGGTTGGGGAAGCTTCGTTAATCATGAGCTCTCAAATCCATTGAGGTTTTGATGATTTCAATTGATTTTGTGTTGAAAAAGCTTTTTAGCTTTATCCAGGGAAATTATCAGTTCATCCAGTGAAACTACCTGTTCTTCCAGCGAAACTACATAGGTTATCCTCTTTGAACTTGTTTTCTGTTGTCCTACGAAACTAGTTTCATTGAACGAAAGTTCAACAGTTGTAGAGATATAATGAAGAGGCAGATGCAACCCAACACCCAAAGTCTCTCCTGCATACATGCACATGGGTACTGAAGAAGAATGCTTCGGAAGTTTCACACAAGCAACAGAAATATTCTAAGTGTGAAATCTTCCGAAGCCAAGACCAATATCTTTTGAAGCCAAAGATGAAGTCTTCCAAAGTTTCGAAGAGAAAGTCTTCTAAAGCCAACACTTGAAGACAGATTTATTTTGAAGACTTTAAGTATACATGCTTTATCTAATGTACTATACATAAAGTTGGATACCTTTCTGCGACAACTCTATAAAGTCACTAACTTTCATCAGATAGTGAAAAGGTCCATACTTTTAGTAACTGTACATTAAGGTCTTGAGTTTGTAACTTTTTACTTAAATTACTTTATCCTTTTTGTAATATATTAGGATGTGAGCTATGGCATGTCATAGTCACTAGTCAAAAGGCAATCTGCCGTTTGACTCTACGATTGATTTTTTTGTGTCTAATCAATTGTTTCCAACTGGCGTTCAAAGTATGGCTGGCTGTAGACTGTAGTATATGTATCTCAAGTACTTGTAACTTTCTAGTATGCTTTGTAACATTTGTAATAGAACTTGAGAGGGCAATATACTACAATCTTGAAAACCATCTCCTTGTGTATTTTGCTATCTTGTTTTGTCTCACATTTACTTGTGTTCTTAGCATCTTTTCTAAAGGGTTAACTAGTTTCACTATTATATTAGTTAAGTGTTCTTTACACTCTCCTCATTGTGTAGTTGTGTTGTATGTGTACACCCTTCACCAGTCCTGCATTTGGTATCAGAGCATTCCAGGTTCTTGATATAAGATCTCGCCATCTTAAGATCCCTCACACACACAAAATACTTAATTTTTGAAATGGCAGCCATTTCCAATCTGATATGGAAACAGGTACCATGTCTAAGTCCTCATTTGTCACTCTTGATGAATTTGACACCTGGTGCCTAAGAATGGAAGGTTTCATCAGGTCTCTATACTCAAGAATGTGGGAGTCTGTTGAAAATAGACCTTACATACCAAGCACCTCTTCTAGTACTGGTGGTGGTATGATCCCTAAGGCTGTGGCTGACTACTCAGATGAAGATAAAAAAAGAGTAAAGATTGCCCGGAAGGCCATGACAGCCCTTCAGACTGCTCTTTCGAACTCTGTATACAGAAGTTTCATGATATGCAAAACAGCTAAGCAACTGTGGGATGCATTGAACTGATGTGTGAGGGTTCCTCTGAAGCCAAGGAGAACAAGAAGGATCTCCTGAAGCAGGAGTTTGAAAATTTCACCTTCATTCTTAGGTATGTTGAGATTGTGGATACCCTAGTGAATGAAGGAGTCGCTCTTGAGAATAGAGACATTGTAAGGAAGTTCATGTACTCACTTCCTAGGCAATAGACACACTACTGTATGATGATCAAGGGAACCGAGAACCTAAAAACTCTCACTCTGACAGAGTTGTATGGGATTCTCAGTGGCTACCATACGGAGATGAACATGCAAGGTTCATCTGGAAACTCCAACAATCAAATGGGTTAAGCCCTTCATGTACTTGAAAGGGATAGCATAGAACCCCAACATCATCTCATATGCTACCTTGACAACTCACAAAAGGGTCCTTTCATCACCTTCCCTTAAACTCCAACTATACTCAAGGAAGCCCATTCCAAGAGACAAGTTCTTCTCAAGCCTTTGTGTCCTTTGATAAAAGTTGTGGCACCTTTCTTTTCACCCTTGAAGCCCTGGACTGTATCCATCCAGATGATCTAGAGTACATGGAGATAGTCCAGCGGATGGCTGTTCTCACTCAGTGAGCCAAAAAGTTCTACAAGCGGATAGGAAAAAAGTTTCCTTGCAATACAACCAGCAGAAAGTTTGGACTGGACAAAAGCAAAGTCATATGTTACAACTATAAATTGATGGGCCATTATGCCAGGGAACACAAGGAACCAAGAATAAATGGTGGCCAAGCACAATCCAGTACAAACTACACTGATAAAGCTACCCTGTATGACAAGCCAAAGCAGTAGGTTACAGTTGCTATTGAAGAAGGAGGCTTTGACTAGAGCTTTCAGGTGGAAGATGTTTCTCTAAATCAAGCATTAATGGCAGATCATGATGATGCCATAGTATTGGAAGATCTCTGTACCCCTGAATGTATTGCTAAAGTTAACAAATACAGTTCCTACAACTTAGAAATAAGATCTGATTTTGAGTCCTTAAAAATTTTAAAAGCTGATTTTAGAAAAGCTGAAAATGATTATAAACTAAAGATAAAGGACTTAGAGAAAACCATTTTAGTTTTAAAACATGAGCATACAAATTATAGGACTCACATCAAGGATCTTATAACTAAGCTGACTGAGTGCTAGGCTGAGCTTGTAATTAGCAAAGCCAGGGCAGGAAAGTGTGTTCTTGAAGAAGAGACCTTTAAGAACATGATATCCTCATCCCTGCATAAAAAGGTGTGTTATCAAAACAAGAAAGGGACTAGGATCAAATGAGATAGCTCCTCCACACATAATCTTGTCCGTAAGATCACCTAGGTGTGGAACTTCTAAAGATGAGCTTCCTCTCATAGATCCCTTGAGTGAAGAGGATGAAGAAATGATATTGAAGAATTCCTCTGAGAAGAGTGAAGAGGAGGATTCTAAGAAGGGTCAGTATCCTTCTAAGGAGAAGAAGAAGACAGTGATGACCAAGTCTATGAGAAAGAACTTGATCAAAAACAACAAAAGAAAAGCTAGGAAGGCTCAAGAGATCAAGTCCACTTTTGACTCCAAGCAGAAACACGTTTTTATCTCTGTAGGGTTTGAAGTGGTGAAGACCGAAGACATCAACCTTAATTATTTCTCTAAGAGTTCTGGTTATTGCTTAAATCATCCCAACATTAGGAAGAAGACTGATCTGTTGTGTATCACTACTACACAGCCTGGACAATCCAACTCCAAGAATAGTTCTAAGCCTAGAAGGACTGTCTCAACATCTGCAAAGATGAAGGAGGAGAAGGGATGTGATCAAAATCAGTCTCGTTCTCAGCAGAAGGCTCTTGCAAAGAAGAAGATGGAATGTGTCATGTGTGAAAGTACTTCTTATCTTGCTAAGGATTTTCCCTACAATCCAAGAGGTACTCTTCAGATGACCAAGAAAAGGACTTCCAAGAGTTCAAGAAGATTCCAGCTTTGGAAGGAAAGTCTGTTTCCTTCGAAAGCTCCAAAACAAAGAAGAAGGCAAGTGGAAAATTGCCTTCGGAAGCAAGTAGTACTTCCGAAGCACTGAAGTCTGTTGTAGTGTTGCAGACTCTTCCGAAGGTTCAGTCATCAAAACTTCTAAAGTGTTAAAATCATTCGAAGTGTTGAAGGTCTAGTCCAAACTTCCAAAGGTGCTATGGAAGTCAAAGAAAAACCAAGTGACTGAATGTTCTCCATCAACAGCAATAAAGGATCCTCAAAGCACAACTATAGGATCTATCACTGTTGCATTACCTTCTACGTCTGTTAATGAGCCCAAGACCAATAAGGCTTGGGTTTCTGGATGTAACTAATCATTTTCTATGTGTAGAAACAGGTCAAGACAAACAAGAATGTCTGGATCATTAATAATAGTTGTTCCAGGCACATGACGGGAAAAGGTCACTACTCTAGAACTTTGAAAGGATTGATAGAGGGCCAGTTTTTTTAGGAGGAGATGAAGGTGGTTACATTTCTGGAAGGGACAAGGTCACAAATGGTAAGCTCCGCATTGAAAAGGTAAACTTTGTCAAGGAGCTTAGGTATAATCTTTTGTGTGTATCCCAATTTTGTGATCAGATTCATAACATGCTCTTTACTGAGCAGGAGTGCATTGTTCTCAAGCCTGAGGCGGTCATTCCTCATTAGCATATCCTTCTTAGAGCTCCCAGAAAAGGGAACATGTACAAGATGGATTTGCAAGAAACATCTCCCTCTAGAGAAGTTTCATGCTTTCTGTCTGAAGCAAATAGTGATGAGTCATTCCTATCACATAAATGAATGTGCCATGTAAACTTTAATAACATGAACAAACTTATTAAGAATGATTTGGTAACTGGAATGCCAAAGAAAGAGTTTACAAGTGATGACCATTGTGTTGCATACCTGAAAGGGAAGCAACATAACGTATCTCACAAGCCTAAGGAAAGAAACTCCATCACTACACCCCTACACTTGTTATATATGGATCTGTTTGGCCCAACCAGTGTAATGAGTCTAGGAATGACCTCGTATTGTATTATGATCACAGATGACTTTACAAGATTCACTTGGGTCTTTTTCCTTAGAAGTAAGGATGAGACTCTTGAGATTCTGAAGAATTTCATCTTAAGGATTGAGAATCAATCTGATCACAAGGTCAAATTCATAAAATGTGGTCAGGGAAATGAATTCAAGAACCATATCCTTGATAAATTTTTTGATGGAAAAGGTATTACAACACAATACAGTGCTATGAGGACTCCTCAGCAGAACGGTGTTGCTGAGAGGAGAAACAAGACACTGATTGAAGCTGCAAGAACCATGTTCTGTGACTCTAAACTACCCATCACCTTCTGGGCAAACGCAGTCACACTGCCTGCTATATGTACAATAAATTTTAGTGGTTATGACTCATGGCAAGACTCCTTATGAGCTTTAGTAGAAGAGGAAACCTTTCATTGGTTTTCTTAGGTCATTTGGATGTCCTTGCACCATCTTGAATACCAAAGATCAAATTGCCGAATTTGCTGAGAAAGCAGATGTTGTACACTTTATTGGATACACTTCTCAAGCTAAGGCTTATATAGTATATAATCTTAGAACTAGAATTGTTGAGGAGTCAACCAATGTGACCTTCAATGAACACACACCCTGTGTGATTGGTTCCGGTCCAAACTGGCTGTTTGATCTTGACTTAATTACTAACTGTTTTAACAAATCTTGTGAGATTGTTTTAGGATCTATAGAAATCCTACCCACAGGTGATCCTGACTTAAGAATTGAGCTTAGAAAACCTTCAAGCCATAAATCTTCAGCTCTAGTTGGAACTACTTTTGCAAATGAAGTCTCTATGAGCACCATAATGATAAATCAGCTCATACATCTTGTATGCCTTCAAATTCCAGCTCAGAGGCTACATAGCCAGATAAAGATACTTCAAATGCAGAAGATAATGATGATAGTGGTAACAATGATTAATATTTTCTTGATGCTGATAACCACTCCATAGATGAGAACATCAATGATGTCACTTACTCATTGGATCAAGTTTCTCTTGATAAGTGTGTTGATGTAGTGGGAGAAACATCAAAGCCAGATCTAAATTTCTCTAATTTAGATCTCTCTCGGCAACTTGCTATGATCCCTCAACTAAGGATCCACAAGTCTCATCCCACTACAAACATCATTGGAGATGTTGTCATAGGGGTAAGAACAAGAGGACAAACCCATGAAGCAAATGTTTGTCTTCACTCTTGTTTCTTATCCCAGACAGAGCCAAAGAAAGTTGATGAGGCTCTAAAGGATGGAAGTTGGATTGAAGCTATGTAAGAGGAGGTACTTCAATTCAAAAGACAAAAAGTTTGGAACCTTTGTTCTCTTCCTTATAGGAAGACTACTATTGGAACCAAATGGGTGTTTAGGAACAAGAAGGATGATAGATGCATTATCATCAAGAACAAAGCTAGACTAGTTGTTCAAGGATACATACAAGAAGAAGGAATTGACTATAGTGATGTCTTTGCTCCTGTAGCATGAGTGGAAGCTGTTAGGATATTCTTGGCATTTGCTGCATCCAAGAACTTCAAGGTCTATCAATATTATGTCAAGTGTGCTTTTCTTTACGGGGTGATTGATGAAGAGGTGTATGCTAAATAGCCACCTGGTTTTGCAGATCCTAATCATCCTGGTTATGTATGCAAGCTTGACAAAGCTCTTTATGGGTTGTATCAGGCACCCAGGAAGTGGTATGAGACTCTATATCAGTACCTCTACAAACATGGATACCGAAGGGGTACTATAGATGGAACTATCTTCATCAAAGTACAGCGAAATGACATAATGCTAGTTCAAGTATATGTTGATGACATCATCTTTGGTTAACTAATCCAATGCTCTGCAAAGACATTGAGAAGCTAATGAAGGACAGATTTAAATGAGTGCCACGGGGTAACTCAATTTCTTTCTAGGAATTCAAGTAAAGCAAGTTCAAGATGGCATCTTCATTAGTCAATCAAAGTATGTTCAGGACATACTCAAAAGATTCAACATGACTGATTGTAACATTGCTAAGACACCCATAGCTAGGAACCACACCCTTGGACCTGATCTTGAGGAGGAGTGTGTAGATGAACACCTATACAGGGCTATGATTGGATCTTACAGCTAGCAGGCCTGATTTCATGTTTGCTACATGTATTTGTGCTAGATATCAAGCCAACACTAAGATGTCTCACCTTATCACTATCAAAAGGATTCTAAGATACCTCAAAGGTACTTAAACACTTGGTCTTTGGTATCCTAAGAATTCTGACTTCAATCTGTATGCCTATACAGATAGTGATTATGGTGGTTGCAACATAACTGCAAATTCTACATCTGGGGGATGTTAGTTTTTAGTGGAAGGGTTGTGTCATGGCAATGCAAGTAACAATCCTGTGTCTCTGCATCAACTGCTCAAGCTGAATACATTGTTGTTGCAAGCTGTTGTGCTCAAGTGATATGGATTCAGAATCAGATGCTTGACTATGCGTTAAACTTCAAGGAGACTCCCGTTCATACAGACAACAACAGTGCTATCTCTATCACAGAGAATCCTGTGCAGCGCTCAAGGACAAAACACATCAACATCAGGTATCATTTAATTAGAGATAATTTTGAAAAGGGATTAATTAGACTAGTCAAACTCCACACAAATGAACAATATGCTAATCTGTTTAAAAAGGCTTTTGATGATCAGATATTTAAATATCTAATATAAGCTATTAGGATGATAAACTTTCAGTAGGTTTTTCTTAAAACTAATTCTTATTATTTCTTAAAATCCATGTGTCCTAAGTTGTCTAGTTTATTACTTTCATAAGCTTCTGTTTTCTTTGGATGAAAAAATTTTGAGGACTTTCCTTAGAATTCTGAAAATTTTGATTCTTCGGAAGATATGTCTTGAACTTCGAAAGAAACTTATGCCTTTTAAACATATAACTGCCCAAGTAATTTACCTTTGGAAGAAATTTCTGAAAAATCTTTCGAAGCTTAGGCACTTATATGTTTTCAAGAACAACTTTCTTCCAAAGCAAATTAACTCTCGAAAGCTTTGCTCCTGTAAACAAAGCATCCAAGTTTTGATTATCTTCCGAATAAAATTTTTCACAACTCTTAAGAAATTCTTCTGAAGTCATTTTCGCCTCAGAAGCTTTTTACTATAATTTCCGAAGATAATTTATCTTCGGAAGCTTTTTGACTTCCAAGAAAACTACTTTTTGAGCAAAAGCAAACTACTTTTTTAGAGGTGGGGCCAACTTACAGATTTCAAAGTTTATCCTCTTTCATTTGACTTTGTCTTATAAACCCAACGGTTTCCCCCTCTTTCTATCATCTCCTTCTTTCCTCCAGACCTAAAACCCCAAATTTCTCTTTGAAATTACTTTCGTTCAACTTTCTTCATCTTTAAGCTCTCTCAAAATGGCCAACCTTCATCGCAAAAATGAACCGAAGTTTTCCATGTAGTTACATAGGCAACACAACCAAGTTTCTCTGTTAAACCTGGAGAAAGATCCCCATTTCTTAAAGGTTTGTTGTTTCTTAGCTCTATCAACTACTTCACCTCCCTTACCATTGATCCTACACTCTATGAGGATCATCTGCTAGAATGTTAGAAGACGTGCCAAGAGGTCGTCATGGATAGGGAGAAGGCAATATCTGCCATAGTGCAGGGGGGAACAGTCTTCATCACTCCGGCCATCATCAACATGCATCTTCAGTTGGATGATGAAGAAGGTGAGGTATTCTTCCCCAAAGAAACTATCAATCACTCCTTCGCGCAGATGGGCTATGAGGGAGACTTCTCTGTCAAGACCTTTAGGAAAGGGAAGGTCTCATCCCAATGGAAATTCCTACTCCATGTGGCTGTCCACAGCTTATCAAACAAGCATGGTGGATGGGACCAGATTCATGAAGATCTCTCCTTCATTGTTCATGGAATTGTTCAAAGAGTCAAGTTTAGGTACTCTCAGTTTGTTTATACAAATCTGTAAGGATTCCTGAAGTCTGATGCAACCCAAAACTGCCTAAGTGTTTCAGCAACATGCACTAAGTACTGAAGTGAAGAATGCTTCGGAAGAATTACACAAAGCATTAGAAAATACTCTAAGTGTAATATCTTCCGAAGCCAAGACCAATATCTTCCGAAGCCAAACATGAAGTCTTCCGAAGCTTCAAGAGACAAAGTCTTCCAAAGCTTCACTCTATGAAGACAGATTTCTTCCGAAGACTTTTAGTACACATGCTTTATCTGATGTACTATTCCATAAAGCACCTTTTCCGCTGCGTCTCTGATAAGTCACCAACTTACAAGAGTTGGTGAAAAGGTCCATGCTTTTGGTAACTGTACATTGAGGTCTTGCGTCTGAAACTTTCCACTTTATGTACTTTATCCTTTTTATAATGTATAAGGATGTGAGCTATGGCATGTTATAGTCACAAGGTCAAAAGGCAGATATGCCTTTTGATCCTACAATTGATTTTGTTAGTGTCTAGTCAATTGTATCCAGCTGGCTTTCAAAGTATAGCCGGCTGTAGGTTGTAGTATAAGTATTCCAAGTTCTTGTATCTTTCTTATGCTTTGTAACACTTGTAAAAGAACTTGAGAAAGCAATATACTGCTCCCTTGAAAACTATACTTCTTGTTCTGTCTCTTGCTTTACTTGTGTTCTTTGTATCACCTTTGGTTACCTAGTTCACTGTTTGATTAAAGTTTAGTTAATCTCTCAATGTGTTGTTGTGTTGTAATTGTGTTCAAGCCCTTAAACGATCCTGCAATTGGTATCAGAGCACTCAGGCTCGTGATATAAGATCTAACCATCTTAAGATCCCTCACACACACAAAAACTAAACTTTTAAATGGCTTCCATCTCAAAGACTGATATGGAGACTGGAACCATGAACAAATCCCCATGATCACTCTGATGACTTGACACCTGGTGCATGAGGATGGAAGGCTTCATCAGGTCTCTTGACTCAAGAATGTGGGAATCTGTTGAATATGGACCTTTCATACCCAGCACCCCTTTGCTACTGGTGCTGGTATGATTCCTAAAGATGTGGCCAACTACTCAGATGAAGATAGGAAAAGAGTAGAGATTGACAGGAAGGCCATGACTGCTCTTCAGACTGCTATCCCAAACTCTGTGTACAGAGGTTTTAAGAAGTGCAAGACAGCTAAACAGCTGTGGGATGCACTGAAGCTGATGTATGAAGGCTCCTCTGAAGCCAAGGAGACAAGAAAGATCTTCTGAAGCAGCAGTTTGAAAATTTCACCTTTAAAGCAGGTGAAACCATGACCCAACAATACTTCAGGTATGTTGAGATTGTGGATACCCTTGTGGATGGAGGAGTTCCTCTTGAGAACAGAGACATGTAAGGAAGTTCATGTCCTCACTTCCTAGGCAATGGACACACTATTGTGTGGTATCAAGAGGACGAGAACCTTAAAACTCTTACTCTGACAGAGTTATATGGGATTCTCAGTGGATACCAGATGGAGATGAACTTACAAGGTTCATCTGGCAACTCTAACAATCAAATGGGTTCAGCCCTTCATGTGGTTGAAAGGGACAGACAACATAGAACCCCAACATCATCTCCTATGACCCTGACAACTCACAAAAGGGTCCTTTCATCACCTTCCGGAGACACCAAGGGAGAACTTTACTCAAGGAAGCCCATTCCAAGAGACAAGTTCTTCTCAAGCCTTTGTGTCTGCAGATGAAAGCTGTGGAAATTATCTCTTCACTCTTGAAGACCTAGACTGTATCCATCCAGATGACCTGGAATACATGGAGATAGTTCAGCAGATGGCTCTTCTCACTCACAGAGCAAGAAGTTCTACAAGAGGACAGGAAGAAGATTTCCAAGCAATGCTACCAGTGGTAAGTTTGGGCTGGATAAAAGCAAAGTTAAGTGTTACAATTGTAACCTTATGGGTCACTTTGCTAGGGAGTGTAAGGCACCTAGAGCAAATGGGGGTCAAACACAACTCAGACCAAACTACACTAACAATACCCCTCAGGCTGAGAAGACAAAGCAACATGATGCGGTTGCTATTGAAGAGGGAGGATTTGACTGGAGTTTTCAGGTGGAGGAGGATGCTTCTCCAAACCAAGCATTGATGGCTGACCATGATGAAGCCAAGGTATTAGAACATCTTTGCTCCCCTGAATGCATTGCTAAAGTAAATAGATACAGGTCCTACAACCTAGAGATGAGATCTGATCTTGAGTCATTAAACATATTAAAATCTGATTTTAGAAAGTCTGAAAATGATTACAAGTTAAAGATAGAAGACTTGGAGAAAACCATTTCAGTACTAAAACATGAACATACAGATTTTAGAACTCAGATCCAAGATCTCATCACTAAGTTGACTAAGTGCCAGGCTGAGCTTGTGATCAGCAAAGCCCTGGCAGAGAAAAGTGTTCTTGAAGAAGAGACCTTCAAGAACATGATATCCTCATCCCTACACAATAAGGTTTGTTATCAAAATAGACAGGGACTGGGATCAATGAGATAGCTCTCCACACACAATCTTGTCTGTAAGATCTCCTAGGTGTGGAACTTGTGAAGATGAGCTTCCTCTCATAGATCCAATAAGTGAGGATGATGAAGAAGTGATAGTGAGGAATCCCTCTGAGAAGAGTGAAGAAGAGGATTCCTCCAAGGGCCACTATCCTTCTGAGGAGAAGAAATTAACTGTGATGACCAAGTCCAAGAGAAAGAACTTGATCAAGAAGAGCAAAAGGAAAGCAAAGAAGGCTCAAGAAATCAAGGCTACCTTTGATGCTAAGCAGAAACAAGTGTTTATCTCTGCAGGTTTCAAAGCAATAAGGACTGAAGACATCCACCAAAGCTTCTTAGCCAAGAGTTCTGGTTCATGTTCAAATCATCTCAGTACAAAGAAAAGACTGAGCTGCTGTGTACCACTGCTGCACAGCCTGGACCATCAAATTCCAAGAACAGTTCACAGCCCAAGGGAATTGTATCTGCATCTACCAAGATGAAGGTGAAAAAGGGATGTGACCAAGGCCAGTCTTGCTCTCAAAAGGAGATTTCTTTGAAGAAGAAAATGTTTGTGTTATGTGTGAAAGTACTTCTCATATTGCCAAGGATTGTCCATACAATCCTAAAAGTACTATCCACATGACCAATACAAAGACTTCAAAGAATCTCAAGAAGTCTAAAGCTTCGGAAGGAAAGTCTGTTTCCTTCGGAAGCTCCAAATCAAAGAAGAAGGTAAATGGAAAATTACATTCGGAAGCAAAGTTGGTCTCGGAAGAAAGGAGTTCTTCCGAAGCACTAAAGTCTGCTGCAGTGACTGTAGATTCTTCCGAAGTATCAGTCATTAAAACTTGTGAAGCCAAAAGCTTCTAAGGTTTTGAAGGTCAAGTCCAAGACTCCAAAGGTGGTGTGGAAGTCTAAGAAAGACCAAATGACTGAGGTTTCTCCATCAACAACAGCTGAAGATCCCCTCTGTACAACCATAGGATCTATTACTGTTGCATTACCTTCTATTACACTTACTGAACCCAAGACAAGTAAGGCTTGGTTTCCAAATGTAACTAATCATTTTCTTTGTGCAGGAACAGCTCAAGACAAACAAGAATGTCTGGATAATTGACAGTGGCTGTTCCAGGCACATGACAGGCAATAGGTCTTTACTTCATAATTTTGAGAGAATTGATGGAGGACCAGTTGCTTTTGGAGGAGATGAAGGTGGTTACATTTATGGAAGGGGCAAGGTCACAAATGGTAAGCTCAGCATTGAGAAGGTAAACTTTGTTAAGGAGCTTGGGTACAATCTTCTGAGTGTATCCCAATTTGTGATCAGAGTCATAACATGCTCTTCACTGAGCATGAGTGCATTTTCTCAAGCCTGGAGTGGTCATTCCTCATGAGCATATCCTGCTCAGAGCCCCCAGGAAAGGGAACATGTACAAGATGGATTTGCAAGAAACATCTCCCTCTGGAGAAGTTTCATGCTTTCTATCTAAAGCAATAGTGATGAGTCTTTCCTATGGCATAAAAGAATGTGCCATGTAAACTTAAGAATATGAATAAATTAATCAAACATGATCTGGTAACTGGAATGCCAAAGAAAGAGTTTACAAGTGATGATCATTGTGTTGCATGCCTGAAAGGGAAGCAACACAAGGTATCTCACAAGCCTAAGGAAAAGAACTCCATCACTACTCCCCTACACTTATTACATATGGATCTCTTTGGCCCCACCAGTGTGTAATGAGTTTAGGAAGGACCTTATACTGTCTAGTGATCACAGATGATTTTACAAGATTCACTTGGGTTTTCTTTCTTAGAACTAAAGATGAGACTCCTGAGATTCTAAAGAATTTCATCTTAAAGATTGAGAATCAATGTGATCACAAGGTCAAAACCATAAGATGTGATCAAGGAACTGAATTCAAGAACCAAATCCTTGATACATTTTGTGATGAAAAGGGTATTACAAGACAATACAGTGCTCCCAGGACTCCTCAGCAAAACGGAGTTGCTGAGAGGAGAAACAGGACACTTATTGAAGCTGCAAGAACTATGTTGTCTGACTCTAAACTGCCTATCACCTTCTGGGCAGAGGCAGTTAATACTGCTTGCTATGTGCAAAACAGAGTTTAGTAGTTAAGACACATGGTAAGACTCCTTATGAACTTTGGCACAAGAGGAAACCTTTCATTGGTTTTCTCAGGTCATTTGGATGTCCCTGCACCATCTTGAATACCAAAGATCAAGTTGCCAAGTTTGCTGAGAAATCAGACGATGGACACTTCATTGGATACTCTTCTCAAGCTAAAGCTTATAGAGTATACAATCTCAGAACTAGAATCATTGAGGAGTCAGCCAATGTGACTTTCAATGAGCACACTCCCAGTGTGGCTGGTTCTGGTCCGGATTGGCTATTTGATCTTGATTTAGTTACCAACTGTTTTAATAAATCTTGTGAGCATGTTTCAGGATCTGCAGAAAATTTAAATACAGGTGATCCTGATCCAAGATTTGAGCTAGGAAGACCTTCAGCTCCAGTTGAAACTACTTCAGCAAATGAGGTTTCTATCAGCACAACAATGACAAATCCAGCTGATACATCTGGCATGCCTTCAAATTCCAGCTCAGAGGCTTCTAAACCAGATAAGGACATCTCAATTGCAGAAGACAACAATGGTGATGGTGATAGTGATCAAGAATTTCTTGATGCTAATAACCATACCATAGATGACAACATCAATGATGTCACACACTCATTGGATCAAGTTAATCTTGATAGGTGTGATAATGTGGAGGATCAATCTTCAAGACCAGATCTAAATTTCTCAAATTTGGATCTATCTCAGCAACTTGCTGTGATCCCTCAGCTAAGGATCCACAAGTCTCATCCTACCACAAACATCATTGGAGATGTTATCTTCGGGGTAAAGACAAGAGGGCAAACCCATGAAGCAAATGTTTGTCTTCACTCTTGTTTTCTATCCCAGTTAGAGCCAAAGAAGTTGAGGGGCTAAAGGAGATGGAAGTTGGGTTGAAGCTATGCAACAAGAGCTGCTTCAATTCAAAAGGCAGAAAGTTTGGAACCTTTGTCCTCTTCCTCATGGAAGACTACCATTGGAACCAATGGGTTTTTAGGAATAAAAAGGATGATAGAGGAATCATCATCAAGAACAAGGCAAGACTAGTTGTTCAAGGATACACACAAGAAGAAGGGATTGACTACACTGATGTCTTTGCTCCTGTAGCTAGACTAGAAGCTGTTAGGATATTCCTGGCATTTGCTGCATCCAAGAACTTCAAGGTCTACCAACTTGATGTAAAGTGTGCTTTCTTATATGGAGTGATTGATGAGGAGGTTTATGTCAAACAACCACCTGGTTTTGTAGATCCTGATCATCCTGATTATGTCTGCAAGCTTGACAAAGCTCTCTATGGGCTGCATCAGGCACCCAGGAAGTGGTATGAGACACTGTCTGAGTATCTCTGTAAACATGGTTACAGGAGAGGTACTATAGATGGAACTCTCTTCATCAAAGGACAAGGAAACGACATTCTGCTAGTTCAAGTATATGTGGATGACATCATCTTTGGCTCAACCAATTCAAGGCTCTGCAAAGACTTTGAAAAGCTGATGAAAGATAGATTTGAAATGAGTTCAATGGGAGAACTTAATTTCTTTCTGGGAATTCAAGTGAAGCAGGTTGAAGATGGCATTTTCATAAGTCAGTCAAAGTATGTTCAAGATATACTCAAGAGGTTCAACATGACTGATTGTAAGACTGCTAAGACACCCATAGCCAGAAACCACTCCTTGGTCCAGATCTTGAGGGGGAGTGTGTAGATGAGCACTTATACAGGGCTATGATTGGGTCTCTTATGTATCTTACAGCTAGCAGGCCTGATATCATGTTTGCTACATGTATTTGTGCAAGATATCAAGCCAATCCTAAGATGTCTCACTTAATCACTGTGAAAAGGATTTTAAGATACCTCAAAGGTGCTTCAACACTTGGTTTATGGTATCCAAAGAATTCTAATTTCAATCTGTATGCCTATACAGACAGTGATTATGGTGGCTGCAACATGACTGCAAAGTCTACATCTGGGGGATGTCAATCCTTGGTGGAAGGGTTGTCTCATGGCAATGCAAGAAACAAACCTGTGTGTCTGCATCAACTGCTGAGGCTGAATACATTGCTGCTGCAAGCTGCTGTGCTCAAGTGCTTTGGATTCAAAATCAGATGCTAGACTAGATTTAACTTCAAAGAGACTCCTATCCACATAGACAACAACAGTGCTATCTCTATCACTGAGAACCCTGTGCAGCACTCAAGGACCAAACATCAACATCAGGTATCATTTAATAAGAGATAACTATGAAAAGGGTTAATTAAACTAGTCAAAGTTCACACAGATGAACAATATGCTGATCTGTTCACAAAAGCTTTTGATGAACAGAGATTTAAGTATCTGATATCAGCTATTGGGATGATTAACTTTGAGTAGACTTTTTCTTAAAACTAATTCTAATTATTTCTTCTTAAAAATATGTGTGTCCTAAGTTGTCTAGTTCATCACTTTCATAAGCTCATGTTTTCTTTGAATGAAAAACTCTTTTTGAAGACTTTCCTTAGATTCTTGAAAATTTTCTGATACTTCGGAAGATAACGTTTACCTTCGGAAGAAAAATATGTCTTCAAATAAATGACTGTCTAAGAAATTTTACCTTCGGAAGAAGTCAAAATTTATCTTCCGAAGCTTAAAATTCTTAACTTAGACACTTATTCATTTTTAAGGACTTTTTCCTTCCGAAGCAAAAATTACTTTCGGAAGCTTTGTTCTCTTTACAAAGCATCCAAAAGTTTATTTCTTTCCGAAGCATAAATCTTTAAGACTCTCAGGAAAATTCTTCCGAAGCACTTTAGCTTCGGAAGCTTTTTCAATCACAACTTCCGAAGACAAATTACTTTCGGAAGCTTTTCGAATTCCAAGAAAACTACTTTTGAGCAAAAAGGTAAACTACTTTTTCAGAGGTGGGACCGACATACGGATTTCAAAGTTTATCCTCTTTCATTAAACTTTATCTGAAATCCTTCTCTCTCATATAACCCAACGGTTTCCCCCCTCTTCTATCATCTGCTTTTCTTCCATACCTAAAACCCAAAGCTTTCTCTCTGAAATTTCCTTCCCATTTTTTTCTCTTCATCTCTGAGCTACCTCACAATGGCTGACCTTACACACAGAAATGATCCTCACTTTGCCATGCAGCTACACAGACAACACAATCAGGTTGCTCTGTTATGCTCTGACAAGATCCTCATTTCTCAGAGGTTTGCCGTTTCTTGTCTTTGTCTCACTACTTCACCTCCCTAACCATTGATCCTCCTCTATATGAGGATCATTTGCTTGAATTCTGGAAGACCTGCCAAGAGGTCATTATGGATGGGGAGAAGGCACTGTCTGCCACAGTGCAGGGGAGAACAATTTTCATCACTCCGGCCATCATCAACCGACATCTTCAGCTGGATGATGAAGCAGGTGAAGTGTTCTTCCCAAAAGAAGCGGTTAATCATTCCTTCGAGCAGATGGGATATGAAGGAGATTTCTCTGTAAAGACCTTCAGGAAAGGGAAGGTCTCATCCCAGTGGAAATACCTGCTCCATGTGGTTATCCACAGCTTATCAAACAAGCATGGTGGATGGGACCAGATTCCTGAGGATCTCTCCTTTATAGTTCATGGGATGGTTCAGGGGGTCAAGTTCAGGTATTCACAATTTGTTTATACTAATTTACTTGCAAACTTAGCTCCTTAGAGTATTACATGTTTCCTAGATATGTTCAACACATTCTCAACTGTGAACTGGGCTCACAGTTGAGGGAAACAGGCAATATTCTTAAACTGGGACAGATGAAGCCCGGCATCTTTAAAATTATGAAGAAGCCAACTGTAGGCTTCTCAGGGGTAGAAACAGCCCTAGTCCCAAAAATGTTAGAGCTCATTGCTCAAGGTGACAACATAGCAGTCCAAGCTAGTGTTGAACCACACCTACTGCTCTCCTACCCTCTTCACAACCTCAAATATTCATCACCTACAAAAGAAAATCCCAACGAACCCCTGCTCAGGCTATTGAGTCTGTGCAGGCCCCCAAATACTCAACCTTACAGGAAGAAGTGGACTCCAGAGCTCCCACTTCTCCTGAGGAGCAAACCACTCCCATACTTTACCTATCAGGGCTGAGGTTCCTCAAGCTCAACCTGATGAGCTCATTAGCCCAACAACCGTAAGCTTTCACTCTGAGTCTCAACACTCAAGTGAACAACCTTCAGGGGACAGCTACCATCCCCAGCCTTTGGATCTAAACCAACCAATTCCCAACCTATCCTTTTACACTGATGAAGACTTAGGATTCAGTGAGTACCATGAGTCTCTCTTCCTCCCCTACTCAAAGAGAGATGAGTACCTCTGACTTCCTCAGTCTATCCTCATCAGTCACCTATTACTGAGGTGGACACATCTGAACCTGTTCAGGATGTCCATATGGAAGAGGCTCTCACTTTTGAAAGTGATTACATCATTAAGACCTCAACCATGGCAACTCAACCCATTGGCATCTTAATTGAGGTTGCCAGTGAGCAGAGGAAAACCAGCAGCCAAGAAACTCAAGCTGGTGGTGAGAGAGAGGACTTTGGTCCAATCCTCTCATCCCCAGTGATTCTTCTGATGAAGATGAGGGGAATTTGAGACTAAAGGTACAAAAATTGTCACAAACATGCACCTATCTAGTCTCTAAGGTAGTCACTTGGAATCTCAGGTGACTACCCTGCAAAACAGGGTCAATGATCAGCAACTCCAGATTTCATATCTGCAGGAAAAACTAGCTGGGAGACCTTTAAGGAGAGCTCAACCAGGAACACAAGAACCTGTGGAAGTGATTGATTTATCCTCCAGCTCACCTATGCAAGTGGGTGATGCTACCAAAAAGGGGGAGAATGTTATCACAACCACAGAACCTGGGAGTTCTTCAAAAGAATGGACATAGAGGACTCACCATCCTCACTTGCTGTTGTGCATTCTCAGCAACTTCCTCAAGTTCACATTAATGTGGACTCTATAGACTCTCTCATCAGGAGTCTCTTTGAGGAAGGTATACCAAGGGCTGTCTCATCTCCACCACAGGAACTGGCAACTACATCATCAGATGGAGGTATGATGATGACAGAAAAGCCCTCATACTTCACAGAGTTCAAGGCCAACAAGAAATTTTTCAGTTCCAAAGCCTGAGCTTCTATGAAGGACTGGATTTAGTCAACATGCCACTTGTCAATCCAAGCAAATCAAGACAAGCTGACAGGCTGGCTCAAAGAATCCAAGACAGGATCCTTGCAGAGTTCTCTCTAAGAAGGAGACTTAGGCAATCAGGCAATGTCATCGGTCAACTGGATGTTGAGGTGGACCCTAAGATTAGTTTCATAGGGGAAACCTTGGCTGAAGGCCCAGTGGCAGAACCTGAGACCCTTGTCTCACCATCAACAACTGCTGCAGAGATCCAAACTCCATCTGAGACACCTGCTGGTGAAGGTGTTTCTCAGCCTCTCTCTGGCCAGAGCATGGAAGCTACACCAAGCAATGAAGGCCAAGCCTCAATCCACCTTGAGTCACAAAGGTCTGTTGGTGACAAAGGGAAAAGGATAATGACTCCTGAGGAAATTGAGGAGGAAGAGAGAGAGAGGAAAAGGAGGCTAAGGGGAGAAAGTTCTTCTGGGTCATCAAAATTCATGCAAGCTGCAATCAGGGCTGCCCCCAGACCAAATACTCAAAATGATGAACAAAGGGCAGTCAGGATTACTTATTTACAGACCAGGAACTATGATGTTGATGAAATCATCTCCCTCCCCTTAGAAGAGTTGAATGAACTGGCTGACATGGAAGTGTCAAGAGAGATAAAGGAGAAAGAGGATGCAAGGTTACTTCTCCAATTCAAAGAGGAGAGGAGACAGAAAAGACTTCACAAGCATACTCCCACTCTCTCTCCAGTTCAAGAAAATCCTGCACAGGAAGATGTGGCTCCACAAGAACCTCAGGTAGATAAGAAGAAGATAGAATCAAAATGATAAACTACCTGAGTGCCACAGGCTTCTATCAGGAAAATGTACTTCTTCCCTTGTCCTATGACTTCATTGAGTTCGAATACTTAAAGCAACTTGAACTTGAGCAAGTCAAAGAAAGAAAAAAACAAAAAGGAAGCTAAGGGAAGAAGCTGCAAAGTCAAGAGTCATCATTCAAAAGAATGCAAAGAAGTCTGCTGACAGACAAAGAATGGTGAGCTTCTTGAAGCTGTATGGATTCTCCGGAAGGAGACTTGGCCCCATGTCTCTATCCACTATGGATGAACATATTAGGGTGATCAAGCAGAAGATTAAAAGTGGAGAACTCATTGACTTGCACTCTCTTCCAAGTCAAGTCCCACCTGAAGTGGAGGTCAAGTTTGAACAACCAGAGACACCTCAACCAGCACCTCCAGCTGAGCCTCAGCAAGCTTCATCTTCTGATCCTAGGCAGGGTCAAACTCCCTCTCCTTCTGAACCTGTGAGGGAGGAACACCAACTGAGAAAGACACTGATGATCAACATGGTGCTGCAGACCAGTGTTCTCAGTTAAAGACATCCAAGAGGAAGAAGAAAATGGCTTCTAAACCAAAGATAAAGAAGAAGCGAATGTCATCTACCTCTACACCCCAGGCTGAATCAGATCAACCTGAGGAAGTGCATGATGAGGCAGCCCAATCAACTCCTATGCAAGTGGCTCCTCTAGCAACTGAGACACCCATCTTATCCTGGACTTACTCTACCAATCCAGAAAGATGGAATGTTATCAGAGATCAAGGTGTTGAAAATGTCTACTCATGGCAAGACATAATCAACTTACCTCTGCATGATCTCTTTGAAATGAGAAGATACTATGAGAGTCTTGATGATCCTGACCATCAAATGAAGAAAGGAATGGTCTTGATTGTTCTGAAGACTACAAACATTTAAAGATCTTCTAAGTGTTTTGGTAGCATCAGCCTAGGGGGAGTTTGTAAGGATTCCTGAAGTCTGATGCAACCCAAAACTGCCTAAGTGTTTCAGCAACATGCACTAAGTACTGAAGTGAAGAATGCTTCGGAAGAATTACACAAAGCATTAGAAAATACTCTAAGTGTAATATCTTCCGAAGCCAAGACCAATATCTTCCGAAGCCAAACATGAAGTCTTCCGAAGCTTCAAGAGACAAAGTCTTCCGAAGCTTCACTCTATGAAGACAGATTTCTTCCAAAGACTTTTAGTACACATGCTTTATCTGATGTACTATTCCATAAAGCACCTTTTCCGCTGCGTCTCTGATAAGTCACCAACTTACAAGAGTTGGTGAAAAGGTCCATGCTTTTGGTAACTGTACATTGAGGTCTTGAGTCTGAAACTTTCCACTTTATGTACTTTATCCTTTTTATAATGTATAAGGATGTGAGCTATGGCATGTCATAGTCACAAGGTCAAAAGGCAGATATGCCTTTTGATCCTACAATTGATTTTGTTAGTGTCTAGTCAATTGTATCCAGCTGGCTTTCAAGTATAGCCGGCTGTAGGTTGTAGTATAAGTATTCCAAGTTCTTGTATCTTTCTTTATGCTTTGTAACACTTGTAAAAGAACTTGAGAAAGCAATATACTGCTCCCTTGAAAACTATACTTTCTTGTTCTGTCTCTTGCTTTACTTGTGTTCTTTGTATCACCTTCGGTTACCTAGTTCACTGTTTGATTAAAAGTTTAGTTAATCTTCTCATTGTGTTGTTGTGTTGTAATTGTGTTCAAGCCCTTAAACGATCCTGCAAAATCTTCTAGCAAACTTGGACTCCTTAGAGTACTACATGTTCCCTAGATTTGTTCAATACATTCTTGACTGTGAACTGGGCTCATAGTTAAAGGGAACATGTAATACTCTTAAACTAGGACAGATGAAGCCCATCATCTTTAAAATCTTGAGAAAGCCCACTGTTGGATTCCGTGGGGTAGAAACAGCCCTTGTCCAAAAATGTTAGAGCTCATTACTAAGGTGACAACCTATGAGCACCAGCTAGTGTTGAACCCACACCTTCTACATCCCAATCACCTTAACAACCACAAATCACCCTCACCTACCAAAGAAAACACAAAAGAACCCCTGCTTAGTCTATGTAGACCCCTATATACTCACCCACACAGGAAGAAATAGACACTAGAGCTCCCATTTCTCCTGAGGAGCAAACCACTCTCATTCCTTTAATGATCAGTGCTGAGGTTCCTCATGCTCAGCCTGATGAGCTTATAAGCCTAAATGCCTTAAGCCATCACTTTGAGTCTCAACACTCAAGTGATCAACCTTGAGGAAACAGTTACCATCCATAGCCTTTGGAGTTAAACCAACCAATTCCCAACCTTGATTTTTATACTGATGAAGATTTAGGTTTTAGTGAGTACCATGATTCTCTCTTTTATTCCACTACTCAAAGAGAGATGAGTGCTCCTGAGTCTCCTATATCTAGCCCACATCAGTCACCCATTACTGAGGTGCACACATCTTAACCTATTCAAGATATCCACATGGAATAGGCTCTCACTTCTTCAAGTGATTCCATCATTAAGACCTCAACCATGGCAACTCTACCCATTGACACCTCAACTAAGTCTGCTAATGAGGAGAGGAAATCCAATAGCCAAAAACCCGAAGCTTGTGATGAGAGGGAGGACTCTGGTCCAATCATCTCATCCATGATTCTTCTGATGAAGATGAGGGGAATCTGGGACTAAATGTGCAAAAACTATCAAAAATATGCACCTATTTAGTCTCCAAGGTTAGTCATCTTGAATCTCAAGTGACTACCTTATCTCAGGGAAAAACTAGCTGGGAGACCTTTAAGAGGAGCTCAACCAGGATCATAAGAACCTGTAAGTTTGATTGACCTAACTCTTAGCTCACCTATGCAAGAGGGTGATGCTACCAAAAAGGGGGAGAAACTCATTACAATCACAGAACCTAGGAGTTCCTCAGGGATTATGGACATTGACGACTCACCATCCTCACTTGCAATTATGCATACTGAGCAACTTCTTCAAGTTCACATTAATGTGGACTCGATAGACTCCTACATACAAAGTCTATTTGAGGAAGGAATACCAAGGGCAATGTCATCTCCATCAACTTCAAGTCACATCATTGGGTGGAGATATGACAGCAACAAAAGACCCCTCATCATTCTTAGAGTTCAAGGACACACAAAGTCTTTAACTTTCATACCTTAACCTTCTATGAAGGTCTGGATCTAGTAAACATGCCAAAGAATCCATGATAGGATCACTGCAGAGTTCAGCTTCAGAAGGACAGGTAATGCCATCGGTCAACTGGATGTTGGGGCAGACCTTAAGATTAGTTTCATAGGGGAAAACTTGACTGAAGGCCCGGTGGTAGAACCTGATAGCCATGTCTCATCATCATCAACTGCTGCAGAGATTCATACGCTTTTTGTTGGTCCATGTGATCGATGAACAGTATAATTGATAGGATAATTTGATCAATATCAAACACACAATCCAAATAACAACAACTGAGAAGTGAATATGAAGAATCAAGACATAATTGGTACTCAAATGAACAAACTCACTCAATAACAATAAGCACAATTGTATTTCAATGAAGTAACTGCTTAGAAATGGTAGCTGCAACAGAATTCCACGATTAGGTTTTGCAAGCTTGCCGTACAAAGTGAAATGACAATAGTATATATAGTAGTCATAGATTCGCTGACAGTTTCGCTACCAGCGAAACTGTCATGCCGAAACTATAGTTTCGCCCGGCAGAACACAAGTTCGCCGGGTAAACCAAAACAGCAAACTGTGAGCGAATGTATAGATTCGCTCATAGTTTCGCTGGACTTCCAAAACTGCTAATTACAAACAAAATACAAAATGAAACTAACAAAAGTCCTATTACAATGTAAAGTAAACATCTATACTAAAGTGAGTCCAACCTAACATGATCTTCAATACTCCCCCTAGGTTGGACCTCACTATCTTCATTTCTCTTGATTTGACTCGTCGGCTCCGGTTTCCTTTGCTGCTATTGGTCTATCTTCATCACCTCCCGCAACAACATCTCTACAAGCTTCAGCCACTGATCTTCCAAGGTTAGTTCCTGCATCACCAGCTTCCTCAGAATGACCACTAGCTCTAGCAAACTGCCTGGTCATGTCTTGAACATCCATGGCAAAGTCATCTTGTTCTCTCACCTTTTCAGCCAAACTCTTTACCTCCGCCGTACTCCTCTTATTTAGTTTGCAACATTCATAAACAAGCTTGCCTCTTTTCGTGTTTCCTCTCCTGCCCCAGCCTTAATCTGATTTTCACAAAGAGTCAAGAGATCTTCATCACTGAAGCTGAATAATTCCATCGGGTCAAACACCCTAAACTCTTTTCCGTGTTTGGCTCTAATCACCGCCTCGCCAGTGTTATTATCATAAAACCACTTTTCAAAGTCCTGTAAACGTTGGGGAAGAGGATCAGCCAATCTTACCCTGTTTACAGTCTTTGGTGGTTTGACTCTCAAAACAATCCTCCTTTGCCAGTCTCCCAGTCTTTATCTTTCTTTGATCTTTTTCGTTCAGCCTTCATGTATCCAAATGACTCAAAATTATCATTAAGTCCATTTTTAATTTCCTTCTCAAGAAATACTGCCTTTTCACTTAAATGAGCATTAATCAAAGGCAAAGTGGCCAACCGTCTCAGATCCTATTTGGGCAAGGTCTTAAAAGCCTTCCTCTTGAGCATGTAGCTTATATTACCTCCTCTTCTTTTATCATAAACATCTTTAAACTAGGATTATAACACCAACTTATTATCTTCTTGTCTGCCTCTTTCCTGCTTAACCTTCATATTTTGAAACAAAGGAGTAAGTTCTTCAGCCTCCTTCTCCTTCACCAACCAGTCACTCTTATCCATCTCAAACACATCTGCTTCATCACCTCCCTTCTTAGCAACATACACCAGTGGTCTCTCATCTACTTCATAAAACTCTGGTTCAGAATCATAATCAACCAATTGCTCATCCTCCTCTTCTTCATCAATCAAACTTTTCCTTTATCAAACATTCCCTCAGTGGTAGCAGTAACAACCACTTCTTCACCCACACTATCCTTATCAAAATCAAACTGTAGGTTAACAAACCCTGCTTCAATAATATCATCATCCTCATTTCTTGCAGCATCTTCTCTTGGGATCTCTTGTTCCCCTACTTCAGTATTAGCTGCTCCAGAAGTGCCCTCTCCTACCTTGGATGAAGTACCCACATTCAAGAATGAGTACTTAGATATATCAGTCATATCATCTAACTCAGATTGAGTTAGTTGACTAGGTAGGCCAACAGCAGCTTTCATCTGAGAAATTTTTTCAAACAATCTCTTAATCAAATTATTCTGGTCAACCAACATCTTTTTCATTCCTTCAATTACCTCATCCTTCTGTTTTTCCCTAATCTCCTGATTCGTCAGTTTATTCTTTATCATACTCAACTATTGGCCAATGAAGTATTTAGACTACGAATAACATCCTCATCAAGACCAGCACTAGCCTCTTTCCCTGCTGTGAAACCCTCGTGTTGATGTTTTGATCTCCGTTCAGGCTCAACAAAGTCAGTTTTCTTTTTAGATCTTCGTTCTTTCTCCACCCTTATCTCCTCTGCTTGTGCATCTATATCTTCTTCCAAAATCATAATCTTTCTCTTTTGCATATCTCTTTCTCTTCTTAGCTGCATCAGCTTGTTGCACCCTTGTTTCCTCAGTCCTTTTGTTTTCAGACTCATCGACCCGTCTGATATAATTCCAGCGTTCTGGAGGGTACTTATTTTCCCAGAGATGGGTGATTTTACCACTAAAATCATGGCGGATAGCACAGCAATAGCAAATATCCAGGGTTCATCTGCACTAATCTCTTGACTTCACCATGTTTAGGAACATCAGGAATAAGATCATCAATAATCATCTGAATAAAGCGAGGATATAACAACCATTTATCCTTCTTCACAGCCATCACATTCTCTGCCATACACGCAAAGATCAGTCTAGCAATGTTTGCTTTCTCCCCTTTACAACATATCACCATAGCTTTGGCCCAGTCAAGATTAAGTCCATCGGATCCACCCTTACGGTGATCTAAGCACATAATAAAAACATGAGCTATATATCTCCATTCCTTAGATAAAAAAGACTTTTTAATCTCCTTCCACGAACCAAAAGCTGTCCCTCATACCCCATTTGTCTGAAAGCTTGGAATACTTCAGACTCCGTCATATCCACTTCATCACCAGTATCATCTTCTAGTCTAAGAATCCTCGACACGCTCTCAGCAGTAATAGTTATATCATGATCAATCACTCTAGCTGTGATTCTCTGTACATCTCCTCCAGTGTTGTATTCTGCTGATCTCCAAAAATCTCTAATATTAAGATCATAGATAGTGGGTGAGTGAGAGATAGCATATGCAATGGGTGATCTCTGAAGCCATCTAATGCAGTCACGAAATCCGACCGCCTTTGGAAGAGTATCGTCTAATATGGCAGTGATGTTATTCCTGTCATCAAACTTGAGATTCGCCATGATAACCTTAGAAGAACAACAAATAAATTTGAATAAGAAATACTGAAAATAAGAAAATAAAACAAAAACAAAAGAAACAATCAATTTCGGCAAGCGAAACAATAGTTTCGCTCACTAAGACATGATAGTTTTGCTGAATCAAAGACAATTTCGACAAGGAAAACAAACAGTTTCGACAAGCGAAACTACAATTTCGCTCATTGAAACTGTTGTATTTTCACAGAACAAAAATTAGTTTCGAAAAGATTAGAATGAATTATAGTAGTTCGCAATTAGTTTCACCAAAAATTATTTAGTTTCGCTATTACAAATTAGTTTCGCTGACATAAGAAAATACAAGCGAAACTGTGTAAATTAAGATCAGTCATTGCGAAATTAGAGAAGATATGGCGAAACTGCTAAGTTTGCTTGGACAGCATAACTTTACAGTTTCGCAGAAAAGATGTGAACTTTCGTTCATTTCGCAGAGAAATTAGTAGTTTTGCTAATCGAACAGCGAAACCACCGAAGAGACACAATCTAGATAACTTAAGAATAGACTATTTAATCCAAATTAGAAAGTGAATCAGTGTTCGAAACTCACATACGAAGTGAATCTCACGAAAAATCAGTCCAAATCACAAACACAAGTCAAAATCGCCTTAAAAGTTACGGATAAACCCTAAAAGTGAAACTGAGCGATTGTGCGAAATTATGAGAGAAAATTCGCAAACATGACTTATATAGCAAATAGTTTCGCAGAAAGCGAAACTATAAATTCGTCTGGAGAATTTACAGTTTCGCCCAGTGAAACTGTAATTTCGCTAGGATGTAACTGATTAACAACTTATTAGCCAACCTAGCGAAATTGTAGTTTCGCTTTGTGAAATTATTAGCGAAAGAATACTTTCGCACCTTTTATTTTATTATTTATTATATTATTTATTATTATTATTAATTTTTTTAAATTATAATACTTAAGGAAGCACATCTAAAAATGAGATCTAAAATAATCAGGATCACATTCTCTAAAATTTTAGAACATAAAGATGATCAAAAAAATCATCTACCAGTCATGAGATCATACTGAATACAAGATCTGATCACAATCTGCACAGAAACAACTGAAATTAGAACAAATCAATAACGATTGCTGATATAATTGTCCACTTAAACTCATGCCTTATCCTTTTTCGAACAAAGCTTATGATTCATTTAAGGTTCGATTAGATGCTTTAAAATGCAAGACCACAATCATTTGGTAAAAACACCTCACCCAACCTCAGGATTTCTTGAATTATGAATCAATCTTCAAAGAACAAGTTTGTGAATTAGTGTGCAAATGATTATCAACAGAATATTTCATTCTGAGAGAAATTCATCGATAAGATGATTTGACATAATTATATCAAAATGGTGAGAGCTCCAAATCTATACTCACGTATAACAGAGGGAGATAACCATTTGAACATGTGCTTATGAGAGCTCCAGGTCAGTACTATCGTACAGCGAGGAGATCATCACTCCAGGTCAGTACTCACGTACAGCAGAGGAGATAAGCACAGACACAAGACATCTTGACACTAAATATACCAGTAGGGATGATGACAAAACAAAGCAAAATGAACGAAGATTCATTCTCAATCCAATTTTGTCAGGACTCAATTTTGTGCAATCCAAAACGATTGAGTAAATCCAGACATCTTAAGCATAAAGTTTAATTTAATCAAAAAGCTGTTGTCTACTTCATTCGTCAGGCAGAGTCTATCAAGCATATCGTTAAAGAATCTGATCCATTTCCTTTTTTTTAATGTGAAACTGAATCCTGTAACAGTTACTATCATTTTCATAGAAGTACTGGTCATGTAAATAAAAATTTTAGAGAATATACAATCATTTCTCATCATGTTAAATTCCAATCTCAGAATAATGATATTACTCCCCCAATTTTTATTTTCATATTTCTATTTATCAATGAATTTTCATTTAATTAATTTTTATATGTTTGTTATAAATTTTTTTTTAATTTTTTTAATAAAGAAATAGAAAATGAAAATTTTTAAAAAGATATTACCCAAGCATAGAAATCAATTCATAAAAACGAGGTTTATCAAATGTTTTTGTGAAAGATTAGCTTTTGATTTTTTGTATCGATGGGTATAATATTAATGAAACCTTCTCTTGAGCATCACAAATAGCATGGATTCGTGTTTCAATATGCTTTGTGGGGAATGATGAATGGGGTTTTTAGCAATTCCAATGGCAGCCTCATTGTGGCAGAATAAAGGTGTATGAAGGAAATTAATCCCATAATCAATCATTTGATGTTGGATCAAGAGAACTTGAGAGCAGCAGCTGGAGGCAGCAATATATTCAGCTTCCCCTGTAGAAAGAGAAACAGTAGTTTGTTTCTTGCTCTGCCAGGATACCTGACAATTTCACAAATATTGACAACCTCCAGACACAGTTTTCTGTTTAACCTGCAACCATTGGAATCACTATCAGAGTAAGCATGTAAATCAAAACTTCCACCATACGGATACCACAACCCGAGACGAGACGATCCTTTGAGATAACGAAATATTCGTTTGACAGCTTTCTCATGAGATTCCTTTGGAGTCGACTGATATCTAGCACAGTAACCAACAACGAAAGTGATATCAGGACGACTTGCAGTAAGATACATGAGAGAGCCAATCATAGACCGAAAAAGATGAGGATCAACTGGTTTGCCATTTTCATCTGGAGTTAGACATGTCTGAGCAGTAAAAGGACTCATCTCAGTAGACGCATCATCCATCTTAAATTTCTTCAGAATATCTTTAATGTACTTTTCTTGATGAATAAGAATTCCTTCTTTCTGTTGTTCAACTTGCAATCCAAGAAAGAAACACATTTCACCCATCATACTCATTTCAAACCTTTGGCTCATCACGTCTTCGAACTCTCTACACAATTGAGAGTTTGTAGATCCAAAAATAATATCATCGACATACACTTGAACAAAGATCATTTCACCATTCACCTCTCTTTTAAAGGTCATATCAATGGTACCACGAGAGTAACCATTGCTTAGAAGATATTGCGTAAGAGTCTCATACCAGATTCTGGGTGCTTGATGAAGACCATACAAAGATTTATCAAGTTTATACACTTTATCAGGAAAATCAGGATCTTTAAAGTCTGGTGGTTGACACACATATATCTCCTCATCAATGTCTCCATAGAGAAAAGCACATTTCACATCAATCTGGTAAACTTTGAATTGTTTATGAGCAGCATGAGCAAGAAATATTCTGATTGCTTCAAGACGAGCAATTGGAGCAAAGACTTCTGTATAATCAATTCCTTCTTCTTGAGCAAAGCCTTGCCTACAAGTCTAGATTTGTTGCGCACCACCACACCCGATCATCTGGTTTGTTCTTAATACCCATTTTGTACCAATTGGATATTGTTGGGAGGTAAATCAACTAAGGTCCAAATCTAAAGCTTTCTAAACTGTTGAAGTTCCAATTGCATAGATTCTACCCAACAAGGATCTTGTAGAGCAACATGAACATTTTTTAGAATAATTTGAGAAATAAAGCATGAGAAAAGACAAACATTAATCAGACCAGATTGACTTCGCGTGCGAACACCACAAAAAACAGATCCAATCACATTATCGAGCGGATGATCTTTCAAAGTTTTGTAATCACTTGAAGAAGGAAGATAGTTGACGAAGTATCATCCATGTCCGGAGAAAGATTAGATGAAGGTGTATCAATGACAGGTGTGAATCCGGTAAGTTAGGAGATGTAGGAGATAAAGAATCAGATAATGGAGTTTGATCAGGCATTGGAGATGATGAGTTGACATCAGTTGAAACAGCATCATTTACTAGCGGGATGGATGGAACAGATGATGGAGATGATGGAATAATATTCGTTTGAGTACTTGAATTGATGTATCATCATCGAAAACTGGCAAATTAAATGAATTGAACACAGTATTGGAGTCAAAGAACCATGCAGGTTAGATTTCACTTCAGAAGGATTGGATTCTTGCTAATCAACATAGAATGACTCTTGAACATACGTGTTCTCTTGTTATAAACTCGGTACGCCTTTTGTGAAGAAGAGTATCCAACAAAATAACACTCGTCAGAAACAACACCAATTTTTGTCTTTTGAGATTGAGTATTCAGAAGAGTACAAGAACATCCAAATGGTCGAAAGAAATCAATTAGTGGCTTCCTCTTATGAAAAGTTCATAAGGAGTCTTCACTTTATCTTTCACAATTAGCACCTGTTTAGAACATAAGATGCACAATTAATAGCTTCAGCCCAGAAAATAATGGGTAATGAGGATTCTATCAACATTGTACGAGCAACTTCCACAAGAGTGCGATTCTTTCTTTCTGCAATACCGTTCTGCTGGGGTGTTCTTGCGCACTAAATTGTCTCACAATCCCTTTTTGAGCACAAAATGAATCAAGAATCTGATTTTTAAATTCAGTGCGTTGTCACTTCTTAATCCCATAACTCTTCTCTTACTGACTGATCAATAGAAATGATTAATTTCTGCAATTCCTCTGCAACTTCACTTTGGTGTGCAAGAAACCCACCCATGAAAACATGAGAAATCAACTGTAACAACAAGACAAAAAGATTTTTAGCAATTGATTTAACACTAATTGGCCAAAATAAATCAGTATGTAACAACTCAAGAGGACATGATATGCTATTTAAAAGTTTGGGCTTATGAGGTTTCTTATGTTGTTTCCTTTGGCACATGCCATGCATTTTTCAGTAACAGAAAAATCTTTTAAAGGAAGTCCTCTAACAAGATTGTTCTTGACTAATTATAATTATCTTAAAATTGACATGGCCTAAGCGACTATGCCACAAGAGTGACTCAGACATTGATGCTTTTGAGAGAAGACAAGTTGCAGTAGCCTTTGACTCATTTGAATTCATATCAAGAAGATATGTATCATGTTTCCTTGGAGCACGCATGAGAATTAAATCCTCTGGAATAGCTATCGCTGATTTTAAAAATAAACATTCGTCAGATTTAAATAGAACAGGAATGTCTTTATCACAAATTTGAGAGACACTCAGAAGATTAAAAGCCAATTCAGGAACATGGTTGACTTTTTCTAGAGTAAGAAACCATTGGTAACTTCTCCTTGTCCAATCATTTTTCCACCCTTCTTATTTCCAGCAAATGCCACATATCCTCCATCTATAATCCGATATTGGTCAACAAATCCTTTAATCCCGTCATATGCTTGGAACATCCGCTATCAACATGCCACAGACTGTGTACAATCTTTGAAGAGGATCCCTGAAATGAATTAACAAATCATTTAGCCAGGAGCAATAGGGACCCAAGATTGAACAACTTTTGTTTTTAAAGAAGCAGATTTTTACAAAAGAAATTATTAACCAATTTTGTCAATTTATCCCAAAAAAATTCCTATTAGAGGATCTTTGAATCAAAGGGCAATTTTTGAGAAGATGATCCTATTCACCACACCTGAAACAATGATGTTTGAATCTAGGTCGATGATGTGATGCGGTAAAAATAGGATCAATAATAATCTCCTCATCAGATTCAGACAAACTAGAATCAACATCACTGAATGTCTCATACATCTCATGATGTTTTTGTTATTTGAATCAGAGTTCTTCTTGTCAAAATCAAAACGTGATTCTTCTGACAAATCAGTAAAACTCGTACCATTGGTACCAGTGTCAGATAAAGACGAACTACATTTTTCTGATAATGTCATATTTAATGGTATGAAAGATGGAATAGGTTGAGAAAAGAACTTTTCAAAAGAATTAATTTTAAGTTGCTCAGTTGTTTTAGGAGAAACATCAGATTCATTGCATTCATTACCAGAACAAAAATCATCACTATCATGATTTGAAGTACAAGATGAAATAGAACTATCAAGAGAACATGAGACATCAAATCTGTTACATTTGAACTAGAAACAAACACTGAATTTAAACTAGACTTATTATCTAAAATAGACTGCTGATTGTCAGGTGTACTAGAACTAGTCCATCCAGCCCACTAGTTGGTCCATAGTCGTAGTCTTCACGAATGTACTTAGAGTTATTCCCGACTAAACCTGCAGACATACAGTCAGTATCTGATTTGATTAAATCATTAGAAGGATGAGGAACAGGCATAGGAGAATAACAGTATGTACTAGGAGGAGGATAAACCTGTACATTTTCATAACCCAAACCTGTTTTAATTCTTGCTCCCCGTTGAGATTTACAAAGATCATCATGTTTCATTCCAGAAATAGTCCATTTATCTAACTTTGACTGAAGTTTGCTTGCTTCAAATTCAGCAAGAGCAACCGTTCAGTCAAGTATTAACCTTTACATTTCTTTCTAAAACAATTCTTTTTAAATGATCAGTTTCTTTTAAAGCCTCATTTAATTTCACAAAATATTTTGATTCATTCATTTTAAGTTCATTATTAATTCGTTTTAAATCCTTTTCATTATCAATAACGATTAGCCTTATAAATCCCAAAAAGTCTAATTTTGAAAGCAGATGAGCACATATCCTGTATTACCTCATAAGGAAGTCCCATTACCATCCTTTCGGCAGCTAAAGCTTTATCGCACATGCATGCTGGGGTACTTGATTTCCTTTCCTCAACAGTAGCGGCCGCATCATCCTTCTCTTTTTCGTTCGCAGCTTTTGAATTCCTTTCTTCATCTGAACCTGTAATTTCCTCTTTCTCTCCTCTCCATCTGCCTTCTCTTCTTTCTCCTTTACTGAAGATTCATTTGCTCCTTTGAATTCCTTGAACAGCATAAATCCATCTTTATCAACTTCCATCTCATCACTTTCCACAACCTCAGCAACTAACGCGTGATTTATCTTAGATCTTGTTTCTTCCACCTCCACACTCCAGTCAAAGTTTGAGATCAAAGCTGACTCCTTTTTTGAATTCCTTCTTCCTTTTCTTTCTCTGCTGTCAATCTTGGTACTCCAGTGTTACTAGATCTGTGACAATTAGTAATGGACATTCACGTTTAAAATGTCCCAATTGTTTACAGTTAAAGCACCTCAATTTTGACTTATCAAATCCTAGTTTTGAGGTAGATGATTGACCACCAAAGTTCTTTCTTCCTGTTCTTTCCATGAATCTCCTGGCTCTTAAAGTTAACATCGCCATTTGCCATTGAATGTCAGTTTCTTCTAAATCATCAGGATCAACCTGATACATATCCTCCATAGTCATTCCTTTACCTTTCAATTCACTAGCAACAAGAGCTTCATAGCTCTGAACAAACATTCCAAAAAGAGCCATTGTTTCAGATGAAATTGAAGTTTCAGCATTCACCTTAGAATTTCCCGATTCTTTTCCATCATGATTACTACCACTCGAGAAATTACTTGTATTGCTCCCTCCTTGAATTGGATTTTGAATGTGAGAGTTTGCAGCGGATGACAACAAAGCAGCATTTTGAGAAAAACTAGATGTGGGCATCATAGTCTGGTTAAATTCTCTTCTTTTCATATCCAACTCAAAAGATTTCAACTTGTTAATGATATCCATCAGCTTATAATCTGTAAAACCTCTTTCTTGTTTGAGCATCCTCACTTGAAGACTCCACTGTGGTGGAAGAGAATCGAGAAGCCTGTTAACTTGTTCACTGTTGGAGAGTCTTTCATCATACTTCTTCAGAGTGCTTGAGACGGTTAAGAAACGATTTGTCAGATTTGTCAAACTTTCATTCTTGTATCCTACAAACGAATTGAACTCCTTTTCAGCTTGAATACTCTTGTCTTTCACCAGATCTGCATTCCCATCATAGAATTCACAGAGAGCATCATAAAGGGATTTAGCATTTTTATGCTCTGCAAAACGATTGTAGATATCTGGAGCCAAGCAGAGAGTTAGAGCACCAAAAGCTTTTTGATCATGATCAATCAGTTTCAGATCTCTTTCAGTATAAGAAGATGGGTCTTTGTTCTGAGAAACGACATCACCAACCATAACCGTAGGTATATGAGGACCTGAAATAATCGATTCCCATTGATTATGATCTGTGTAGAAAAAGAAAGCTTCGAGACATCTCTTCCAATCTTCAAAATTATCTCCATTAATGAGTCTTGGAGGTCTATTAGGAGCAACACTTTCAAGATCCGCAAGTGTAAGAGTAGTTAATTTCGACATGATAGTTTTGGCAGAAAAATTGATAATTTCGCTGACAAATTCGCTAACAAATTCGCTGAAAGAGGTGACTTGGCTAACAGTTTCGCTGAAACAATACTATCGCAGATACTTTCTCAAAAACAGACACTTTCACTTGCAATTTCAGCAGCACTTTCACTGAACAGAGACAACAATTGCTTAATTTCGCTGCTAAATTCGCAGAAACAAGCTTGAACTTTCGTTCAAAAATAGATTCGGCAGCAATTTCGCTTGATGATTGGTCAAAAACACTAATGAACTTTCGTTCAAGGGAATACTTTCGCTGAAACTCTAGAAAACAACTTCTGATCCAAAATAACTCATAATTTCGCTGAATGAAGATGACAGTTTCGCTGTAAGAACAGTAATTTTGCTGGTCGATCTCAAAACCCTTTTTCACCTTAAAATCAATCTGAAATCATCCAAATCTTAATGAATTTGAGATCTGATGATTGTAGAATCTTCCTCAATCAAGAACAAGCATAATTCAATCAATTTCCATGCCAAAAACAGCTGATAATCCAATGAAAATTGATTGAAACTAGATATTGACCAAAACCACAAAAACTCAACATCAAGAGCACTAAGGCTCTGATACCATATTGTTGGTCCATGTGATCGATGAACAGTATAATTGATAGGATAATTTGATCAATATCAAAACACAATCCAAATAACAACAATTGAGAAGTGAATATGATGAATCAAGACATAATTGGTACTCAAATGAACCAACTCACTCAATAACAACAAGCATAATTGTATTTCAATGAAGTAACTGCTTAGAATGGTAGCTTGCAACAGAATTCCACGATTAGGGTTTTGCAAGCTTGCTGTACAAAGTGAAATGACAATAGTATATATAGCAGTCATAGATTCGCTGACATTTCGCTACCAGCGAAACTGTCATGCCGAAACTATAGTTTCGCCCGGCAGAACACAAGTTTGCCGGGTAAACCAAAACAGCAAACTGTGAGCGAATGTATAGATTCGCTCACAGTTTCGCTGGACTGCCAAAACTGCTAATTACAAACAAAATACAAAATGAAACTAACAAAAGTCCTATTACAATGTAAAGTAAACATCTATACTAAGTGAGTCCAACCTAACATGATCTTCACTTTTTGAGACACCGCTGGTGAAGTGCTTCTCAACCTCTCTCTAGCCAGAGCTTGGAAGCTATACCAAGCAATGAAGGCCAAAGCTCTCTCCACCTTGAGTCACAAATTTGTGAATGACAAAGGGAAAATAAGATGACATCTGAGGAGATTGAGGAGGAGGAGAGAGAGAGAAAAGGAAGCTAGGGGAGAAAGTTCCTCTTCTGGGTCTACAAGACTCATGGAGACTGCTATCAGGTCTGCCCCAGGCCAAACACTCAGGATGATGAGTTAAGGGCAGTGAGGATAGATTACTTATAGACCAGGAACTATGACATTGATAATATCATTTATCTTCCCTTGGAGGAATTAAATGAACTGGTTGACATTGAAATGTCAAATGAGAAGAAGGAGGCAGAAGAGACAGAGCTACTGGTACAGATCAAATAAGAAAGAAGAAAGAAAATATTGTATAAGTATATGCCTACTCTCTCCCCAGTTCAAGAAAGTCCTGCATAGGAGGATGTGGTTCACAAGAACCTCAGGTGGATAGAGAAGAATATAGGATCAAAATGATCAACTACCTGAGTGCCACAAATCTCTATCAGGCCGATGCACTTCTTCCTTTATCCTATTACTATATTGAGTTTGAGTACCTTAAACAACTTGAACTTGAGATAGTCAAGGAAAGAAAAATCACTAAAAGAAAACTAAAGGAAGAAGCTGCAAAGTCAAGAGCCATCACCCAGAAGAGCATGAAGAAGTCTGTAGACAGGCAGAGGATTATGAGCTTCTTGAAGCTATATGGATTCTCTGGAAGGAGACTTAGCCCTATGTCTCTATCCACTATGGATGAACCAATCTAGGTAATCAAGCAGAAGATTAAAAGTGGAGAGATGATAGACTTACACTCCCCTCCAAGTCAAGCTCCACCTAAAGTGGAGGTTAAGGTTGAAACCTGAGACAACATAACCTGGACCTCCTGCTAATACTCAGTAAGCTTCATCTTCTCATCCACAGTAGGGTCGGACTCCCTCTCCTTCTGAACCTGTGAGAGAAGAAGACCCAACTGAGAAAGACAAAGAAGATCAATCACGTGCTGCAGGCCAGTCTTCTCAGTTATAAGGAACAAAAGGAAAGAAAAGGATGGCTTTAAAGCTAAAGAAAAAGAAGAAGAAAGAAACTTCCTTTTTAGAACCACAAGATGAGTCAGAATATCCCGAGGATGTGCAGCCATAGGATGCTGCATCATCTCCCAATCAAACAGCTCCTCTAGCATCAAGAAGACCCATCCTGTCTTGGACATAGACCACAAATCCACAATGGTGGCATGCCATTAGAGGACATGGCATTGAGAATGTCTACACATGGAAAAACATGTTCAAGCTGCGTTTGCATGATCTCTTTGATATGAGAAGACATTTTGATAGCTTGAGTGATCATGATCATCTCACGAAGAAGGGGATGGTCATTATCCTAATAAGGACTATCAATATCTGAGGTCTTTAAGTGTTTTGGTAGCATCATCCTAGGGGGAGTTTGTAGAGATTATAATGAAGAGGCTGATGCAACCCAAATACCCAAAGTCTTTCCTGCATACATGCACATAGGTACTAAAGGAGAATGCTTCAAAAGTTTCACACAAGAAACAGAAATATTGTAATTGTGAAATCTTCCAAGCTGAGACCGATATCTTTTGAAGCCAAGATGAAGTCTTCCGAAGCTTCAAAGACAAAGTCTTCCGAAGCCAACACTTGAAAAGAAATTTCGTCCGAAGACTTTTTGTATACATGCTTTATCTTTTATACTTTATATTAATTTTGATGCCTTTCTACTACAACTCTGTAAAGTCACTAACTTTCATCAGATGGTGAAAAAGTCCATACTTTTAGTAACTGTACATTGAGGTCTTGAGTCTGTATTTCTACTTCATGTACTTTCTCCCTTTTGTAATATATTAGGATGTGAGCTATGGCATGTCATAGTCACTAGTCAAAAGGCAATTTGCCTTTTGAATCTACAATTGATTTTGTTTTGTGTCTAGTCAATTGTATCTAGCTGGCCTTCAAAGTATGGTCGGCTTAGGATGTAGTATATGTATCTCAAGTACTTGTAACTTTCTAGTATGCTTTGTAACATTCGTAGTAGAACTTGAGAAGGCAATATACTATAATCTTGAAAACCATCTCGTTGTTTATTTTGCTATCTTGTTCTATCTCATATTTACTTGTGTTCTTAGCATCTTTTCTTAAGGGTTAACCAATTTCACTATTAGATTAGTTAAGTGTTCTTTACATTCCCCTCATTATGTAATTGTGTTGTATGTGTACACCCTTCACCGATCCTACAACAGTGCTTGTGGGTGATTTACAAGCGAAGTTTCTACCAAAACTACCATGGAACGAATGTTCAAGTTTGTTTCTTGCGAAAGTGTCGGTGATACTAAACTATTTCTGGCATTTGGCTAGCGAAACTGCTGCCAAAATGGCCTGCAAAACTACGACAACCAAGTGATACTAGTCTTCCTTGCAAAATTGTCTGCAAATTTACCAAATTTTCTACGAAATTAGTTCTTCACCAGCGAAACTAGTATGTCATTGATGACTTTCCTTACCCTTGCTAATCTTGAAAGTGTAGCTCCCAACAGACCTCCAACACTCAGAAACGAGGATCATGTCGAGGATTGGAAGAGATGTCTCAAAGCCTATTTGTTCTATACTAAGCATAATCAATGGTAATCTATCATTTCAGTCCTCACATACCAATTGTCACTGTTGGTGATATTGTATCCCAAAACAAGGACCATCCACATATAATTAGAAGGATCTGAAGCTGATTGATCAAGACTAGAAAGCTTTTGGAGCATTGACTCTTTGTCTCTCACCCGACATCTATAATCAATTCGCTGAGCATAAGAATGCTATGTCTCTCTTTGACGCTTTGTGTGAGTTGTAAGATGGTAATGACAAGTTTGTGAAAGACAATAGTGTTTAAACTAAGAAGGAATTCAACTCATTTTTGGGATACAAGAATAAGAGTCTCACAAATCTCACTAATCATTTTCTGACAGTATCAAGCACACTGAAGAAATACAACGAAAAGCTTTCCAATAATGAACAAGTCAACAGGTTGCTAGACTCTCTCCCACTCAATGGAGCCTACAGGTGAGACTACTAAAACAGGAAATAGGCTTCACAGATTACAAGCTTATAAACATCGTCAATTAGCTTAATTCCTTCTAGTTAGACATGAAAAGAAGGGAATTCAACCAAACCATGATGCCTACATCTAGTTTCACTCAAAATACTGCATTATTGTCTTCTGCTACAAGCTCTCCTATGCAAACACCTTGTCAAGGAGGAGTTAATACTGGTGATTTTTTTGGAGGTTATGGTAGTGTTGGGAGAGATCAAGCTAATTCAAAAGAAAATGTGGAAACTTCAATTCTATCCGAGACAATGACTCTTTTGGGTATGTTTGTTCAAAGCTATGAAGCCTTAGTGGTGGGGGAGTTGAAAGGAAAAGGGATGATGATGGAGGATATGTATCAGGTGGACATGATGATCTAGAAGAGACTGACATTCAATGGCAAATGGCAATGTTGACACTTCGAGCCCGGAGATTCATGGAGCACACTAGGAGAAAGAATCTTGGAGGTCAAAGCTCTAACTCCAAACTGGGATTTGATAAGTCTATGTTGAGGTGTTTTAATTGCAAACAGTTGGGTCATTTCAAACTTGAATGTCCATTGCCAATCGTCACTGATTCCAGTAATACAGGAGTTCCACGACTAACTACAAATGGGGGAAATAAGGATATGAGTCACAAAAAGGAGACAACTTTGATTTCAAATTTTGATTGGAGTGCTGAAGCTAAAGAGACGAGAGAAGAGATTAATCAAGTTCTAGTGGCTGAAATTGTGAAAGGAAAGGGAAAGGTGGATTTTGAGGATGAAGTTGATCTCTTTAGAGATCTTAGAAGTGAAGCCGAGGAGTCTGCAAAAGTGAAGAAGGATGAAAATTTGAAAGGAAATGAAACTGAGGAGTCGGTGAAGGTGAAGGAGGATGAGAGGGTGAAAGAAGGTAAATCTGAGGAATTGAGGAATGAAGGAATGAAGGAAGTCAACCTACTGAGCAAGGAAAAGAAAAAAATGATGTTGCTATCACTATTGAAGAAAGCAAGTCGAGTACTCTGATGTGCCAATGTTAGAAGGCCTTAGCAGCAGAAAAGGTGGTGATGAGAATTCCATATGAGGTAATTCAGGATATGTGTTCTTCTGCATGTAAAATTTGGTATTTGGGGTTTATAAAGCTAATCATTTATTAATTGAGAATGAGAAATATTTGTAAAATATTAATGAGGAACTTAAAGTAAACAAGTCTAAATATTTTGTTAAATTAAACAAGGCTTTAAAAGAGAATGATCACTTAAAACGAATAGTTTTTGAAAGAAATGTTGAGATTAATACTTTGACTAAAAGGGTTGCACTTACTGAATTTGAAAAGAGCAAACTTTAGTCAAAGCTCGATAATGGATAATATCAGGAATAAAACATGATCTATATAAATCTCAAAGGGGGCTAGGATTAAAACAGGATTGGGCTACGAAAATGCTAAGGTTTATCCTCCTCCTAGTATTTACTCTTATTCTCCTATGCATGTTCCTCATACTTCTAATGATTTTATCAAAACAGATACTAACAGTATGTCTACAGGTTTAGAAGGTGTAAGTCCTAAGCATGTTCGTGAGGACTACGATTATGGATTGACTAGCGGGCTTGGATGCACTAGTCTTAGTACATCTGAATCTCAACATTCTATGTTAGATCATAAATATAGTTTAAATTCTGTTTTTTTAGTGATTTTGTAATAGACACTGTCTCATGGTGTTCTCATGATATTTCTATCTTATCTTTATATTATTTGGATTGTGATCATGCTATTGTTTCTCATTATGTTAATAGTGTGAACCATAAAGAGTAATGAGAAAAATAAAACTAATTGTTTTGATAAATTCTTTTCTCATCCTATTCCATCTTTTACCCAAACGAATATTTCTTTATCAAATGAAAGGATATCGACTTCATCTAAAGCTAGTACAAGTACTACTTGTACTTCAGATGACAATTCATCTTCTTTGGTAAATAACCATTCCAGTTCAAATAAATACAGACCTCGAGGCATGTATGAGACATACATTGATGTAGATTTAAAATTGTCTCAATGTGATGAGGAAATGCATATTGATCAAATCCCTACCCATTACATAACAGACCTAGATTCAAAACCACACTGTTTTAGGTGTGGTAAAGATGATCATGTAGTTAAACATTGTCCTGAACTACATCATAAACATGTTCATAGGAATTCGTTTGAGAATAGATTGACAAAATTAGTTAATAATTTCTTTTGTAAGAAACATGTCTCTCCTAAACCCAAAGTTGTTCAAACTTGGGTTCCCATTTCACCTGGTTAATCGTTCTTTGATATTTTTGAAGGAGTCATCCACTAAGGTCGTAAACAGTGTATGGAATGTGGATAGTGGATGCTTCAGACATATGACAGGGCTCAAGGACTTATTGACCAATTATCGGATAATAAATGGAGATTATGTCGCATTTTCTAGCGACAAGAAAGGAGGGAAAATGATCGGTCAAGATGAAGTTTCCAATGGCTCTCTAACTTTAGAGAATGTCAATTATGTACTTGAGCTTGCATTTAATCTGTTGAGTGTCTCTTAGATTTGTGATGCAGATATTCCGGTCTTGTTTAAGTCCAATGAATGTCTCTTTCTCAAATCTAAGATTGATATTCTAGATGAGATAGTACTCATGCGGGCTCCAAGAAAGAATGACACATATCTTCTTGATATGGGTTCAAGGGAGTCAACATCTACCGTCACCTATCTCTTGTCCAAAGCTTCCACTTCTGAGTCTCTTTTATGGCATCATAGATTGGACCATGTTAATTTCAAAATTATAAGAAAATTAGTTGAAAACAATCTTGTTAGGGGACTACCTTTACAAGATTTCTCTGTGATTAAGAAATGTATGGCGTGTGCCAAAGACAAACAACATAAGAAACCACATTAGCCAAAACTTGAAAATAGCATAACTAATCCTCTCAAGTTGTTACACACTAATTTGTTTGGCCCAATCAGTGTTAAATCAATTGCTAAAAAATATTTGTCTTGTTATAACACATGATTTTTCTAGGTATTTTGGGTAAGATTTGTAGCTCACAAGGGACAGGTTGTTGAGGAGTTGCAGATCTTAATACTTTCAATCAAGACGATAAGAAAGAGGAAGTTTTGGCGATTCGAAGTGACAATGACGTTGAATTCAGGAATCAGATCATTGATTCGTTCTGTGTTGCCAAGGGAATTTCAAGAGCATTTAGTGCTGCGAGGACGCCTCAACAGAATGGTGTGGCTGAACGAAAGAATCTCACCCTTATTGAAGTTGCCCGTACAATGCTGATTGAATCCTCCTTACCCATCATCTTTTGGGCTGAGACGGTGAATTGTGCTTCCTACGTTCTTAATAGGGTGTTGATAGTCAATGATAAAAAGAAGTTTCATAAGAGAAAGCCTTTAATTGATTTCTTTGACCATTTGGCTGCTCGTGCACTTTATTGAATACTCAAGAGCAGAAGACAAAGTTTGGTGCCATGTTTGATGAATGTTACTTCGTCAGTTATTCTTCTTCAAAAAAGCATATCGCGTATATAGCAAGATAACACGATGACATGTGTATAACAAGATAACACGTATTCCTTTTTATGACAATACCGAAGAATACGTGTTATAGTGTTATAACAAAATAACATGTATATAACAAGAACAAACCCGATGATCATGGAATTATGGTTAGGAACAAGTCCCGATTGGTGGTCTAGGGCTTTGCTGAAGAAGAAGGGATTTACTATACCGAAGTATTTGCTCCTGTCGCCCGTCTTGAAGCCATGAGAATTTTCTAGCTCATGCAGCTCATAAGCAGTTCAAAGTCTATCAGATGGATGTCAAATGTGCATTCCTTTACGGAAACATTGACGAGGAGATTTATGTGTGTCAAGCACCAGGTTTTAAGGATCCCAAATTTCCTGATCAAGTTTACAAGCTTGATAAGTTTCTTAATGGTCTTCACTAGGAACCTCGGATCTGGTATAAGACTTTAACACAGTACCTCTTAAGCAATGGTTTTTCTCATGGCACCATTGATATGACTTTATTCAAGAGGGAAGTGGATGGTGAAATGCTGATTGTCCAATTTTATGTCCATGATCTTATCTTCGGCTCCACCAATCCACAATTGTATCAGGAGTTCGAGGAGGTGATACGTAATTGCTTCAAAGTGAGGATAATGGGGGAGATGTGGTTTTTCCTTAGGTTGCAGGTGGAACAAAAGTGAGAGGGAATTCTCATTCATCAAGAGAATTATGTTAAAGAAATTTTGAAGAAATTCAAGATGGATGAAGCTTCTCTTGAAATGACTCCATTTAATGCTATAAAATGCCTCACTCCTATGAAAACAGGACACCTGTTGATCCGCATCTCTACATATCCATGATTGGTTCCGTTATGTATCTTACAGCAAGTCGTCCTAACATCACCTTTGTTGTAGGATATTGTGCTTGCTACCAATCTTCCCTCAAAGAGTCTCGTGAAAAGGCTGTAAAACGAATCTTTCGTTATCTTAAAGGCTCTTCTCGTTTAGGACTTTGGTATCCTTATGGTGGGAATTTCGATCTACATGCCTATTCTTATAGTGATTCTAATGGTTGCAGGTTAGACAGAAAATCGGTTACTGGACGATGTCAATACTCGGGCAATTGTTTGGTTTCATGGCAAAAGCAAGAAACAACCCACTGTTTCTCTCTCTATGGGAGAAGCAGAATACATTGCTGCTTCGAGCTGTTATTCACAAGTGCTCCACATACAGCACCAGATGATTGACTATGGGATCAACTTTCTCCATACACTGTTGTTCTGCGACAACAAAGCGGCCATTGGCATTGCCAAGAATCCTATCCATCATTCCCGAACTAAGCACATTAAGACACAGATTCATGCGATCCATGATGCTCAGAAAATATGTTTTATTGATATTATTCCAATAAACACAAAAAATCAAAAAGCGGATCTTTTCACTAAAACATTTGAGAAAGCTCGCTTTATGAATTGATCGTTATGTTAGGTTTAATATCATTTTAAATCCATTTTTCTTTCAAATATTATTTGTATATATTGTTTATACTTCAATTTTATTTTCATTCTTTTTAGTTCATCTGTTCGCTTCATTATTCTTCATCACTTTTCACATAAAATATTTTTATAAAAAAATAAAAATAATAATAATTATTATAAAAAAATAATATATATATATATATATATATATATATATATATTATATATATATATATATATAATATATATATATATATACAATAACATGTGCTTTAGTAAGAAATTTCTACATCTTGCTTATTCGTATAAATTTCGGGGAAGAATATATTAAATGTTTTTCCTGTTTTCCTTTGCAAAATATATACTAAGAAGCCTGAACGATGTAAAGGAAGTTGATAGTATTATGTGGGATATGTTTGATAGGTTTAGCCAGAAAGCAAAGTAAATAGTAACTCATAGCTTGATGACTCAGATAATCCCTTTGATATTTTTGGCCTTCACAAAGATTCAAGTCCTTGTTCAAAAAGGGTTGAGAACGTGATATCTTTGTTTTGACTTATTCTTATCTAAAGTATCTTTGTGTCAAACCATTCCACCCTATCTCAAGAGCTATAAGCTTTTTCATCTTTGTACCTAAGATGCTCTCTTCTATATTCCTCTTGGTGCTTATCTCCTCTGCTATGTGTCAACATTGACTTGGAGTGAAGATCGGCTCTGATGTACGATAGTACTAACCTCGAGCTCTGATCGAGACAATATGATGATTTTCTTTGTTATACGTAAGTTTAGACCTAAAGCTTTCATCTACAATACTCAATTGAAAAACTCCTCTATTATACGTAAGTATAGACCTGGAGCTCTCATCATTTGATGTTTATAACGGCTCTGCTTCTTATGAAATATGATCTATGATTCTTTTGAGAGGAAGAGCCATGCAGAGCATGTCATTCGTTCAATTTTAAAATTTTAGGTTTCCAGCGAAACTATAATTTCGGTAGTAGTTTCGCACGGCGAAATTGTAGTTTCGCTAGTTCTTTTGCAAGTGGCATGATCAGTTTTGTCTAGAGTTTCATTTGGCGAAATTGTATCTTCACTTGGCAAAACTATAGCTTCACTGCCTGCGAAACTATGTGCTATATAACTCATTTTGCGAAGTTGATTTCTCATTTTCGCACATTTGTTTGGTCTGCCCTTCTAGGGTATCTTTGTAGTCTTCTTTGGCAATTTTGATTTATAGTGGTTTCGATTCTTGTTTGATCCTTCTTTCTTGTTGGCAAGTGGGTTTCAAACTTAGGACCTTAGTTTAATCTTGGTTTTCTAACAACATTATGGTTTATTTGATTGAGACTCTTCGGTACCTTCACAGTTCTTACTGCGAAAGTCCATGATAGTCTAGCGAAAGTGAATGAAAGTTCATAGTTTATCAGCAAAACTGTAGAGTTATGTTGTCCGGGTTTCATTGACGAACTTTAGTTTCACTTTGCCGAAACCATAATTTCAGCCAGTCGAATCTACTTCACTATGTTGTAGAAACTAATAATTAATAATAATTGATGGTGAAACTATAGCTAATTGCTATCGAAACTATAACTAAATGTTGCCGAAACTATAGTTTTGTCCAACAAAACTAAAACTTTTATTTTGCGAAACTATAATTTCACCTAGCGAATTTAGTTTGTTTTTTTTTTGTGTTATTTTTATCATTTTCGTATTTTTCTTTAATATTATTATTTAATATACTATTCATACGCATTTCATCTGTTTTTCAGATTAAAATGGCGAATCTAAAATTTGATGAGAAGAACAACAACATTGCCATATTGCATGATACTGACCCTAAAGCAGCTGGTTTTAGAGATTGCATACGATGGTTGTAGAGATCTTCTATAGCCTATGTGATATCTCATTCTACTACTATTTATGACCTTAATATCAGAGATTTTTGGCGAATGGCTGAGCTTGCTACAACGGGCAATACACATAGGATCATAGCCATAGTGATGGATAATGAGGTGATCATTACTGCTGAGATTGTATCAAGAGTGTTAAGGCTAGACGAAGACATAGGAGAGGAGGTTATTCTGTTAGACCAAGAGGTGTTTAAGGGGTTCAGATTGATAGGATATGAGGGACCTCCTTTTGGTACTAGGAAGGAGATTAAGAAGTCTTTCCTCTCTAAGAAATAGAGATTCATAGCTCATGTCTTCATTATGTGCTTAGATCACCGTAAAGGTGGATCAAATGGGCTTAATATAGATTGGGCAAAAGCAATGGTAATACGCTGTAAGGGAGAGAAGGCAAAACATAGCAAGACTGATTTTTGCTTGTATGGCAGAGAATGTGATGACATCAAAGAAAGATAAATGGCTACTTTATCCTTGATTCTTAAAAATGATTTTTGATGACCTTATCCTTAATATTCCAAGGCAATGGGAGGTTAAAAGACTAGTGCAAATGAACACCGCATCTTCGCAGACTGTTGCGCCATTCATCATGATTTTAATGTAAAGATTACACACCTCTGGGAGAACATGTACCCACTAGAAAGGTGGAATTATATGAGGAGGGTAGATGAATCTAAAAACAAAAGGGCTAAGGAGAAACGAGTGAAACATGTTGATGTGGTTATGAAGAGGAAACAATATGCTAAAGAAAAAGATTATGATTTCAAGGAGGATGTGAATGAGACGATTGAGGAGGCTATGGTTGAGAAAGAAAAGAGATCAAAGAAGAAATTTGATGAGGGAGAAGTCGAGAGAAGGACTAAACATAAGAACCAATCTTTCACAGAGACTTCGTGGAGGGAGGAGAGAACTCGTATGGATGAAGACAGGAAAATAAATCTGAATGCATCTCTGGCCAATGAATGAGCATGGTAAAGACAAAACTTACCAATCAAGAGATAAGGGAAAGGAAAAGGATGAGGTGATTGAGGGAATGACCAAGATATTAGTGGACCAGAATAAGCTCATCAAAAGACTATTTAAGGAGGTGAATGAGCTGAAGGCTGCAACCGGCCTACCTAATGAGCTAACTTAGAATGAGTTAGATGATTTGACTAACACTACCAATTACTCCTTCTTAAATGTGGGTACATCTTCCCAGGCAAGAGAGGGCACATCTAGAGCAGCAGCTATGAAGTAGGAGGATCTGGAGAAAGGGAAGAGACTGTGAATGTGGATAATATAGAAGAAGTAGTTGAGGCTGGGCTTCTGTATATTAATTTTGATTTTGAGAAAGACTTAGTTAGTGAAGAAGTGGTGAGGGAGAATCCTTTTGAACAAGTGGAGAAGACTACTGAGAAGGGGCTGATTGATGAAGAGGAAGTTGAAGAGCAACTGGTTGATTATGAATCTCATCCAGAATACTACGAGGTTAATAAGAGATCCCCCTAACCTATGATGCAAAAAGGGTGATGGTGCTGAAGATGCATTTGAAATAGAGAAAGAAGATTGTTTGCTAAGGAGAAATGGACTAAAGAGATATTCCCCTTTTGCCAAAATCTAGAAGGGTTGAGTAAACTTGAGGCTACTAAGAGGATCATAACTTGGAAGTATAACCCCGACCTCAAATGATTATGATAAAGAGGAGAGGGAGATGCATATCTTATCTCCACAAGAGGAAGGCATTCAATACCTTGCCTAAGTGAAGAAGCCTCGTTGCTTGTCTCCAGAAGAGGAAGGCATTCAAGGACTTGAGGAGGCTCGCTATGCTACTAGTAATAAATGCTCGTCTAAGTGAAGGTGCCTCGTTGCTAGAAAAAGAGATAAAGAATGGACTGAATGACAACTTTAATCATTTGGGTTCATGAAGGCTTAGAGAAAAAGGTGAAAGAAAGATAAGGAGTGGGATATAGGAAAAGGAAGGATTGTGCTGAGGGTGAAACCCCTAAAGACTATAAACAAGATCAGATTGTAAGATCCCCTTCCCCAGCAACTACAAAATTTCGAGAAGTGGTTTTATGATAACAATACGGGGGAGGCTGTGATTAGGGTAAAAGGTGGTGTTGAGTTCAAATTGTTTGATCCTATGGATGTGTTTGGATTTTGTGATGAAGACCTGCTGGTTCTCTATGAAAATCACATCAAAGCCGGAGCAAGAGAGTAGACAAGGAAAGAAGCCATTCTGTTCATGACAGTGGCTAATAATGTTAGAGGCGTCTGAAAAGAAGCAAAGGAGCTGGTAGAGAAGGTTAGATCTCAAGATGAACTGGATATGGATGTGAGGGACTTAATAAGATAGTTTGAGCAAGCTAGTGCTTGTCTCGAGGGAGCTAATGAAGCAGGAGGTGACCAGAGTGAATCAATTGCTAAGGCTCCGAGGAAGAAGCTACAGGAGAAAATAAAAACACATTAAATACAACAGGAGAGATTGGAGCTTACAAATCAAGAGAAGTGAAGGCGGTGAGATCCAACCTAGGGGGAGTATTAAAGATCAAGTATAGGTTGGACTCACCTTAGATAAGTTTATGTTTATATTACTTTGTAATAGGTCTAATGTTAGTTTAATTTTTTATATAGTTCATTTTGTTTAGTTTTGTTTTCCAGTGAAACTATGAGCGAAACTGTAGTTTCGCTCACAGTCAGCTGTTTTAGTTCACCCAGCAAAAATATAGTTTCGGCAGCACAATTTTGCTACCAGCGAAACTGTCTGCAAAACTAAGACTGCTATATATAAACTTGATCATTTTCATTGTTTGGTTACCTTGCAAAACCCTGATCATTTATCATTGTTGCAAGGGAACTTTGCAAGCATTTTATTCATAGAAATATTATTGTGCTTGTTATTATTAAATGTATTGATTCTCATTGTTCTTACTTTGATTCATTTGTGATTGTTCTTATCGTCTTCATCTTTGTTGCCTATTTTTTGTTTATGATATTGAACGATTCAACATTTCATTTGTACTGCAAATCCATCAAATGGATCTACAAAGTCAGGGAGGGTTTCATATTTATACCTTATCACATGGTTCAAGTAATGAAAAAGATAAAGCTTATTTCTCAAGCAAGGTTGCTTCAGAAAAAACTCCTTCTTCCGATGGGAAAATGGCTTCGGAAGAAAAAGCTATGAAAACTCAAAAGAACAAGAGAGTCCCCTTGAAACCTTCTGAGAAGACGACTGCTTCGGAAGAAAATGTGGTGAAGGCTTTTTCCGAAAAGAATGAAACTTTGAAAGAATGCCATGTTGCTCAAACTTCAACAAGCTCATTTAAAATGATCAAGCAAGGGTGGAATGGAAGATCAAAGATGTTGCAGCCCAAACCTCTTCTTTACAAAAACTCATTAAACCCCATGCATAAATTTTGGTTCAATAAAATCCTCATCATTGGAAAACCCCAAGACCAACAAGGCTTGGGTTTCTAATAAAAACTAACTTTTTCACCTTATATGCAGGGACGTCCATATGACAAGAACAACAATGTGTGGATTGTAGATAGTGGATGCTCCACGCACAAGACCAGGAATAAATCTCTCCTTCAACAATTTCAATATTTTGATGGAGGTCCTGTTCAATTCGGAGGTGAGGCTGGAGGATACATTTCTGGCAGAGGAAGTGTACCCAATGGCAAGTTAAGAGAAGACAAAGTGCATTTTGTCAAACACGTTGAACATAATGTTTTAAGTGTTTCTCAGTTTTGGGATCAAAAGCATCAAATGCTTTTCACATAACATGAGTGCATTATCCTCAAACCCAGGATGACAATTCCTTAGGAATTGGTGCTACTTAGATCTCTCAGGAAAGGGGATATGTACAAGCTGGATATAAACAATGATTCCCTATTGGGTGAAGTGTCTTTCTTTCTTTCCAAAGTTGATGATGATGACTCAACACTATTGCATAAATGAATATGTCATGTCAAATTTAAAACCATGAATAAATTGGTTAATAATAACTTGGTACATGGTTTGCCTAAAAAGGATTTTTTTTGCAAAGTTAACTGTCTTTCATGACTAAAAGGAAAGCTACATAGAGCATCTAATAAATCCCAAGTTGTTAATTCTATTATCACTCCATTACACGTATTGCACATGGATCTATTTGGTCCTACAAGTATAATAAGCATTGGAAGGAAATCATATTACTTGTTATTGTTATTGATTTTACTAGATTCACATGGGTATTCTTTTTAAGAACTAAAACTGAAACAACTAAAAGTTTAAAATATTTAATTCTTAAAATACAAAATCAAATTGATAACAAGGTTAAAATAATTAGATGTGATCAAGGGACTGAGTTTAAAAATCAAGTTCTTGACTCATTCGGTAACTCAACAAGACAATATATTGCTCCTAGAACTCCTCAATAAAATAGTGGTGCTGAGAGGAGAAACATGACACTTATTAAGGCTGCTCGAACTATGTTAGCCCATTCAAAGTTACCTCTAACATTCTAGGCAAAAGCAGTCAGCACCGCATGCTATGTATAGAATAGAATTCTTATAGTTAAGCCAAATGAAAAAAACCCCTTATGAGCTATGGAAAAAGAGGCCACCGTTCATTGGCTTTCTAAGATCCTTTGGCAGCAGGTGTACTATACTTAACACAAAGGACAATTTGGCTAAATTTGCTAAAAAGTCAGATGATACTATCTCTGTTGGATATTCCTCCAACTCTATTGCTTATAGAGTGTATAACATCAAAAATCCACAATTTGAGGAATCATCCAACGTTGTTGTCAATGAGCACACTCTTTGTGTTAGGGGAAGTGGTCCTGGTCATATTTTATATTTAGATTTGTTTCCAAATTATTCTAAAACTTCTTGTGAGAATGTTTTAGCTGGAACAGATACTCAAAGTGATTCTGATGATGACCAACTATTTGAGTTACCTAGACCTCTTCCAAGTCTTCCAAAAGTAGTTGAAGATCAACCTCCTACCATTATTAGATCTAACAGTATAACTATCTCCAGATATAGTGGAGTTTCAACCAAATGTCAACCTAGTGAGCCTAAAAACTCATCTAGTGACACTACGTAACACCAAGCTAGTGGAAGTAGCATTTTGAAGGAACAGACAACTGTTAGTACTGTTTCACAGCCAACTGATACCGATACTGTTTCTCATTCATTCAATTAGTCCTCATTGAATAAGTTTGAAACAACAACTAGTCCAAATGTTCAAGTTCCAGTGCAAAATATGTCCAATTTGGATCTATCTTTGCCATTGGATATGATCCCTAGGCCTTGGATTCACAGCACTCATCCAGTTGCGAACATCATAGGAGATGTCTCTATAGGTGTGAGAACAATAGGATAAACTCACAATGGGAATGTTTGCCTGGTACTCATGCTTTTTATCTCAGATCAAACCAAAGAAAGTAAAAGAATCCTTAAAAGATAATAGCTAGGTTGAATCAATGCAAGAGGAATTACTTCGATTAAAAAAGACAAAATGATTGAAACCTATGTCCATTACCATCTGGTCAAGTACCAATAGGGAGCACATGGGTTTTTAGGAACAAGAGAGATGATAGAGGCTTGATTATCAAGAACAAGGAAAGACTAGTAGTTCAACGATACACTCAAAAAGAAGGAATTAATGATGTCTTTGCACTAGTTGCAAGACTTCAGGTAGTGAGGATCTTTCTTGCTTATGTTGCATCCAAGAATTTTACTTTCTACGAACTTGATGTCAAGTGAGTCTTTCTATATGGGGATATTATAGAGATTAATGAAGAGGCTGATGCAACCTAAACATCTTTAGTCTCTCTTGCATGCTGCACAAGTGCATTGAAGTGGAATGCTTCGGAAGTTTCACATGTGCAACAGAAATACTCTTAAGTGTGAAATCTTCCGAAGCCAAGACCAACATCTTCCGAAGCCAAAGATGAAGTCTTCCGAAGCCTCAGAGACAAAGTCTTCTGAAACTTCAAGTTCATGAAGACAGATTTCTTCTGAAGACTTTTAAGATATGCTTTATCTGATGCACTGTTCCATAAAGCTGGACACCTTTTCGCTGCAACTCTGCAAGTCACCAACTAACATGGTTTGGTGAAAAGGTCCATGCTTTTGGTAACTGTACATTGAGGTCTTGAGTCTGTAACTATCTACTTTATGTACTTTATCCTTTTTGTAATAGATAAGGATGTGAGCTATGGCATGTCATAGTCACTAGCTTAAAAGGCAATCTGCCTTTTGACTTACAATTGATTTTGTGTCTTTCTAGTCAATTGTATCCAGCTGGCTTTCAAAGTATATCCGGCTGTAAGATGTTGTATATGTATCTCATGTTCTTGTATCTTTCATATATGCTTTGTAACACTTGTAATAGAACATAGAGAAAGCAATATACTGCATTCTTGAAAACCATATACTTGTGTTCATTGTGTTCTGTCTCTTACATTACTTGTGTTCTTAGTATCTTATCTTGGTTAATCAAGTTTACTGTTTGATTAAAGCTTGGTTAATCTCCTCTTTGTGTTGTTGTGTTGTAACTCACACCCTTCAACGATCCTGCATTTGGTATCAGAGCATTCAGGCTCTTGATATAAGATCTCACCATCTTAAGATCCCTCACACACACAAATACCAAACTTTTCAAATGGCAGCCATTTCCAAAACTGATATGGAAACTGGACCATGAACAAGTCCCCACTAATCACTCTTGATGAGTTTGACACCTGGTGTCTAAGAATGGAAGGTTTCATCAGGTCTCCTGATTCAAGAATGTGGGAGCCATGTCACCTTCATCATCATTCAATCACATCATTGGATGGAGGTATGACAACAACTGGAAGGCTCTCATCATCATAAGAGTTCAAGGACAACAAGAAGTTTTTAATTTTTAGACCTTGAACTACTATGAAGGTCTGGATCTAGTCAACATGCCACTTGCCAACCCAAGCCAATCAAGACAAGCTGACAAACTGGCTAGAAGAATCCAAGACAGGATCATTGCAGAGTTCAGTCTAAGAAGGAGACTAAGGCAATCAGGCAATGTCATCGGTCAACTGGATGTTGAGGCAGACCCTAAGATTAGCTTCATAGGGGAAACCTTGACTGAAGGCCCAGTGACAGAACCTGAGAGCCCTGTCTCATCATCTCCAACTGCTGCAGAGATCCATATTCCTTCTGAGACACCTGCTGGTGAAGGTTCTTCTCAACCTCTCTCTAGCCTGAGCTCAGATGCTGCAATGAGCAATGAAAGCCAAAGCTCTCTCCACCCTGAGTCACAAAGGTCTGTGAGTGACAAAGGGAAAAGAAAAATGACATCTGAGGAGATTGAGGAGGAGAGAGAGAGGAAAAGGACGCTAAGGGGAGAAGGTACCTCTACTGAGTCTCCAAGACTCATGGAGTCTGCAATCAGGGCTGCCCCCAGACCAGATACTCAGAAGGATGAGTTAAGGGCAGTCAAGATCAACTATCTGCAGACTAGGAACTATGACATAGATAATATCATTTCTCTCCCCTTGGATGAATTGAATGAGCTGGTTGATCTGGAAAGGTCAAGAGAGAAGAAGGAGGCAAAAGATGCAGAACTCCTAGTACAGATCAAAGAAGAAAGAAAAAGAAAAAGACTGTACAGAGGTATGCCTACCCTCTCACCAGTTCAAGAAAGCCCTAAACAAGAGGATGTGGTTCAACAAGAACCTCAGGTAGATAAGGAAGAAGACAGAATCAAGATGATTAACTACTTGTGTGCCACAGGTCTCTATCAGGCAGATGCACTCCTTCCCTTACCTTATGACTATGTTGAGTTTGAGTATTTAAAACAACTTAAGCTTGAGTTAGTCAAGGAAAGAAAGACAACAAAGAGGAAGATGAGGGAAGAAGCTGCAAAGTCAAGAGCCATCATCCAAAAGAGCATGAAGAAGTCTGCTGACTGGCAGAGGATGATAAGCTTCTTGAAGCTGTATGGATTCTCCTGAAGGAGACTTGGACCCATGTCTCTATCCACTATGGATGAGCATATCAGGGTAATCAAGCAGAAGATCAAGAGTGGAGTGCTCACTGACATACACTCCACTCCAAGTCAGGCCCCACCTGAAGTGGAGGTTAAGGTTGAACAACAAACACAACACACCCCGGACCTCCTGCTAATGCTCAGCAAGCTTCATCATCTGATCCACAACAGGGTCAACCTCCCTCTCCTTCTCAGTTAAAATTTGGAAAGAGAAAGAAGAGGATGGCTTCTAAACCAATGTCTAATAAGAAGAAGAAGCCTGCATCCTCTTCTGAACCTCAGGATGAATCAGAACAACCTGAGGATGTGCAGCCAGACAATGTGCAGCCAGAGGATGCTCAACCAACTCCAACTTTAGTAGCTCCTCTAGCATCAGGAAGACCCATCTTGTCTTGGACATACACCACAAATCCAGAAAGGTGGCATGTTATTAGAGATCAAGGCATTCAAGACATTTATACATGGCAAGAAATGTTTCAGTTGCCTCTGCATGATCTCTTTGACATGAGAAGACACTTTGATAGCCTGAAGGATCCTGATCATCTTATGAAGAAAGGAATGGTGATCATCCTAATGAGGACTGTTAATATCTGAAGTTTTCTAAGTGTTTTGGTAGCATCAGCCTAGGGGGAGTTTGTAGAGATTAATGAAGAGGCTGATGCAACCTAAACATCTTTAGTCTCTCTTGCTTACTGCACAAGTGCATTGAAGTGGAATGCTTCGGAAGTTTCACATGTGCAACAGAAATACTCTAAGTGTGAAATCTTCCAAAGCCAAGACCAACATCTTCCAAAGCCAAAGATGAAGTCTTCCGAAGCCTCAGAGACAAAGTCTTCCAAAGCTTCAAGTTCATGATGACATATTTCTTCCGAAGACTTTTAAGATATGCTTTATCTGATGTACTGTTCCATAAAGCTGGACACCTTTCCGTTGCAACTCTGCAAGTCACCAACTAACATAATTTGGTGAAAAGGTCCATGCTTTTAGTAACTGTACATTGAGGTCTTGAGGCTGTAACTATCTACTTTATGTACTTTATCCTTTTTGTAATAGATAAGGATGTGAGCTATGGCATGTTATAGTCACTAGTCAAAAGGCAATCTGCCTTTTGACTTTACAATTGATTTTGTGTGTGTCTAGTTAATTGTATCCTGCTGGCTTTCAAAGTATAGCCAGCTGTAGGATGTTGTATAAGTATCTCATGTTCTTGTATCTTTCATATATGCTTTGTAACACTTGTAATAGAACATAAAGAAAGCAATATACTGCATTCTTGAAAACCATATACTTGTGTTCTGTCTCTTACATTACTTGTGTTCTTAGTATCTTGTCTTGGTTAATCCAGTTTACTGTTTGATTAAAGCTTGGTTAATCTCCTCTTTGTGTTGTTGTGTTGTAACTCACACGCGTCAACGATTCTGCAGATATAGATAGGAGAGTCTATGTATGCCAGCCTCCAGGATTTGAAGACCCATAACACCAAAACTATGTGTGTAAATTGGATAATGTTCTTTATGGGTTGCACCAAGCACCTAGGCTGTGGTATTAGACTTTGTCTCAATTTCTCCTAAAGAATGGTTACACAAAAGGTACCGTTGACAAGACTTTATTCATAAGAAAGTCTGGGAAAGACATCTTGCTCGTCCAAGTCTATGTTAATGACATTATATTTAGTTCTTCGATTCACAAAATATGCAGAGACTTTGAGAGTATAATAAAGAAGAAATTTGAGATGAGTTTCATGGGAAAAATGGAATTTTTCCTTGGAATTCAGGTAAAGAAAATGAAGGAAGGGTTATTTGTCAATCAATCTAAATATGAATCTGACATTTTAGAAAGATTTGAGATGAAATATTGTAAGCGAGCCAAGACACTTATACCCAGAAATCATAATCTTTGTCCTGACTTTGAGGGGGAGGATACTGATCAACATCAGTATTGGGTGATCATGGGTTCTCTGATCTATCTCACAGCAAGTAGACCCAATATCATGTTTGCAACTTGCATATATGAAAGATATCAGGCTGCTCCAAAGGTGTCTCACCTAGTTGCTGCGAAGAGAATCCTTAGATACCTTAAATGAGCACCTAAACTAGGTCTCTGGTATCCAAAGAAAAGCAATTTCAATCTCTATTGCTATTCTGATAGTGACTATGGTGGCTGCAATATCAACAACAAATCAACATCAGGAGGATGTCCATTTCTTGGTGGAAGGATCATCTCATGGCAATGCAAGAAGCAATCTTATGTTTCAACATCAACTACTGAAACTGAATACATTGTTGTTGCTAGTTGTTGTGCTCATCTACTATGGATTCAAAACTAGATGATAGACTATGGATTCAACTTCATGAGCACTCCTATCCACATTGACAACAACAATGCTATCTCCATTACTAAAAATCTAGTAAAGCACTCCAAGACAAAGCACGTTGACATCAAGTATCTTTTTATTAGAGATATTCATGAGAAAATTTTTATTAAACTAATCAAAGTTGATTCAAATGAAGAATATGCTGATTTTTTCACCAACGAATTCGATGAACAAAGATTTAAGTATCTAATTATAGCTATTGGGATGATAAACATTGATTAGTCTATCTTATTTTAGAACCTTTTTAAATGTGTATTGTCTTTGTCAATACAATCTAAGCCCTATTACAAAAGTTTTTCTCCAAAATTTCTTATTCTTCAGAAGAGGAGTTAACCCTTGGAAGATGTTACATATATCTTCCGAAGCAAAATTCCTCCAAGGGAAATCTTCTTTTCGGAAGAGTTTTAGTTTTGGAAGAAGCATTTGCTAAAACATCAAATCTACTTCTGAAGCTTATAAATTTCTTGACTCGGAAAGCCTTTATTACTCTTGGAAGTAAGACATTTACCTTCGGAAGTAAGATTGGCTTTGGAAGAAGATTACCTTCGGAAGTAAGATTGGCTTCGGAAGAAGATTACCTACAGAAATGCTTTATACTCGAAAGAAGCCTTTTCTGCCCTTGTTACACATTTTAAAAGGTTCTAAAATAAGATTTTCTTATTGATGTCAGAATATATTAAATGGTTTTAACCTTACTGCCCTTGTTACATCATAACTATCACTTCACGTTATCAATCCACCATTTTTACCCATTTAAATACTTCCCACTCACCCATTTTCATTCATTTTACTGATTTCACTACCCAAAGCTTCCTCCGTCTATAGTTTACCTAATTCAAGTCCATTTCTCTGCTTCTTTCTCATAAAAATGGCACTAAACCCTTAGCATAATCAAGTCGCACTCTTGGATTCGTCCAAAGATGTTGACTTCTCTAAAATCAACTCCTTCCTAACCCAATCAACCTACTTCACAGCCCTAACTGCCAACCCCACTTTGTATTCAAATCACATGGCTGAATTTTAGGGGAACAAACTAATTATAACCCTGAATGGAGTTAGGGTTCTGAAGTCGAGCATTTGTGGTCAACAATTCATTATATCTGAACAAGTCATTAGGGAGCATCTAGAGCTCCATGTTGAAGGCTCTCCTACAGAGTTCCCTAAGGCACACATTGATGACACATATACCTAAATAGGATATGGTGGTTATATGAGCAGGTCAACGGTGTACAAATTTAACTTCTCTTACCATTGGAAGTTCGTGCTGCATATAGTCCTTCATTTCTTGTCGAACAAGTCTACGGGATGAGATCAAGGCCCATATGAACTAGGATGCCTAGTTCATGGGTTTGTAAAAGGCCTTCGTTTTAACTATTCAAAGTTTGTGCTGACTAATTTGATGGGGAACTTTTAAAGGGAGACATTATACATGTGTCCCTGGTTCATTCAGCACATCATTAACTATGAGTTAGACCAGGGAAAGCTTGTCTGTGGAGCTGCTCTACATGTCCCCCACATGAGGTCGGCTATCTTCAAAGTGTTAAAAAGGATGTCCACCAACTTCTAGAAGATACACTGCCTTCTTTCAGGTATGATTCAGTGTATAGATCCTAGTGATGTCCCTACTAACCCCACAAGTGATGAACCCACACTAGCAATAACCCTCACAATGCCAAATCTACCTTCTCACCCGATCAAAATCACATAGCGTAGACATCCCAAATGAACCTTTGTTCAATCTACTCTCATTGAATAAGTCCCCCTGTTCAATCCCAAAATACTAGAGTAGGAACATAGGCTCCCACTCAGTCTGAGGTCATACCTTCCTTCACTTTTGACCTTAATATAGGTATTGAGTCTCCTCAGTCTAAATCCCATGAGCTCGAAACCCAAGTCGGAACCTCTCTAGATGAGTCATTATACTCTCCTGAGTAGCCAAAAAGGATAGCCCTCTCAAAGGCTCAATTGCATTAGACATTGATCAAAGTCTCGGGTAATTAACCTCAATCCTCATTGGATCCTCAGGATAGTGATAACATCTCTGAGATCGAATCTTTGGAAATCGTGCACTTTGATGACTCTGAAAGAGACATTATTAGGCAAGGGAAACCTGAGTGCTAAGAAACCACATTTGTGGTAAGAATGAACATACTAGGTATGTTACCTCATCTTCCCATGATTCTTCAAAAGAATACGAGGGAAGTCTGCAACTCACCATAAGAGGCCTACTTTCTAAAGTGTCAAACCTTGAATTCAAGGTTAAAACTTTAGAGGATAGGTTTGCCACTTAACAACTTGAGATTTAAAACCTGAAGGCCAAACTAGCTGAGAAAAAAATTGAGAGATTTGTTAGGCGTGTACCAATTCAAGTCTCCTTGACATCTTCATCTAGCTCATCAAAATCTTAGGATGATGCTACCAAAAAGGGGGAGAGTGTTCAAAGACAAACACAGGAGGAACCATAGAGTTTAGCTCTCTCAACTCTAACTTCAAGATATCCTGCTCAACAAGCAATAGTTTTTCCTGAGCCTCCTCCGATCTTTTTTTTTCAAATAGACCCAAGAATGCTCAAATAGCTAAATAGGTTCTTTTCTAAGTTCCTAATGAGACCTTTTATTTAACAGCCAAGCCCAGATGTTGTTGTGGTGTACTTTAGGGTTGAAGAGCTTTAAAGGTTGAATGCACCTTCTACCACTATCCAAGAAGTTGATCAACCTAAAGCCCACATCAAACCTGAGATTGAATTCAAAGGGAAAATAAGGATTGATGACCCAACAACTAAAATAGTTAGGTAGAAAGTGCAATCCCACAAACTTCTAATGCTGAAGTCAAAGGCTCGAAAGACCAATTCAATCTTCCAAAGTTGAGATGAAGCTATGGAAGGGTTATTCTCTTTATCTGATGATCTAATTATCACAGATGCAATTCTTGAACTAGCATCTGAGGTAAATGGTGAGCATTTTCTCAACTGACCCCTCAATAAAACAACATCATTACCACAAGCTCAACCACCACCTCCCAACCTGAAACCTCTACATAAAAACCTCCAAATTCTAGAACTTCCGAAGACACCAAATGGAAGAGTAAGACGACCGCGGAAAAAATTCAAGTGGAAGAAAGGTTAGAGAAGCTTAGAAGGAAAGGTAGACTGCCCACTAGGAAGTTGCTAGCTACAAGTAGTAGAGTAGTTATAGCCAACTAGGAGGCTATCAATAATAAAAGGAGGGTGGAGATCATTGACACGCTTGTCAATCTTCGAGCTATTAATGAAGATATGCTCCTGCTACCACTAGAGGAGTTGATTGAGTTAGAAAAGGCAACCTTGTTGTGGATTGAGCAAGAAGAAGAAGCAACAAGGTTGGCCTTAGAGGAAGAACGGGTGAGAAAGAAAGAAGAAGTTTACTAGCAGCTAAAGAGTGAAAGGATAGTTTCTTAAGCTCTAGGGGATTCTCTCTTCAGGAATTAACTCCTCACAACAATGAGATGATCTTGTGGATTTTCAAGAAAGAGAAAGATCAAATGGAGAAAGAGAGAAGGAAGGTTGCCAAGGAAAAACTAAGAGAAGAGAAGAAGAAGGATGAGGAGGAAGACACTGGACTTGTTGTTGCCAAGTAGCTAGGTGACAAAGCCTGGATGAAATAGTATCTAAGGACTCATGGGTTCTTTGGTAGGCAAGTGGGTCCTATGTCTGAGAATACCCTGCAATGACATGTCAGTGACATTAAGGCTGACATTCACTCAGGAAGAAGGAAAGAGATGTATAGAACGGTACTGGGGATGACTTGAAGACTAACACCTTAACCCCCAACCTCAACCTGAACCAATCCCTTTCCCTTTTTGCATCAAAATGGAGCCAACCTCTAAGCCATACACTCCTAAACCCATACCATCAACCATGCCCTCTTCCTTACCCTCCTCCTCACCATAACCACCTCAACTACCAATCCTCAAGCCCAAAACATTCCATAGAACCCAAACACCACCACCTACCCATAAACCACCTAAGTCATACTCGTATCCTTCTAAACAACTTTTCTTAGAGGAATTCAAGGAGATTAAGATGAAGCTCATCAAATGTACAACTTTGTGCGATATCTCTTATGAGGAAGGGTCAGTCAAGATAACCTATGTTGATGGCTCCTCATGTTCCCTCACGACCTATGCTGATGGCTCCTCATGTTCCCTCACTAGAGAACAATTTCTTGATCTGCCAGAGGAACATTACAATTTTATTTATTTAACTTATTTTATTTTTTAATTATTTTAAATTCTAATCATAACCCCCTTTTAAAAGAATTTAACTCAATAGTAAAACCATACATAACCCTGTCCAACCTTAACTATAAAAACAAACTTTAGGTCTCACTTTTAACTTGCTCATACTTCAAAAATCTCACTCACATATCTTCTTTCATCCTTTTTCTTTATCGATTTCAATAATTTTCTTTTACAAGTAATTTCAAGAAGTTTCTAATACTAAGGTAACCTTATATTGCTTTTATATTATGTATTTCTATATTGTTTAATCATTCTAACATCCAATTGTTCTCATGACTCTATGTTTTTACTTTTATTCTTTCTTCTACTAAATTTATTTTAATTCTAGTAATTATCATTTGATCATTAGCCTTATAACATTCATTAACCTTATAACAATCACCAACATTCTTAAATCAAGCTAACAACACATTAATATATACAAAGAATCCGATTTGCATAAGGACGACTATGCCGCCGCATTCGATTATTCCACAAGATTATTTTTCTAATTGAGGACTATGCCGAAGTCTTGGAATATTTTTTTCTATAACTCAAATGAAGTCTAATATACCATATATTGACATAATAAATTTGTTCTAACCCATTTCATGCTTTAACAGTTTTAAAAGTGCATATAAGTGCCTTATTATAATTTTGGTAAAAGATAGTCGAATTTCAACTAACCTTAACATGGTCATAACTAACTAAATTTGAGTAAAATCATACTGTAATATTAATTTCAGCTAACCATAACTTGGTCATAACTAACTATAATTTTGTAGTTAAGCGACATGGAAAAACCCCTTATGAGCTTTGGAACAAGAGGCCCACGTTCATTGGCTTTCTAAGGTCCTTTGGCAGCAGGTCTAACATACTTAACACAAAGTATAATTTGGAAAAATTTGCTGAAAAGTTGGATGCTTCTATCCTTGTTGGATATTCCTCCAACTCTATTGCTTATTGAGTAGACAACATTAAAAATCAGCATTTCGAGGAATCATCTAACATTGTTGTAAATGAGCACACTCCTTATATTAGGGGGAATGGCCCTGATCATAATTTTGACTTAGAATTGTTTTCCAACTATTCTGAACCATCTTATGAGAATGTTTCAGCAAAAATAGGTACTCAAAATGATTCTGATGATGATCAACTGATTGAGTTACCTAGACCTCGTTCAAATTGTCAGGACTGTGTACGTATGGAATACTAACAGATCTGCGTTTATACCGAATCAAATAGTACAGAATCCTATTTGATTGGTTATCTAATCAGTGAGAACGTTAACCTGATCGATATAGGTTTAAACTAAACGTTATTAACGAATTGGAATCGATGAAGAATGATCTATGAACTTGTGTTGGCTTTCTTGGACGTTAGAGATGGCTAGGGTTCGTGAATATGATATAAGTGTCAAAAGTCTTGTTTTTCCATGAATTAAGTGGTTTTTATAGGTTTGTGGTCTTCATTCGCGTGATTGAACCATTAGCATGGTTTAGTCATGCAACTGACCCATGCGATTGATTCATATGCACGACTGAGGTTCAGTCATGCAACTGAGTCAGTCTCATGTCTTAATCTTACGACTGATCCAGTCTCCTGGTTCAGTCATGCGACTGGTTCATTAGCGTGATGTCTTCATGCGTATGGTCCATAAGTATGGTCCATTATCATGAATAATCACACAACAACTTCAAACCTATATAATAAGTTCATATATATGAATTAAAGATACATTAACATCAATGCACAAATCATATATCATTACATTGTTCCATTACACATATGTAAGCCATGATAGACTTTTACATTAAGCACATAAACTAGGAATGTATGTATCAACAAACTCCCCTTTGACCTAGTTCACTCTATTGTCTAACATCCTTCATATGCTCTTCAAACTTCTTGTACTTCTCTTCTCTTGTGACTCCTGCATGTATTTCAAATATAAAGTAGAGTTGTATCACATTTTGGAGTTGGAGGGCTTCTACAATATCCTGCGTGTCATAAAATAGTGACCACTTGTATAGAGTGTAGACATCTTCAGCTGACAAGTTGGTAAGCCATGTTAGGACAAATACCCTTATAGTTTCCATTTTGCCCTCTTTATTCAGAACTATGACCGCTTCACCCGTCCTCCGGTCATAATACCACCATTTCAAATGTGGAGTGAAGACCTGAGGCATTTCCCGTAGGGGAATCTTTGACATTATGCGTGGGGGACTCCATTTCAGCACTACTTTCGGCTTCCCAATATAGGGTCCACTACAGATCTACGGATGTGCCTCTTCAGTTGTTGAGGTTTGAAGTTTACTAACCTAGTGTGGTATTCTTTCTTCAACGCATCTTCAAAATATCATGACATCTTCCTTGGATTAGCATAAAGCAGATCTAAGCATGCCAGTTGATTGAGCTTAAAACCAGGAAGAGTTTCAGATCATGTGGATATCTGAAGTACTCAATCCCCTTTTCTCTCTTTACAGCATAGACATTCATGTCGTCAAAACAAGCCCACGTTATGATCTTGCCAGACTCTTTCTGATGTTTCTTGACTTTGTAGAGTTTGGTGTAGGCATTTTGCTTTGGAGTTGCGTGCTGGGCTCTTATTTCAGCAAAACAAGCTGCCCATTCAGCTTTCTTAAGATCAATACTAGCATCTGAAGCTTGGGATTGGATTTCATCCTTTTCTTTTTCCTTCTCCATTTCATCCAGCTTCTCAAAAGTACTACTGTTGAAGGTTTCACCCAAATTGGGGATAACATGTCCATCCACATCAGTGTACTGAGGATAATGATTAGCAGTGACGTCCTCTATATCAATTTCCTCAATAGTGTTTAACTCATCGTCACTTGCCACATCAACTGTAGGACCATCTTTAACCAACTCATCTGGATTCAGCCTGAATATTTCGGCTAGCTGCCCATCCGTCAGGTCGTGTATGATATCTCCTTCCTCTGGCGTGTAGCTAACAGACCGTGTAACTATCCCTTGCAAGTCAAGAATCATGGTTAATTGAGTCTTGACTTGCTGAAGTGGTTGGACATTAAATTCATTAGTCTGTTGAGATTCATCTGTTTGATTAGATATTAAGCACAACACACATAAGTCATCAGATACAACATTTAAACATAAAAAACATAAATGATACTTAATTATGTAAATGTAATATAATTCAAATACAAAAGTTCTAAATACAAAACATCTAACTATTTCTTTTGTCTTGAATAGTAGATTCTTCAGTATGAGGAGCGGAAGATGAGGCTCCTTGATCTTGTTTCCTTTTAGTTTGCCTCTCCTCGGCCTGAGGAGTATAGGCTGATGCAGATGCATCACCTTCCGGATCATCATCCTCATCTTGATCTTTCCGGCTCTGTCCTCCTTCCTCAACATCTTCTTGAGTATCATCTTCATCCTCATCATCATCATCATCATCATCATCATCATCATCATCATCATCATCATCATCATCTTCATCATCACCATCAGCATCTTTGATCTTTAGAGGTTCACTCTTTGACCCCTTTAGCTTTATCATAATCTTCTTTTTTTCCTTTCCAGCTCCTTAATCCTCTTTACAGAATGGGCATTCTGCTCTCTGAGCTGTGTGATCTGCTCTGTCTGAGTTGCATTGATCTTTATTAGCTTGTTAAGCTGCACAGCTCTTTGATCATCCGTGGCAAGCAGCTATAGCATAATTCGGTTAAGGTTGGCTAGCTATTCCTCTAACCCAATATGGGGTAGAGAGGGTCCAGCGGTGAATGGAGTGTGAGTGGACGGACCGGCTTGATGAGTGGTGGTGGTAGTGGTGGATGTTGTTAATATGGGAGGTGAAATGTGGATGGATCGTGATGGAGCGCCTGTGGTAATGGTGGTAGGAGGTGAGGTAGTGGTGGTAGGATGTGTGGTAGAGGTGGTACAATGTGTGGTAGAGGTTGTAGGAGGTGTGGTAGTGGTGGTAGGATGTATGGTAGTAAGGGTGATCCTCCGTCTCTTGCTCTTTAAGCCATGGGGTTGAGCCATTCGCTTCTTCCTCGAGCCTTTAGAAGAAGATGCTCCCCCTTGGCTGTTGGGCTGGTTAGGGGTGTAAGAAGGATCTGTGTCATCAGTAGCCTCACCCCTAGACTCAGCCTCGCGTCTACTAACTGCCGTGATCCCTCTCTCAGTGGCTACAACCCGGCTCCCGACCGTTCATACGAGAGGCTCTTCATCTGACTCCTCATCCTGATCAACCAGGAAGCTTTGGTGGAAGGCGGCTCCTTCAGTTTCACCAGGAGCATTACCGCCTTGACCTAGGTCATCATTGTCGTCATCGGTGGATGTGGTAGTCATGAGGGGCTCAATATCTGAACCACTGTCATCGTGACGCCATTTCTTGCGAGTAGGCACCATGTAATCCTCCCTGGCCAAATGCCCAAACAATCTCCTGATAAGGGGCTTCACCAGCTTCCCCTGTAAACTTTCATCCTGCCTAAGGTGGTATCATCCATCACCTTAAGCACCACTGCATCATCTCTGTCCTTTGGCAGCAAAGGAAGCTTCTCGTCAATAATCAGTTGTAAGAAACGTGGATACATACAGAAGCCTTCCTTGCCCTTGGCCTCGATATTCTCTACCATATATGTGAAGAGCATGTAGGAGAAACTAAATGGATGGTTAAGCACCAGAGCAACATATGCATTCTGGATTTAGTCTGACAACTCGTCAAAGCCACATTTCCTTCAGGCTATACACTTAAGGATGATGTGGGCCAAGTACTTGAACTGGGGGCACATGTTACTCTTGTTGAGCACACCAGCATTGATGTCCCTATCGTACTTGATCCAAAGAAAACATCCCTGAACAGTCAGAGGATGCAGCTTGGTTGGTTAGGCTCTGTCCTCCCCCAGGTTCAAGACCCTCCTTAGATTGTCTTCGCGAATCTCAATCTCTTGTCCAAAGATAGAGCTTCGGATATAGTGGGACTCAATGGACCTCTCAACTACAACACTTTCCCAGAAAGCTTGCAGAATAGATCTATACGGTGTGCATGGTGTAGAGATGGGCTTGAAAATCCTCAATTTGCGCTAAAAGGCAATAATCCCAGTGAACTCAGAAGCATTCCAGGATGTAGCATCAAGATGAGCTCAGATGTTGTGCTTGGTGCTCATAGTCCATCTATTAGCCATGGTTCTGTAACACAAGACACATATACGTTAGATGATGAGATTTGACTCTTAAAGAATTTGGTTCATTTTGTTTAGTCGTGCAAATGGACTATAAGACTGAGTCTTAGTCGTATCCTATGTTATGCGGTTTATTTAAGCGGTTTATGTCCATTTAAGCGGTTTATTTTGATGAGTTTTTCAAAGTTCTTGTTTTGAATGTTTTCAGTCCTTAACGTTTGATTAAACTGGGCATTGTTGTTTATTTTGGTCTCACATTACCTGTATATGAAGAGAGTAACAGTTAGTATCACAATCAATCGGTAAAATCAATCACATGAAATTTGGGCAGAGTATCAGTATGTTCATGCGTATAAGATTGAGCAATTGAAGGGTGTTACAAATGCGACCGACTCCCCTCTATTTATATTGTGTTAACATTCAGTCGTACAACTAGGCCCATTCGCATGCTTCATTCGTGCGACTGGGGTTTAATCGTGCGACTGGCTCATACGGCCTCATCCAATCGTGCGACTGGTCCATACTTATGGTTCAATCGTACCATTGGCCCATACTTATGATCCAATTGTGCAAATGGCTCATACTTATGAGTTTGACCTTGTGCACTTTCAAAAATACATGTTTAACTATTGATAAGATGTTATGACTGATGATCATCTCAGACATGACCTTTTTAATTGAAAAATTACTTGATCACCTCAAATGTGATCCTTTTGATTTCAAAAACTCGATTGGTCACCTTAGACGTGACCACTTTTAGTGAGTGATTCACAGATTGAATCCAGATGTATAGTCCGACTTTTACCTAGCAAATGACTAAAAATTAAATAAAACAACTTGAAATTAAAACAAAACAAAATATATTTTTATATTTTTTATTGGAGTTGGATTGAAATCTTTAGAAGAGCGTCTAACCGATTTATCTTCCTAGACAACACAACTTCAAGTTAATTTGATCATATCTGGAGAGATTCATTATGGAATCATACAGGTTTATCAAAATCATTTGGGATACTTTAACAAACACTTCGATGCTGGATTCTTGTTTTGACCAAGAGTCAACAGCAAGTTTAGAAAATCATACTAGGGCTATAAAATGCACCCGCTGATTTTGACTGTCAAGAGTTGCAGCCACGATGATTGTTAGTATGATTGTCCTCTTAAATCTATACACAAATTTTTTACACAGATTGGTGATACATTAGGTTTGATTATTTCAACAAGCATTTGTAGATCCCACACTTATATGGTAATCAACATTCCTCAGGAGATTTTTTAGTAGTCTACGGGTATTTGACAAGAACAAACTATTCTAAGAGCTTTCAAAGAGATGCCAAGCCTCAGGTCAGTTCCATCGCGCAGCAGAGAGGCGCAAACAACAATGAATTCTAGAATATTTATGTTATGCTTATCATTAGGTCAGTGCCACCGCGCACAGAGAGGCACACAACCTATCTTCTTGTTAGAACATTTATTTTTCGTTTTACACATAAGGCACCAACAACATAAGTTATTAGCTTGATTGCATTTAGCATTTTTCCATGTGCTTTGCTCATTTTTATGGTCGTCGTACACATTTGTGTCATTTATTTGCTTGTCACCCCTTGTTGGAAATGCATTGATTGTGTTAACCAGGGATAAGATAGGAACCCACAGCAAGCTGAACAACTTAGTTTGAATTTAAATCACCAATGAGTTCTCCTCATCTATTGTGTTGAATCTACCGACATATCATATAATGGTCTATCAACCTCTAGGTCTACTGTCTTTGTGTTACCTCAGTAGCATACTAGTCTTACTATCATTTTTCCTTTTATTTTGCTTACACTTCTCAGATGTTATACTTTGAATTTTGCATCTTAATCATTTAAATTCTTTTGAAGTCCCAAACAACTTGTTCCCTGTGTACTATCATTTTCCATAAGCATTGAATCAAAATCACATATTGATCTCATTTCTATTAGCTACGCTACCCTCCTCCTTCGTTTTCTTTTTAAGTTAAATAATGCAACTAATTTAATACTAAGCTAACCTGTTCTCCTCCTAAAATTCTAAAACCGAAAATATTTTTGTGTTTTTGGATTTTAATAGACAGGAAAATAAAACAAAATGAAAGAAAACAAAAGAAAACATGTCGGACTACGCATTTTCTTCCTCTAGAATCACATAACTTTTCTTTTTCACGCCATTAACCTCTAAAAGATATAAAAACCTCGGTTATCAAATTCTTTTGTGTAGAGGTCAGCGCGTTAAAAATCCGTATTAATTTTAACCACATCGATTAATTACTTTTCAAAATAGTTACGTATGATATTTAATACTGATGTGTTTAGTTTTAGGATGTTGGACTGGATTTTTGGTGACAACAATAGCAGCAGAGTTATCAACAAAAATAGGAGTGTTAGAAAATTGCAAACCGTAGTCACGCATTTGCTGTTGAGTCCAGATGATTTGCGAACAAAAACTTGCAACAACAACGTATTCAGCTTCATAAGTTGACAGGGCAACTGATGTCTGCTTTTCACACTGCCAGGTGACTAACCGTCTACCAAAAAACTGACATCCTGTAGATGTTGAATTGTAGTTCATCTTGCAACCACCATAGTTCAAGTCACTATACGCTGTAAGCTCAAAGTCATCGTCTTGAGGATACCACAACCCGAGTGTTGGAGTACCCTTCGGATAATGAAAATCCATTTCACACCAATGAGATGATTTACTTTTGGTTTTGCCTGATATCCTGAACAAAGACATGTGGCATACATGATATCCGGACGAGACGCTATGAGATACATAAAGGATCCGATCATTCCCTTATACATTGTATGCATCAACGAGATCACCATTTTTGACGGGTGCCACATCATGGTTCGTGGCAAGCGGAGTTCCAGCAGCTCAAGCATTCTCCCTGTCAAACCGACTGAGGATGTCCTTACATATTTAGTCTGATGCAGGAAGTTTCCTTTTGGTGTCTGCCCCACCTGTAATCCTAGGAAGAACCGCATCTCCCCCATTGCACTCATCTCAAACTCTGCTTTCATTACAGATTCAAATTCTTTACCTAATTCTTCATTCTTGGAACCAAAGATTATGTCGTCCACATATATCTGTACTAGCAGTAAATCACCGTCTTTTTCTTTGATGAATAACGTACAATCAATCACTCCTCTGTGAAAACCATGTTGCACAAGATGAGTTGAGAGTTTCTCATACCAGGCTTCAGGGGCTTGATAGAGCCCGTAGAGAGCCTTGTCCAGTTTGTAAACTCTATCCTGATGATAAGGATCTTCAAATCCTTCGGGTTGACTGACGTAGACTGTCTCACAAATTTCACCATGAAGGAATGCACATTTTACATCTAGTTGATAAAATTTAATCTTCATGTAAGATGCATAGGCTAGGAAGATACGGATTGCTTCCATTCTAGCCACAGGTGCAAACACCTCATTGTAGTCTATGCCTTCGACTTGTCTAAAACCTTGTACCACAAGTCGAGCCTTGTTTCTAATTATGACCTATTGGTCATCTTTTTGCACTTCAAGACCCATTTAGTGCCAATCAGTATAGCACCTTTTGGTCTATTCACTAGTGTCCATACTCCTAGCTTTTGGAATTATAGGAGTTCTTCTTGCATGGCACGAACCCATACCTTATCATTTAAGGCTTCACTTACATATTTTGGCACAAATTATGATACAAAACATCGATAATCACCATCGTGAAGATAGCGTTTTTCCACAAACGAGGCATAATCAGCTGAGTAAAGCTGATTTCTTGTTTGTAATCTCGATCGAACATCCCTAATGACATTGTCCAAGGGACGATAAACATTTAGTAGAGATCCGGGAGTTGTTGGAACATCCACCTCATTATCAAGATTGTTAAACTCAGGTTCAGGATTTGTGGTTGTTGGAGTATGAGGTTCCGAAGTGTCAGAGGCATAAGGATTTGATACTTGTGTACTTTCATTGGTAGGAACCTGTTCCTCCTGTTGCTTATGTGCAGTCTCAACTGCCTCATCATGAGTTGAAGACTCACTCACTTCAAGGTCTCCCCTAAAGGGCTAGAAGAATCATCTAATGGACCAGTTGATGTCGAGTCTGGTTGAGGAGGGTTAAGAGCATCATACATCATCCTAGCAGAAAGTTTATCATCAATATGAGAAGGCTGCAGGTTAAAGGATTTAAAGAATCCCTCATAGTCAAAGAAGAATGAGGGTCCTTTCCCAGTTGGGGGGGTGGTGTATCTTTGAACGTCAACGTTGCCCCACACTTCTACCTGAACCGTTGAGTTGTTATAAACTCTCTTGTCCGGTATATTGTATTCGAGAAAGATCCCTTCTTCAGCCTTATCACTGAACTTCCCAGACTGAGTTTTCTTCAGCAACGTACAAGATGTGTGGTAGAGGTGGTACAATGTGTGGTAGAGGTTGTAGGAGGTGTGGTAGTGGTGGTAGGATGTATGGTATAAGGGTGATCCTCCGTCTCTTGCTCTTTAAGCCCTGGGGTTGAGCCATTCGGTTCTTCCTCGAGCCTTTAGAAGAAGATAATCCCCCTTGGCTGTTGGGCTGGTTAGGGGTGTAAGAAGGATCTATGTCATCAGTAGCCTCACCCCTAGACTCAGCCTGGCGTCCACTAACTACCCTGATCCCTCTCTCAGTTGCCACGACCCAGCTCCCGACCATTCGTAACAGAGGCTGTTCATTTGACTCCTCATCCTGATCAACCAGGAAGCTTTGGTTGAAGGCGGCTCCTTCAGTTTCACCAGGAGCATTACCGCCTTGACCTAGGTCATCATTGTCGTCATCGTCAGATGTGGTAGTCATGAGGGGTTCAATATCTGAACCACTGTCATCGTGACGCCATTTCTTACGAGTAGGTGTCATGTAATCCTCCCAGGCCAAATGCCCAAACAATCTCCTGATAAGGGGCTTCACCAGCTTCCCCCTGTAAACTTTCATCCTGCCTAAGGTGGTATCATCCATCACCTCAAGCACCACTACATCATCTCTGTCCTTTGGTAGAGAAGGAAGCTTCTCGTCAATAATCAGTTGTAAGAAACGTGGATACATACAGAAGCCTTTCTTGCCCTTGGCCGCGATATTCTCTACCATATATGTGAAGAGCATGTAGGAGAAACTGAATGGTGGTTAAGCACCAGAGCAACATATGCATTCTGGATTTAGTCTGACAACTCGTCAAAGCTATATTTCCTTGAGGCTATACACTTAAGGATGACGTGGGCCAAGTACTTGAACTGGGGGCACATGTTACTCTTGTTGAGCACACCAGCATTATTGTCCCAATCGTACTTGATCCAAAGAAAACATCCCCGAATAGTCAGGGGATGCAGCTTGGTTGGTTAGGCTCTGTAACATCTTGTAATTTTGGGTTAAATTAAAGTTATCATTGTTAAGTTCTTGTATGGGTTAATTTTGTCATTTATGAAACTTGTGAATTGTTATGCTTATTTTGTTGCCTTTAATTTTCCAATCAAACAAATAATAATAATAATAATAATAATAATAATAACTAAGAAAAATAAAAATAATCATATTATCATCAAAAATAACAACTTGTAAAATTTAATAAACTTAAAAAGCTTTAAAAGAAGTCTAGGGGGTTTTATTGCCAATTTAGGAACTTGAAACATAAGCTTACTACATGAAATGATAAAGTCAAAACCAAAGGGGCCATTTGCGTAATTTTCGAAAATGAGCCAAATTCTTCCTCCCACCGTCACACTCCGGTCGCCGTCGGCGACACTCCGGCGAACCTTTATGGACCAAAATCTCTTGGTTTCGAAGCTAAGAACCGTTCCAACCGTTTCAGGTTCATGAATCGAACCTACCAACACACTTTAATCCGATTAAAGTGTTGTAATGAGCATTCACGCCATGAAACCGAAACATCCTTAAATCATAGAGCCGTTTGAGCCATAAACCATAACTAAAGTCTAATTAATCGAACCTAGACAATCATCTAACCATTCCAAATCTTTCACACTTTCCAATTGTACCTGAAATCACACAAGCAAAGTTGTACGAATACCCCTCTCGCCGTGAACCTGCAACTACATCTAAAACTACCTTTCGAGCATTTTAAACTTCAATTGGTTAAGAGTTTTCGATCAAGAAACGACACACGAAGCAGCCCACGTGATTAATTTGGTTTCTTTCGTCGTTTGTACACAAAACGAATTTAACTTTGATCGCGATCGTTCTTCAATCTGCAGCATTGATTTCAAGCATCTACCGGGTAATTGATCATGTCTACACACTTGATTATACATGGGGAACAAAAGCCCCATGGTTATTAGCATTCATTAGATCGTTTGGTGCTTCGATTTGGGTCCAAACAAACCTAGGTTCTTGGATTTGGGGCACTTCAATTCTTGCGTTTATAAGAAATTAGAATTGGAATATACCAAGGCTAAAAGCCCTGGTTCACTGGTTAACTTACCCCCTCAACAAAGAGGTCCGGGTTTGAACCCGGGCAACCTAGTTTTTTTTTAAGTTTTTTTAAGCCTTAATTCAATTATAGAAAAATGTTATTTAATATAAAATGAGATTTATAAACTTCAAATATTTTTAAAGGTCAATAAATAATTTTTGTAATTTTCTAAGTTAAATTAAATAAATTTCTTTGTAATAATACAGTTGACAAAGATTGTTTTTGATAATTTCTTAAAAGAAATGGACTTTAAATAATAATTAATAATTATTGTTGGTTTAAACGTTTCTTTTCATTTAATATGTTTAAAACATGAATATGTCAAATAATTACTCGAATATTATATCTAAACCTTATTAATTATTATAAATGATTTAATTTCACATTCTTTATATTTAGACATATAAAGAATATTTTTTTAAAATGTATTTATAAAAGGGCCAAATCCATTTAAAACCCTAGCCCCCGTTAATTCGCTAAACTTATTGTCATTAAATTTAAATCTTGTAAAAATATATATTAGGTACCTTGTGAAGAACTACATTGAAACCTTGCTTATTACACTTCTTATTAATCGTCAATATATACATTTGATCAAGTGAGTATTTCTGTACCTTTTTTATATTTTTCACACTTTGGGGTGAAACATATTACTTTATAAACTTCGCACTTGTAAACACGTTTGATTTTTGTAAACTTATGGCAGTTTACTTGTATGTTGTGATTAGTTGAACCTTGTAGCTACCATGTAATGTGGAATATATGTACAATCATTAACTATTGCTAGCCCAGCGAAGTCATAGATCTATGGGCCCGACAAGCCTGCTTGGTTAATCCAAGTACACTTAGCTAATCGTATATACTTTTAAACGTTTGAGACTTGTAAACTTTGTCGAGGTTTGATTGTGCATTATGTCTTACATCCCTAGCTTACTTTGTTTCTCTAATTTACAACATGAATTGCCATCTTTTGTATACTTATGTATTTAAAACTATGGAAATCTCACCAACATTATCGTTGACCTTTTAATTTTTAACATGTTTCAGGAAATACTCAAGCTTGATTTCTACTCTTTGAAGCTTACATATCCAGGAATGGACCTAGATAAATAAATGAAAAAATGAATTGTTATGTTATTTTTTTTATCTCTTTGAGACTTATGATTGTAATAGTACAATTGGAAATTTTGTTTAATATATATTGGGTTATTAATAGCGTTATGTGGCTGTGAACAATCTTATCTCTCACACCTCGATGATTCCGCCGTCAAGGTTGGGGTGTGACAGATTGGTATCAGAGCCCATAACTATAGGGATCTAGGCTATTAGAAATGGTGACCTAGACTATAGTATGCATGAACCTTATAGAATTATGATCCTATCTTGTAACATTATATAGTTTGCATGTTACATAATGTTATGCCCACTTATGTGCAATTTGATGCCGTAGCATAGGATTGCCTAAACATTGTTACTTGTCTCCCTAAACTTAGCTTTGACTCTTTGACTCTCCCGAACATGAAATCTCTTAATCTTATTCTCGTCAATATGTGGGAATCTATGCTTATACTTATGATCTTTAGACGTTATATCTAATCTATATAATCTCATCAAGGTTTTGATTTCATCAACCTAAGAAGTTTGTGTGACACATAGACACCTGTATTCTAGATTTCCTGGCAAAAGGCCCTCGGGCTAAGGCAAGCATATCGCATAAATCCTACTGGACTAGTTATGCTTACTGGGGATTTTTGGATGAGTGATAAACTATGGTCAACATGCACAAATTTCTAAGGCGAATGGGTCAACTTACCTTGACGTGTCAACGTTTCAAATGGTAATGCGTTACCAAATGGAACCTTTCCAAGTGCCTTACAACTCTTGCCTTATCCTTGTTGAACTATAATCCTTGTATTTCTATTTCTCGTGTCTAACTCATTTTGCATATCCCAGCATGTCTCGTCATCATGGAAAGCGTGGAAGTTCCGATCGTAAGCTAGCCGCCATGATCGCCCGACAAATGGCTGCTGTCATCGCGACTATGGTTGCTGAACTTAATAGCACCCTAATGGCTAATAGCAACAATACCAATGGGAACAATACTGGTGCTCGTGGAGAGAATAGCAAAACCAAAACGGGAACAATCATACTTACACCTTCAAACATTTCAACTCGTGCAAACCCACTGGTTTTAGTGGAAAAGAAGGAGTCACTGGACTTCTCGAGTGGTTTGAAAGTATGGAGAACACATTTATTATTAGCGAGTGCCCCGACGAGTTCAAGGTTCGCTATGCCACAAGTGTTCTTCAACAACGAGCACTAACTTGGTGGAATAGTGAAAAGAGAAACCGTGGAACTGAGGTCGCAATGGCGTTGCCCTGGGAAGAATTAAGGATATTATGATCCAAAAGTTCTGCCCGAGGAGCGAATTACAAAAACTGGAGGAGGAGTTCTGGAACCTCAAACAAGATGGTGGGAATTACTTGGCTTATTCCACCCGGCATCACGAGTTGAGTATGCTTCTACCACACATGGTGGACACCGTGCCTCGTAACATCGAGAAATTATCAAGGGGGTGCCACCTCAAATTCAAGATGTTGTGGTCGGTAGTAGGCCCACAACTTTGGAGGAAGCGATTACTATCACTGCACAGCTTACCGAGAATCATATAAGAGCTGGCAGTATGTCGGCAAAGGGTTCCAAGTCTAGTACGAAAGCGACACCCGAGGCAACAAAGGAGGTAAGGGCCGAGTCACCTGAAAACAAGAAGCGTAAGTTCACCCCACACGCACACGCTAGCAACTATACCACCCCAAATGCTCCTAAAAAAACAAATGGTGGTTGCAAATTAATCTCCCGTGGCTAAAGCTTATACTAGTCCACATCCTATGTGTAACACGTGCAAGTACTATCATTCAAGCAACTTTCCATGCCGAGTTTGCTCATTATGTGGAAAGTATGGACATTTGGTAACTACTTGCCTTCGTGCATCAAACAACACTGCCATGCTTACCAACCGAACCTGCTATAAATGTGGCGAGCTTGGTCATATTCGTCCGCAATGTCCTCGCAATGCGGTAACTGTGCCACCGGCTCGTGGAAGGGCTTTCAACATCAATGCCAACCAAGCTCAAGCCCACAACGACGTGGTGAATGGTACGTCGTTGAACTCTTTTTAATTGTTTCTTGCCTTATCAAATTTCCTATCTGTGTTCATCATACCAATAATGGATTCTTACCAAATAGGTATGTATCTTATAAATAGTCATTATGCTTCTGTATTGTTTGATTCGGCTGCCGATAGGAGTTTCGTGTCCCTGGAATTCGAGCCAATACTTTCTAAACCACGTGTTAATCTGGAGAGATCTTTCACGATCGAGGTCGCCCATGGAAAATCTATTGTCGTTCACGTCGTAATACGCGATTGCACTTTAAGCCTTAACGAACACGAGTTCTTCGTCGACCTTATTCCTATGCAATTGGGAAGCTTTGACGTTATCATTGGCATGGATTGGTTAGCCAAGCATCGTGCGGAAATTCAATGTTTCGAGAAGTGTATCCGAATTCCGTTACCGTCTAATGATACTTTTAAGGTCTTTAGGGAGAGATCATCTCAAAGACTCAAACTCATGTCTTGCATCAAGGCCCGCAAGTGCTTAAGTAAAAACTATATGGCCTACATGGCATATGTAGTTAATACGAAAGCCAAGGGTAAGGAGTTGAAGGACATTCCTGTTGTATGGGACTTTCCCGAAGTTTTTCCAAGGATCTTAAAGGGTTACCCCCCGTGCGAGAAGTTGAGTTCAAGATTGATTTAACCCCTGTTGCAAACCCTGTGGCTAAATCGCTTTATCGTCTTGCACCGTCTGAAATGCAAGAACTCGCTAGTCAACTGCAAGAGTTGACCGATAAGGGTTTCATTCGCCCTAGTTCATCACCGTGGGGTGCACCTGTACTATTTGTGAAGAAGAAGGATGGTTCATTTCGTATGTGCATCGATTACCGAGAACTCAACAAGCTTACTATCAAAAACCGATACCCTCTTCCTCGAATCAATGACCTCTTCGACCAACTTCAAGGAGCAACTCAATTCTCAAAGATCGATCTACGTTCTGGATATCATCAACTACGTGTTCATGATGATGACATTCCAAAGATCGCTTTCCGTACTCGATATGGGCACTACGAGTTCATGGTCATGCCTTTTGGCTTGACCAATGCGCCTGCTGTGTTCATGGATCTCATGAATCGAGTATGTAAACCGTATTTGGATAAGTTCGTGATCGTGTTTATTGATGACATTCTTATTTATTCCAAGACAAAAATCGATCACGAGACGCACTTGCGACAAGTTCTTAGACTTTTGAAGAAGGAGCAATTATACGCCAAGCTTTCCAAGTGTGAATTTTGGTTGGAGGAGGTTCAATTCTTAAGGCATGTGGTGAATAGCCAAGGAATTCACGTGGATCCTGCTAAAATTGAAGCTGTGAAGAATTGGTGTGTTCCCACAACCTCAACCGAGGTTCGTTCTTTCCTGGGTTTAGCGGGATATTACCGTAGGTTCATAGCTAATTTCTCGAAGAATGCTAAACTGTTAATGGCATTAACCCAAAAGAATCGACTTTTTGAATAGGGACCCGAGCAAGAAGAGGCTTCGAGACATTAAAATGCAAGTTGTGTAACGCTCCTATTCTCATACTTCCCGAGGGAAACGATGACTTTACCGTATATTACGATGCTTCTAATCAAGGTCTTGGTTGTGTTCTCATGCAACAAAGCAAAGTTATAGCATACGCGTCGAGGAAATTGAAGGTTCTTGAAGTGAATTACACGACTCACGATCTTGAACTTGGTGCTGTGGTTTTTTCATTGAAGATTTGGCGACACTACCTATATGGGATGCAATGCATAGTCTACACCGATCATAAGAGTCTCTAACATGTGTTCAACCAAAAGGATCTCAATATGAGACAAAGACGTTGGATCGAGTTGATTAGCGACTACGACTGCGACATTCATTACCATCCTGGAAAGGTGAATGTTGTAGCCGACGCGCTAAGTTGCAAAGTCCACAACAAGACTGTCTCGCTTCAAGAAATTCGAGATCGAAGGCAATGGTTTGATACGCTAGGAGAATTTGAAACCGAGATTCATGTGGATGTTAACGAGGCTACTATCATACTTCAAAACATAAGGATCGATAGTGACTTTGAGTTATGCATCCGCGAGGCTCAACAAGCGGCACTAACCGATGAAGGGAAAGATGAAGATTTGATGCCTAACGTTCGGTCACAACTGGAGACAAAACTGAATGGCATGTGGTATTTCTTGAATCGACTTTGGATCCCGAATCGAGATAACCTTCGACACTTCATTATGAACGAAGCTCATCAAACTCGATATTCCATTCATCCTGGCTCCGATAAGATGTACATGGATCGCCGTGGTCAATATTGGTGGCCTGGAATGAAGAAAGACATTGCATCATATGTTTCCAAGTGTCTCACGTGTGCAAGAGTCAAGGCCGAGCATCAACGACCAAATGGTTTACTTGAGCAACCTGAAATCCCTATGTGGAAATAGGAACATATATCCATGGATTCCATAACTAAGTTACCTCGTACACCTCGTGGTCATGATAGTATATGGGTCATTGTTGACCGTTTGACCAAGACAACACATTTCATACCCATACGAGATACATACAAGGCTTCAAGGCTTGCTCGAATCTATATTGATGAAATTGTGAGTCGTCATGGCGTGCCTTTACACATTATTTCGGATCGAGATGCTCGCTTCACTTCACACTTTTGGTCTTCGATGCAAGAACTCTTGGGTACTCAATTGGATCTAAGTACGGCTTACCATCCTCAAACCGATGGTCAAACCGAACGAACAATCCAAACCCTCGAGGATCTGCTGCGTCTTTGTGTTCTTGACTTTGGTGGTGATTGGGATACGCATCTACCGCTCGCGAAATTTTCGTATAACAATAGTTATCACTCAAGTATCAAGATGGCACCATTCGAGGCTTTGTAGGCTCGTAAATGCCGATCACCGATTTGCTGGACCGACGTTGGTGAAAATTTCATCACTGGTGCTGAACTTATACAAGAATGACCGATAAAGTCTCCACAATCCGCAAGAATCTTGAAGTGGCAAGAAGTCGACAAAAGAGTTACGCCGATAAGCGTCGTAAGCCATTGGAGTTCCAAGTTGGCGACATGGTTCTTCTTAAGGTTTCACCGTAGAAAGGCGTTGTTCGCTTTGGAAAGAAGGGTAAACTAGCTCCAAGATTTGTAGACCTTTCAAAATCTTGAAAAGGATTGGGAAAGTGGCTTATAAACTGGAACTACCTTCCGACCTTAGTGGAGTTCATCCTGTCTTCCATATCTCAAACTTGAGGAAGTGCTTGACTGATGAAAATTTGCATGTTCCTCTAGAGGAAATTCAAATAGATGAGTCATTGCATTTCGTTGAGAAGCCTGTTGAGATTATGGATCAAACCTTGAAGAAGACCCGAACAACGACCACACCTATCGTCAAAGTCCGTTGGGAAAACAAACGTGGAGCTGAGTTCACTTGGGAGCGTGAGAATCATATGAAGGAGAGATACCCGCATCTGTTCTCTTAGTTTTATTCTTAATTTCGTGATGAAATTCTTGTAAGTTGGGGAGACTGTAACATCTTGTAATTTGGGTTACATTAAAGTTGTCATTGTTAAGTTCTTGTATGGGTTAATTTTGTCATTTATGAAACTTGTGAATTTGTTATGCTTATTCTTTGTTGCCTTTATTTTTCAATCAAACAAATAATAATAATATATAATAATAATATAAATAATAATAATAATATAATAAAATAATAACTAAGGAAATAATAATAATCATATTATTATCAAAAATAACAACTTGTAAAATTTAATAAACTTAAAAAGGTTTAAAAGAAGTCTAGGGGGTTTTATTGCCAATTTAGGAACTTGAAACATAAGCTTATCACATGAAATGATAAAGTCAAAACCAAAGGGGCCATTTGTGTAATTTTAAAAAATGAGCCAAATTTTCCCTCCCACCATCACACTCCGGTCGCCGCCGGCGACACTCCGGCGAACCTTTATGCACCAAAATCTCTTGGTTTCGAAGCTAAGAAACGTTTCCAGCCGTTTCAGGTTCATGAATCGAACCTACCAACACACTTTAATCCGATAAAGTGTTGTAATGAGCATTCACGCCATGGAACCGAAACATCCTTAAATCATAGAGCCGTTTGAGCCATAAACCATAACTAAAGTCTAATTAATTGAACCTAGACAATCATCTAACCATTCCTAATCGTTCACACTTTCCAATTGTACCTGAAATCGCACAAGCAAAGTTGTACGAATACCCCTCTCGCCGTGAACCTCCAACTACATCTAAAACTACCTTTCGAGCATTTTAAACTTCAATTGATTAAGGGTTTTCGAACAAGGACGACACACGAAGCAGCCCACGGGATTAATTTGGTTTCTTTCGTCGTTTGTACACAAAACGAATTTAACTTTGATCGCGATCGTTCTTCAATCTGCAACATCGATTTCAAGCATCTACCGAGTAATTGATCATGTCTACACACTCGATTATACATGGGGAACAAAAGCCCCATGGTTATTAGCATTCATTAGATCGTTTGGTGCTTCGATTTGGGTCCAAACAAACCTAGGGTTCTTGGATTTGGGGGCACTTCATTTCCTACGTTTAAAAGAAATTAGAATTGAGATATACCAAGGCTAAAAGCCCTGGTTCACTGGTTAACTTACCCCCTCTCAACTAAGAGGTCCCGGGGTTGAACCCGGACAACCTCAGTTTTTTTTTAAGTTTTTTTACCTTAATTCATTATAGAAAAATGTTATTTAATATAAAAATGAGATTTATAAACTTCAAATATTTTTAAAGGTCAATAAATAATTTTTGTAATTTTCTAAGTTAAATTAAATAAATATCTTTGTAATAAAACAGTTTAACAAAGATTGTTTTTGAATAATTTCTTAAAAGAAATGGACTTTAAATAATAATTAATAAATTATTGTTGGTTTAAACGTTTCTTTTCATTTAATATTGTTTAAATCATGAATATGTCAAATAATTACTCGAATATTATATCTAAACCTTATTAATTATTATAAATGATTTAGTTTCACATTCTTTATATTTAGACATATAAAGAATATTTTTTTAAAATTGATTTATAAAAGGGCCAAATCCATTAAAACCCTAGCCCGCGTTAATTCTCTAAACTTATTGCCATTAAATTTAAATCTTGTAATATATATATTTAGGTCCTTGTGAAGAACTATGTTGAAACCTTGCTTATTACACTTCTTATTAATCGTCAATTATATACATTTGATCAAGTGAGTATTTCTATACCTTTTTTTATATTTTTCACACTTTGGGGTGAAACATGTTACTTTATAAACTTTGCACTTGTAAAGACGTTTGATTTTTGTAAACTTATGGCAGTTTACTTGTATGTTGTGATTAGTTGAACCTTGTAGCTACCATGTAATGTCGAATATATGTACAATCATTAACTATTGCTAGCCCAGCGAAGTCATAGATCTATGGGCCAGACAAGCCTGCTTGGTTGATCCAAGTACACTTAGCTAATCGTATATACTTTTAAACGTTTAAGACTTGTAAACTTTGTCGAGATTTGATTGTGCATTCTGTCTTACATCCCTAGCTTACTTTGTTTCTCTAATTTACAAAATGAATTGCCATCTTTTATATACTTATGTATTTCAAACTATGGAAATCTTACCAACATTATCGTTGACCTTTTTATTTTTAACATGTTTCAGGAATACTTAAGCTTGATTTCTACTCTTTGAAGCTTACATATCAAGGAATGGACCTAGATAAATAAATGAAATAAAATGACTTGTTATGTTTATTTTTATCTCTTTGAGACTTATGATTGTAATAGTACAATTGGAAATTTTGTTTAATATATATTTGGTTATTAATAGCGTTATGTGGCTGTGAACAATCTTAACTCTCACACCTTGACGATTCCGCCGTCAAGGTTGGGGTGTGACAGGTTCTGTCCTCACCCAGGTCCAAGACCCTCCTTAGATTGTCTTCGCGAATCTCAATCTCTTGTCCGAAGATAGAGCTTCGGATATAGTGGGACTCAACGGACCTGTCAACTACAGCACTTTCCCAGAAAGCTTGCTGAATAGATCTATACGTGTGCATGGTGTAGAGATGGCCTTGAAATCCTCGATCTGCGCAAAAAGGCAACAATCCCAATGAACTCAGAAGCATTCCAGGATGTAGCATCAAGATGAGCGCAGATGTTGTGCTTGGTGCTCATAGTCCATCTATTAGCCGTGGTTCTGTAACACAAGACACATATACATTAGATGATGACATTCGACTCTTAAAGAACTTGGTTCATTTGGTTTAGTCGTACGAATGGACTATAAGACTGAGTCTTAGTCGTATCCTATGTTATGTGGTTGATCTAATCGTGTGACTTAAATCACACGCATGGTTCATTCGTGCGATTTAGTCATACGCCCAGCTCAACCGTGCGATTGAAGTTCATAAGCATGTCCATTCGCATAACGCTCTATTCGACACTTTAAATTAAAATCTTGGTCAAAACTTCATTTTAAACATTGTGCTTTGACTTATTAGTCTTGCAGAATCTGAAGATAACACCTAATGATCTTTAAAACAACGATTATGTCCATTTAAGTGGTTTATTTTGATGAGTTTTTCATAGTTCTTGTTTTGAATGTTTTCAGTCCTTAACGTTTGATTAAACTGGGCATTGTTGTCGATTTTGGTCTCACATTACCTGTATATGAAGAGAGTAACAGTTAGTATCACAATCAATCGGTAAAATCAATCATATGAAATTTGGGCAGAGTATCAGTATGTTCATGCGTATAAGATTGAGCGATTGAAGGGTGTTACAAATGCGACCGACTCCCCTCTATTTATACTGTGTTAACATTCAGTCGTACAACTAGGCCCATTCGCATGCTTCATTCGTGCGACTAGGGTTTAATCGTGCGACTGGCTCATACGGCCTCATCCAATCGTGCGACTGGTCCATACTTATGGTTCAATCGTACCATTGGCCCATACTTATGATCCAATTGTGCAAATGGCTCATACTTATGAGTTTGACCTTGTGCACTTTCAAAAATACATGTTTAACTATTGATAAGATGTTATGACTGATGATCATCTCAGACATGACCTTTTAATTGAAAAATTCCTTGATCACCTCAAATGTGATCCTTTTAATTTCAAAACTAGATTGGTCACCTCAGACGTTACCACTTTTAGTGAGTGATTCACAGATTGAATCCAGATGTATAGTCCGACTTTTACCTAACAAATGACTAAAAATTAAATAAAACAACTTCAAATTAAAACAAAACAAGATATTTTTATATTTTTATTGGAGTTGGATTGAAATCTTTAGAAGAGCATCTAACTGATTTATCTTCTTAGACAACACAACTTCAAGTTAATTTGATCATATCTGGAGAGATTCATTATGAAATCATACAGGTTTATCAAAATCATTTGGGACACTTTAACAAACACTTCGATGCTCGATTCTTGTTTTGACCAGAGTCAACAGCATGTTTAGAAAATCATACTAGAGCTATAAAATGCACACACTGATTTTGACTATCAAGAGTTGTAGCCACGATGATTGTTAGTATGATTGTCCTCGTAAATCTATACACAGATTTTTGACACAGATTGGTGATACATTAGGTTTGATTATTTCAACAAGCATTTGTAGATCCCACACTTATATGGTAATCAACATTCCTCAGGAGATTTTTTAGTAGTCTACGGGTATTTGACAAGAAGAAACTATTCTAAGAGCTTTCAAAGAGATGCCAAGCCTCAGGTCAGTTCCATCGCAGAGCAGAGAGGCGCAACCACAATGAATTCTAGAATATTTATGTTATGCTTATCATTAGGTTAGTGCCACCACGCACAGAGAGGCACACAACCTATCTTCTTGTTAGAACATTTATTTTTCGTTTTGCACATAAGGCACCACCAACATAAGTTATTAGCTTGATTGCATTTAGCATTTTTCCATGTGCTTTGCTAATTTTTATGGTCGTCCGTACACATTTGTGTCGTTTATTTGCTTATCACCCCTTGTTGGAAATGCATTGATTGTGTTAACCAGGGATAAGATAGGAACCCACAGCAAGCTGAACAACTTAGTTTGAATTTAAATCACCAATGAGTTCTCCTCATCTATTGTGTTGAATCTACCGACATATCATATAATGGTCTATCAACCTCTAGGTCTACTGTCTTTGTGTTACCTCAGTAGCATAGTAGTCTTACTATCATTTTTCCTTTTATTTCGCTTAGATTTCTCAGACGTTATACTTTGAATTTTGCATCTTAATCATTTAAATTCTTTTGAAGTCCCAAACAACTTGTTCCCTGTGTACTATCATTTTCCATAAGCGTTGAATCAAAATCACAGATTTGATCTCATTTCTATTAGCTACGCTACCCTCCTCCGTCGTTTTCTTTTTAAGTTAAATAATGCAACTAATTTAATACTAAGCTAGCCTATTCTCCTCCTAAAATTCTAAAACCGAAAGTATTTTTGAGTTTTTGGATTTTAATAGACAGGAAAATAAAATAAAATGAAAGAAAATAAAAGAAAACATGTCCTTACATATTTAGTCTGCTGTAGGAAGTTTCCTTTTGGTGTCTGCTCCACCTGTAATCCTAGGAAGAACTTCATCCCCCCCATTGCACTCATCTCAAACTCTTCTTTCATTACAGATTCAAATTCTTTACCTAATTCTTCATTCTTGGAACCGAAGATTATGTCGCCCACATATATCTGTACTAGCAGTAAATCACCGTTTTTTTCATTGATGAATAACGTACAATCAATCACTCCTCTGTGAAAACCATGTTGCACAAGATGAGTTGAGAGTTTCTCATACCAGGCTTTAGGGGCTTGATAGAGCCTGTAGAGAGCCTTGTCCAGTTTGTAAACTCTGTCCTGATGATAAGGATCTTCAAATCCTTCGGGTTGACTGACGTAGACTATCTCACAAATTTCACCATGAAGGAATGCACATTTTACATCTAGTTGATAAAATTTAATCTTCATGTAAGTTGCATAGGCTAGGAAGATACAAATTACATCCATTCTAGCCACAGGTGCAAACACCTCATTGTAGTCTATGCCTTCGACTTGTCTAAAACCTTGTACCACAAGTCGAGCCTTGTTTCTAATTATGACCCCTTGGTCATCTTTTTTGCACTTCAAGACCCATTTAGGGCCAATCACTATAGCACCTTTTGGTCTATTCACCAGTGTCCATACTCCTAGCTTTTTGAATTATAGGAGTTCTTCTTGCATGGCACTAACCCATGCCTTATCGTTTAAGGCTTCACTTACATATTTTGGCACAAATTGTGATACAAAACATCGATAATCACCATCATGAAGATAGCCGTTTTCCATGAACGAGGCATAATCAGCTGAGTAAAGCTGATTTCTTGTTTGTAATCTCGATCGAACATCCCTAATGACATTGTCCAAGGGACGATAAACATTTAGTAGAGATCCGGGAGTTGTTGGAACAGTCACCTCATTATCAAGATTGTTAAACTCAGGTTCAGGATTTGTGGTTGTTGGAGTATGAGGTTCCGAAGTGTCAGAGGCATAAGGATTTGATACTTGTGTACTTTCATTGGTAGGAACCTGTTCCTCCTGTTGCTTATGTGCAGTCTCAACTGCCTCATCATCAGTTGAAGACTCACTCACTTCAAGGTCTCCCCCTAAAGGGCTAGAAGAATCATCTAATGGACTAGTTGATGTCAAGTCTGGTTGAGGAGGGTTAAGAGCATCATACATCATCCTAACAGAAAGCTCATCATCAATATGAGAAGGCTGCAGGTTAAAGGATTTAAAGAATCCCTCATAGTCAAAGAAGAATGAGGGTCCTTTCCCAATTGGGGGGGGGGTGGTGTATCTTTGAACGTCAACGTTGCACCACACTTCAACCTGACCCGTTGAGTTTTCTACCTGACCCGTTGAGTTGTTGTAATACTCCAGCAAGAACGATGCTAGCCGACTCGAAATTGTCTATCCAATTTTGGAACGAGGTACTGGCTAATGCATGCTACACCCTCAATCAGGTCTTGGTGGTCAAACGTCATGGTAAAGGTAAATTGATGTGTAGGAAAAGGTGAATTGATGAATAATTCCTCAACAACTCAAACTTATCGTTCTTGCTATCTCTATCAAGCTCCGATTCTTTCGCTCAACAACTCCATTCATCTGTGGTGTGTAGGAAAAGGTGAATTGATGAACAATTCCTCTCTCTTTACAGTATGCATCCATCCACTAATTTTTGAACTCGATGCCATTGTCTAAGCGAATCTTTCTTACTTTCAGCTTGTAGAGAGATTCCAATGTAGTTACTAGCTCTTTGAATGATTCATATGTCTCTGATTCGGATTTCAGAAACATCACCCAAGAGAATCTTGAGTAATCATCCGTAACTACATAGAAGTACGAATCTCTAGCAATAAACTTTATGCTTACAGGGCCAAACAGATTCATATGTAGAAGCTCAAGTGGCAGATCAATTGAATGAACTTTCTTTGTCTTATGAGACTTCTTGGTCTGTTTCTCTTTCTTACAAGTGACACAAAAATCAGGAAGATGGAAGTTCTTGACATTTACTTCATTCACTTAATCATTCTAAATCAGATGATTCATCTTCCTTGGATTGATGTGTCCCATTCTCCTATTCCAAGAGATTGAATCCCTCTCAGTTGCCTTTGACATGAAGCATTGAACCTTGTGATCTATTATGGAGGCTTTTGATAGATCCAAGTTATACAAGTTGTTATATCTTGAAGCTGACGTTAAAACCATATCCTCCTCAATCACATAGTCCTTTTTCAGCACGTAGCAGTTGTTTTTGTCAAACACAACCTTCAAGCCTTTGTCATAGATCTGGGAGACTGAAAGCAAGTTGTTCTGTAGTTGTTGAACGTAGTTGACCTTGTCAAACTTGATTTTCTCGTTTCCTACTTTGCCTTGTGCTGTGATGTATACTCCTTCGTTTCCAACAAATGAAACATGTCCCCCTTTAATTTGTCTAACGTTGAAAAGGAGAGACGTGTTCCCGGTCATGTGCATGGACACCCCACTATCAATAATCCATGTGTTTGTGATAGCGCTGTACCGGACAACCTACACATTTAAAGGAATATATTAGTTCAGGTTTTGGACCCAAGCCTTAACTAGCTTGGGTGACCTAGAGAAATCACACATCATAAACTCAACCCACTGTCCACTTTAGGATAAGGGCATATCTTTCTTCTTGTTGTTCTCATTATCAGATAGCTTATTTGACTTTCTTTCCATAAGCCAGTTTTGAGTAAGGCATGTTTGTGATAAACAGATGGCTGGCTTAGAGTTTAAACTTTAGGTTCATTAGTTCTCTTAGGAGGAGTAAAAGAACTCCTTTTAGAAGAACTTTATTTTGTATAATAAGTTCAATTTTCTTTCTGGGATTCTGATAATAAGGAAAATTAGAAGAATATGTCATCTTTTTCCACAACTGTAGCATGATCTCCCTTCCACATGTTGAGGAAACTATTTATGTGGAGTTAAGTGTGATACATTGCGACATGAGTCTGGTTGGGTTTAGTCACTTCTCGTTTAGATGATTCTACTTCTTTAACAAAATTAATTGTTTAAACATTTTTAACCTCTTTAGCCATTAGTTTATTTGGACTTTTACATGTAACACGGGTTTGGTTAACTGGTTTAGTCATTTTGGGTTCAGAAGAAGACATGTGTGAACCTGACCTTACATTAACCTTTTCAAATTTGTCATCCAAATTAACAGTAGGCATCTTTCTTTTTGATTCCACAGTAGACTCCTTATGTTTAGTGATAGAGTTTACCAGTTTACTTGTGGAATCAGGATCACTAACCAAAGGAGTGGACACCACATGATCCTTAACTATATGCGAAGAACTACCAAACTATGCAGTTTTTGTATTTAAAAGGATCTCATGTGGTGATGGAACGACTTTGTAGCCCAACCCTTGCCCATTGTTTCGTTCTTTCACTAAGTTTTGTACTATGTGAGAAGAACAAGCCCAACTATGCAGTTTTTGTTTTAAAAAATTAACCTCGACTTCCAAAACTGCTTTATCCTTTTTGGTTTCTTCCAAAGAATTTAAATAAAACTTTATATCATTAGCTTGATTTAAAGAAACACTTCGGTTTCCCTTATTTGTTTGCTCAAAAGTTCTATTTTTTCTTTGACACTACACTTATTTTGTTTTAATATACGATTAGCCTCAGTGCAGAGTTGTAAGTCATTTACGAAGTTATCATTGTGTTCTAATAACCTAGCAAATTTCAAAACAATGCTTTCTCTAAATTTATCACATTCAAGACAAGCATGTTTTTCAAAGGACTGGTCTAGAGAACTTACCTGTGAGGAATCGGTTGAATCAGCCATCAATGCAGAGTTAGACTCTTCGGATGCTGGAGATTCTAAAGTTGTTGCTCTAAGTTCTTCTTCAACCAGATGATTTACCACATTTACAGCTTCTTTTGTATCTAACATCGAGTGCTCAACTGCAATCTCACCTTCACTAGCAGACACATCATCTATTGATTCGACAAATGGAATATTCGATTCTCTAGGAGAAACAAATTGGGAGGACCAGTCTTGTCCTTCATCATCTTGAGCAGTTAGAGCTTTTGATTATTTGCTTGAAGAAGCAGTACCAATCGCGTCCTTATCTTTACGGTTGAATGTGGGAAATGGGTTTCCATTTCCAGTCTTCTTGGGCTTTACACATTTACGTCTAAAGTGCCGTTTTTCACCACAATTAAAGCATGTGACTTTGATTTTGTCAAAGCCAAATGTATTGTCCTTTGTGGCTACCAGATTTTGTCCAGTCTTCTTGACAAACTTTTAGCTCGTCTCACTGCACTTGCGAGGGCCCACATGATGTCCATTCTTTCCAGCTCGTTCTCATCAACCTGCTTGTAATCTTCATCCGCAAGATGACAGTTTCTGATCTTCCCAGCAACTAAACCATCATATGATTGAACCACTGCTGCTAGAAGATCCATGTGCTCTTTAGCTACCTCTACTGTGACGTTACTGAGATTCTCTGTCTTCAACTTTGTAGTGTCTGCTTCAGGAACTGTATATTGGTTTCTAGATGACCCTGACGTTTCTGGTCCTCAAGCACTCGTTTGGGTAGGAGCTACGGAATCGGACACGAATGCTGTTTGCAATGGGGCTCCTGAGACAGCTGGAGTTAGAACTGAGTTGTAGAGTGAAGGATTCTATACATAGGATCCTTTCTTCAACTTGTACTTCATTCTGAGTTCATCTTCTGTCTACTTTAGGATAAAGTCATTTATGTCTAACGTAACAAGAACGTCGTTCTGTCTCAGGTTAAACACAAATGAATCATATTTCTCAGGCAGACCATCTGCAATACTTGAGACTTAATCTTCCATAGACGTTGATACACATTGAGTGTGCAACTCACTCATTAGATGGTAGAACCTGTCAATGACATTGTCCAAGCTCTCATTTCCTATTAAGGAGAAACTATCAAACTCCTTCTTTAGAGCCTTAGCTGTTGGACCCTAAAAGGATCATACATGCCAATTCAAGTGGTGGATGGTTGCTCTGCTGGAATCCCTCATGTCCAAGAACAAATGCGGATCAAGACAAGTATCTGCTGAATAAGAAGAAAAATACAAGTGTTGGTCATCCGCATTTCTCAATGCGGATGACAAGTTAATAAATGCGGATGTATAGTTCATCCGCATTGACCAATGCGGATTACCAAAGAAATGCGGACAAGTGTTTTGTTCATCCGCATTTACCAATGCGGATGACCAAACTTCAATGCGGTTGAAGAAATGCTGATGAAGTCAACTCATCCGCATTTGCCAATGCGGATGATCAACAGCCAATGCTGATGAAGACTTAGACTAGCTTTAGTAAGGGTAGTTTAGTGTTTTGTAATGGCAACGTGTCTGCCTATAAATAGAATAGTATACCTCATACATGGGGTAACTTTTGTCTGTAATTTGATTTGATTCTTAGTTCCTAGAATGTTCTGTTTGCATTGAATGTTCTTGTAATCAATCAATCAAAGTATTCAATATATGCAAACATATTTATGAGTATCATGAGTATTCAATGTTCATTGATTGTCTGATTCCGCCTCTCAATCTTTGACTCAATCACTATATTCGGTCCTTATTGATTCACATCAACTGAGATTATCATTCTCAAATCTTATACAGTCAATTGGTATCAGAGCCACGGCTCTAAGTTCTTACTCAGATCTGCACAGATCTGGTCTGAACCCGATAGATCTGGTGATTGAGTAGCTGAACAGAGTATTTATACATCTCTAATCAGTTTACACACCGAATACTACCTGAAATACTCATCAACAGCCCCTCATTCAACCAATCAGTCGAACACAGAACATCATACAGACTACAAGTCCGACAACCTACAACAATCCAAAAACACTCCTGATTACAGACATCATAGTCATCAGACCTGAATCTACTGGACGTTTTTAATGATTATTTGGACTAAACCCACTGAATAGACTTAAAAACTCACTAATCCATACTAAAAAGCAACTAATAAAATGGATTCTCACAGTTATTCAGAACTTAGGCATACCCCAAAACCACCAATACTGAAACATAAATCTGAGTTCAAACAATGGAAAATAAGATTTATGAATTATATTATAGGTGTAGATCCTGACTACTGGATTTTGATATGTAAAGGTCCCCACATCCCAATAACACTGTCAGCTGATCAGGCAGCTCTCTACAGAACAACCAGGATTCCCATTGAAGATCTTACTCTATATGATGACGATTATAAGAAAATCAAGATTGACCTTAAAGCATATTCCATCCTCACTCAAGCACTTAAGATGGATGTGCCTAAAAGGCTGGAGACGTATGGAACTGCAAAAGCAGTTTGGGATGCTTTGCAAATTATGTGTGAAGGAAGTAGTGAGGTTGCTGAAATCAACCGAGACAAACTGATAAACCAGTATGAAACCTTCCATCATTTCAAAGGGGAATCAATTTCTAAACAATTGCATAGATTCGTGCAGTTAGTAAATGATTTGGAGATAATGGGAGTGACTTACAAATCAAAAGACCTCAACAAGAAAATGTTACATAGTCTTCCAGAGCATTGGAAACAAAACGTAAAAATGCTGAAAAATACTCTTGATTTGGAGAGTACCACTCTTGACATAATGATTGCAAAAATTGAAGCACTGGAACTTGATGAAAGAAGCAGGAATCTTGGAGGACCAAAAGTTGTTGAAGCTTATAAGTTTCCATCTGAACTCATTCTGTTGAGAATGCCTTCATCACTGAAGAGGATGACTTTTTGTCACCTGGAGATCAACACAAAACCACTGGATTCTTTGCAGCACACTCAATTAACAGACCATGAGCATCAGCATCAACATCAACTAATCAATCAACAGGATTCTCTTCTGTCTCTACCAACCCTACTAATGATCAAAAAATAGAAGAACAGAAGGCTACATATAATGCCTTTGTAGCAAGTTTTGAGGCATATTTGGGAGGAAGACTGACTTCTGCACATCTAATCCAAGAAGATCTGGAGGAAATGGATCCAGATGATGTAGAAGAGATGGATTTACAATGGCAAATGGCTATGATTGCCATGAGAGCTAAAAAGTTTTTTAGGAAAGGCAAAAAACTCAGCCTGAATAAAAATACTAAGCTCGGATACGACAAATCCAAAGTCAAATGCTTCAATTATGGAATGGCCGGGCACTTCTCTCTAGAGAATGTAATGCTCCAAGAAGAAACAACAATACTCCACGACATTCTCAGAGTCAGTCATCATATCAACCGTCTTCAAGCATTCCCTCCCTCAATCATCAGCAACAATACCATCATCAACAACAGCAATCGTCTCAAGCTCAACCTCAATTGGCCAATCAAGCTTTTGGGAGCAACCAACCTTCAGCAATGCACTTGTGATCAGACAAGACGGAGTGTGTGACTGGAGCATGTATGCTGAGGAGGTCAAGCCACAATTCCAGAACCATGCACTGATGGCACACATTAATGATGGACCATCCCCCATGCCATCTGAGGTAAAATCCAATCTTTGTTCTCATAAGTGCATAAATGAACTTCAAGGTTATAGACAGCATAACCACAAATTGGTTGAGAAAATAAAAGAGGAGAAAGTAAAGTCAGAGATGATGAAGAGAGAAATAAAAAGTTTTGAAATTAAAATTAAATCTCTCATCTCTGACATAGAAAAACTTCATGGTGAGAAGTATTCTCTTGCAGTTGAGAATGAGCTATTATCTGAAAAATTAGCTCAATCTAAAACTGACCAAGCCCTTACTGAAATGATACTTGAAAAGTTTCAACAATCTTCAGTAAAGCTGCAAGAGATGCTGGATTCTCAAAAGGATCCAAAGGACATGTCAAGGATTGGGTATAATTCATGTCCTCCACCATACAATGACAACTATACTGTCATGCCTGAATCTGTCACACTCAAAAATCAAACTGAACCTAACACTATTAAAACCCATATGATAGTAAAACAAATCACAAATCCTCAAAATGAACCAAGTGTTTAAATTGAAACTAGTGAGGATAAAATCAAGTTAGGTCACCCAATAAAAATAAAAGAGTGTTCAGACAAGACAGTAAGTGTTGTCAAACCAGTCAGCCCCATTAAAGCTATTGTTCCATTCATAAAATTAATACCTGCTATAACTAATGGGAAAAAGAAGTTTGTGCAAAAGATTAAACCCTCTGCTGAAAGCAGTTCTGATAACGAGATCAATACTCATCAAAATTCAAGCATATCAGATCAAGGTTCATTAAAAGGAAATAACAAAAAATCTCTGAGTTCAAAATCACACAGTCAACCTGATCCTCAAACATCGAAATCAAGAAATGGAGTAGGATTTGACATATGCAATAAAGATCATGTTGAACAGTTTGAGAAAGAGCAACAGAAAAGGATGAGGAAACGAAAACAGCCTCAAAAGACAATCAAATTCAGTGCAGTAAAGCAAACTGCACAAAAGGCTGAATTTGATTCTTCTTCCAGCAAAAAGAATGATACTAAGTTGAAAATGGAAAATCAACTGAGTCAAGACCAGTAAAATCTGAGAAAATTAACAAGCATATTTATTGTGACATATGTGATATGTTTAACCACAAAATAGAGGAGTGCTTTTTCAATCAATATTGCTCCATATGTGACATGAACAATCATTCAACAAAAACATGTTATTTCAACAAATATTGTTCAGTCTGTGACTTAAACAATCACAATACAAATGACTGTTATTACAAGCAATCGAGAGTGAGAATTCCTCAAAACAAGCCTATCTCACCACATCATCTGACAAAACAACTGTTAGAGTCACATTTATAATAACAAATCAAGGACATATAAACCAACAAAGGATGAAAATATGAAAAACTCAGGTAAAAATCAAAGAAACAAATATATCAATAACAAACAAAATTTGATTTTTCCAACTCAAAGTCAACAGTTGATAATAAAAACAAGTCAATTTTCTCAAAAAAACAGAGATCAACGATTTCATAATTTTTCTGATTTCTCAAATGATGGTGATGAAATAGCTCATTCATATTCTCACAGAAAATCTCAAAGACCACCTCTAATTAGGTCACAGGTTAGAGGAAAACTTCAAGAGGTCACCATTATGCATAGAAACGGGAACCCAAGACCGTGGTGGCTTGGGTTCCATATTCTAACTAGTTCTTTTTGTGCTTGTAGGGTCATCCATATAGGTCTAATAGCCTATGGTATGTGGACAGTGGATGCTCCCGACACATGACTGGAGATCGTTCCCTCCTTCATGATTTCAAGCAAATTAAAGGAACATCTGTGGCATTTGGAGGAGATTCACAAGGTGGTAGGATTACAGGAGAAGGATCTGTGACAAACGGGATGCTCAGCTTTGATAAAGTGAATTATTGTGAACAACTCAATTTCAATCTTCTAAGCATGTCTCAGATCTGTGACAAGAGATATTCGACTCACTTTACCGACACCACTGTTATATTCTAAAGTCAGGATTTCATATCCCTGAAGAATGGGTTGTATTAAAGACTCCAAGAAAGAATAATACTTATGTATTAAACCTTAATTCTACTGCACTAACAGAAGAAACATGTCTCTTGTCAAAAGCATCATTTGATGAATCATAGCTTTGGCACCGACGTTTGGGGCACACAAATTTCAAAAACATGAACAGATTAGTAAAAGGAAACCATGTCATTGGATTGCCTCAAAAAGAATTTCATATTTATGATCACTGTTCAGCATGCCTCAAAGGAAAACAACATAAATCTTCATAGAAACTAAAACTTGTGAACTCAAACAATACTCCATTGAAACTACTTTATATGGATCTCTTTGGCCCAACACATGTCATGAGTATGGGAAAGAAACAGTATTGTTTGGTTATCATTGATGACTTTTCACGATTCACATGGGTTTTCTTCCTACTTCATAAAAATGAAGCATCCTCAATAATCAAAGAGTTTATCACTAAAATTGAGAACCAACTTCACTATAAGGTCAAAAGCATAAGAAGTGATAATGGGACAGAATTTAAAAATGAAGACATGAGCTCATTTTGCACAATTAAAGGCATAGCTCATCAATTTAGTGCGGCTAGAACTCCTCAACAAAATGGGGTAGCTGAAAGGAGAGATAGAACACTAATTGAAGCAGCAAGAACTATGCTAGCTGATGCTAAATTGCCAATAACCTTTTGGGCAGAGGCAGTTAACACATCATGCTTTGTACAAAATCGAACTATGATTGTCAATGAAAGAAACATGACTCCATATGAACTGCTGTTTCAAAGAAAACCATTTATTGGATTTCTTAAGTCATTTGGTAGTCCAGTCTCAATATTAAATACCCGTGACCATTTGGGAAAATTTTCAGCTAAGTCTGATGAAGGATTCTTTGTAGGTTATTCTTCTGTGTCAAAGGCTTACAGAGTGTTTAATCCTCGATTAAACATTGTTGATGAATCAACTAATGTTCAATTTAAGGAACATTCATTTCCCAAATCTACAAATGGTCTCGATTGGTTATTTGATATTGACTCTTTTACAAAATCTTTTGATCAATTTTATTTGTCTGATGCAGGTAACCTACTTTAAGCTAGTTCATCTTCAAGCATAGAAAGGAGAATTGACTTTCCATAATTCCTCCTACTCACACTGAAGAACCAAATGAAGATGTACCTCTGCAAGCTGACCCCATCAGACAATCAACCACAAATCAAATCATTTCAAATGCAAGAGGACCCAGATTGTTACCATCTAATTCAGAAGATCAATCTATAGCAATTAGAAATGAAAAACAAGCGTCGCCTTCAGCTGAAGTGGAAAGAAGATCAAATGATAGATATAATGAAAGTGCTGCTAATGCTGAAGCAGACACTGAGACAGGGTCTGACAACCTTCATAATTCTCCAACAGTTCAAAGTGATGATGCCTCTGACCATAATGAACTGAATGTCTCCAATCTTGATGTAACAATTACTGGTGACTCAATTCCACCCACGACAATACACAAGAATCATCCAGTTGAAACCATTATTGGTGATCTTCATGAAAGAGTGACAAGAAGCAAGTCAAGCACTGCAAACATTTGTTTGTTCTCATGCTTTCTTTGTCAAATAGTACCCAAAAACATCAAAGAGGCACTTCAAGACAAGAGGTGGATTGAAGCAATGCAGGAAGAGTTGCTACAATTCAAGAAACAAGAAGTATGGCAACTGGTGGATCTTCCTGAACGACAATATCCTATTGGTACCAGATGGCTATACAGAAATAAAACTAATGACAGGGGAATCGTCATTAGAAATAAAGCAAGATTGGTAGCTCAGGGGTACACTCAAGAAGAAGGAATAGATTATGATGAAGTATTTGCCCCTGTAGCTCGGCTAGAAGCCATTAGAATCTTTCTAGCATATTCTGCATCCATGAAGTTTACTGTTTACCAAATGGATGTGAAATGTGCATTTCTGTATGGAAAGATTACTGAAGAGGTCTATGTGAGTCAACCACCTGGATTTGAAGATCCTGATTTTCCTCACAGAGTTTACAAGCTTGACAAAGCTCTGTATGGTCTTCATCAAGCTCCCAGGAAGTGGTACGAGACTCTATCATCATTTCTACTTAACAACGGATATGAAAGAGGTAGATTTGATCAGACTCTCTTCAGAAAGAGAAAAGGAAAAGACATGTTGCTGGTACAGATATATGTGGACGACATCATATTTCGCTCTACAAACAGGCAAATCTGTAATGAATTTGAAGATCTCATGCATTCAAAATTTCAGATGAGTGCTATGGGAGAACTCACTTTCTTTTTAGGGGTGCAAGTTCTACAAACAGCAGATGTAATTTTTATCAATCAATCAAAATACGTAGAAACAATGCTGAAGAAATTCCACCTTGCTGATTGTCACTCTATGAGAACTCCTATAGATCCTAAAGTGAAGATAGGTCCCGATCCAGATGGAAAATCAGTAGATCAGACCCTCTATCGATCCATGATAGGCTCACTCATGTATCTTACAGCTAGTAGACTCGACATTATGTTTGGAGTTTGTGTGTGTGCCAGATATCAAGCTGATCCTAAGGAATCACATGTCAATGCTGTGAAACGAATATTCAGATATCTGAAGGGCAAACTAGCTCTTGGATTATGGTCTCCAAAGGAAGGAGACTTCAATCTCTATTCCTACACTGACAGTGACTACGGAGGATGCAACTTCAACAGAAAATCCACGTCTGGCGGTTGTCAATTTCTTGGTCCCAGATTGGTCTCATGGCAATGCAAGAAGCAAACAAATGTATCTGTGTCAACAACAGAAGCTGAGTATATCGCAACATCTGCTTGTTGCTTTCAAGTACTCTGGATTCAAAACCAGATGCTTGATTATGGTTATAACTTCTTGCATACCCAAATTTATATTGACAATACTGCAGCTATCTTTATTACAAATAATCCAGTTTAGCACTCAAAAACGAAACATATTGAAATTAGATATCACTTTTTGAGAGACTGTGCTGAAAAGGGTTTAATCAAATTGATTCAAGTACCAACTGAAAATCAATTGGCTGATTTGTTTACTACGGCATTTGAACCGACTAGATTCGAATTCTTAGTTCAATCAATTGGTATGATTAACCTTGAATAAAATCCATCAAAACATCAAAAACAATGTAAAAACTATTAAAAAAATCCCAAAAAGAAGAAATTTTTGATGAAGAAAAGAATGGGAAATGATATAATTACAATCATTATATCATTCACGGTGCTTTATTTCTAAATTTGAAAGACTGCCATGACTTACCTGATATGTAGGTAGGCTCAACTTGGAAGAGAAGATACATGCAGTGATAAAATAAAGATATATCCAATGGTGAAACACTCATCACAGAGTATTGGTATGTATCAATTTATTCAAGTGAATGTAAGTGTAGTAACAAACACACACCAGGGAATGATACTTTATGAATCTCTTTCACCAACATCAGAGTCATCTCTGTTTTGCTGAGCAAAGACCTGATGAATCATGCACAAAGTGCAGATGTAATGATCCAAAAGATTCCCAATGAGGAACACATCCAAATTGGATGAATCAACAAAAGCAATACATTCCAAGGAATGAACCAAAGAATCCGTTTATGGATCACCTTCCAAAGTGAAGTGAAAAGAATCCCAATGTGGATCATCATGATAAGGATCAAAGTAAAAGAATCCCAATGTGGATCATCATGATAAGGATCAAAGTAAAAGAATCCCAATGTGGATCAGTAAAAATAAATCTCATAACTTAAGTAACCTGGTCCTGTAAGTTGTGAAAAAGTTCTACCATACAATTCATAAGATGGTTGATCATTCCATGCATGGTATGTGAGGTACATATTGAATATCTAAATCAATCTAAACATGATAAATGTCACTGGCATCAAAATATCAACCCGGTATGAGTTTAAGAGGACAATCATACCTTCAATCAATAATGTCATAAACATGTCAATCTTATCACAAAATATGCACTTGCGTAATGCAAGACTGATATGATCCCAACAAAAAGATATACATCTCTTCATCAATTAATTAAAAAAATAAAATTAATTAAAAAAAATTAATTAAAAAACAACAACAAAATTATAAGTACATTCAAAAAGTTTTTTTAATACTTAAAGTTTTCATCCACAAATGGATCAAAACTTTAGGGGGAGTACTTTAAAGTTTTTGATCAAGTATATATAGATTTACAATTTCTTAAATTACTTTCCTAAAATCAAAACAAAGAGAAAAATGTTTGTGTCAATACAGAAGTTATACCATAGTATCTCAGCTTATGCAGATGCAGATTCTTGGAAACCCCTCAAGCCCAAGATCAGTCAAACAATGGGAAACTTGTATCACTCCAGATATACAAGTCAATCCAAGCAAGAATTGACAACTTCAACAGTCAACCATGTCACAAGACATACTTCATAAGCCATATCTTCATAACAAGTTCATCAAAATCAAGATTCATTAAATTTTGATTAATCCCAAAAGTTAATGCAGATTATAATGGCAAATCTCTCATGGAGCAAGCTCCATAATGTCAGTTGTTTTCTCAACCCTGATGTACCAGAAGCAGAAGAATTAAGAGACATGATCAGATTCATTTCTACAACAAGGGTAGCTTCTGCCATGACAGTAAGACCCACCATATTTGAAAGCTGCATCAAAAACTTTTGGGAGTCAGCTGAAGTTGTTGAGGATGATGGAATAAGATCACTGACGGGGAGAATTGACAGTGAGCATACACTGATTGTTACTGAAGAAAGTGTTAGAAGATGCTTGAGCTTTGGTGATGATGCTGAAGCACCATTGGAACTTGAAGAAGATACCATAACCTCTTTCTTTGCAGAAATTGGTTATGAAGGTGGATTTGAAGCTAAACAGATAGTCAAGGGTTGGTAGATTTGCAATGGAGATTTCTCATTCATTTGTATCAGCACTATTTGTCCAAAGGAAAACAGGATAGAATGATATTCCCATCACAACATCATCAGCAATATGTGCTCTCTGCACCAACCAACCCTTCAACATGTCTGCCTATGTCTTCAATGGCATGACATCCAATGTCCAAGAAGGAAGGAGATATAAATTTCTGATGTACCCAAGATTCCTCCAATGCCTAATCAATGAAGCATTCCCAAATGTGGTCATTCAGGGACCAGTACTTGATATTCCCCACTATGATGCAAAATCATACAAGTACATAAAGAAAAGGGATCCTAGGAACTTCTACAGTGGAGCTCATTCACAACTTCTTCCTTGGATGATTCAACAGATTGAACTAGAACAGCCCGTTGCTTCACCATCTCCACAACACTCACCTCAACCATCTCCTCAACACTCGCCTCAACCATCTCCACAACACTCACCTCAACCATCACTACCTCATACTGCTACACAATTACCACCTCCATCACCACAACCTATACCTCAGCCTTCACCTCAAAATATACCACCCCATCACCACTACAAACACCTCACCAATCTCCACTCAAATCAACAGTACATATATCTGAACCAATCACCTCACCTTTCTTATCTCCAATTCAACCACCTCATACATCTCCCATTCAATCATCACCACCAAACACAAAACCTGTAAACCTTGATGACTCCACTGGTTCTTCAAGAAAATCCAAATCATCTTCAGATGAGGAGGATCATCATCAGAAAAAAAAACAACTTCTGAAGCTACTCCTTCAGAAAGCTGTACTGAATCAAATGTCTTAAAACCTGATGAAAAGGATGAGATGATTTCTCAACTGTTGAAAAGAATTGAAAAACTGGAGAAAATACTCAACAGAAGAGCTAGCATAATTCAAGACAGATTGATGGAGTTAGATGAAAAAGATGCAGAATTGAAAGCCTTAAAAGAAAAGTATGAGACTGAAAAGAAGAAGAAGGATGGTGAGATTGAGAATTTAAAGGCTGCTCTTCGACTTTCCAAGGATGAAATAAGTGGTCATGTTGACACTTTAACCATCCAGACTGTAGCCATGGCTGAACAAGAAGAAATTATAGAGGAGCAGAATGAAACAATCAGCAATCTACAATCTCAGAATAAAGCTCTCATTCAAAGAATAGCTGAACTTGAATTAATCCTTGAACTAAGGAGAGAGTCTGAGAGAGTGAATGAGCAAACTTGTACTGCTGATCAAGAAGAAGAAAATATGGGATCCAGACAAGAAGGATCCAACATGGAGTTAGTGATTTACTCAGGTGAAGCAGAAGCTCCCAGTACTAAAGAAGAGGCTGAATTCAATGACATGATCAAGGCACTTGACATGTTTTCATAAGAAGACTTTATTATTGATGACAAAATCTGGGACTTCATAAATGATTAAACAAGCTCATCTGAGACTATAGTTGAAATTACTCAATATCCTGTCCCGTTAGAGAAGGAATTGAGTTTACAAATAGTACCTGCTGTATCACTATCTCATGATGAGAAAGAATTAATCAGAAAAATCTGTGAGGATCAAAGAATAATAAATGAAAAGGATGAAACAATCAAAGAGGCTGAAAGAGTGCCTGATGAAACTAATATTCCAGAAACCTCTTCTTCTACTCCAATTCAAACCTACACCCGAAAAAGAAAGTATCTTGCTGAAAAAGCTAAGGGTAAAAGACCTATGGTGGAAGAAGAACCAATCAAAAAGACTAAAAAGGATGATCCCCGCAGTCTTGCAGCCATTGCTGAATTTCTTGAAGAGCATGAAAGGGCTGAAGCTCAACTGAAAGCAATGACTGATTGTATTAATCTGGAAGAGGGAGAAATTAAAGAAGAATATACTCATGAGGATCAAATTGTCAAAGATAGCCCTGTCAAAGAAAAATCGAATGTGCATGATATGATTGAGAAAGCCAAAATTGATGATTTGATGTCAAAAGCTTTATTTCTTATTGACCACGGCTATGATCCTGATGAGGTATTCAAGCTAACTTATGAGGGTATGATAGCAGAAGAAGAAAAAGTAAACAAGCTGCTTGACCCTATGGTTTAAACATAGTATGAGAAATCCTTGTCCCCCAAACCTTCAAAGACAAAGTCTGTCCTGAAATCCAAACCTGCTGAAACTTCACAGACTACCCTTCATGATCCATATAGCATGTCTCATAAGGAGATGAAAGAATATTTGTCTTACCAAGAATTTTACAAGGAGAAAACTTGCTAATATGAAGACAAACTCTCTCAGGGCTGCTATACTTAGAGTAATCAATGAGAAGAAGGAAAGAATGAAAAAGATGGAGGAGGAGATTGTCAGTCAAGAGCCCAGAATAAGAGTATCTGCTCAAGACATGCAACTCACTCAAAAAGATCAAGACTATCTGGCACCTATTCTGCATAAATACCCTGAATGGTTTGCTGAACCATCTCAAGTTACTTTACAAGAAGGGTTAACCACATCAGAGCTAATAAGAGGTGTCTCCACTCCAAAAGGCAAAGTTGATCAGAAAATAATCGCCTGGAAGTATGATAGTTCATGGAACATGTTTATGGTGAAAAGGATCTCAGGGCTTGTTCAATTTTTCACTGAATACTCAGCCCTAGTAAGTGCCCTGGAGATCCATGACATAAAAGAACTAGCTCAACTGGAATTGATTAATCATACAGCTATGTTCAGAGGTTATGAGTTTGAAGATATTTTGAGAATGTTCAAAAGAACCAACAACTTCAATTCACTGAAAACCATTTGCATGAGAAAAGACAGATCTTTTGTAAACCCTCTTGACAAGAAGGAAAAGAAATCAGCAGAAGAGGTAATCTTTCCTGAACTTAAAGTCAAACCCACAGAATCACTAAAAAGAAAAAGTATTGCTGGTACACATTCCTCACTGCCTATATCCAATGTGTATTATGATGAGAAATATTATGAATTAGTGATTGAAAGAAAATGGGGAGGAAAAGAGGGATCTGAAATAAGATTGTTTAGTGGATATGAGGTAAGATTGCTAGATGAATCATATATCCATTACATCTATACAAGGCACTTTAGAGAAATAAGAAATAGACTTGGGGAAACTGACATGTACTTCTTCCTCAAATGCATCAAACTTCTGAAGTTGGCTTATGACAGAATCAACAAAAAGAAGGAGATAAGAAAAAAGAAAAGGACTCCATTGCAGTTTGGCAACATTGTTAAACTAGAAGTTGATGTGGATGGTGCTCTCCTTATTCATAGAAATGGATTGTCTAGTGTATCAATTTGGGAGCCTATCTCACCAAGGAAGATGCCAATCAATGCCATTCATGATACGAGTCAAATGAAGATACATGTGCTCAACAGGAAAGATTGACTGATGCTAAAGAGTTCTCAAACATGATCAAAGCAATCTTGGACCCTTCATTCACTGATCCTTCATCAACAGCACTAGAACCAGCGGAATCTTCACAACCCAATCCACCCTCTGATTCTTGAAGTACATAGGCTGTATAATCCTTAGGGGGAGTATTGTTGGATCCTGAAAGGATCATACATGCCAATTCAAGTGGTGGATGGTTGCTCTGCTGGAATCCCTCATGTCCAAGAACAAATGCGGATCAAGACAAGTATATGCTGAATAAGAAGAAAAATACAAGTGTTGGTCATCCGCATTTGTCAATGCGGATGACAAGTTAAAAAATGCGGATATACATTTGTTCATCCACATTGACCAATGTGGATTACCAAAGAAATGCGGACAAGTGTTTTGTTCATCCGCATTTACCAATGCGGATGACCGAACTTCAATGCGGTTGAAGAAATGCTGATGAAGTCAACTCATCCGCATTTGTCAATGCGGATGATCAACTACCAATGCTGATGAAGACTTAGACTAGCTTTAGTAAGGGTAGTTTAGTCATTTGTAATGGAATGTGTCTGCCTATAAATAGAATAGTATACCTCATACATGGGGTAACTTTTATCTGTAATTTGATTTGATTCTTAGTTCCTAGAATGTTCTGTTTGCATTGAATGTTCTTGTAATCAATCAATCAAAGTATTCAATATATACAAACATATTTATGAGTATCATGAGTATTCAATGTTCATTGATTGTCTGATTTCGCCTCTCAATCTTTGACTCAATCACTATATTCGGTCCTTATTGATTCACATCAACTGAGATTATCATTCTCAAATCTTATCCAGTCATTAGCCTTCAGCGCCTTTAACGTTGCATTCCCCTCGTATCTCTTCTCTAATGCTTCCCAAAACTTTTTGGCCTGCTTGTTCTCAGAAAACTAATGAAAGATGTATTTCGGTATTGACTGAGTCAACAAGGCATAAACTTTCTTCTCAGTATTAAGGAGTATCTTTTGAGTGTCATTCATCCCTCCTAATTTTAACTTGACATCATTAGCACTGACTGGTGTTATGTAACCAGCCTCAACTGATGTACAACGGTTGGGATCAACTCCATTTAGATATATCTCAAACCGTTGTTTCCATTGCGGATAGTCATCTAACGTGATAAGCTTTAGCGGTTTATTGTGATTTCCTATCTCATTTTCCAGAAGCAAAAGGTTCTGGATGCATTGTTGGACCAAAAGAACCAATGAGCCAGATCAGAAAAACCTTTAAGTCCCACAAGACATCACAACAACTGCTGAAGACTTGATCAGCTGTTTGACAAAGTCTAAAGATCAACATCTAAAGACTAAAGTACTGAAGACTTCAATAGCTGAAGACTAAAGTACTGAATACTTCAACAGTTGAAGACCAAAGTCTGAAGATCAACAGCTGAAGACTAAAGTACTGAAGATCAACACCTGAAGTACAAAGACTGAAGACATCAGCTGAAGACATCAACTCATGACAACAACTGAAGTTCAAGAAGTCCAAGTACCGAAGCTTTCAGAGTTTGTGACAACAACTGAAGAAGCATTCTTTAGTTTTTGTGATGCTTTCCTTTCAGTAGTTTTATTTTCTATTTCAGTACTTGTAAAACGACTGAAGAGCATGTTCTTCAGTCATTGTTGTTTCAGTAGTTTCTTTTCAGTAGTTGTAGTGATAGTTAACACTTAGTATTTTTGTAAGAAGATGTCAGCTGTTTGACATCTTCAGTAGTTGTGTTAACTTTCAGTAGTTAAATAACCGTTAGATGTCACTGTCAAGTGACATCAGCTGACATCAGCTTTCCTTATAAAAGGAAAGATGACCTAATTGTAACCGTCATAAACTGTTTGAGATTGATGCTAAAGCTCATTGAATTCTGGCCATGGCACTGCCTAATGAAATCTATTGTGAGCTTATGCATCATGAAACTACTCATGACCTCTGGAAGGCACTGAAAGAACAATTTGGTGGTACTAATGAGGTCTTAGCAAAAAATTGGGAAATACTTGCCCAACAATATGAGACATTTGCTCATAGGAAGGGTGAGACTCTGACTCAACAGTTTGAGTGCTTTTCATGTTTGATCTCTGAGCTGAAAATGGTCAAACATGAATACACTAATAGCCAGATGAACCACCAATTCCTCAGATCACTGCCTGAGAGATGGGACACATATGCAATTGTCCTACGCTCTAATGCAGATCTCTGAGCTGAAAATGGTGAAACAGGAATACACCAATAGCCAGATGAATAACAGATTCCTTAGATCACTACCTGAGAGATTAGACACATACACTACTGTCCTACACTCCAGTGCAAATCTGGATAGCCTATCTCTCACCCAACTTCATGTGAAACTGCTTACATTTGAAAGAGAGATAAAGCAGAAAAGGAAACTGGCATCATCAGGAAAGCTCACTGAAGACTTTGTACCAGGGAATACTGCCTTGGTCGGTCATGAGTCAGAATATGCTGCATGAGAAAGTAATTATGATGTGCATATAGATTTCTCTTCAAAGAGTTCTGATCATGCTTTTGTGAGTGTTGATAGTCTGTCAGGCTGTAATAATGACAATTTGTGCTTCATTATGGATGATTTGAAAGGTATAGCTGATGATGACTTAGAAGAGATGGATATTCTGAGACAAATTTCCTTGATTAATATCAGATCTCAGAAGTTCTACAAGAGAACTGGTAGGAAATTCCCTGGACCCTCTGGCAAAACCAAAGTTGGTTTTGACAAGACTAAGTTGAGGTGTCATAAATGCCATAGGCTTGGACACTTTGCAAGAGAGTGTAGATCATCTGGATCTAACTCCTCTGCACCCTTTGTGACTTTTCCAAGTAATATTCAACAAAATAGAGGGCAACATCCTGCTAGTTCTGGTCATCACTCACAACCTCTATCTCCTGCATATTTTGTTCCTCAGGGTCCAATGCCATATCAATATCCTTGCTATTACATGCCACAAACCAGTCAAGTTCAAGTACCCATTGCTCAACAACCACCTGCTCTTCCTGAGCCTCAACCTTCCCAATCTCATCAACAATCTCAACCTCAACAACACAGCTTTTTCACCCCAGGAGTTCTAGACTGGACCAGTTTACCAAATGATATGTCTGGTCACGAACAACTGTTTTCTGGTGCTGGTCAACATAGTGGTGACAATCCTTTTGGAAACCTTGCTCTTATGGCCCTGGAGTCTGCTGATACCTCATCCTCTAATGCCTCCACACCACAGGTATCACAGGTATCCTCTGAGGCGAAAGCCAAGCTATGTTTTGAAACATGCATTGCTGCATTTGCATCTATTAGAGAAGCAAATGTAGCTTTAATTAACAAGAACATTGAGCTAGAACAAATAATATCCAAAAGAAAAGCTGAATTTGAGTCTGTGCTTAATGATAAGAATGATGAGATTTACAAACTTAAATGCCAAATCACTGATGATAAGGCTAGGGAAGAGGTACTTCTAGAGAAGTATAGAGACCTCAAAGAAACACTTGCAGCTACCCAGGTAGAGTGTGATCGATGGGTACATTCCTGCAAGGGTTTTGAAATGCTTCTCAGTAAGCAGTCTACTTCCAATGTGAAGTTCGGCATTGGTTATAAAGACCCTGCTCCTCCTACAGATTTTATTCCCAGAGCAGAGGTAGAATCTGATGAAGAAAGCAATAACCAATCCTTTTCATCATGTGATCTACTATCTGATACAACACCATCAGAGGTTGGAGTCAACATTAATTCCTCCCAAAACCTATCACCTGATGTTGATGGTTTAAATGCTGACACTCACATGATCAAGCGGTTGATCACTCCGGTGGTATTTCACAAAGTACTGAAAGTACTAAAGAGCAAGTCCTAATACCTGGAGAACAAACCCAAACTACTGCATGTAGTAAAGGAAAGAAAACTGTCAGTAGAAAGGGTGGGAAAACTACTGAAGAAGATATCAAGAAAGCATGTACTTCAAGGAAGAAAACTGCATTGCAAACTGCTGAAGAATAAGTCTTCAGTAGTTTCATCTTCTTCAGCAGATGATCAACCTAAGATGAAGAAAAAGCCATGTCAAATATGTGGCTTATTCAATCATCTTACTGATGATTACGGTATAAAAAAGGCTCCAAACTCAAACACAATGAGAACCTTAAAAAGAAAATGGATAAAATGAAAACTGAGTTTGAAACCAAGTTTGTACCAGCAACATCAAAACCTGTAACCCCAAAATCCAAAAAGAAAACAAAAAGGAAGGGGTTAATCAGGCAACAGCTAAGGTTGCTTAAAGAGAGATGGTACAACACAGGAATCCATCAATCTCACGCACTAATGTGTCTGATGAGCTGAAGGCCTTATCACAGAATCAGACACAACTTGTTATGATGGTTCAACATCTATTGGGGAGAGTCAACCAATTAGGTGCTCGTGTGTTGAAACCACAGAGAAGAAAATCCATGCCAAAGGATTCTTCTTCTTCACTATCTCCATCCCCTTAGGCTGTTCTTCATAGCAAATCTGTTAGTTTACCATCAGTTGATGTGAACAGACCCAAAACCAAAAAGGTTTGGGTCTCAAAAACTAACTAATTTATTATGATTGCAGGGTTCTTCAGCATGCCACAATAGCATCTGGTATGTAGACAGTGGAGGATCTATGCATATGACAGGGAACAACTCTCTTCTTCATTATTACTCTCAAAGAAAGAAGGGGTTTGTTTCTTTTGGCAATGATGCTAAAGGTTACATCATTGGCAAAGGCTTTGTCTCCAATGGGGAAATAAGGTTTGATGATGTTAACCATGTGGAGAATCTCAAGTATAATATGCTAAGTGTCAGTCAGATGTGTGATAAAGGGCATGTTGCACTTTTCACAAGCCAGAACTACAGGCATCTGTCTTCCCAAGTTCTGAGGCTGATTGACAAGGTATTGGATGAACATACTCTCGTGAAGGCCAACATGATTGGAAGAGTATATGCCTGAATTTGTCAAAGAAGATTGATTTGAAAGGTCATCCATGCCTGTTCTCCAAAGCCTCTCCTCAGGAATCTAAACTCTGGCATAGAAGGTTGGGTCATGTTAATCTCAAAAACATGAATCAACTGATCCACAATAGTTTAGTGAGAGGTCTACCAATAAAGGAGTTCCACTGTGATGAAACCTGCACTGCTTGTTTAAAAGGAAAACAACACAAAGTCTCATTCCCTCCTATTGAAGAACCTAAGTCCACTGCCTGCTTGCAGTTACTGCACATGGATCTATTTGGTCCTGTGAGAGTGATGAGCATAGCAAAGAAGAAATACTGTCTGGTAATTGTGGATGATTACTCCAGATTTGTATGGACTTTCTTTCTGCATTCAAAGGATGAGGTTGCCCAGAAGATTATAAACTTTGTGTCGTATGTTGAGAAGTAGTATTCCCTATCAGTCAAGTGTATAAGGAGTGACAATGGAACAGAATTCAGAAACCATACACTTTATGATTTTTATCTCTCAAAGGGAATCAAGAGGCAGTTTAGCATCCCAAGGACTCCAGAATAAAATGGAGTAGTGGAGAGAAAGAACAGGACCTTAATTGAAGCTGCAAGGTCTATGTTGGCTGACTCTGGTTTGCCATTGACCTTTTGGGCTGAAGCTGTCAATATAGCTTGCTATGTGCAAAGTAGAGTGTTAGTAAATCAGATGTTGATGAAGACTCCATATGAAGTTCTACATTATTTGGCTACTTTGATTTCATTTTTCAGAGCCTTTGGGTGTCCTTGTTTCATTCTCAACACAAAGGATCAACTCCACAAATTTGATCCTAAGGTGGATGCAGGGTATTTCGTTGGTTATTCATTTACTTGCAAGGCATACAGAGTCTTCAACTGTAGAACAAAGATAGTTGAAGAGACTCTGCATGTGAAGTTTAATGAATCTCCAAAGGACAAGATTCCACAAAACCCTGTGGAGTTATTTGATTTGGACATACTGCAATATGTTCCTTTTCAACCTCTAGCTGTTGCAGATCATGTGGATAAATCATCTTCTGCAGCATGTCTTCCACCTGGTGGTACTGAAGATGATGATGATATCAGTACTCACCTTTTCAAGTTTAGTGACCAAGTGCCTGAGTCTGCTAAACTTGATGTTGCTGTAGCTTCAGTAGCTCCATCCACAACAAATGCTGATGAGATTTCTGATTCCTCTACATCATTTGACTTGCCATCTAATACTTGGTTTTAGGAATCTGGATCAACATCTGCTGCTGCTGAGCCTGCTACAAACACTTGCACTCATCTCATAGTGTACCAAGAGCTGAAGAATCACCCCCTGTCTCAAATCATTGGTGATATCAATGCTGGTGTCTCAACCAGAAGTCAATTGTCTAACTTCTGCTTCTATGCTCTCTTCGTCAGTCAGCTAGAGCCAAAGAACTATCATGCTGCTTTGAGAGACAATGGATGTGTTGAAGCCATGCAGCTTGAGCTACTTCAGTTCAAAAAGCAGCAAGTGTGGGAACTGGTTCCTCTACCCCCAGTTAAGTGTGCAATAGGCACTAAATGGGTGTTTAGGAATAAAACTAATGAAAATGGGCTTATTGTGAAGAACAAGGCTAGACTGGTTGTACAAGGGTTTTCACAAAAAGAAGGTATTGATTATGATGAAACCTTTGCTCCTGTAGCCAGACTAGAGGCAATTAGATTGTTCTTAGCCTATGTTGCATTCCACAATCTTAAAGTTTTTCAAATGGATGTCAAAAGTGCATTTTTATATGTTAAAATAAAAGAAGAGGTTTATGTGTGTCAACCACCAGGTTTTGAGGATAATAAACATCCAGATTGGGTTTACAAGCTTGATAAGGCTCTTTATGGGTTGAAACAAGCTCCTCGAGCCTGGCATGAAACATTATCAAATTTTCTTCTTCAAAATAATTTCACTTGAGGCTCCATAGATAAAACTTTGTTCATTAAGAAGGTGGATCAGCATAAGCTACTTGTTCAATTTATGTTGATGATATTATTTTTGCATCCTCTGATGCCCAGTTGTGTGATGATTTTACAAGTTTAATGAAACAAAAGTTTGAAATGAGTGCAATGGGAGAATTACAGTTCTTTCTAGGCTTGCAAATCAAACAAAAGGCTGATGGAACATTTATTCATCAATCAAAATATACAAAAGAACATTTGAATAAGTTTGATTTACAAAATTGTAAGCCCTGTTCTACTCCCATGTGCATCACCACACAACTGGATGAAGATCAGAAAGGTAAATCTGTTGATGAAACACTTTACAGATGTATGATTGGGTCCTTGATGTATTTAACAGCTTCTAGACCAGATATCATTTTTGCAACTTGTGTTTGTGCTAGATTTCAGGCTGCTCCTAAAGAGTCTCATTTGATTGCAGTCAAGAGGATCTTTAGATATCTGCAAGGTACACAATCTCTAGGTTTATGGTATTCCACTGGACACTCTTGCAAATTAGTTTCTTTTTCTAATAGTGACTATGCAGGGTGTAAGTTAACTAGAAAGTCAACTTCTGGTGGATGTCAATTCCTAGGCAACTGTTTGATTTCTTGGCAGAGTAAGAAACAAACATATGTTGCTACATCCACTGCTGAAGCAGAGTACATTGCTGCTGCAAGCTGTACTTCTCACGTACTCTGGCTTCAGAACCAACTTTTGGATTATGGCATTACAGAGACTAAGACTCCATTATTAATGGACAGTGCTTCAGCTCTTTGCATTGTCAAGAATCCTATCCAGCACTCTAGGACCAAACATATAGAGATCAAACACCATTTTATTAGGGACTGTTTTGAAAAAGGTCTGATTGATCCAAAGTTTGTGCCTAGTGTTGATGAGCTTGCAGACATTTTTACTAAGCCTTTGGATAGTTCAACTTTCCAAAACCTTGTGTTAAGGCTTGGTATGTTGCAGCTAGAATAAGTGACAGCTACTGATGATCTCAGTAAACAAGTACTGATGATCATTAGTAACCATGTCACCAATAAGTACTGATTCTGTTACAAACTACTAATGTAATTATAACTACTGATGTTAGTAAAAACAGATAAGTACTGATGTCCTATGAAATACTAAAAACAGCCAAAAAGACTGATGAGTAAGTGTTGAGGACAGTATGAAACAGCTGAAAAGCTAAGAATTGACGAAAACTACTGACTAGAATTTTCTCTTTAGTTCTTTCTAAAACTACTGTTTCATCTTAAACAACTGAAGCAAAACCAATGTCTTCAATCGTTTCACAACTACTGATGACTAACACCAAGTCTTCAGTCGTTTACAACAACTGATGACAAAACCATGTCTTCAGTAGTTTCATAACTACTCATGACTAACACCAAGTTCTCAGTTGTTTCCAACATCTGAAGCCAAAACCATGGTTTCAGTAGTTTTATAACTACTGATGCCTAAAACCAACACTTCAGTTGTTTCAACCTCTGAAGGTTAATACCATGTCATCAGTCGTTTAAAACTACTGATGATTAACACCAAACTCTTCAGTTGCTTCATAACCTTACCCTATAAATACCTAATCCTACAGAGCTTCATCATCTCAAACCTAACGTTCAAAAACTCCGAACCTTCTCTCCTATTAATGGCGACCATGCAGCTTAAACCAAGACACAACTGTGTTGCCTACCTTACCAAATCACCCTTCTGGATGAAGTTCAATACTGCCATTGATCTAATGGTCCATTCTCCATACAAAACGGCCTTCCTTATCAATCCTACCATTTATGCCGAATCCCTAAATCAGTTCTGGACGCATGTCAACCTTACCACTGGGAAGAATGACACCGAGTCTCTCCAGTCATTCGTCAACTGCCGTAAGGTGGTCATCACTCTGGCAATCCTTCACCAAACCCTACAACTAGATGATGCCACCTTCCCCGCTGGTTATTCAAAGGGCACCACTGATCTATCCTTTGCCCAACATGGATACTAGGGTAACCTCAGCGCTTCTACCATCCTAAAGAGGCATTTCCATGACGCAGAACGCCTTATTTTTCATATGGTGAATGTATACCTAGCCCCTAAGACTTCGTCTTGGGATCAAATGTCAACCAGGTGGCAGCGGGTATTCTTCTCTATCCTTGAGCAACAAAACTTAAATTTTTCTGAAATATTATTTCTTGAACTTAAGGATATAGTCTCAAAACCTATTCCTAACCGATGGATATTATATCCACGGTTCATAATGGCCATAATAGAGAACCAGCTGAAAGCTGAGGGACTTGTTGGCCTTGGAGTCCTTGCGATGGCTGTATTGCCTGAAGTATACTCCAGGCACAACTCAGACCAGTCACTCAAACAGGCTGCCAAGCTGCGAAAACCCACGCAGCTGGAACCCACAACCACCACCTCCAAATCCAAAGTCCCCACAAAACCCAAACACAAGAAACCCAAAAAGGCTGCTCAGGGAGATGAGTCCCCTGAGGATGCCCCTGCAACACAAACTCAGGATATATCTACTAGCCATAACCCCCCAGTAGATACACGTACTCACCCACCCTCAACCGCTCAGGCTTCCTCTCAACAGGAGCCTGTAGCAACCACATTTTGGGGCACCTATACATCTGGACCCTTCCTCATTTGAGGAGGTTGCCATTGAAACGCACCACTCTCCCCGGGTGCATACTGCTTTCACACCATCTCCCACTGCAACCGCCCCCCAAAGTCCTACCATAATAGTTGCAAAAGTGCTGACTTAGTTGCATTCCTCACCCTCTCCCCACATACCAATCAAAACTGGGATAGCCTCAACAATTGAGGGGGAGGATCCAAATGCTTCTGATAACCCACAGCACAGGGGTTACATTGTTCCATCTCCAAGTGTAGAAACAGAGATTCGAACATCTGGTGAGGCTGCCACTTTTCCTGCTTCAGCATATGATCAGGATGAAGTTGCTACTATCCATAAGACCTCACCAGAGGCAACTGCCAATGAAGGACATAGTCCTGAGGCAGGAAGTCCCCAGTACCAAGAACAAGGGGCACATGCTACTACCGATCTACACTCAGAGCATGTACATCCTGATTCAATCAGGAGGTCAGGTGATTCAGCAAAGACTAATGATGACAGGGCTTTTTCTATGATGTTCTAGCCCATAATACCATTCTAGAGAATGAGGTGAGTAGACTCAAAGAGCTTCTTGCTGAAATGTCACACGATCAAAGACCATCTACCCCACAAACCCCACAGATGGCACCTTCAATTGAAGGTTTCCCAACACTGAGCCTACACACATAACTGAGCCACCAGCCTCTGCTTTTGGCACCACCTCTCAGGGACAGAACCCCTCTGAGCAGATGGTTGCTATCTTGCAAAACTCCTTACCTCTCATAACTCCCATCATCACTGACATAGTGCATAAAGCCATTGATGAGAGGATTCTCTCAAATCTACAAACCCTCATTAATGATGTTGTTCATAAATCTCTTTCTACCTTCCAAACCCCTGGTTCCAATGCAACCAAAAAGGGGGAGACTGCATAGTCTAAGGCAGTGAAAGACAAGAAACGAAAGAGAGTTGATGCTGAGAAAGAGCCTGAAAAAGAGAAAGAGCCTGAGAAAGAGAAGGAGGTTGAGAAAGAACTAAATCTCAAAACAATTGATTACATATAAAAGAAGAGTGCTGAGTCAAGAGCTGATGAAGAAAAATCATTAGAAGACCTTGTTAAAGATGCTGATGAAGCTCATAGCAGATCAATGGATACAATTATAGATAAGCTATTTAGACATGGTCATGACATAGCCACTTTAGAATCTGAGATCAGAAGGCTGGAAATAGAAGATATACAATCAAGATGGACCGGTTATAGTGTGATGGAAAGGGAGAGATTGGAAATCATGATGATGTTCATAGCTAAATATCTTGGAAGATCATTGATTGAAATCAAGTCATGGTCCAGGGACAGCATCTTGGCAATAACCACCAAGATCTGTCCGTCTGAAGTATATACCAAAGGGCTGGTCATTGAAGCCTTGAATGAAGCTGGTGCTGGGAGCAGGACTGAACTGGTCAAACAATCCAAAGCCTCAGTTACATCTAAAATGCTAGAACAGCCTGTCAACATTCCCACACCAAAACCACCACAACCACAACCCACTAAACCAATTCCCTTACCCACAAAACCAATAGCTGATGACGTACCCCAGAAGAGGAAGAGAAGGGTACTGAGGCTAGAAGAGGAAGAAGAAGATAATGATGAAGATGAAGATAGGCTGCCAATCTTAGCTGTTATACAGTTGCCTAAGGCCATAAGTCACCCTCCAACAATTACTCCTGAATCTCAAAGACAAATTATGAAAGTGAAGTTAGAAGAAGAAGAGCTTCACAAACAACATGATGAGGAATTGTTGAGAAGAGTCGACAAAGCATATGCTGCCACATCTTCAATCATCAATATGAAGAAACATGCTCAGAGATTATACACTCTCAGACACACATTTCAATATCAAAAAGAGAGAGTGAGGACTTGGCCTGATCCCAGGGTGTCTCATAGGATTCAAAAGAAAAATATTCCACAGAGATACATTGGCCAAGTAAAGAAGATTGTAGATGAAGTGATCTCTCTGGCCTTTGTAGTATCACCTTGGGAGATCCTAGATGACTTCAAGAAAGCCTATAAAGCTAAACTGACCCAACAAAAGATGTTGGAGAATAAAGTGGTGAAAAAGGGGTTAGTGTATAGGAGGCTTGAGGAAGTTAGAAAGAATGAGCTCCGTTGTTCTTAGAGGGTATTCACCCAGATGAATTCGCATATAGAATCATAACAACTGTGGAGCTAAAAATGGGAAGCAGGTCAAATACCTATGTGAGTACTATGGGCCAGAATCACTCTTTGAAGGAGAAGCAGAAGAGCTTACCATGGAGGAACAAGTAACCTTCATTGACGCCTATACAAGGGAGTCTTACAGACTCATATTTGGGAAGTAGATCTCATGGATGGGGTAACAGCTCTGTGTCCAGTTCCCCAAGACAAAGTTCCCATCCATCCTTTGCCAAACAGATCATTGAGACTTCTTCCCAGGCCTGTGCTTACAAGGGTCACTTCTGAGCTGATCTAGAAAACAAAAAGACCAATCTTTCTGCCATAATAAGTGGGACATCTTCAATAAGCTTAAAGGTTTTGGCTGTATTGGTTTAGGGGGAGTTTGTTGGACCAAAAGAACCAATGAGCCAGATCAGAAAAACCTTTAAGTCCTACAAGACATCACAACAACTGCTGAAGACTTGATCAGCTGTTTGACAAAGTCTGAAGATCAACAGCTGAAGATTAAAGTACTGAAGACTTCAATAGCTGAAGACTAAAGTACTGAAGACTTCAACAGCTGAAGACAAAGTCTGAAGATCACAGCTGAAGACTAAAGTACTGAAGATCAACAGCTGAAGTACAAAGACTGAAGACATCAGCTGAAGACATCAGCTAATGACAACAACTGAAGTTCAAGAAGTCCAAGTACTGAAGCTTTCAGAGTTTGTCACAACAGCTGAAGAAGCATTCTTCAGTTGTTGTGATGGTTTCCTTTCAGTAGTTTTATTTTCTATTCCAGTACTTGTAAAACGACTGAAGAGCATGTTCCTCAGTCGTTGTTGTTTCAGTAGTTTCTTTTCAGTAGTTGTAGTGATAGTTAACACTTAGTATTTTTGTAAGAAGATGTCAGCTGTTTGACATCTTGAGTACTTATGTTAACTTTCAGTAGTTAAATAACGTTAGATGTCACTATCAAGTGACATCAGCTGACGTCAGCTTTCCTTATAAAAGGAAAGATGACCTAATTGTAACCGTGCGAAAAGCCGAGCCGTGCGAAAAGCGAGCCGAAGCGTGTATTGAATGAATATATTCCTTTTTGCAGAAATTCTCTCTCTATAACAAACACTGTTTCATTGATAAATTTCATGTGTTCTTGTTTAAATTTGTTAATTCGTGAGCTCATTCCGCTGCAAATCCAATCTAATTGATCAAACTAGACGCCGAGATCCTAACATGCATGAGTCATTCCCGGTAGTAAACGCAACAAATTGATCTTCCATTTGTATAAACTTGGTACTAGAAGAATAAGACAAATTCAATCGTACGAATAGGCTATACGTATAGTTCACTGTGCGAATGAAGGGTGCGAATGAATTCAATCGTGCGATTGGATTCAGTCGTACGTATGAACAAGGCGAATGGACAATGCGGATGAGCAAATGCCGATGAGTTCAATCATGTGGATGAACAAACGCAGATGAGTTCAATCATGCGGATGAACAAATGCGGATGAGTTTAATCGTGCGGATGAACAAATGCGGGTGAGTTCAATCGTGCGAATGAACAATGCGGATGGACAATGCGGATGCGTTCAATCGTACGAATGAACACTCTAGATGGAGAATGCTGATGAGTTAAGTCGTATGAATGGGCTATTCGTGAGACTGAAGGCTGTCGTGTTTGTAATTTTTCGAATTTTGACACTTTGACAGAAAACACGATTTTCCCAGAAACCCTAATCTGTCGTATTGCAAAAAACTTAACCTTTTAAGCCTGAAAATGTCGAAAACCTCCTGGGGACTCAAAAAGATGATGTTTTTGAATGAAAATCTGAATTTTAACATAATTATAATTGAATCAAACACAAAATCAAGAGCCAAGGCTCTGATACCACTTGTCAGGACCGTGTATGTATGAAATACTAACAGATTCTGCGTTTATACTGAATCAAATAGTGTGGAATCTTATTTGATTGGCGATCCAATCTGTGAGAACGTTAAGCTGATCGATATAGGATTAAACTAAACATAATGAACGAATTGGAATCGATCAAGAACGATCTATGAACTTGGACTGGCTTTCTTGGACGTTCTGGACGCCTAGGGTTCGCGAATATGATATAAGTGTCAAAAGTCTCGTTTTTCCACCAATTAAGTGGTATTTATAGGTTTTCAGTCTTCATTCATGTGACTGAACCATTAGCATGGTTCAGTCATGCGACTAACCCATACGACTGACTCATACACACGATTGAGGTTCAGTCGTGCGACTGAGTCATTCTCATGTCTCAATCATACGACCGATCCAGTCTCCTGGTTCAGTCATGCGACTGGTTTATTAGCATGATGTCTTCATGCGTAAGGTCTATAAGTATGGTCCGTTAGCATGAATAGTCATACAACAACTTCAAACCTATATAATAAGTTCATGTATATGAAATTAAAGACACATTAACATCAAAGTACAAATCATATCATTATATCGTTTCATTACACATAAGTAAGCCATGACAGACTTTTACATTAAGCACATAAACTAGTGACATATGTATCAACACAAATTCTCCAAGAGTAGGAGAAGATTAGGCTACCACTATCTTAAGATCTGATAGTGTGAAAATCTCAAATAAAAGTGGAGCCACAACCAGTGGTCCACATAGTGAGCCTAAAAACTCATATAATGACACTACACAACACCAGCCAGATAGAAGTAGCATTTTGAAGGAAAATGCAACTATTAATACTACCTCCCAGCCAACAGATGATGATGGTGTTTCTCATTCATGAACTCAGTCCACATTGAATTAATTTGAAACAACAACTGGTGAACAAGGGCTCTTTTTGGGTGTCTATGATATGTATGTTTGATGGGGTGAGAAGGTAGAGTTGGCAATGTGAGGGTAGTTGTTGGTGTGGGTTCATCACCTATGGGGTTAACAGGGATGTCACTAGAAGGCATTGGCTTAATAACACCTGCAAGAAGATCAGTGTGCCTTCTAGTGTAGTTGGTAGACACTCTCTTCAAGACTTTGAAGATGGTCGTCCTCATTTATGGAACTAGTAGAACCGTTGCATAGAAGAGCTGATTCCGGTCCAGCTCATAGTTGATGATGTGCTGAACGAACCTGGGATACATAAAGAATGTGTCCCTCTGGAGGTTCCCCATAATGTTAGTCAGGACAAACCTTGAGTAATTGAAGTGGAGGTTTTTCACCAACCCATGAACTAGGCATCCTAGTTCATATGGGATTTGATCCCATCCCCCAGACTTATTAAACAAAAAGTGGAGAACAACATGGAGCAGGAACTTCCAGTTGTATGAAAAATTGAACTTGTAAATAATAGACCTACCCATATCTCCACCATATCCCATTTAGATATATGTGTCATCTAGGTCTGACTTGGGGAATTCAGTACGAGAGCCTTCATCGTGAAGCTCCAGATGCTCGGTGATGAGTTATTCAGAAATGATCAACTCCTGGACATAAATGATCTACCTAATTGCTTTAACCGTATTTACATTTTCATTCTAACCATTGCTCCAGAATTCAACCATGTGATTTAAGTAAACGGTGGGGTTAACAGTCAGCGTAGTGTAATAGGTAGATTGGGTGAGAAAGGAGACAATATCATAGAAGTCAACATCCATGGATGAATCTAAGATTGCTACTTGATTATGCGGAGGGTTAAGTGCCATTATGGGAAGAGGTTGCATAAAGATGAGTTTGAATTTAGGTAAATTGGTGGTGAAGGAAGCTTGTGGGCTAAAATTTGGTAAAAAGATGAAAATGATGAGTCGGGTTTATTTAGATGGGTGAAATGGTGGTTTTGGGGGTTGGATAAGGTGAATAGATCGTTTAGGGTAAGATGTGACAGGGGCGGTAAGTTTTAAACAATTTAAAAGATTCCGACATAATCAGTAAAGTCATTGTTTTTTACAGTGTGGGGCCCAAAGATTTACGTTACACAGTAAGTTCTTCTTCCGAGTATAAAATATTTCTGAAGGTAATCTTCTTCCGAAGCCATTTTAACTTCCAAAGATAACTTGTTACTTCTGAGAGTAAAATTGGTTCCCGAATGGAGAGTTGTATAATCTTCGGACGTAGACCTGATATGCAATCAATCGCTTCTTCCAAGACTAGAAATTTAGCTTCGAAAGATATGTGAAACATCTTCCAAGGGTTAAGTTCTATTTGGAAGAATCTATACTTCGAAAAATTTCAGATAAAACCTTTTGTAACAGGGCTTAGATTGTTTTGACAAAAGATATTACACATTTAAAAAGGTTTTCAAATGAGATAAACTAATCAATGTTCAACATCCCAATAGTTGTAATTCGATCTTAAATCTTTGTTCATCAAAGGCTTTTGGTGAACAAATCAACATATTGTTCATTTGAGTCAACTTTGATTAGTTTGATCAGATTTTTCTCATGAATATCTCTAATGAAATGGTACCTGATATCAATATGCTTTGTCTTGGAGTGCTTCATTGGATTTTCAGTTCTGGAGATAGCATTGTTGTTGTTAATGTGAATAGGACTGCTCATGAAGTTGAATCCATAGTCAAGCATCTAATTCTGAATCCATAGCAGTTGAGCACAACAACTTCCAGGAGCAATGTAGTTAGCTTCAACAGTAGATGTTGAAACACAGGATTGCTTCTTGCATTTCCGTGAGATGATCCTTCCACCAAGAAATTGACATCCTCCTGATGTGGATTTCTTGTTGACGTTCTAGCCATCATAGTCACTATCTGAGTAGCCAGATAGATTGAAGTTGTTGTTCCTTGGATACCAAAGACCTAGTTTGGGTGCTCCTTTAAGGTATTTGAGGATTCTCTTTGAAGCAACTAGGTAAGGCTCCTTTGGATCAGCTTGATATCTTTTACAAATGCAAGTTGCAAACATAATATCATGTCTAGTTTATTGATACATGTGTTCCTAGTTTATCTGTTAAATGTAAAAGTCATTCATATCTTACATATATGTAATGTGATGATGTAATAGAGTATGATATATGCCTTGATGTTTATTTATCTTTGATTCATATGTATGAACTTTTTATATAGGTTTCAGGTTGTTGTATAGAATTCTAAGTCAATAATGATTAAGAATTGTGTTCAACCTAGTCAATGGACCATACTTGTGGACCATACACATGAATATATCATGCTTATGGACCAGTTCATGACTGAACCAGGAGATTGGATTAGTCATATGATTGAGACATAAGATTGACTCAGTAGCACGAATGACTCTTCAGTTTCAGTTGTGCCTATGAATCAATCACATGAGTCAGTCGCACGACTGAACCATGCTAATGGTTCAGTCGTACAAATGGCAGTTGCAAACCTATAAATACCACTTAATTCAGTTTCAGCTGTTTCAAGAGCACCTTTACAAACAGCGTTTGTATCTAGTTTATCTTATTCTTCCCAAAATAGTGGTTGAGGAACTGAAACATCAGGGTCATCTAGAACTAAATACATAATTTCTGAGGGAAATACTACAAAGTTAGAGACTGAGAATCTTGGTAATGTCATAGTGGAAGTGGCTAAGGAGCACATGGATCTTCTAGCAGCTGTTGTACAATCTTATGATGGTTTAGTTGCCGGTAAGATTGGAAATTGTCATCTTGTAGATAAGGATTATGAGCAAGTTGATGAAAACGAGCTAGAAAGAATGGACATAATGTGGGCCTTGGCGAGTGCAGTCAGAAGAGCAAAGAAGTTTTTCAAAAAGATGGGGCAAAATCTAGTTGCCACTAAAGATACAACTTTTGGTTTTGACAAAACCAAAGTCACATTTTTCAACTGTGGTTAAAAAGGCACTTTAAACGTGAATGTGTAAAGCCCAGGAAAACTGCAAATGGAAACCCATTTCCTATATTCAATCATCAAGACAAAGACATGGTTGGTACTACTTCTTCAAGTAAAGAGACAAAGGCTCTAACTGCTCAAGGTGATGAAGGGCAAGATTGGTCCGTCCGCTTTGTTCCTCTAGGTGAATCAAATATTGCCTTTGTCGATGCACTGGATGATGGATCTGCTAGTGAAGGTGAGATCATAGCTGAGTAAGCGATGTCATATACCGAAGAAGTTGTGAATGTTATAAATCACTTGGTTAAGGAAGAGATCAGAGCAACAAACTCAGAATCTCAGGTCAACAAAGAGTCTGATATAGCTTTGATGGCTCATTGGTCTGATTCCTTACAGGGTGTCCATTACAGCACTATCACAAATACTTGGATTATTAATAGTGGGGCGTCCAAGCACATGACCGGGAATTCATCTCTCCTTTTTAACGTCAAACAAATTAAAGGGGGACACGTATCATTTGTTGGGAATAAAGGAGGTTACATCACCGCTCAAGGTGAAGTGGGAAATGAGAAAGTGAATTTTGACAAGGTCAACTATGTTCAACAACTTTAGAACAACTTGCTTTCAGTCTCCCAGATCTGTGATAAAGGATTCAAAGTTTTGTTTGACAACAAGAAATGCAACATGTTGAAGAAGGATTATGTTATATAGGAGGATAAATTTCTAATGTCACCTTCAAGATATAATGATCTCTATGTCTTGGATCTATCAAAAGCCTCCACAACTAAGAACACTATGCAATGCTTCTTGTGGAAGGAAACAGAGAGGGATTCAGTCTCCTAGCATATGAAAATGGGACACATTATTCCTAGGAAGATGAATCATCTGGCATAGAATTATTTAGTGAATGGAGTAACTGTCAAGAATTTCCAACTTTTGGATTTTTGTGTAGCATGTAAGAAAGGAAAACAGACCAAGAAGTCTCACAAGGCTAAGAAAGTTAATTCTATAAATATTCCTCTCGAGCTTCTACACATGGATCTATTTTGCCCGGTAAGCACAAAGAGTGTTGCTGGGGATCTATACTACCTTGTTGTAACTGATGATTACTGAAGATTTTCTTCGGTGATGTTTCTAAAATCCAAAACAGAGACTTTTGAATCATTCAAACATCTAGTAACTACTTTGGAATACTCTACAAGCTGAAAGTAAGGTAGATTCAATCAGACAACGGAACATAGTTCAAAAATCAGTGGATGGAGGCATTCTGTAGAAAGAAAGGAATTGTACATCAATATATGTCTGCCTACACTCCACAGATGAATGGGGTTGCTGAAAGAAAGAATTGTAGCTTCATAGAGACAGCAAGAACAATGTTAGCCGAGTCTAAGCTGCTTATTCAATTTTGGAACAAGGCAGTGTCAAATGCATGCTACACTCTCAATCGTGTCCTGGTGGTCAAACGTCATGGTAAAACATGTTATGAACTGCACCAGCGATGTAAACCAAACTTGGAGTATCTCGAACCATTTGGTGCACTGTGCATGTTGTTAAAGAAAATTCAGACTGGGAAGTTTAGTGAGAAGGCAGAAAAAGGTATTTTTCTCAGATACAGTATACCAGACAAGAGAGTTTATAACAACTCAATGGGTCAGGTAGAAGTGTGGTGCAATGTTGATATTCAAAGATTCACCAGCCCCTACTGGAAAAGGACCTTTCTACTTCTTTAACTATGATGGATTTTTTAAGTCCTTCAACCTACCTCCCTCTCATCCTGATGATGAGATCTCTGCTACAATGATGTACGACATTCTGAACACTCCTCTACAAGACTCGATAACATCGGTTCCATTAGACTATTCTTCTAGACTTTCAGGGGGAGAGCTTGAAGTAAGTGACTCCTCCTCTGATGATGAAGCAGTGGAGACTGTAAATGTGGACCAGAAGGACCAGGTTCCCACCAATGAAAGTACAAAAGCATCAGATCTTGATGCCTCTAACACTTCTGAACTTCATACTCCAACAGCCATTAATGTGCATCATCCCCTGGAAAACATCATTGGGGATGTTGTATCGGGAGTGCAGACCCAAAATCAGCTCTACTCAGTTGATTATGCCTCAGTCATGGAAAAAGGATATCTTCACAATGGTGCTTATCGATGTTTTGTGTCTCAATTTGAGCCAAAATATGTAAGTGAAGCTTTAAACGATGAGGCATGGGTAAGTGCTATGCAAGAAGAACTCCTACAGTTCAAGAAGTTATGAGTATGGACCCTTGTGGACAGACCAAAAGGTGCTAAGGTCATTGGCACTAAATGGGCGCTCAAGTGTAAGAAAGACGACCAAGGAGTTATAATTAGAAATAAGGCTCGGCTTATGGTTCAAGGGTTTCGACAAGTCGAAGGCATAGACTACAATGAAGTGTTTGCACCTGTGACAAGGATGGAGGCAATTCGTATTTTCTTAGCCTATGCATCTTACATGCAGATTAAAGTTTATCAATTGGATGTGAAAAGTGCATTTCTTCATGGTGAGATTCGTGAAATAGTATACATCAGTCAACCGGATGGATTTGAGGATCCGTATCATCGGGATAGAGTTTACAAACTAGACAAGGCTCTTTACGGGCTCCATCAAGCCCTTAGAGCCTGGTATGAGAAACTCTTAACTCATCTAATAAGACATGGCTTTCGAAGAGGAGTTATTGACTGCATGTTATTCATCAAAGAAAAGGATGGTGATTTACTACTGGTATAGATATATGTGGATGACATAATTTTCGGTTCCAAAAATGAAGAATTATATAAAGAATTGAATCTGTAATGAAAGCAAAGTTTGAGATGAGTGCCATGGGGGAGATAAAGTTCTTTCTTGGATTATAGGTGGATGAGACATCAAAAGGAATCTTCCTGCATCAATCTAAATATGTAGGAGATACCCTCAGTCGATTCGACATGGAGAATACTATGGCTGCTGGAACTCCACTTGCCATAAATCATGAAGTGGCACCCGACGAAAATTGTGATCTGGTTGATGCCACCATGTAGAGAGGAATGATTGGATCTCTAATGAACCTCACAGCCTCTCGTCTTGATATTATGTACGCCACGTGTCTCTGTTCCGGCTATCAGGCAAAACCAAAAGTAAATCATCTCATTGATGTTAAAAGGATTTTTCGTTATCCGAAGGGTAATCCTACACTCAGGTTGTGGTATCCTCATGATGATGACTTTGACCTTACAGCGTATAGTGACTCGGACTGTGGTGGTTGAAAGATGAATTACAAGTCAACATCAGTGGGATGTCAGTTCTTTGGTAGATGGTTAGTCACCTAGCATTGTAAGAAACAAACATCAGTTGCTCTGTCACCATGTGGAGCTGAATATTTTGCTGCTGCAAGTTATTGTTCGCAAATCATTTGGATTCAAGAGCAAATGTGAGACTACGGTTTGCAATTCTCTAACACCCCTATATTTGTTGATAATTCTGCTACAATTGATGTCACCAAAAATCTGGTCCAACACCCGAAAACAAAACACATCGGTATTAAATATCACTTTATACGTGACTGTTTTGAAAAGCACTTAATCGACGTTGTTAAAATTAATACGGATTTTCAACGTGCCGACCTTTACCTAAAAGCATTTGACAAACCTCAGTTTTTATATCTTTTAGAGGTTAATGGAGTGAAAAAGAAAACTGATGTGATTCAAGAAGAAGCAAGTTCTTAGTCTGACAATTACTTTCTTAGTCTATTTTTTATTTTTTATTTTTTTATTTTTTTTCTCTTTTATTTTATTTTCCTGTCTATTAAAAACCAAAACACAAAAAATGTGTCTTGTTTTTTTTAATTCAAGTTGTTTTCTGTATTCAATTTTGTTCTGTTTGCGAAAATGTCAAACTATACAAGTAGATGAAATCCGTGAATCGCTCACTAAAAAGGGTCACATCTGAGGTGACTAATCAGTTCTAAACTAAAAGGGTCACGTCTGAGGTGATCAAATAATGTTAAATTAAAAGGGTCATGTCTGAGATGATCATAGGTCATAATGTTATATATCAAAAGTTAAAATTTTAAGTGTTTGAAAGTGTATGAGGTCAAACTCATAAGTATGAGCCAATCGCACGATTGAATCATAAGTATAAGCCAATCACATGATTGAATCATAAGGATAAGCCAATCGCACGTTTGAACCATAAGTATGAGCCAGTCACATGATTGGATCATGAGTATGAGACAACCATGCGGTTGGATCACAAGAATGAACCAATCATACGAATGGATGAAGGAGTATAAGCCAGTCCCACAACTGAACCCTAGTCGCATAAGAAAGTGGTCAGCAGCAAATGAGAAAATTAGCTGAGTCCCATAAATTAAAATCAGATTCAAGCAACAAACAAATGTATTGTGACATTTGTGATATGTTCTGTGACATTTGTGATATGCTCAATCACAAGACAGAAGAGTGCTTTTACAAGCAATATTGCTCTATATGTGACATGCACAACCACTCAACCAAGAACTGTTATTTTAACAATGTTGTTCAGTCTGTGATATGAACAATCATAATACATATGATTGTTACTTTAATGAAAAGGGAGAGAGAATTCCCCAAAACAAGCCCATCTCAAAAACATCTGCTGTGAAACACACTGTCAGGCCTTATTTTCACAACAATCAATCTAGGGTGTCTAGATCAACAACTGACATGAGTAATTTGAAGGAATTATGGAAGGATCAAAGAAAACATCACATAATGAAACCCAAAATTGACCCGTCACAAATCAAAAGTAATCTTTGATAATGAAAAACAAGTTAAACTTCTACAAAGAAACAACTACTCATCTAATTCTTTAATTGATGTTGATGAGAGGAATCTAACAAAATATCATAAGCAATCTCCTAGGTCACCTCCAAATAGATCACAATTTGGAGGAATGTATCAAGAGGTCATAATAATGGATAGGAATGGGAAGCCCAAGACCATCATCGCTTGGGTTCCTTATTCTAATTAGTTCTTTTTGCTTGTAGGTTTATTCACACAGGTCTAATAGCGTATGGTACGTGGACAGTGGATGTTCTCGACACGTGACTGGAGATCGTTCCCTCCTTCATGACTTCAAGCATATACAAGGAACTACTATGGTGTTTAGAGGAAATTCATAGGTGGTAGAATTACAGGTGAAGGATCTATGACAAATGGGATGTTGAGCTTTGACAGAGTGAACTACTGTGAACAACTAAACTTCAATCTACTAAGCGTGTCTCAGATCCGTGGCAAGAAATATTCAACTCACTTTACAGACACTCATCGCTACATTCTGACACTTCTTCAGCTGTAGCAAGAAGAGATGACTTTCCATTGATTCCTCCTACATCTGCTGAATTTATGAATGAAGATGTTCCTCTCCAAGCTGATCCCATGAGACAACCATCACAAAACCGGAGTGTTTCAACTGAAGGAGGTCCAATCCTGTTACCATCACACTCTAGTGATCTATCAACTGATATCAGAAATGAAAAACAAGCTACTCCTCCAGATGAAACACAAAGAATATAAAATGATGGAAGCAATCATAGTGCTGCTGAAGCTGAAGCAGGCACTAAAACAGAATTTGACTATCTTCATAATTCCACAACAATACAAGAAGAAAGTGCCTCTGACCATAATGAACTGAATGTCTCTAATCTTGATGTAACCATTGCTGGTGACTCCATTCCAACCACCAGAATACACAAGAATCATCAAGTTGAAACCATTATTGGTGAACTTAATGAGAGGGTGACAAGAAGCAAGTCTAGTATTGCAAACATATTTTTGTTTTCATGCTTTCTATGTCAAATAGTACCCAAGAACATCAAAGAGGCTCTTCAAGACAATAGTTAGATTGAAGCAATGCAGGAATAATTGCTCCAATTCAAGAAGCAAAAAGTATGGCAACTGGTAGATCTTCCCGAAGGACAATACCCTATCGGTACCAGATGGCTGTACAGGAACAAGACTGATGATAGAGGGATCGTCATTAGAAACAAAGCAAGATTAGTGGCACAGGGATACACTCCAAAAGAAGGAATAGACTATGATGAAGTGTTTGCGCCTGTTGCCAGATTAGAAGCGATCAGGATCTTTCTAGCATATTATGTGTCCATGAAATTTACTATTTAGCAAATGGATGTAAAGTATGCCTTCTTGTATGGAAAGATTGTTAAGGAGGTCTATGTGAGCCAACCACCAGGCTATGAAAATCCAGATTTCCCTCACAGAGTTTACAAGCTTGACAAAGCTCTGTATGGTTTTCACCAAGCCCTAAGAAAGTGGTACGAGACTCTATCATTGTTAGGATCTGGTATTTGACCGAACACCAACTGATTAACGTGTTAAACCAAACCAAATAGTGCGGAATCCTATTTGATTGGCGATCCAATCAGGGAGAACGCACTTAGACACAATAATCTATTGAATCTAATGTCAAGAATCGATTAGGAATCGATCTATAACATTCTATGAACTTGGAGTGCGAACTTACAGGCTTCTGGACGGCTAGGGTACGTCTGGAGTTGAAGTGGATTCAATGCTTGCATTTTTCCATGAATTAGGTGGTATTTATAGGTTAGGGTTGCTTATTCGGGCGACTGAACCATTGGCATGGTTCATTCGTGCGATTGAGACATGCGGTTGATCCATTCGCACGGCTGAGTGTTCAGTCGTGCGACTGAGTCAGACGCATGAAGTTGTTCAGGTGTATAAACTATTTAGGCGCATGGACACTCAGTCGTATGGCCATTCAGATGCATGACCATTGTTGGGGCGCATGGTCCAGTCGGACGCATAAGAACTTCACTTCACCAAGTTTGAGTGAATTTAATATTATAACATTATGAATAACACTTCAAACAATCACAAACCTATATAATTAAGTCAATATGCGTTAAGCAACTCATTAATGAAATATTAAACATTATAGACACTACCAAACATTTTGTATTTCATTAAGTACCCAATAATTACATAAGTGTAAGACATATTGCATTTAGGTCAGGATCTAGGTACATATATGTATAAACAAACTCCCCGTTGGACCTAGATCTATCTATTGTCTAATATCTTTCATGATTTCCTCAAACATTTTGTACTTAGCTTCTTTGGTGACTCTTGTGTTTATCTCAAAAGCAAAACAGGGTCTTATTACTTTCTGGAACTGTAAAGCTTGTACAATATCATGTGGGTCGTAGAACAGTGGCCACTTGTATAAAGTATAAACATCTTATGCTGACAAGTTGGTGAGCCACATCGGGTCAAACACCCTCATGGTTTCCATTGAGCCATTCCTGTTCAAGACTATTACAGCCTCTCCCATTCTCCAATCGTAGTACCACCATTTGAAATATGGGGTGAAGTCATGTGGCATCTCACGTAGTGGGATCTTAGACATTGTACGTGGTGGACTCCACTTCAACACTACTCTAGGTTTACCAGTTATGGCATCAACTTTAGATCTTCAGATGTACCTCATTGGTTGTTGAGGTTTGAAGTTGACCCATCTGGTATTCTCCCTCCTTAGAGTAGCTTCAAACCAGCCTGACATCTTACGAGGGTCAGCATATAGCAAGTTTAACATTGCTAACTGGTTGAGCTCAAAACCTGGAAGAGTCTTCAGATCATGTGCAAATCTGAAGTACTCTATTCCCTTCTCACGTTTAACCGCGTAAACGTTGAGGTCTGCAAAATGTGCCTACGCTATGATCCTGCCTGCCACCTTCTGATGTTTCTTGACCTTATACAGTTTGGTGTAGAAAGTTGATGTTGTAGCTCTGCGTTGGGCTTTGATTTCTTCAAAACATGCTGCCTATTCAGCCTTTTTGATTTTGACTTCGGCGTCTGAGGCTTGGGCCTTCTCTTTATCCTTTTCTGACTCTTTCTCCATCCTATCCAAAGTCTCAAAAGTGTCACTAACAAGAGTGTCTCCGAGATTAGGAATGGCAGTTCCCTCCTTGTCAGTGTACTCAGGATAGTGTTGAGCAGTGACATCTTCTATCTCAATCTCATCGACATCCTGAAGCTCATCGTTACTCTCTGTTTGCACAGTTGGAGCATCCTTCATAATTTCATCAGGATTGAGTCAGAACATTTCTGCCAGTTGCTCGTCGGTGAGATCATGAATTATTTCTCCTTCTTCAGGAGTGTAATTCACTGATCTCCTGATAATCCCCTGTAGTTCAAGAATCATCGTGAGTTGAGTCTTGATCTGTTGGAGTGGAGCAACATCATATTCATCTCCTTGAAAGTTAGGATCCGCTTGATTTAAAACATGTAACACATCAATCATTTAGTCAACACACAGATCAGTAAACATTAATAATAACCATAAACATTAGTTACATTAATTAGATACAATATTCCAATACACAAAGTGTAAATAACATAAAAAACTATGCATTACTCTTGTCTTGAATCGCTGGTGTGTTAGTACGATCAGCAAAAGATGATGGGGCTCCTTGGTCTTGATTTTTCTTTGTGAGCCTCTCTTGAACTCGAGCTGATGTAGATGCAGCTGCATCTCCTTCGTCATCATCATCATCATGATAAACATTATCACCTGCATCAGTGTCACCCCTTGATCATCACAGTCATCATCTTCATCATCATCACTGTCATCGTCATCACCATCATCTCCATCCCCATCTCGGATCTTTAGAGGCTCATCTTTGGATTCCTTCAGTCTCAGCATAAGCTTCTTGTTCTGGGCCCCCAAATCTTGTATCCTTTGTATTGAGGATATGTGCATCTCTCTCAGCTCAATAATCTCTTGGCTCTGAGCCTTTATCCTTTGGGCTTGGGATGCATTAAGCTCCATCAGCTGATTAAGCTGAGAGGCTCGCTGTTCATCCATCGCCAGCAGATTCAGAACTAACCTATTAAGGTTAGCCAACTGCTCCTCTAACCCGACAGATGGGTAAGCGGATCCAAAAATAGGTGGGACCTGTGAGGAGGTCCCCACTCCATGGGCTGTGGTGGTGGTAGTGGATGTAGAGAAGATTGGGGTTGGTATTGATGTGAATGGCTGTGGATAAGCTATAGTGGTGGTGGATGGGAAGTGTGTATGTGGTGGAGTAGGTGTGGAAGTGGTGTATGAGGTAGTAGTAGTGGTGGGAGGAACGGTGATAGTGGTGGTAGGTGGAGTGGTTGTAGTGGTGGTAGTGGTGGTAGGTGGAGTGCTGGTAGTGATAAAGGTGATTCTGCATTTCTTTCTTTTCAAGCCATGGGGCTGAGCCATGCTCTTCTTCCTCGATCCAGTCGAGGTGGATACTCCCCCTATAGTGTGGCCTGGAAGATCAAGAGTATAAGTAGGATCATCAGTGGTCTCTCCCAATCCGCCTGGGCGTTCACCAACCGCCCGGAGCCCTCGTTCTGTGGGAACGACTTTACTTCCCACAGTCTGAGTTAGTGGCTCCTCATCTGACTCCTCCTCTTCCTCACCAGGCATGAAATCCTGGTGGAACCTAGTAGTCTCCACTCCGTCTCTAGTGGGGGCAGATGTTGGAGATGGAATATTAGTAGTGGGACCCCTTTGTTGAGTGGGTCCTTCATCTCGTGCATATCCGCTATCATCATCGGAGTCATCATCAGGGAGCTGTATCTGCTCTTCTTTAGAGTCACTATCAACGTAACGCCATTTACGCCTAGCCGGCGCCACGTAGTCTTCCCAGGCCAAATGCCCAAATAATCTCCTCACAGGGGGCTTTACCTACTTCCCCCTGTAAACCATCATCCTGCCCAAGGTGGTATCGTCCATCACCTCGAGTACCACCGCGTCCTCATTCTCCTTCGGCAAGGAAGGGAGCTTCTGGTCTATAATCATCTGCATAAAGCGAGGGTAAGCCCTCTTTCCCTTTCCCGTCAATGTTCTCCACCAAGTAGGTGAAGATCATCCTAAAGAAGCTGAAAGGATGGTTCAGCACCAGTGCAGCATATGCATTCTGGATCTGATCGAACAGTTCATCAAAACCTCCCTTCAGAGACGCTAAGCACTTAAGCAGTACGTGCGCAAGGTACTTGAACTGGGGACACAAGTTGCTCTTGTTGAGCACCCCTACATTGATGTCCCCAGCGTACTTGGCCCGCAGGAAAAAACCTTTAACAGTCAGGGGGTGTAGTCATGTGGGGCATTCAGCATCATCCCAAGCTGCAGCACTGTCCTGAGATCATCCTCAGAGATCTCAATGGCCTTTCCAAATATCGAACTACGGATTCGATGAGGCTCTGAGGTTCTATCAACTACAACACCTTCCCAAAAGGTCTGCTGAATAGAACGGCACGGTGTGCATGGAGTTGAGATTGCGTGAGAGATCCTTGAGCGCCTAAGAAACGAGATGATTCCAGCAAAGTTAGGTGCATGTCTGGATGACTGATACAGATGAGCACATATATTGTGCTTAGTGCTCATTGTCCACCGACTCGCCATCTATTACACAAAAATACATTAGTATCCGTTGATTAAGAATATCTTGAATCACTTGGACATGAAAATATTTCCCTTTTGATCTGTCATGCGAATGAGACTGTGCGACTGAGATCTAGTCATGCGAATGAGTAGTGCGACTTAGTTCTAGTCGTGCGAATTATTGCATACGTACGACTGGTAATGCGACTGAGCTCACCCGTATTTATACTCAGTCGTGTATACCAGTCGTGCTGCTGGACTCACACGCATGATTCAGTCGTGCGACTTAGTTGTTCGCACTACTCAATCGTGCGACTGAAGTTCATCAGCCTATCCATTCGCTTGACAGACTGCTATTCAATTCAAATTCAAGTTTTGATCAATTCTTATGATTAGACGTCGTGTTTTGATTCCTTTGACTCGCAATCATTATACTTACAACATAATAACATTAATTTTAGTTGATTGCTTGAATGAATATGGTTGGATTGAACAGCAGTATACCTATATAGTCAGTGGAAATCGTCAGTGCACAAGAATTAGTGGTATATAATGATCTAATGGAATTTTGGAAGAGTAATGATAGTTCGTGCGTCTCGGGGTGATCTTGGGGTGGTGAGTGACTGCGACCGACTACCCCACTATTTATACTAGGGTTTCCTACAGTCGTGCGACTGAGCCCAGTTGCACAAGTTGTTCATGCGACTGAGTATCAGTCGTGCGACTAGCACAGTCGGTCACCTTCAGTCGTGCGACTAGAGTTTAGTCGTGCGACTTAGTCATTCGCCTCCTCTCACGTGGTCGAATGACTCATTCGTATCACCCATTCGGTTGCATGGTCCACACGCATGTCCATTTGGCTATAAAAGGCATGAGTGTGATCCATTCATACGGTTGGTCCATACTCATGGTCCAGTCGTGCGAATAGGTCATACTCTTGAGATTTTTCTGACTTTATGACCAGTTGACATTTAGACCTTTTAAACTGTTGATTTAAAATTATGAACACTTGATCATCTTAGACATGATCATTTTAACTTGAAAAACTTTTGATCACCTCAGACGTGATCCTTTTAAACAATTTGTCACCTCAGATATGACCCAATTGTTATTTGAAAGCACTTGTGGTCATCTAAAACATGACCTTTTAGATGATAAGGTCCCTTATCAACTTCTATGACATAGTCCGATACTAACACACTGAATATGACAAATTTTGTACAAAAATAAAAGAAATAATACTAAAAACTTAAAAACTTAAGACATGTTTTTTGTGTTTTTGTGAGAATTTATTCCCAAGATGTAAATTTAAGGAATAATTATTCTGAGAGATCATCCACAATAATTTAAACCATACATGGATCATTTCAAGTTGGAATCATACAGGATATTCAAATCATTCAGGACAAGTTATTAAAAAAACAACTTTGATGCTCTTTCCTTGTTTTTCATCTGGAGTCATTTAGCAATTTTAGAAAATCATACTAGTACGCTTAGGTCTCCACACTGATTTAAACTTTCAAGAACTGTAGCCACAATGATTGTCAGTATACTTGTCCTCTTAAATCCATACACGTACTTTGAACAAAGTTTGGTGATCGTTTTATGGTTTGTTTATTTCAACAAGCATTTGTGGATCCCATACTCATATGGTAATCAATATTCCTCAGGAGATTTTTAAGCGGTCTTAGGGTAGTTTTCAAGAAGCGACTATTCATAGAATTTTCAAAGAGAAGCCAATCCTCAGGTCAGTGCCATCACACAGCAGAGAGGCGGCAAACAACAATGAGTTCTAGAATATATAGGTTATGCTTATCCTCAGGTCAGTGCCACCGCACAACAGAGAGGCACATAATCTATCTTCTTGTTTGATCAATTTTTCTTCTTTTAGCACAAATCTCACCAACAACCTAGGTTATCAGCTAGATTGTATTTTCGTTTTTCATGTGCTTTAGCTCATGCTTTGGTCTTACGCACATTTTGTGGCGTTTATTTTGCTCGTCACCCCTTATTGGAATCTTGTTGATTGTGTTAACCAGGGATAAGGTGTTTCCCACAGCTAGTCAAACATTTTAGTTTAATCTTGAGATCACCAAAGGATCTAGTCATCTATTGTGTTGAATCTACCGACATATCAACTGTGGTCGAGCAACCTCTAGGTCTACTTTCTTTGTGTTACCTTAGTAGTAGCTAGCTTAACTATCATATTCCTTTTATATTGCTCAGACTACTCAGACTTATACTTGAACTTTGCATCTTTTTCAATTTTGATTTTTAAAGTCCCAAATGGTTTGTACCTGTGTACTATCATATTCCACACGTTAAATCGGTATCACACGTACGATATTATTTATTATCGGCTTGCCTCTCCTTTTCCCTTGTTTTTTTCATACCTATTCTCCCCCTAAAATACTAAAACCTCTAAGGATTTGCGTTTGAGGATTTTAATGAGCAAGAACCGAGACTAAGTGTAATTAACGAACTAACATTAAACAAAACAAGAGAATTAAATTTAAAGTACACTATAATTTAAGAAATTTTAAGAGAAACTAGACACGACGCATCGGACTATACATGGTCATCTTCAGGATGACCTCACTTTTCTTTTTAACACCATTGACCTCTAGCAGATATAGAAAACGTGGTTTATCAAAAGCCTTTTGTAGAGGTCAGCGCATTGAAAATCATTGTTTATTTTTATCACATTGATTAAGTTCTTTTCAAAATAGTCACGTATGAGGTGATATTTGATTCTGATGTGTTTGGTCTTAGGATGTTGGACCGGGTTCTTAGTGACTGCAATCGCAGCAGAGTTATCAACAAATATAGGAGTGGAAGTGAAATGCAAACCGTAATCCCGCATTTGCTGTTGAATCCATATGATTTGGGAACAACAGCTTGCAGCAGTAACGTATTATGCTTCACAGGTTGACAAGGCAATCGACATCTGCTTCTTACACTGCCAGGTTACTAATCTTCTCCCAAAGAACTGACACCCTTCTGATGTACACTTGTAGTTCATCTTGCAGCCGCCGTTATCTGAGTCACTCTACGTTGTAAGTTCAAAGTCATCATCATGAGGGTACCACAACCCAAGTGTTGGTGTGCCCTTCAGATAACGAAATATCCTTTTGACCCCAATTAGATGATTCACCTTAGGCTTTTCCTGATATCGCGAGCATAAACATGTCGCATACATGATATCTGGTCTGGAGGAAGTGAGATACATGAGAGATCCAATCATCCCGTGGTACATAGTGGCATCTACCAGATCACCATTCTCATCAGGTGCTACGTCATGGTTTGTAGCTAGTGGAGTGCCAACTGTGGAGGCATTCTCCATGTCAAACCGATTGAGAATATCCCCTACATACTTTGTCTGATGTAAGAAGATTCCATTTGGTGTCTGATCCACCTGTAACCCGAGAAAGAACTCATCTCCCCCATCGCACTCATCTCAAACTCAGCCTTCATTACTGCTTCAATTCTTTGCATAATTCTTCGTTCTTTGAACCGAAGATTATGTCAACTAAATAGATCTGTACTAGCAGTAGATCTCCATCTTTTTCTTTGATAAACAGTGTGCAGTAAATGACTCCCCTGCGAAAACCGTCTTTCACAAGATGAGTTGAAAGTTTCTCATACCAAGCCCTTGGAGCTTGATGAAGCCCGTATAGAGCCTTGTCGAGTTTGTAGACTCTATCTCGATGATATGGATCTTCAAATCCCTCGGGTTGACTGACATACACTGTTTCTCTGATTTCCCCATGAAGGAATGCACTCTTCATATCAAGTTGATAAACTTTGATTTTCATATAAGATGCATAGGCAAGAAAGATGCGGATGGCTTCCATCCTTGCCAATCGTGCAAATACTTCATTGTAGTCAATACCTTCAACTTCTCAAAACCCTGAACAACAAGCCGAGCCTTGTTTCTAATAATCACTCCCTAATCCTCTTTCTTACATTTCAATACCCATTTGGTTCCAATGACTTTAGCACCTTTAGGTCTATCCACTAGTGTCCATACACCTAACTTCTTAAACTGAAGAAGTTCTTCCTGCATGGCACTAACCCAAGCCTCATCATTTCGTGCTTCACTAACATACTTTGGCTCAAACTGAGACACAAAGCAGAGGTATGCACCGTTGAGAAGGTATCCTTTTCCCATCACAAAGGCATAATTAGCGGAGTACAGCTGATTTCTAGTCTGAACCCCTGATCTCACATCTCCTATAATATTATCCAAAGGATGATAGACGTTTAGACATGAGCCAGGGGTTGTCAGAACAACCACCTCAGAGTCAAGATTATGACCATTTGGTTCTGGATCTGAGGCGATAGGAGTCTGAGGTTGAGAAAGTTCAGAAGCATCACTAGCCGGTGCTTGTGAACTTGTGGTAGTTGGAACCTGTACATCCTGGTTGATCTAATCATTTTCTTAATTTTCTTCATCAGAGGAGGAGTCACTCATATCAACTGCTCCCCCTGAGCTGGTAGGATCATGACTTGTTGAATCTTGAGACGGTGTGTTCAAGACATCATACATCATCTTGTTTGCCAACTCATCTTCTGAAGAAGAGAGAGATATGTTGAAGGACTTGAAGAATCCATCATAGTCGAAGAAGTAAGCACGCCCCTTCCAAGTTAGGTTTACGTCGCTATAATAACTCGTAGCACGTTTTTCCATGGCGTTTTACTACTAGAACTCGATTGAGAGTATAACATGCATTTGCCACTGCTCGCTTCATTCAAAATTGGATAGGCAGTTTCGAGTCTGCCAGCATTGTCCATGCCGTCTCTATCAAGTTGCGGTTCTTTCATTTAGCAACGCCGTTCATCTGAGGGGTATAAGCCGAGGTAAATTGATGCACAATTCCCTTTTCCTTGCAATAGTCCTCCATCCTCTGATTCTTGAACTCGGTTCTGTTGTCTGAGTGCACCTGTCTTACCTTTAGCTTGTATAGGGATTCCAGTGCAGTTACCAATTCCTTGAAGGACTCAAATGTTTCTGATTTGGATTTCAGAAACATACCCAAGAGAACCTTGAGTAGTCATCAGTTTTCACATAGTAATACAAGTCGCCTGCGATGCTTCTTGTACTGACTGGACGAAACACATCCATCAGTTTTCACATAGTAATACAAGTCGCCCTTTTTGCACGCAACATAAAAATCCGGGAGTTGGAAGTTTTTGACATTTACTCCTCTCACAAGATCATTCTGGATCAAGTGATTTATTTTCCTCGGATTTATGTATCCCATTCTCCTATGCCAGGAGATGGATTCCTTCTCAGTAGCTTTGGACAAGAAAATTTGGACTTCACTATCCGTTGTGGATGCCTTTGAGAGATCCAAGACATAAAGATCATTATATCTTGAAGCTGACATTAGGATCTGGTCCTCCGGGATCATGTATTCCTTCTTTAGTATGTAACCTTTTGGTTGTCAAAAACTACCTTGAATCCTTTATCACAGATTTGAGACACAGAAAGCAGGTTATTTTGTAATTGTTGGACAAAGTTTACCTTATCAAACTTAACCTTCTTATTTCACACTTCTCCTTGGGTTGTGATATACCCACCTTTGTTTCCAGTAAATGAAATATGCTCTCCTTTAATTTGTCTGACATTTGATAAGAGAGCTTTCTTCCCTGTCATGTGCCTGGATGCTTCGCTATCAACAATCCACTGTTAGTCTCAAACTATAGCGAACACCTTACACATTCAATGAAAACATTAGTTCATGTTAGGAACCCAAGCCTTAACCGGCTTGGGTTCCCTGAGGCATCACATATCACAAACTCAACCCACTGACCCTTTGAGGTTAAGGATTGATCAGAATTCTGTGTGTTCTTATTTTCAGGCACTGAGGATGTTTTTTCTTTCCATAATCTAGATTTGTGTAAGGCCTGTTTGTGATAAACAGACGACTGGTTGATGGATTGAACTTTGGGTTAACAATCCCTTTTAGGAGGCGTCACTGAGTTCCTCTTAAAAGATCTAGATGTAGATGCAGAAAGTTCAACTTTCTTCCTCGTGTCTGGTAATAAGGACAATGAGACGCTATGTGACCATACTCTCCACAATTATAGCAGGATCTCCTTTCAACTTTACGGTTTATTTGTTTTGGTGGAGATATACTTGTCACACGGTCAACCTTAGTGTGTTTGGACTGAGGCACTACTTTGTTAGATGTATGAGTTGGTTTTACCAAATTAATTGTTTTACCTGGTTTTACATCTTTAATCTCTTGTTTCCCTAGACTGTGACATGATGCACATGATTGAGTAGATTTTATAGACTTTTTAGGTTCTTGTTTGACTTTGTTTGACCTTGACTTTAAACTAACCCCTTCGAATTCTTTTTCATGCTCATAATCTTCATTTGCCAGGTGGCAGTTACCTATCTTTCCAGCAATTAATCCATTGTAGGATTGAACCACCGCAACTAAAAGGTCCATATGTTCTCTGGCCACCTCCACAGTTACATTCCCCAGGTTGTCGGTTTTCAGCTTTGCTGCATTAGCTTCAGGTATTATATATTGGGTGCTAGACGACCCTGACATTTCTAATCCTGAAGTTGAGGGTTCTGCTAGAACTCCTGCGCTTGAGATGAAAACGGTTTGCAGTGGTGTTCCAGATGTCTTGACTGAAAGAGTAGCATTGTAGAGTGCAGGAGTCTTATCGTAGTTTGCCTTTTGGGCTCGATACTTCATTCTCAGCTCCTCTTCTCTCAGTTTCAGAATGAAGTCATTTATATCTAACTTTGAAAGCATTCCATTCTATCTTAGATTTGAAACAAACGAAGCCCATTCTTCTGGTAATCCATCAGCAAAGTTGGATACCTTATCTTCCATCGAAGTAACCACTCCATGAGTGTGCATCTCACTCATCAAGTGGTAGAATCTATCGATCACATCATCAAGGCTTTCTTTTCCTATAGAAAAGAAGTTGTCAAATTCCTTCTTCAAGGCTTTTGCCTTGATGGCCTTCAGAGACGCATTTCTGTCATACCTCTTCTCTAACGCATCCCACAGTTCTTTGCTTGAGTATACTCAGAATACTGATGGAAAATATCCTTCGGAATAGACTGAGTGAGCAAGGCGTAAACTTCTTCTCAACGTTGTGTTTTACCTTCTGTGCATCCGACATGCCACTTAGAGTAAGTTTTACTCCGTCAGCTCCAATTGGCATGCTGTACCCCGACTCTGTTGCCTCCCACAAATTTGTATCCACTCCATTTAAGTAGATTTCGAAACGTTGCTTCCACTGTGGGTAGTCGTCTAACGTAATAACTTTTGGGGGTTTATTGTGAATCGCCACTTCGTTCTCAACAGCAGTAGATTCTGAATACGTGTATCTCTACTTGTTGTGTATGCTGAAAACTGATCCTCCATTACACTTGACTTTACTATTGACAAGCTGCTGATGGGTGCGAATGAAGGTATGTGATTGGGCTTATTCGGGCGATTGAACAAGTGCGGATGGGTTAATGGTGCGATTAAGCAAATGCAGATGAGTCAATCGTCCGAATAAACTAATGCGGTTGAGCGGTCCGAATGAAGATCTCAGTCGTACGAATGAGGGTACGAATAAGTTCAATCACGCGGTTGAAGGATGCGTATGAACTCAGTCGTGCGATTGAGCCAATCGTGTGACTGAACCTGCTGAGGTTTGATAATTCGTAGGTTAAACTTGTTTTGGCCGTAAAAACTCGAATTCTATCAAACCTAATAGCCGTGTGCCGGAAAAACTACACTTTTCGATCAGGAAACTTCCAAGACTCCATTAGGCATAAAAAGATTGCGTTTTTGATGCAAAAACACAATTTTGTGTCAAAATGATTGAATCAACACGTAATCAAGAGCCTATAGCTCTGATAACACTTGTTAGGATATGGTATTTGACCAAACACCAACTGATTAACGTGTTAAACCAAAGCAAATAGTGCGAAATCCTATTTGATTGGCGATCCAATCAATGAGAACGCACTTAGACACAATAATATATTGAATCTAACATCAAGAATCGATTAAGAATTGATCTACAGCGTTCTATGAACTTGGAGTACGAACTTAGAGGCTTCTGGACGGCTAGGGTACGTCTGGAGTTGAAGTGGATTCAATGCTTGCGTTTTTCCAGGAATTAGGTGGTATTTATAGGTTAGGGTTGCTCATTCGGGCGACTGAACCATTGGCATGGTTCATTCGTGCGATTGAGACATGCGGTTGATCCATTCGCACGGCTGAGTGTTCAGTCGTACGACTAAGTCAGACGCATGAAGTTGTGCAGGCGTATGAACTATTTAGCTGCATGGACACTCTGTCGCCTGGCCATTCGGACGCATGCCCACTGTTGGGGCGCCTGGTCCAGTCGGACGCATGAGAACTTCACATCACCAAGTTTGAGTGTATTCAATATTATAAAATTATAAATAACACTTCAAACAATCACAAACCTATATAATTAAGTCAATATGCGTTAGCAACTCATTAATGAAGTATTAAACATTATAGACACTACCAAACATTTTGTATTTCATTATGTACCCAATAATTACATAAGTGTAAGTCATATTACATTCAGATCTGGATGTAGGTACATATATGTATCAACAATCATCCTTTCTTCTTGAACATGGATATGAAAGAAGAAAGATTTGATCAAATCTCTTCAGATTTATGTTGATGACATTATATTTGGCTCAACAAACAAGCAACTCTGCAAAGATTTTGAGACCTAATGCATTCAAAATTCTAAATGAGTGCAAATGGAGAACTCATGTTATTCTTAGGAGTGCATGTCCAACACACAGCAGATGGAATCTTTATCAACCAATCAAATATGTGGATACCATGCTGAAGAAGTTTCATTTTCCTGCTTGTCAGTCTACTAGAACACTAGTTGATACCAAAATGAAGATTGGTCTTGATCCAGAAGGCAAATCTATTGATCAGACTCACTATCAATCCATGATAGGCTCACTTATGTATCTAACTGCTAGCAGACCTGATATTATGTTTGGAGTTTGTGTGTGTGCCAGGTATCAAGCTGATCCAAAAGATTCACATATGAATGAAGTCAAAAGGATATTGAGATATCTAAAGGGCAAACCAGCTCTTGGGTTATGGTATCCAAAGGAATGAGACTTCAATCTATATGCCTTCACAGATAGAGATTACGGAGGATGCAACTTCAACAAAATGTCCACATCTGGAAGTTGTCAATTTCTTGCTCACAGACTGGTCTCTTGGCAATTCAAGAAGCAGACAAACGTATTTGTATCAACAGCAGAAGCTGAGTATATTGCAGCATCAGCCTATTGCTCTTAAGTTCTATGGATTCAAAACCAGATGCTTGATTATGCTTTTAATTTCTTGCACACACCAACTGTAACACCCAGTTATTTTTAAAAAGACAAAATAAAAGAATAAAAGCAAGAAAGGCAATAAAGTCCAAGAGGAGGGACTAAAGTGTCCAAAGAAGAAAAACTTTCAAAAGTTGGTGTAAAGGTGAGTATTGCCGCCCACCCTCACCTCACTTCACCATTTTTTTTGGTTTTAGAGAGAGAGAGCAGAGAACACTCTCGGATTGGAGAAGAAGAGGAAGAAGAAAAGTGAATTCGAGGTAAGAATTCAAGGTTTTTATGATTTTATGACGAGTTTTATCCCGGTTATGTGTTTTATGTGCTTATGGGTTGTGTTCGTGCTCGGGTGTGTGTTTTTGGATGTTGTTTCTAGATGTTTTGATCTCCTTGCAACGGGTAAAAAGGAAGAACACCCAAGTTGCACCAAGTGAGTTCTAGACCCCGGTTTTTATATGTTTTAAACTACCTTGGGGCTGAAAACGTATTAAAATGATTTTACAAGTTTATGTGTGAATACTTGTATGTATTGTGCATGTTGGATGTTGGTTCTTGATGGTTTATAAGCTACTCATGTTTAGAATAGCCACATTATGCTTAGAACAGATGGGTTCGATGATTAGGATTGAAAATATCCTAGAAACATGTTTTACAAAAACCTCATGCGCCTAGATAAGTGTTCATACGCCTGAAGTTGCCTTGGAAGAATTAAGTGTAAGCCATGCGCCTAAACATTAGCTCATGCACCCAAAATTTGCCTTAGAAAAGTATAATTATAGCCCGGGGGCCTGAACATGGCTCATGCGCCTGGAAATGCTAGTCGGATGATTAAGTGTAGGGCCAAGCACCCCAATAGTGCTCATGCGCCTAAATGGCCCATGCGCCTGAATAGTACCCATGCGCCCAGAAACGGCTGGATTTGACTAAGTGTTTCCCCATGCGCCTGCATAGTGCTCATGCGCCTGAAAGTGGCCCCGTGCCTAAGTGTTCCCCATGCGCCTGAATAGTGTCCATGCGCCTGAATAGTGTCCATGCGCCTGAATAGTGTCCATGCGCCTTTATAATGCCCATGCACCTAGAACTTAGAATATTTTTTTGATTTTTGGGGAAAATGTGTAAAGTAGGCTTTGACTGAGAGATTCCCGGGGGACTATATAAGTTGAATTTTGGGGTCATAGATAGTATGAGGGGAATGTTATGCATTATGATTGATGCTTATAATGATGATGATGAAGATGTATGTATGTACGTATGATGTATGATCACAAACAAATAAAACTTCTAGTATGGACTCTGAAGGGAAACAATAACTATTTTATGTATGTTTAATTGTAAAACAAGAACTCACTCAGCAATGCTAACTTTTGTTTATTTTCAGTTGGCAGGTAAACGTTGCTAAGGATGGCACGAGGTGGCTACTCAGCTCTTTTGGATGGCATCCATTTATTTAAAGCTTTTGTGATGTAATACAATAATGTAATTTTGTAACCGACAAACGATACATTATTTTGCAAAATTTTTTATGATGAAATGAAATGCCATTGGTTTTATGTTTCCGCTGCAATGCTTTACGAATGATTAAATGTAAAATATGTGTTTTATGTGCGATAAATCACCAGCTGTAACCGTCCGGGGAACGGGGCCTTACAAGTTAGTATCAGAGCCAAAGTTTAAGTGAAATGGGTAAAATTTCAATATAAACCTTAACTTAAACTGAGAATGGGACGGAATGGGAATGGGATGCCAATCTGAGTAGATGCGTGCCATCAGTATTTTCGTAATGTTAACAGGTTTATGTGCGCATGGTATGTGGTTATGTGTTGTATGTAGATTTAAATACTGATGTAGTCAAGACAGGTAATGCTCGGGGTATGAAGAGTGAAGTAAGTGGCTAATCATCACTGGCCACTGTAATTAGGGACTTACTGTACTTGACATAAACTGAGTTGTTCCCTTGAATGACCGTGTTGGTGTTTGAATCTTTCAGTGTGGGTTAGAGGATGGCTGGTGGTAGATCGTCCAAAGCTTCACGTGGTGGTAGACATGGTTCTGAACCACGAGTTACGAGGGGAAGGCCTAGGGCCTAAAAGGTGTTTCATGAAGAACCAGAAACCCCTCATCCGGAGGCGGAGATGAGAGTGGCTAACTTGAGAGTCTCAGTGAAGGAGGCGGTCGTGGAAGAAGTGCACCAAGTCATGCAGATGATCCTACCGTCTGTGGTGACCGAAGTGATAAAGGCAGTTAGAGAGGGAGAGAGAAGGGAAAGGAGTGGAGCTACGGGCGAAAGTAGACAGCCCGAGACGGAGACGGTTCCGTCCGATGATGAGGACGAGGAAGAAGAGCCTGCGCTGGAGGCGACCTGAGGCTGCAACTACGGGGTGTTTATGAGATGCAAACCCCCTACTTTCGATGGAAATGGCACTGCCGCTGCTGCTCACTGGTGGGTGAGGGAAATGGAGGCGGTACTTGATATCAGCGAGTGCCGAGAAGACAGAAGGTAAGTTCACTACCCACTCATTTGTAGACTCAGCTCTGTGCTGGTGGGACAATATAGTCCAAGCCGAGGGAAGTCGGATGATCGGGAGAATGAGATGGTCGAAGTTGAAGAAGTTAGTGATCGAGGAGTTTTGTCCTCACCGGGAAATGGACAACGTCGAGAGAGAGTTTCTGCAACTGGAGGCGAAAACTATGACACAACTAGAGTACACCACAAAGTTCAATGAAATGGCACGTCTGGTGCCAGATCAGGTGACACCTCTTTCTCGGAAGATCAAGAGGTATATACAGGGTTTGCTCAGCAGATATTCGCAAGCACATGATCGCCGCCCGACCAAGCACGTTTAGGTCATTGGTGGATCTAGTAGGGAGATTGTATGATGAGAGGACTGTGGTAGGGGTGATTGAAAGTAATCGGAAGGGTGGTGGTGATAGAAACTAAAACGGGAAGAGGTTTCATTAGGGTGGTGCCTCGATGAGTAAGAAGAAGGCTCAAGGGGATGACCGCGTGCGGTCACAACTAGTGTTGAGTTGAAGACGTGTGGCAAGTGCGGAAGGAGCACGGTAGCGAGTGTAGATAGGGGTCGAATATTTGTTTCAAGTGTGGGAGCCTGGTCATATGGCTAGAGACTATTGAGGTGTGAAGTGTTTCAACTGCGGGGGAAGTGGTCATATGAGTAGGGAGTGTAAGAAGCCAAGGGTCGAGAGTCCCAGGGTGAAGAAGGCTAGAGGAGAAGGACAGAAGGCAAGCACCCGAGCTTTCACAATGACTCGAGAGGAGGCTAGGACAGACCCCGACGTGGTGTCAGGTATGTTTCTAGTAACCAAACTCTTGCTCTGTCGTGTTTTTGATTCTGGTGCTAGTAGGAGTTTCATTTCTGCTGATTTTGGTGCTAAGTTTTCCAATAAGAGTAGATGTATTGGTGAGCCATTCGATGTGGAAACTGCTATCGGTAAGTCCACTAGAATTACTAATGTGATAGAGGACTGTGCCATAGAACTAGAAGGCCATAGGTTTGCTACTAGGTTACACCTGATCCCCTAGGTGGATTCGATGTAGTACTAAGGATGGACTGGTTAGCAACCTATGAAGCAAATATTGTGTGTCGCAAGAAGATGATGCGATTGGCAGCACCTGACGAGGATAAAGTGACGGTTTATGGCGATTGAGTCGCGATGATCCCGAAAGTGATCTCGATGGCAGTGGCGAGGAAGTGCATGAGGCGTGGATGTAGTTCCTACTTGGCCTATGTAAAGGGCGTGGACGCGCCAACACCACAACTATCGGATGTACTAGTTGTGTGTGATTTTCCGGACGTGTTCCCGGAAGACTTACCCGGTGTGCCACCGGATCGCGAGATTGAGTTCCAAATTGATCTGATACCCGGTGCTCAACCCGTTGCCAAAGCACCGTATGGTTTGGCTCCGACTGAGATGAAAGAGTTAATGGAGCAGTTGCAAGAACTGCTTGATAAGGGGTTCATTAGACCGAGTATCTCTCCCTGGGGTGCTGTGGTCCTGTTTGTGAAGAATAAAGACGGTAGTATGAGGATGTGCATTGACTACCGAGAGTTGAACAAGTTGACGGTGAAGAACCGATACCCCCTACCAAGAATAGACGATTTGTTTGATCAGCTCCAAGGAGCCAGTTGGTTTTCGAGGGTAGATCTTCGATCTGGTTACCATCAGCTGAAAGTAAAGGAGCAAGACATCCCTAAAACAGCTTTTCACACGCGCTACGGTCACTATGAGTTCCTCGTTATGTCGTTTGGGTTGACCAATGCGCCAACTAATTTTATGGATCTAATGAACCGTGTGTGTCGGCCTATGTTGGATAAATCAGTGATTGTGTTCATTGATGATATCCTGATTTATTCAAAGAGTGAGATTGAGCATGCCGCCCACATTCGGGAGGTTCTGGAGATGTTAAGAGGGAGAAGTTGTATGCAAAATTCTCCAAGTGCGCATTTTGGTTGCGTGAAGTTCAGTTCTTGGGTCATGTGGTGAATCCTGACGGGATTATGATGGGCCCAACTAAGGTAGAGGTAGCGATGCAATGGTACTCTCCAAGATGCCATCCGAGATTTGTAGTTTTCTTGGTTTTGGCGGGCAACTACAGGATTTCATCCAAGACTTTTCCAAGATCGCTTCTCCACTGACCAAGTTGACCCGAAAGGATGTAAAGTTTTACGTGGGGTCAAGCTCAAGAACAGGCGTTCGAGGATTAAAGGTAAGGTTGACTCAAGCTCATGTCTTGTCGTTACCCGAAGGAAGCGAGGATTTGGTAGTATATCAAATGCTTCTTACTCGGGGTTGGAGTGTGTATTAATGCAGAGAGGGAAGGTTATAGCCTATGAATCCCGACAGTTGAAGGTTCATGAGGTCAATATCCCACATGACTTGGAGCTATCGGTCGTGGTCTTTGCACTAAAGATTTGGAGGCATTATCTGTATGGAACGAAGTGCACCATCTTCACTAACCATAAGAGCTTAAAGTACTTCTTTCAGCAGAAGGACCTGAATATGAGGCAGAGACAATGGTTGGAGCTCATAAGGATTATGATTGTGAGATCCATTACCATCCAGGCAAAGCTAACGTGGTGGCTGATGCACTTAGCCGAAAGGAGAGGCCCGAGCCGATTTCGGGTGAAGGCATACCAACTAATATGACCTATGAGGTAATGAAGCAAGTCAAGGAGTTTCAAGATGAGGCACTGAAGAAGATCATCTAAACTCTAAAGAATGAGAGGTCTAGTTGTAGAATTGGGTGAAAACAACTTGTGTTAAAACTTGATTTGGACGAGTATGGATTCCTTGTTTGGGAATCTGCTTGTGAGGATTTGGATGAAGCTCAAAAGACTCGATACTCCATTCATCCTGGTGCCACAAGAGTTATCAAGACATGATGAAAGATTATTGTTGGCTGGTTATGAAGCGCGACGTTGCGGAGTAATGTGAGTAATTGCTTACTTGCTTGCAAGTGAAGGCAGACCTCAGAAGCCGTAATGTTAGGATCAGTGATCTAAGTTTGATTAATTAGAGAGTATTGCAGCGGAATTCGAACAACGAATTAAACATTCACAAGAACACAATTGATATTCAATGTAACAGTAAATGGTTATAGAAAAAGAGAATTCTGCAAAAGAGATATTCATTCATATGCTTTCGTGGTGGCTCAATGTCACACATTACATTAGTCAACATTCCTTATATAGGATATGTGAATTCTGCTGATGTCACTTGATAGTGACATCTAACAGAATTATTCAAACTACTGAAACTATGCAAACTACTGAGAAGTTCTCAACTACTGATTACATCTCAGAGAATGCTAAGTACAAGAACATAAAACTACTGAAACTAAACTACTGAAACTATAACTACTGAAAAGTAAATTACAAGTACCAAAAGGAAACCATCACAACTACTGAAGTTGATAACTTCAGCTGTTGTGACAACTACTGATCACTTTGGTCTTCAGTCTTTGTCTTCATCTTTGTTCTTCAGACTTTGTTCTTCAGACTTTTACTTTCAGACTTTGTCTTCAGCTGATAGCTTCAGACTTTGTCTTAAGTACTTTACTTTCAGACTTTGTCTTCGGCTGATAGCTTCAGACTTTGTCTTTAGTTCTTTACTTTTCAGACTTTGTTTTCAGTAGTAGTCTTCAGTTCTTGTCTTCAGACTTTGCCTTCAGACCTTGTAATCAGCTGATGTCTTCAGGTGTTGTGATCTTCTTCAGCAGTTGTAACGTCTATGGGACTTGGAGGTTTTTCTAATCAGGCTCATTGGTTCTTTTGGTCCAACAAACTCCCCCTGAACCAATGCAGCCAAAACCTCTAAACTTATTGATGATCCCACTTATTCTTGGCAGAAATACCCTCTTGATCAGCTTCAGAGGTAATCAGTTAAGCACAGGCCGGGAAAAGGTTTCTAATCTTTGATTGTCTAAGTATGGAAGGGAACTCTGTCTTGGGAAACTAGACACAGAGTCTTGTTCCAACCATGAAACCTAATTCCTATTAATGAGTCTATAAGACTCACTAGCATAGGCCTAAGGAGACAACTTGTTCCTCCTTGGTGAGTTCTTCTGCTTCTCCCTCGAAGAAGAACTCTAGGCCATAATACTCAGACAGGTATTCACTGTCTTTCCATTTTTCAACTCCACAGTTGTTATCTCTCTATAAGCAAATTCATCAGGGTGAGAGCCTTCAAGCAACAACTGGAGTTCACTCTTCTGAAGATCTTCAAGTCTTTTGTATAACAACCCCTTCTTGATCATTTTGTTCTCAAGAATAGATTGAGGGATTATCTTGGATTTGTGAGCTCTCTTTAATTCTTCAATGATTTCCCAGGGTGAGACTACCATGGCCAATGTAATTACAGCATTCATGGTCTTCTTCACTTGGCCATGATATCTACTTGGTATATTCTTCTTATGAATTCTAGAACTTATCCTGGGGTCTGGCCAGATCTGCACTCTTTCCTTTTGATGTTGAAAAGTATGTCTAAGAGTGTACAGCCTCAGAGCCTGTTTCTTCATTTCTTCAATGGATGAGGACTGAGGGAAATCGTTATCAACCATCTTGAGAAATTCTCATCGTGTTGTTTCTGCTGTTCTGCTTCTTCAATCTTTACCTTCACCATCTGCATTGCAAGTCAGGAGTAATCACTTGTTGACTTGTGTGCTCAGGTGATTTGAGTTTGAGAACAGCAGAGAATGGCAGACTATCATCATCATCATCCTCTTCTTCATCTTCTTCTACCCTCAACACCCTTCTCCTCCTTCTGGGTGCATCACTGGGTAAGGTTGAGGTGTTTTTTGGGTAAAGGGATGGGTTTTGTGGGTTGAGTTGTGGGTGGCTTTGGTTTAGGGATAGATTTCGGAGATTTTAGAGATAAGGGTTGTGTTTGAGTGGGAGTGTGAGAAGACTGACTTAGCATTTGGTGGTGAGTTTGGCTTTGGAGAGCTTTGCCATTTCAGTTCTCTTCCCTGCACCTGCTTCATCCAGTGCTTCAATTATCAAACCCTTATTATAGCCTCCAGCAGAGCAGATCTTCTTGGTTATCTCCAGGATACTGTCTCTGGACGAGGACTTTATCTCTATCAATGATCTTCCAAGGTATTTGGCAATGAATCTGATCATTATCTCCAATCTTTCCCTTTCCAACACACTATAACCGGCCCATCTAGCTTGAATCTCTTCTATTTCCAGCCTTCTGATCTCAGTGTCTAGTGTAGCTGCGTCATGACCTTGTCGAAAGACCTGATCTATAATTTTATCCATGGATCTGCTGTGAGCTTCATCAGCATCTTTGACAAGATCTTCTAAGGATTTATCTTCATCAGCTTTTGACTGAGCACTTTTCTTTCTTTTATATGTGATCAGCTGTTCTAAGATCATTCTTTCTCCACCTCCTTCTCTTTTGCAGGTTCTTTCTCATCATCAACTCTTTTTCTTTTCTTTTCTTTCACTGCCTTAGACTTGGAAGTCTCCCCCCTTTTTGGTTGCATTGGATCAGGGCTTGAAAGGCAAAAAGAGATTTGTGAACAGCATCATCAATGAGGGTTTGTAGATTTGAGGGTATCCTCTCATCAATGGCTTTATGCACTATGTCAGTGATGATGGGAGTGATGAGAGGTAAGTAGTTTTGAAAGATAGCAACCATCTGCTCAGAGGGGTTCTGTCCCTGAGAGGTGGTGCCAAAAGTAGTGGCTGGTGGCTCAGTTAGTGTGTCGGCTCAGTGTTTGGGAACCTTCAATGGAAGGTGCCATCTGTGGGGTTTGTGAGGTAGATGGACTTTGATCCTGAGACATTTTGGCTAACAACTCTTTGAGTCTGCTCACCTCAGTCTCAGGATGGTATTATGGGCTAATACATCATAGAAAAAGCCCAGGTCATCATCAGTTTGTGCTGAATCACCTGACCTCCTGATTGAATCAGGATGTACATGCTCTGAGTGTAGATCAGTAGAGCATGTGCCCCTTGTTCTTGGTACTGGGGACTTCCTGCCTCAGGACTGTGTCCTTCATTGGCAGTTGCCTCTGGTAAGGTCTTATGGATGTTACCAACTCATCCTGATCATTTGCTGAATCAGTAGAAGTGGCAGCCTTACAAGATGTTCTATTCTCCGTTTCTACACTTGGAGAGTGAAATTGTAACCCCTGTGATGTGGGTTATCAGAAGCATTTTGGTCCTCCCCCTCAATAGTTGAGGTATTCCCAGTGGTAAGTGGTTTCTGGGGAGGGGGGTGGAATGCAACTGACTCAGCACTTTAGCAACTATCAGTGTTGGGCTTTGAGGGGCGGTTGCATGTGGAGATTGGTCTGAAGCAGATTGCACCCGGGGTGAGAGGTGCTCTTAATGGTAACCCTCTCAATTGAGATAGGTTCCAGAAATGTGGGATCCCCAATTGTGGTTGCAACAGGATCCTGTTGAGAGGATACCTGTCGGCTTCAGCAGGTTGAGTCTTGGACATAACTGGGGGGTTATAACCAGTATGTATTCCTGTGTTTGTGGTACAGGGGCATCCTCAGGGGACTCATCTCCCTGAGTAGCTTTTTGGGTTTTTGGATTTGGGTTTGGTGGGGACTTTGGATCTGGAAGTGGAGGCTGTGGGTTCCCTCTGCTTGGTTTTTAGCATCTGGGCAGCCCTTTAAGAGTAGGGTCTGAGTTTTTGGGAGTATACCTCAGCTAAAACATCTAGGACTCCAAGACCAACAAGGCCATCAGATTGATTGATTCAAAATTATGGCCATCAGAAACCTGGGATAAAGTATCCATCTGTTTGCCACAGGTTTCTGAGCCAGATCCTTTAGTTCCATGAACACTATCTCAGAAAAATTTAGATTTTGGCGTTCAAGGATAGAGAACAATACCTGTTGCCATCGGGAAGACATCTGATCCCAAGAAGATGTCTTTGATGCAAGGCAGACATTCACCATATGAAAGATAAGTCGTTCAGCATCATGGAAGTGCTTTTTAAGTATGGTTGTAGCACTTAAGTCGCCTTCATACCCGTTATGGATAAAAGACATATCAGTGGTGCCTTTCGGGTATTCTTTAGGATAGGTGCCATCATGCAAATTTAGGGTTTTGCGAATGATGTCAGGGGTGATGAGCACCTGTTTCTGGTTCACCAACGACTGGAGAGTGATTTGTCTATCATTCTCACCAGTTATTACAGAGACGTTGGTCCAGAACTGGGATAAGGAGTCAGGATATATGGTAGGATTCAGAAGAAAGCTGTTCGGTATGGGGATCCACCATAAGATCGATGGCAGTGTCAAACTTGTTCCAGAAGGCCGATTTCGAAAGGTAAGGCAACACAGTTGTGTCGGGGTTGAGTTTCATGGTCGCCATTGTTGAGAGAGAAAAAGGTGAAAACGGCTAATGAAACGTTTGTCTATAAGTGCAGGTATTTATAGGTTAAGAAAAGGCTGAAAGAAAACGACTGAAAGTGTTGGTGTTGGCATCAGTTGTTATGAAAACAACTGAAGACGTGGTTTTAACTATCAGACGTTTGAAAACAACTGAAGACTTGGTTTTAGTCATCAGTAGTTGTGAAAACTATTGAAAACCTTGGTTTTGTCTTCAGCTGTTGTAAACAAATGAGGATTGGTATTAGTCATCAGTAGTTGTGAAACTACTGAAGACATGGTTTTGTCATCAGCTGTTTAGAGTGAAACACAGTTTGTGGAAATGACTGAAGTGAAAATTCTCATCAGTAGTTTTCGTCAATTCTTAGCTTTCTAGCTGTTTCATACTGTCCTCAACACTTACTCATCAGACTTTTTAGCTGATTTCAGTTGTTTCATAGGACATGGTACTTATCTTTTTACTGACATCAGGAGTTATAAATACATCAGAGTTGTAACTGCATCATTTTCTTTAACAGAATTAGTACATATTTGTGACATGTTTACTAATGATCATCAGTACTTGTTTACTGAGATCATCAGTAGTTATCACTTATTCTAGCTGCAACATACCAAGCCTTAACACAAGGTTTTGGAAAGTTGAACTATCCAAAGGCTTAGTAAATATATCTGCAAGCTCATCAGCACTAGCACAAACTTTGGATCAATCAGACCTTTTTCAAAACAATCCCTAATAAAATGGTGTCTGATCTCTATATGTTTGGTCCTAGAGTGCTGGACTGGATTCTTGACAATGACAAGCTGAAGCACTATCCATTAATAATGGAGTCTTAGTCTCTGTAATGCCATAATCCAATATTGGTTTTGAAGCCAGAGTACCTGAGATGTACAACTTGCAGCAGCAATGTACTCTGCTTTAGCAGTGGATGTAGCAACAGATGTTTGTTTCTTACTCTGCAAGAAATCAAATAGTTGCCTAGGAATTGACATCCACCAAAAGTTGACTTTCTGGTTAACTTACACCCTGCATAGTCACTATCAGAAAAAGCAACTAATTTGCATGAGTGTCCAGTGGAATACCAAAAACCTAGAGATTGTGTACCTTGCAGATATCTAAAGATCCTCTTGACTGCAATCAAATGAGACTCTTTAGGAGCAGCCTAAATCTAGCACAAACACAAGTTGCAAACATGATATCTGGTCTAGAAGCTATTAAGTACATCAAGGATCCAATCATACATCTGTAAAGTGTTTCATCAACAACTTTACCTTTCTGATCTGCATCCAGTTGTGTGGTGTTGCACATGGGAGTAGAACAAGGCTTACAATTTTGTAAATCAAACTTATTCAAATGTTCTTGTATATTTTGATGATGAATAAAGGTTCCATCAGCCTTTTTTTTGATTTGCAAGCCTAGAAAGAACTGTAATTCTCCCATTGCACTCATTTCAAACTTTGTTTCATTAGACTTGTAAAATCATCACACAACTGGGGATCAGAGGATGCAAAAATAATATCATCAACATAAATTGAACAAGTAGCTTATGCTGATCCACTTTCTTTATAAACAAAGTTTTATCTATAGAGCCTCTAGTGAAATTATTTTTAAGAAGAAAATTTGAAAGTGTTTCATACCAGGCTCTAGGAGCTTGCTTCAACCCATAAAGAGCCTTATCAAGTTGATACACCCAATCAGGATGTTTATTGTCCTCAAAACCTGGTGGTTGACACACATAAACCTCTTCTTTTATTTTACCATATAAAAATGCACTTTTGACATCCATTTGAAAAACTTTAAGATTGTGGAATGCAGCATAGGCTAAGAACAATCTAATTGCCTCTAGTCTGGCTACAGGGGCAAAGGTTTCATCATAATCAATACCTTCTTCTGTGTGAAACCCTTATACAACTAGTTAGCCTTGTTCTTGACAATAAGCCCATTTTCATCAGTTTTATTCCTAAACACCCATTAGTGCCTATTGCACACTTACCTGGGGGTAGAGGAACCAGTTCCCACACTTGCTGCTTTTTGAACTGAAGTAGCTCAAGCTGCATGGCTTCAACCCATCCATTGTCTCTCAAAGAATGATGTAGTTCTTTGGCTCTAGCTGACTGATGAAGAGAGCATAGAAGCAGAAGTTAGACAATTGACTTCTGGTTGAGACACCAGCATTGATATCACCAATGATTTGAGACATGGGGTGATTCTTCAGCTCTGGTATACTATAAGATCAGTGCAAGTGTTTGTAGCAGTTCAGCAGCAGCAGATGGTGATCCAGATTCTTGAAACCAAGTATTAGATGGCAAGTCAAATGATGTAGAGGAGTCAGAAATCTCATCAGCATTTGTTGTGGATGAGCTACAGAAGCTACACAGAACATCAAGTTTAGCAGACTCAGGCGTTGTCACTAAACTTGAAAAGGTGAGTACTGATATCATCATCATCTTCAGTACCACCAGGTGGAAGACTTGCTGCAGAAGATGATTTATCCACATGATCTGCAACAGCTGGAGATTGATAAGGAACATATTGCAGATGTCCAGATCAAACAACTCCACAGGGTTTTGTGGAATTTTATCCTTAGGAGATTCATTGAATTTCACATGCAAGGTTTCTTCAACTAACTTTGTTCTGCAGTTGAAGACTCTGTAAGCCTTGCATGTGGATGAATAACCTACAAAATACCCTGCATCCACCTTAGGATCAAATTTGTGGAGTTGATCCTTTGTGTTGAGAATGAAACAAGGACACCCAAAGGCTTTGAAGAATGAAATTAGAGGAGCAAATGATGTAGAAGTCATATGGAGTCTTCATCAACCTCTGATTTACTAACACTCTATTCTGCACATAGCAAGCTTGGTTAACAGCTTCAGCCCAAAAGGTCAATGGCAAACCAGAGTCAGCCAACATAGACCTTGCAGCTTCATTAGGGTCCTGTTCTTTCTCTCCACTACTCCATTTTGTTCTGAGTCCTTGGGATGCTAAACTGCCTCTTGATTCCTTTTGATAGATAAAAATCATCAAGTGTATGGTTTCTGAATTCAGTTCCATTATCACTCCTTATACACTTGACTGATAGGGAATACTGCTTCTCAACATACAACACAAAGTTTATAATCGTCTGAGCAACCTCATCCTTTGAATGCAAGAAGAAGGTCCATACAAATCTGGAGTAATCATCCACAATTACCAGCAGTATTTCTTCTTTGCCATGCTCATCACTCTCACAGGACCAAATAGATCCATGTGCAGTAACTGCAAGCAGGCAGTGGACTTAGGTTCTTCAATAGGGGAATGAGACTTTGTGTTGTTTTCCTTTCAAACAAGCAGTGCAGGTTTCATCACAGTGGAACTCCTTTATTGGTAGACCTCTCACTAAACTATTGTGGATCAGCTGATTCATGTTTTTGAGATTAACATGACCCAGCCTTCTATGCCACAGTTTAGATTCCTGAGGAGAGGCTTTGGAGAACAGACAAGGATGACCCTTCAAATCAATCTTCTTTGACAAATCCAAGGCATACACTCTTCCATCCTGTTGGCCTTCAGGAGAGTAGTATGTCATCCAATACCTTGTCAATCACCTCAGAACTTGGGAAGACAGAATCCTGTGTTCTGGCTTGTGAAAAGTGCAACATGCCTTTATCACACATCTGACTGACACTCAGTAGATTATACTTGAGATTCTCCACATGATTAACATCATCAAACTGATTTGTCCATTAGACACATATCCTTTCCCGATGATGTAACCCTTGGCATCATTACCAAATGAAACAAATCCCTTCTTTCCTTGAGAGTAGTCATTAGAAGAGAACTGCTCCCAGTCATATGCATAGATCCTCCACTGTCTACATACCAGATGCTCCTTTGGCATGCTGAAGAACCCTGCATTCATCATAAAGAACTAGTTAGGTTTTGAGACCCAAACCTTTTGGTTTTGGTCTGTTTTCATCAACAGATTTAACATAATTGTTTCTTATGATTAACAGCTGATGAAGAAGGAGATGGTGCTGAATGGATTCCTTGGATTTGGGCTTGGAATGCCTTTTAGTGGTTTGATCACAGGTGCATCTAGTTGGTTAACTCTCCCAACAAATTTGAACCATCATAACAAGTTGTGTCTGATTTGTAGCTAAAGCTTTCAGCTCTTGTGACATATCAGTACTTGTGTTGATAAGTTCCTGTGACCACCATTTCCTCCTAAAATTCACAGACTTAGTCTGATGTTTATCATGAGGAGCACTATCAGCTGTTTTATGATAAACCCTATCCTTCTTTTTGGATTTGGATGAAGGCTTGGGTTATCACATTGGGATGACTGTGGTACAAACTTGGTCTCAAACTCATTTTTCATTTCATCCATCTGGATTTTAATGAGCTTATCTCTGTTGAGTTTGGAACCCTTTCTGTACCAACATTCATCAGAAAGATGATTGAATTTACCACATATTTCACATGGCTTATTCTTCATCTTGGATTGATCAACTACTGATGTGGAAACTACTGAAGGTGTGCTCTTCAGTACTTTCCTCCTTTCAGTACTTTTGCTTAGTACTGAAGGATCTGTAACAACTGAAGACTTGTTCTTCAGCTGTTCTCTATCAGCAGTTGTTAATCCTTTTATTTCAGCTGATTTGAAATGCTTTTCAGATGTTGTGACTGGCCTTCAGTACTTGAGGTACTTTGAGGGACAACATCTGAAGTACTCAGCTTCATGTGCTTATCAGTAGTTAACCCATCAGCCAATTGATTTGCTGAGGTATCAACACTGATTTCATCTTGTGATTTTGGGTGATCACTTGAGGATGATGCCATGATGATGTGGTTTGGAAATTACTTCACCTTCAGATTTTACTATTGGTTTTGGAGTAAAATCTGTAGGTGGTGCAATGTGGTTGTAACCTATTCCAAACTTCACATTCGAAGCAGATTGCTGCTGAGCAGCATTTCAAATCCCTTGCAGGATGATACCCAGCGGTCACACTCAACTTGGGTAACTGCAAGTTTTTTCTTTGAGATCTCTATGGTTCTCAAGAATGAACTCTAGCTTAGCCTTTTCATCATTTAATTGGCATTTAAGCTTATAAATCTCATCATCTTTATCCTTAAGGACAGACTCATATTCAGCTTTTCTTTTGGAAAGGGTTTGCTCAAGCTCTAGATTTTGATTTATTAAAGCTACATTTGCCTCTCTAATAGAGATAAATGCAGCTATGCAAGATTCAAAACATAGCTTGGCCTTAGCCTCAGAGGATACCTGGGTTACCTGTGATGAAGATGCTTGGAGCATGAACTATCAGTAGATTCCAGGGCCATGAGAGCTAGATTCCAAAAAGGATGTTCACCACCATGTGACCATCACCAGCAAATAATTGCTCATTACCAGAGAGATCATCTGGTAAACTGCTCCAGTCACAAAACCAGGGGTGAAGAAGCTGTGATGAGGTTGTGATTGAGATGATTGAGATGGTAGAGGCTCAGGTAGGCTTGAGGTTGTTGTTAGGAACTTGAACTGATTTGGGTGTGGCATGTAATAGCAGGGATATGGATATGACATTGGACCCTGAGGGACAAAATATGCAGGAGATATAGGTTGTGAATGATGACCAGAACTAGCAGGATGTTGCCCTCTGTTTTGTGGACTATTGCTTGGAAAAGTCACAAAGGGTGCAGAGGAGTTAGATCCAGATGATCTACACTCTCTTGCAAAGTGTCCAAGCCTGTGGCATTTGTGACACCTCAACTTACTCTTGTCAAAACCAACTTTGGTTTTGCCAGAGAGTCCTAGAAATTTCCTACCAGTTCTCTTGTAGAACTTTTGAGATCTGATATTATCAAGGCCATTTGGCTTAGAATATCCATCTCTTCTAAGTCATCATCAGCAATACCCTTTAAATCATCCATAATGAAACACAAATTGTCACTATTACAGCCTGACTGACTGTCAACACTAACAAATGCATGATCTGAACCGTTTGAGGAGAAATCTATATGCTCATCATAATGCTTTCTGATGCAGCATATTCTGACTCATGACCAACCAAGGCAGTGTTCCCTGGTACAAAGTCATCAGTGACTTTCTGATGATGCCAGTTTCCTTCTGCTCTGCTCTATCTCTCTTTAAATGTAAGCAGTTTCCCATGGAGTTGGGTGAGAGATAAACTCTTCAGATTTGCTCTGGAGCGTAGGACAATGGTATATAGTGTATTCATGTTTGACCATTTTCAGCTCAGAGATCAAACATGAAAAACGCTCAAACTGTTGAGTCAGTGACTCACTTCCTATGAGAGAATGTCTCATATTGTTAGGCAAGGATTTCTCTGTGTTGTTAAGACCTCATCTGTTCCACCAATTGTTCCTTCATGCATCATAGAGGTCATGAGCGTTCATGATGCATAAGCCCAGAATAGATTTCATTCGGCAGTGCCATGGCCAGAATTCCATGCGCTTTAGCATCAATCTCAACAGTTTTCGATCCTCATCTGAGTATTGTTCCTTCTTCTTCGGAACCATTTGGTTGGTTTCCGGATTGTTCACCATAGGCTTGTGTGGACCATGTACCACAGATGTCCAACAACTGAACTTTAACAGACAATTGATGAAGCATTCTTCGTTGCCATATGTTATACTAAGTCCTAACGAGCATCGGAGGCTTGGTTGAGGAACGGTATTGTGAGGTCATTAGAAGGAGTAGTCATTCTCAGATTCAACCAAATCAATTAAGTTTTAACTGATTTAGTGCAAAACACAACAAACTCAATGAACCAAGAGAAAACTCATAGCAGATAACGAAAGCAGCAGAAATTCAATGATCTATAACCAATTCTTGCAAATATGCTAATTCAATCAAACTTAGATATCGAATAGCAGTTTCAATGATCAATTGTTAGATCGATCAATGATTAACCTTGCTCTGATACCATTTGTTAGGATCAGTGATCTATGTTTGATTAATTAGAGCGTATTGCAGTAGAATTCGAACAACGAATTAAACAATTCACAAGAACACAATTGATATTCAATGTAAAAGTAAATGGTTATAGAGAAAGAGAATTCTGCAAAAGAGATATTTCATTCATATGCTTTTGTGGTGGCTCAATGTCACACATTACAATTAGGTCAACATTCCTTATATAGGATATGTGACGTCTGCTGATGTCACTTGATAGTGATATCTAACAGAATTATTCAAACTACTGAAACTATGCAAACTACTGAGAAAATCTCAACTACTAATACATCAGAGAATGCTAAGTACAAGAAACATAAAACTACTGAACTAACTACTGAAACTATAACTACTAAAAATAAATTACAAGTACTGAAAGGAAACCATCACAACTACTGTAGTTGAACTTCAGCTGTCGTGACAACTACTGATCACTTTGGTCTTCAGTCTTTGTCTTCCGTCTTTGTTGGACCAAAAGAACCAATGAGCCTGATCAGAAAAACCTCTAAGTCCCACAGACATCATAACAACTGCTGAAGACTTGATCAGCTGTTTGACAAAGTCTAAAGATTAAACAGCTGAAGAACTAAAGTACTGAAGACTTCAAAAGCTGAAGAACAAAGACTGAAGATCAACAGCTGAAGACTAAAGTCCTGAAGACTTCAACAGCTGAAGACTAAAGTACTGAAGACTTCAACAGCTGAAGACCAAAGTCTGAAGATCAACAGCTGAAGTACAAAGACTGAAGACATTAGCTAATGACAACAACTGAAGTTCAAGTACAAGTACTGAAGCCTTCAGAGTTTGTTACAACAGCTGAAGAAGCATTCTTCAGTTGTTGTGATGGTTTCCTTTCAGTGTTTTCTTTTTTTTCAGTATTTGTAAAACGACTGAAGAGCATGTTCTTCAGTCGTTGTAGTTTCAGAAGTTTCTTTTCAGTAGTTGTAATAATAGTTAACACTTAGCATTTTTGTAAGAAGATGTCAGCTGTTTGACATCTTCAGTAGTTGTGTTAACTATCAGTAGTTTGAATAAATTCTGTTAGATGTCACTATCAAGTGACATCAGCAGACGTCACATCTCCTATATAAGAGATGTTGACCTAATTGTATGTGTGACATTCTGTTACCACGAAAGCGAATATTGAATGAAATATATTTGCAGAATTCTTTCTGTCTATAACGGTTTGTTCTTACCTTGAATATCTTTTGTGTTCTTGTGAATTAGCTAATTCATTGTTTGATTTCCCCTGCTATACTCTCTAATCAATCAAACGTAGATCTTTGATCCTAACAAATGGTATCAGAGCTGATTAATCATTGATCGATCTAACAGTTGATCATTGAAACTGCTATTTGATATCTATGTTTGATTGAATTAGCTTATTTGCAAGAACTGGTTATAGATTATTGAATTTCTGTCACTTTCGCTTATTCATTTTGAGATCTTTCTTGGTTCAATTGGTTCGTTGCGTTTTGTTCTAAACCTGTTATAGCTTAATTGAATTTGGTTGAATCTGAGATGACTACTCCTTCTAATGACCCTCACAATACCGGTTCCTCAACCAAGCCTCCGATGCTGGTTAGGACTGAGTATAACATATGGCAACGAAGGATGCTTCATCACCTGTCTGTTAATAGTTCAGGTTGTTGGACATCTGTGGTACACGGACCACATAAGCCTATGGTGAACAATCCGGAAACCAATCAAATGGTTCCGAAGAAGAAGGAACAATACTCATATGAAGATTGGAAACTGTTTGAGATTGATGCCAAAGCCCATGGAATTCTGGCCATGGCACTGCCTAATGAAATCTATTCAGGGCTTATGCATCATGAAACTGCTCATGACCTCTGGAATGCACTGAAGGAACAATTTGGTGGAACTGATAAGGTCTTAGCAAACAACAGAGAAATCCTCGCCCAACAATATGAGACATTCTCTCATAGAAAGGGTGAAACACTGACTCAACAGTTTGAGCGTTTTTCCTGTTTGATCTCTAAGCTGAAAATGGTGAAATAGGAATACACCAACAGCCAGATGAATAACAGATTCCTCTGATCACAGCCTGAGAGATGGACACATACACTATTGTCCTACGCTCTAGTGCAAATCTGGATAGCCTATCTCTCACCCAACTTCATGGGAAACTACTTACATTTGAAAGAGAGATAGAGGAGAAAAGGAAACTGTCATCATCAGGAAAGGTCACTCATGACTTTGTACGAGGGAACACTGCCTTGGTTGGTCATGAGTCAGAATATGCTACATCTGAAAGCAATTATGATGAGCATATTGATTTCTCTTTAAACAGTTCTCATCATGCATTTGTTTGTATTGATAGTCATTCTGGCAGTAATAGTGACAATCTATGCTTCATCATGGATGATCTGAAGGGAATTGCTGATGATGATTTAGAAGAGATGGATATTCTAAGCCAAATGGCCCTAGTTAATATCAGATCTCAGAAGTTCTACAAGAGAACTGGCAGGATATTTCCTAGACTCTCTGGCAAAACCAAAGTTGGTTTTGACAAGAGTAAGTTGAGGTGTCACAAATGCCAAAGGCTTGGACACTTTGCAAGAGAATGTAGATCAACTGGATCTAACTCTTTTGCACCCTTTGTGACTTTTCCTGGCACTAACAGAGGGCAACATCCTGCTGGTTTTGGTCATCAATCACACCCTGTATCTCCTGCATACTTTGTCCCCCAGGGTCCAATGTCATATCCTTTTCCCTGCTATTACTTGCCTCAGCCAAATCCGGTTCAAGCTCCAATTGCACAACAACCACATGCATTACTTGAACCTCAACCTTCCCAATCTCATCAACAAAATCAACCTTAACAACACAGCTTTTTCATCCCAGGAGTTGTTGACTGGAGCAGTTTACCAGATGATTTATCTGGTCATGAACAACTGTTCTCTGGTGCTGGTCAATATGGTGGTGACAGTCCTTTTGGAAATCTAGCTCTTATGGCTTTGGAGTCTGCTGATACTTCATCCTCTAATGCCTTACACCACAGGTATCACAGGTATCCTCTGAGGCAAAAGCCAAACTATGTTCTGAAACATGCATAGCCGCATTTGCATCTATTAGAGAAGCAAATGTAGCTTTAATTAACAAGAAAATTGAGCTAGAACAAACAATTTCAAAAGCAAAGCTGAATTTGAGTCTGTGATTAATGATAAGAATGATGAGATTTACAAACTTAAATGCCAAATCACTGATGATAAGGCTAGGGAAGAGATACTTCTAGAGAAGTACAGAGACCTCAAAAAAACACTTGCAACTACCCAGGTAGAGTGTGATCGATGGGTAAATTCTCGCAAGGGTTTTGAAATGCTTCTTAGTAAGCAATCTGCTTCCAATGTGAAGTTTGGCATTGGTTATAATCACACTGCTCCTCCTACAGACTTTACTCCTAGAGCAGAGGTAGAATTTGATGGTGAAAGTAATAACCAATCATTTTCATCATGTGATCTACTATCTGATACAGCACCATCAGAAGTAGAAGTCAGCATTAATTCCTCTCAGAAACTATCAGCTGATGTTGATGGTTCAAATGCTGACACTCACATGATCACAAAGTTGATCACTCTAGGTGATATTTCACAAAGTACTGAAAGTACTAAAAAGAATGTCATAACACCTGGAGAACAAGCCCAAACTACTACAGTACTAAAAGAAAGAAAAATGCAAGTAAAAAGGGTGGGGAAACTACTGAAGAAGATATCAAGAAAGCAGATACTAAAGCAAAGAAAACTGCTAGTACTGATAGCAAACTGCTGAAGAACAAGTCTTTAGTAGTTTCATCCTATTCAGCAGATGATCAACTTCAGATGAAGAAAAAGCCATGTGAAATATGTGGCTTATTCAATCATCTTACTCATGATTACTGGTATAAAAAGGGCTCCAAACCCAAACATAATGAAAACATTAAAGAGAAAATGGATAAAATGAAAACTGAGTTTGAAATCAAATTTTACTAGCAACATCAAAACCTGTAACCCCAAAACCAAAAAGAAATCCAAAAAGAAAGGGGTTAAACAGGTAATAGCTGAGGTTGCTCAAAGAGAGATAGTACAACACAGGAACTCATCAAACTCAAGCACTAATGTGTCTGATGAGCTGAAGGCTTTATCACAAAATCAGACACAACTTGTTATGATGGTTCAACATCTATTGGGGGAGTGAACCAATTAGATGCTCCTGTGTTGAAACCACAGAGAAGAAAATCCATGCCAAAGGAATCTTCTTCTTCACCATCTCCATCCCCTCAGGCTGTTATTCATAGCAAGTCTGTTAGTTTCATCTGTTGATGTGAATAGACCCAAAACCAAAAAGGTTTGGGTCTCAAAAACTAACTAATTGTCTATGATTGCAGGGTTCTTCAACATGCCAAAGTAGCATCTTGTATGTAGACAGTGGGGGATCTATGCATATGACAGGGAACAGCTCTCTTCTTCATGACTACTCTCAAGGAAAGAAGGGGTTTGTTTCTTTTGGCAATGATGCTAAGGGTTACATCATTGGAAAAGGCTTTGTCTCCAATGGAGAAATAAAGTTTGATGATGTTATCATATGTAAAATCTCAAGTACAATCTCTTGAGTGTCAGTCAAATGTGTGATAAAGGCCATGTTGCTCTTTTCACCTGTCAGAACTGCAGGATTCTGTCATCCAAAGTTCTGAATTTGATTGATAAGTGTTGGATGATCACACTCCTGAGGGCCAACAGGACAGGAAGAGTGTATGCCTTAGATCTTTCCAAGAAAATTAATATCAGAGGCCATCCTTGCCTATTTTCCAAAGCCTCTCCTCAGGAATCTAAACTGTGGCACAGAAGGTGGGTCATGTTAATTTCAAAAAATGAATCAGCTGATCCACAATAGTTTAGTGAGAGGCTTACCAATAAAGGAGTTCCACTGTGATGAAACCTGCACTGCTTGTTTAAAAGGAAAACAGCACAAAGTCTCATTCCCTCCTATTAAAGAGCCTAAGTCCACTGCCTGCTTGCAATTACTTCATATGGATCTATTTGGTCCTTTGAGAGTGATGAGCATGGCAAAGAAGAAGTACTATATAGTAATTGTGGATGATTACTCCAGACTTGTATGGACTTTCTTTCTACATTCAAAGGATGAGGTTGCTCAGAAGATTATCAACTTTTGTTGTATGTTGAGAAGCAGTATTCCCTTTCAGTCAAGTGTATAAGGAGTGACAATGGAACTGAATTCAGAAACCATACACTTGATGAATTTTATCTTTCAAAGGGAATCAAAAGGCAGTTTAGCATCCCAAGGACTCCAGAACAAAATGGAGTAGTGGAGAGAAAAAAACAGGACCCTAATTGAAGCTGCAAGGTCTATGTTGGCTGATTCTGGTTTGCCACTGACCTTTTGGCTAAAGCTGTTAACACAGCTTGCTATGTGCAGAATCGAGCCTTAGTAAATCAGAGGTTGATGAAGACTCCATATGAAGTTCTACATCACTGGCTCCTCTAGTTTCATTTTTCAAGCATTTGGGTGTCCCTGTTTTATTCTCAACACAAAGGATCAACTCCAAAAATTTGATCCTAAGGTGGATGCAGGGTATTTTGTTGGTTATTCATCTACTTGCAAAGCATACAGAGTCTTTGCATGTGACGTTAATGAATCTCCAATGGACAAGATTCCACAAAACCCTGTGGAGTTGTTTGATTTGGACATACTGTAATATGTTCCTTATCAACCTCCAGTTGTTGCAGACCATGTGGATAAATCATCTTCTGCAGCATGTCTTCCACCTGGTAGTATTGATGATGATGATAATATCAATATTCACCTATTGAAGTTTGGTGACCAACTGCCTGTGTCTACTAAACTTGATGTTCCTGTAGCTTCAGCAGTTCCATCCACAACAAATGCTGATGAGATTTTGATTCCTCTACATCTTTTGAGTTAACATCAAATTCTTGGTTTCGAGAGTCTGCATCAACATCTGCTGCTGCTGAAGGTTCTGCAAACACTTGCACATATATCATTGTTTATCAATAGCTGAAGAATCACCCAATGTCTCAAATCATTGGTGATATCAATGCTGGAGTTTCAACAAGAAGTCAAGTGTCTAACTTCTGCTTCTATGCTCTCTTCATCAGTCAGCTAGAGCCAAAGAACTATCATATTGCTTTAAGAGTCAATGGATGGGTTGAAGCCATGCAGCTTGAGCTACTTCAGTTCAAGAAACAGCAAGTGTGGGAACTGGTTCCTCTACCCCCAAGTAAGTGTGCAATAGGCACTAAATGGGTGTTTAGGAATAAAACTGATGAAAATGGGCTTATTGTTAAGAACAAGTCTAGACTGGTTGTACAAGGGTTCTCACAAGAAGAAGGTATTGATTATGATGAAACCTTTGCGCCTGTAGCCAGACTAGAGGCAATTAGACTGTTCTTAGCCTATGCTGCATTCCACCATCTCAAAGTTTTTCAAATGGATGTCAAAAGTGCATTTTTATATGGCAAAATAAAAGAAGAAGTTTATGTGTGTCAACCACCAGGTTTTGAGGACAATAACATCCTGAATGGGTGTATAAACTTGATAAGGCTCTTTATGGGTTGAAACACTCCTAGAGCCTGGTATGAGACACTTTCCACTTTTCTTCTCAAGAATATTTCACTAGAGGCTCCATAGATAAAACTTTGTTTATTAAGAAGGTGGATCAGCATAAGCTACTTGTTCAAATTTATGTTGATGATATTATTTTTGCATCCTCTGATCCCCAGTTGTGTGATGATTTTACCAAATTAATGAAAAAGAGTTTGAAATGAGTGCAATGGAAGAATTACAGTTCTTTCTAGGCTTGCAAATAAAGCAAAAGGCTGATGGAACCTTTATTCATCAGTCCAAATATACAAAAGATCTTTTTATAAGTTTGATTTACAAAATTGTAAGCCCTGTTCTACTCCCATGTGCAACACCACACAACTGGATGCGGATCAGAAAGGTAAAGCTGTTGATGAAACACTTTACAGATGTATGATTGGGTCCTTGATGTACTTAACAGCTTCTAGACCAGATATCATGTTTGCTACTTGTGTCTGTGCTAGATTTCAGGCTGCTCCTAAAGAGTCTCATTTGATTGCAGTCAAGAGGATCTTTAGATATTTGCAAGGTACACAATCTCTAGGTTATGGTATTCCACTGGACACTCTTGCAAATTAGTTGCTTTTTCAGATAGTGACTATGCACGGTGCAAGTTAACTAGAAAGTCAACTTCTGGTGGATGTCAAATCCTAGGCAACTGTTTGATTTTTTGGCAGAGTAAGAAACAAAATCTGTTGCTACATCCACTGCTGAAGCAGAGTACATTGCAGCTGCAAGTTGTACTTCTCAGGTACTCTGGCTTCAGAACCAACTTTTGGATTATGGCATTACAGAGACTAAGACTCCATTATTAATGGATAGTGCTTCAGCTCTGTGCATTGTCAAAAATGTAGTCCAGCACTCTAGGACCAAACATATAGAGATCAGACATCATTTTATTAGGGATTGTTTTGAAAAAGGTCTGATTGATCCTAAGAGTGTGCCTAGTGCTGATGTGCTTGCAGACATTTTTACTAAGCCTTTGGATAGTTCAACTTCCAAAACCTAGTGTTACGGCTTGGTATGTTGCAGCTAGAATAAGTGATAACTACTGATGATTTCAGTATATAAGTACTGATGATCATTAGTACCATATCACATATAGTACTGACTCTGTTAAAACAACTGATAAAGTTACAACTACTGATGTAGTTATAGCCACTGATGTCAGTAAAAACAGAATAAGTACTGATGTCCTATGAAACAACTGAAAACAGGTAAAAGGCTGATGAGTAAGTGTTGAGGACAGTATGAAACAACTGAAAGGCTATGAATTGACGAAAACTACCGATGAGAACTTTCTCTTCAGTTGTTTCTACATTTGCTGTTTCCTCCTAAACAACTGATGACCAAACCATGTCTTCAGTAGTTTCACAACTACTGATGACTAAAACCAAGTCATCAGCTGTTTACAACAACTGATGACAAAACCAAGTCTTCAGTAGTTTCACAACTATTGATGACTAAAACCAAGTCTTCAGTTGTTTTCAAACATCTGAAGTCAAAACCATGGCTTTCAATAGTTTTATAACTACTGATGCCTAAAACCAAGACTTCAGTTGTTTCAACATCTGAAAGGGTAATACCACGTCATCAGTCGTTTAAAACTACTGATGATTAACACTAAACCCTTCAGTCGTTTTCTAACCCTTACCCTATAAATACCCAATACCTAAGCCTCAGCGCTTCATCCTCTCCAAACCTCATGTTCAAATCTCCAAAACTTTCTCTCATTAATGGTGACCATGCAGCTCAAACCACGCCATAACTGTGTGCCTACCTCACAAAATCACCCTTCTGGACAAAGTTCGACAACGCCATTGATCTAATGGTCCAATCTCCCTACAAAACGGCCTTCCTTCTAAATCCCATCATTCATGCCGAATCCCTTCACCAGTTTTGGACGAACGTCACCCTCACCACTGGGGAGAACAACACCGAGTCTCTCCAGTCGGTCGTCAACAACCATCAAGTGGTCATCACTCCTGATATACTTCGCCAAACCCTAAACTGGATGATGCCACTTTCCTGTTGGGTATCCAAAGGGCACAAATGATTTATCCTTTGCCCACCATGGATATCAGGGAAACCTTAGTGCCTCTACCATCCTGAAGAAGAAACATTTCCATGATGCAGAACGTCTTATATTTCACATGGTAAATGTTTGCTTAGCTCCTAAGACTCCTCTTGGGATCAAATGTCAACAAAGTGGCAGCAGGTATTATTCTCTATCCTTGAGCAACAAGACTTAAACTTTTCTGAAATCATTTTTCTTGAACTTAAGGATATGGCCTCAAAATCTAATTTCTAGCCGTGGATGTTATATCCTCGGTTCATTATGGCTATAATAGAGAATCAGCTGCAAGCTGAGGGACTTGTTGGCCTTGGAGTCCCTGCAAAGGCTGTATTGCCTGAAGTATACTCCAGGCACAACTCTGACCACACACTTAAACAGGCTGCCAAACTGCGAAAACCCACGCTGTTGGAACCCATAACCACCACCTCCAGAACCAGAGTCCCCACCAAACCTAAATCCAAAAAGCCAAAAACGGCTACTCAGGGAGATGAGTCCCCTGAGGATGCTCCTGTACCACAAACACAGGAACCACATACTGGTATTAACCCCCCAGTTGTGACAACGACTCAACCTGCCAAAGCCGCACAAGTATCCTCTCAACAGGATCCTGTTGCAACCAAATTGGGGAACCCACACTGCTGGAACCTATCTCACTTGAGAGGGTTACCATTGAAGCGCACCATTCACCCCGGGTGCAATCTTCTTCTACCTAATCACCACATGCAACCGCCCCCCAAAGTCCTACATTAATTGTTGCACAAGTGCTGAGTCAGTTGCACTCCTCACCCCCTCCCCAGATACCATTACAACTGGGCATACCTCTACCATTGAGGAGGAGGATCAAAGTGCATCTGATAACCACAGCATAGGGGTTATAATGTTCCATTTCCTAGTGTAGAAAAGGAGATTGGAACTTCTGGTGAGGTTGCCACTTATCTTGCTTCAGCATATGATCAGGATGTAGTTGGTACCTTACTAAGACCTTACCAGCGGCAACTGCTGATGAAGGACATAGTCCTGAGGCAGGAAGTCCCCAGTTCCAACACAAAGGGGCTCATGCTAAACTAATCTACACTCAGTGCATGTTCATCCTGATTCTATCAGGAGGTCAGGTGATTCAGTACCCACTGATGATGACCTGGGCTTCTTTTATGATGTCTTAGCCCAAAACACCATCCTGGAAGAGGAGGTGAGCAGACTCAAAGAGCTGCTTGCCAAAACTTCTACGGATCAAAGACCATCTGCCTTTCAAACCCCACAGATGGCACCTTCATCCGAAGGTCTCTTAAACACAGAGCCACTCCCAAATTCTCAGCCACCTGCCTTTGCTTCTGGCACTATTTCTCAGGAACAGAACCCCCCTGAGCAAATATCTGCTATCTTCCAAAATTCCCTACCTCTCATCACACCCGTAATCACTGATATAGTGATCAAAAACATTGATGAGAGGCTTTCCTCAGTAATACAACCCTTAATCGAGGAAGTTGTGAGCAAAACGCTTTCTGACAATCAAACCCTTGCAACCAATGCACCCAAAAAGGGGGAGATTCAATCAGTGAAAGCAAAAAGGAAGAGGAGTGCAGAGAGGAAAGAGAAGGAGAAAGAAACAGAAGTGACAAAAGTGGTAAAGGAGAAGGAGATGGTAGTGGAGACTGAAAAAGAGAAGGAGAAGGAAAAAGAGAAGGAGAAAGAAGCTGACATGGAGAAATCAAAGAAAAAAAAGAATGAGAAAGAAACTGCCTTAGAGCTGATGGTGAAAGAGGCTGATGCTGAACACGCAGATCAATGGATAACATCATTGATTAGTTGTTTAGGCAAGGCTATGACACTGAAAAACTTGACTCTGAGATTAGAAGATTAGAGATTGAAGAAATCCAAACAGATGGGCAAGTTATGATGTGTTAGAAAGAGAAAGGCGGAGATCATGATCAGATTTATAGCAAAATATCTTGGAAGATCAAGGATCGAAATCAAGGCTTGGTCCAGGGACAGTATCTTGGCAATAACCACCGAGATATGTTCGTCTGAAGTATACATTAAAGGATTAGTTATTGAAGCTTTGAATGAAGCTGGTGCTGGGAGCAGGACTGAACTAGCCAAGCAATCTAAAGCCACACTCACTTCCAAAATGCTAGAACAGCCTGTCAACATTCCCACACCTAAACCAGCAAAACAACAACCCACCAAACCAACTCCCTTTCCCTCAAAACCAATAGCGATGATGTACCCCAGAAGAAGAAGAAAAGGGTATTGAGGCTAGAAGATGATGAAGAAGATGATGATGAAGATATAATCTGCCACTCCTGAAACCCAAAGACAAATTGTGAAAGTGAAGCTAGAAGAAGAAGAACTTCACAAACAACACGATGAGGAATTGTTGAGGGGGTTGACAAAGCATATGCAGCCACATCTTCTATCATCAACATGAAGAAGCAAGCTCTCAGATTATACACTCTTAAGCATACATTTCAATATCAAAAGGAGAGAGTAAGGATTTGGCCTGATCCCAGGGTGTCTCACAGGATTCACAAGAAAAACATACCACAGCGATACATTGGCCAGGTGAAAAAGATTGTAGATGAAGTGATCTCCCTGGTCTTTGTAGTATCACCCTAGGAAATCCTAGAAGACTTCAAGAAAGCTTATAAAGCTAACCAAACCCCACAGAAGATGCTTGAAAATAAAATGGTGAAAAAGGTGTTAGTTTATAAGAGGCTTGAAGAAGTCAGAAAAAATGAGCTCCAGTTGTTTCTAGAGGGTAATCACCCTGATGAATTTGCTTATAGAATAATAACAACTATGGAGCTATAGAATGGGAAACAGGTCAAATACCTATGTGAGTACTATGGGCCTGAATCATTATTTGAAGGAGGTGCTGAAGAGCTGACCATGGAGGAACAAATTACCTTCCTTGAGGCCTACACAAGAGAGTCATACAGACTCATAGTGGGGAAGTAGATCTCATGGATGGGGTAACAACTCTGTGTCCAGTTCCCCAAGACAGAGTTCCCATTCATACTTTGCCAAACGGATCATTGAGACTTCTTCCCAGGCCTGTGCTTAAAAGGTCACTTCTGAGCTGATCTAGAAGACAAAAGACCAATCCTTCTGCCATAATAAGTGGGACATCTTTAATAAGTTTAGAGGTTTTGGCTGCATTGGTTCAGGGGGACTTTGTTGGACCAAAAGAACCAATGAGCCTGATCAAAAAAACCTCTAAGTCCCACAGACATCATAACAAGTGCTGAAGACTTGATCAGCTGTTTGACAAAGTCTGAAGATTTAAACAGCTGAAGAACTAAAGTACTGAAGACTTCAAAAGCTGAAGAACAAAGACTGAAGATCAACAGCTGAAGACTAAAGTACTGAAGACTTCAACAGCTGAAGACTAAAGTACTGAAGACTTCAACAGCTGAAGACCAAAGTCTGAAGATCAACAGCTGAAGTACAAAGACTGAAGACATTAGCTGATGACAATAGCTGAAGTTCAAGTACAAGTACTGAAGCCTTCAGAGTTGTTACAACAGCTGAAGAAGCATTCTTCAGTTGTTGTGATGGTTCCTTTTAGTTGTTTTCTTTTTGTTTCAGTATTTGTAAAACGACTGAAGAGCATGTTCTTCAGTCGTTGTAGTTTCAGTAGTTTCTTTTCAGTAGTTGTAATAATAGTTAACACTTAGCATTTTTGTAAGAAGATGTCAGCTGTTTGACATCTTCAGTAGTTGTGTTAACTATCAGTAGTTTGAATAAATTCTGTTAGATGTCACTATCAAGTGACATCAGCAGACGTCACATCTCCTATATAAGAGATGTTGACCTAATTGTATGTGTGACATTCTGTTACCACGAAAGCGAATATTGAATGAAATATATTTGCAGAATTCTTTCTATCTATAACGGTTTGTTCTTACCTTGAATATCTTTTGTGTTCTTGTGAATTAGCTAATTCATTGTTTGATTTCCTCTGCTATACTCTCTAATCAATCAAACGTAGATCTTTGATCCTAACAGTCTTTGTTCTTCAGACTTTGTTCTTCAGACTTTTACTTTCAGACTTTGTCTTCATGTGATAGCTTCAGACTTTGTCTTCAGTACTTACTTTCAGACTTTGTCTTCAGACCTTGTCTTCAGACCTTGTAATCAGCTGATGTCTTCAGCTGTTGTGATCTTCTTCAGCAGTTGTAATGTCTGTGCGACTTAGAGGTTTTTCTAATCAGGCTCATTGGTTCTTTTGGTCCAAGACCGTATGGGAAGATCCAACCATTGGATATACCGGAATGGAAGTGGGAGCACATCAGCATGAATTTCATTACGAAGCTACCACGTACTCCGAAAGGGTATGATGCCATATGGGTGATTGTGGACCGCCTGACAAAAAGTGCTCACTTCCTACCGATTCGCGAGACATATTAATCTGAGAGGTTGGCTAACTGTTCATCAAGGAGATTGTAACTCGTCACGATGTGCTGGTGTCTTTTGTGTCGGATCGTGACACCCGGTTTACCTTTAAATTCTAGAAGAAATTCCATGATGCCATGGGGACGAGGTTACATATTAGCACGGCTTATCATCCCTAAACTGATGGTCAGTCGAAAAGGAACATTCAGACATTGGAAGACATGCTTCGGGCATGTGTGATTGATTTTGGGTGAAGTTGGGATGACCATTTACCGTTAGCTGAATTCTCGTACAACAATACCTATCATGCCAGCCTTGGCATGCCACCATACGAGATGCAATATGGTAGGCGATGCAGAACACCGGTTTGTTGGGGTGATATTGGTCAAAAGGAATTGGGGAGCGTCGAGGTAATCGAGGCTATGACTGAGAAGCTTAAGAAGATTAAAGCCTTCATGAAGGCAGCTAAAGATAGACAAAAGTCGTATGCCGATAAACGACGCAGACCGATCGAGTTCCAGGTTGGTGACCGGGTTATGTTGAAGGTCTCACCCTGGAAGGGAATTATCCTATTCAGGAAACGAGGTAAGCTAAGCCCGATGTACATAGATTGTAGTTACCAGATGAGCTAAGTGGAATTCACCCGACATTCCATGTATCTCATTTGAGAAAGTGCTTAGCTGATGAAGACATGATTGTTCCATTGGAGGATATTTAAGTAGACGAACGACTCAATTACGTAGAGCAACTAGTGGTAATCATCGATTGTAAAGAGAAAAGGCTAAGAAATAAAATGGTTCCTCTTGTGCGTGTACAATGGAAGCACAGGAAGGGATCCGAGTCTACATGGGAGACTGAGGAGGAGATGAGGCAACATTATCCACATATGTTTGAGGAATAACAAGTTTCAGGGAGGAAACTTATATAAGGGGGGTGGACTTATAACACCCGGTTATTTTTAAAAAGACAAGATAAAAAGAATAAAAGCAAGAAAGGCAATAAAGTCCAAGAGGAGGAACTAAAAGTGTCCAAAAGGACAAAACTTTCAAAAGTTGGTGTAAAGGTTAGTATGGCCGCCCACCCTGGCCTCACTTCACCATTTTTCTCAGTTTTAGACAGAGAGAGCAGAGAACACTCTCGGATTGAAGAAGAAGAGGAAGAAGAAAAGTGAATTCGAGGTAAGAATTCAAGGTTTTTTTGACGGGTTTTATCTCGGTCATGTATTTATGTGCTTATGGGTTGTGTTTGTGCTTGGGTGTGTGTCTTTTTGGATGTTGTTTCTAGATGTTTTGAACTCTTTGCAAGCGGGTAAAAAGGAAGAACACCCAAGTTGCACCAGGTGAGTTCTAGACCCCTGTTTTTGCATGTTTTAAACTACATTTGGGGCTGAAAACATATTAAAATGATTTTACAAGTTTATGTGTGAATACCCGTATGTATTGTGTATGTTGGATGTTGGTTCTTGATGGTTTATAGGCTACTCATGTTTAGAATAGCCACATTATGCTTAGAACAGATGGGTTCGATGATTAGGATTGAAAATATCCTAGAAACATGTTTTACAGAATGCTCATGCGCCTAGATAAGTGTTCATACGCCTGAAGTTGCCTTAAAAAGAATTAAGTGTAAGCCATGGGCCTAAACAGTAGCTCATGCGCCCAAAATTTGCCTTAGAAAAGTATAAGTATAGCCCGTGCGCCTGAACAGTGGCTCATGCGCTTGGAAATGTTAGTCGGATGACTAAGTGTAGGGCCAAGCGCCCCAATAGTGCTCATGTGCCTAAGTGGCCCATGCACCCAAGTGGCTCATGCGCCTGAATATTACCCATGCGCCCAGAAATGGCTGGATTTTACTAAGTGTTTCCCCATGCGCCTGCATAGTGCTCATTCGCCTGAAAGTGGCCCATGCGCCTAAGTGTTCCCCATGCGCCTGAATAGTGTCCATGCGCCTGCATAGTGCCCATGCGCCTAGGACTTAGAATATTTTTCTGATTTTTAGGGAAAATGTGTAAAGTAGGCTTTGACTGGTAGATTCCCGGGGGACTATATAAGTTGACTTTTGGGGTCATAGATAGTATGAGGGGCATGTTATGCATTATGATTGATGCTTATAATGATGATGATGATGATGTTATCTGTATGTACGTATGATGTATGATCACGAACGAATAAAACTTCTAGTATGGACTCTGAAGGGAAACAATAACGATTTTATGTATGTTTAATTGTAAAAGTAGAACTCACTCAGCAACGCTGACTTTTATACGTTTTCAGTTGGCAGGTAAATGTTGCTGAGGATGGCACGAGGCGGCTACTCAGCGCTTTTGGATGGCATCCATTTATTTAAAGCTTTTGTGATGTAATACAACAATGTAATTTTGTAATCGAAAAACGATGCATTATTTTGTAGTAGTTTTTGTGATGAAATGAAATGCCATTGGTTTTATGTTTCCGCTGCAATGCTTTATGAATTATTAAATGTAAAACATATGTTTTATGTGCGATGAATCACCAGCTGTAAGCGTCCTGGGAACGAGACCTTACACCAATTCGGATTGACAACACAGCAGTTGTTTTCATAACTAATAATCTAGTTCAGCACTCAAAAGCCAAACACATTGAAATTAGACATCACTTTTTAAGAGACTGTGCTAAAAAGGTTAATCAAATTGATTCAAGTACCCACTAAAAATCAATTGGCCGATTAATTTACTAAGGCATTTGAACCTGCTAGGTTTGAATTCCTAGTTTAAACATTGGCATGATTAACCTTGAGTAAAACCAATCAAAACATGAAAAACAAGTAAAATATTACTAGAAAATCACAAAAAGAAGTCAAGTTTAATGAAAACAAAGAATATTTGGGAAATGATATAATTACAGTCATTATATCATTCACTGTGCTTAAGTTCAAAAAAATTGCAAGACTGTAATGACTTACCAGATATGTTGGTAGGCCCAACTTGAAAGAGAAGATACATGTAGTGATGAATTAAAATGCTATTCAATAATGAAACACTCATCATAAAGTACTGGCTTGTATTGTCTTGTCTGAGTGCATGTGTGTGCAGTAACCTAAACACACCAGGTAATGATACTTTATGAATCTCTTTCACCTACGTCAAGTTTCATCTTAGTTTTACTAAGCAAAGACCTGATGAAACAAGCACATAGTGCAGATGTACTGATCCAAAAGATTCCCAATGAGGAACACATCCAAATTGGATGAATCTACAAAAGCAATACATTCTAAGTGAATGAACAAAAGAATCCTATCATGGATCACCTTCCAACGTGAAGTGAAAAGAATCCCAATATGGATCATCATGAAAAAGGATCAAATTAAAAGAATCCTAATGAGGATCAATGAAAATGAATTCTCAAAACTTTAGTAACCTAGTAAAGAAAGTTGTGAAAAAATTCTACCATGCATTGTATAAGGAGGGTTGATCATTCCATGCTTGTGTGTGAGGTACATATTGAATAATTAAATCAACCAAAAACATGATAAATATCATTTGCATCAAAATATCAACTGGGTATGAGTTTAAGAGGACAAACATACCTTCAATCTTCAAGTTCATAAACTTTTCCATTTTATCATAAAGACAGATCATTCAAAAACACTTTTAAATAAGAGACAAACAAAACCAGCAGAAGATGTAGTGTTTCCAGAACTGAAAGTGAAACCTACAAAGGCATTAAAAAGAAAAAGGGTGGCTGGCACTCATTCCTCAATACCAATCTCCAAAGTTTACTATGATGAGAAGACTTATGAGTTGGTGATTGAAAGGAAGTGGAGTGGGAAACAAGGTTTAGAAATCAGATTGTTTAGTGGTTATGAAGTGAGACTACTGGATCAATCTTAAATACACTATATCTTCACCAGGAACTTCAGAGAGATCTCCAACAAACTTGGTGAACAAGATATGCACTTTTTTATAAAGTGCATCAAGATACTAAAGATGGCATATGACCAGATCAGTGCCAAGAGGGAAAAAAGAAAGAAGGAGAAGACACCTCTATAGTTGGCCAACTTTGTAAAACTAGAGGTTAATGTAGATGGTGCTTTGTTGATTCACAGGGATGGGCTGTCTACAGTATCAATTTAGGAACCAGTTTCACTCAAGAAACTACCAGTAGAAGCCATCCATGCAATGAGTCAAATGACAATACACTTGTTTAATAGAGAAAAGATGGAAGATGCTAAAGACTTTGTCAACATGATAAGGGCTATACTAGATCCATCACAAGCTGAACCTCTGATGCCACATCAAGACCCAACAAAATCATCACAACCTCAATCACCTCCCAAACATTGAAGAACATACGCTGTATAATCCTTAGGGGGAGTATTGTTAGACCTTGAAAGGATTGTACATGTCAATTCAATGGTGAGTTGATGGTTGTTCTGCTGGATTCCCACAAGTCCAAGAATTAATACGGATGAAGATTATGATAATAGAAGAAACCAAGTATGGCTAACCGCATTTGTAAATGCGGAAGTCATAAAACAAATACAGACAAGTATTTGGTCTTCCGTATTTAGAAATGCGGATAAGTTAGAAGAAATGCGGACAAGTGTTTGTTCATCCGCATTTGTCAAATGCGGATGACAAGACAAATGCGCAGAAGTATTTGTTCATCCACATTAACTAATGCAGATGACCAACATACAAATGTGGAAGATCAAGTAAAGAAATGATGATCAGTCATCTCATCCGCATTTGCCAATGTGGATGAATCAACAGAAATGCGGCTCAAGACATAGACTAGTTCTGAAATAGATCAGGGGTAGTTTAGTCATTTTGTAAAAAGGAATCTTGTCTACCTATAAATAGAATAGACAACCTTGTACATGATACGATGGTTGATCGACAATTAGAATATATTTTGTCTTTCATTCTCTAGGTGCATTATTACTGTTTTTGCTAAAAATGTAGCATTCATTGTAATCAATCACCTTCATCAATATATACAAAAGCATTTATGAGTATATTCTTGCATTAAATGTTTATGATTGTTAGTTTCCGCCATTCAACCTTTGACTTGATTACTATATTCAATCCAAAGTGAGAATCTCAATCTCACTAACCCTAGTCAACTGGTATCAGAGCTTTGGCTCTTATTTCTTTTTCAGATCTACCCAAGATCTAAATAGAACTTGGTTGATCTGGTAATCAAGTTGCTAATAGAGTATTCCATCATCTTTACTTAGTAAACAACAGAAAATACTCTTAAAAACAACCTTCTGTCAACACATTCTCAGCATCAAGAACTATACACAAAACCTACAGATACATACGAAGAACAGGAATACAACAACGTTGCAACAAAACCATCAAAACATTAACAGATCTGATTTTCTAAAGCATTTGTTGAACGATTTGGACTATTCAGACTAATTAATCTTAAACATACCTAATCTATATATACAAGTTAAAACACCTTGTTAAAATGGATTCACATACTTTTGCAGAACTTGGACATACTCTAAAACCACCAATGCTTAAACATAAATCTGAATTTAAACAATAGAAAATCAGGTTCAAGAATTTAAACAATGCTTAAACATAAATCTAATTTTTGCATTAAATGTTTATTGATTGTTTGTTTCTGTCATTCAATCTTTGACTTGATTACTATATTCGATCCAAAGTGAGAATCACAATCTCACTAACCCCAGTCATTGTGACACTAACTGATTTTACTCATCTACAGGGACTTTGCAACTGAAATCGGTCCAAATGAATGGACTAATCAAACCCTAAATGACCTAAAGTGTTAAGATCGATAACCGGGACAATACTTCAAAATAGACCACTTAAATGGACATAAAAGTTGATTTAAAAGACACTAAGTGTTATCTTGAGTCCCTGTGAATCTAATGAGTCTAAACACGAAGTGTAATATAAAGTTTGGACAAAGATTCTAAGTTAGAGTGTCGAACAGAGCAAGATGCGATTAGACACTCCATATGAACCTCAGTCGCACGATTGAGTCAGGCGTATGATTCAATCGCACGAGTGAATCAATTGGTGACTCAGTCGCACGACTGACTCAACCGCATGGTTTATCATACGATTAAGTTTAGTCGCAGGCTCAATCGCATGACTGAACTCTGTCGCAGGCTCAAAGGTAGGACTGTACTCAGTCGTATGGTTCAATCGCACGATTGGACTAGTTTGATCAAAAACAATCTAAATCTCAACTGTCATCTCTTATGCACAAATCTAATGTATATGTTTCTTGTGTTGCAGCAATATGGCTGATAGATGGACTATGAGCACCAAGCACAACATATGTGCATATCTCGATATTACTTCTAGGAATGCCTCTGAGTTCACTGAGATTATTGCTTTCCTAGTAGATCGAGGATCTCCAAGGCCATCTCTGCTCCATGCACTCCATACAGATCTATACAGCAGGCCTTTTAGGAAAGTGCCTTAATTGACCGGTCGGTGGAGCCTCACTGTATTTGGAGCTCCATATTCGGACAAGGCATTGAGATCTGTGAAAAAGACCTACGGAGAGTCCTAGACTTTAGGGAAGACGGTGCCTATCCAACTAAGCTGCATCCACTGACTGTGTGTGGTTGTTTTCTTAGGATCAAGTATGCCGGATACATCAATGTCGGCGTACTAAACAAGAGTAACATGTACCCGCAATTCAAATACTTGGCTCATGTGATCTTGAAGTGTATTGCCTCCAGGCAGAGAGGATTTGATGAAATGTCTAACGAAATCCAGAATGCATACGTTGCACTGGTGCTGAACCACCTGTTCAGTTTTTCTCGCATGATCTTCTCTTATCTAATTGAGAACCTTGCAGCCAAACGCAAGGAAGCCTTTTGTATGTATCCATGTTTCTTACAGATGATCATAGATGAGAAGCTTCCTATGCTGCCAAAAGAGAGAGATGATGTAGTGGTGCTTGAGGTGATGGATGATACCACCTTAGGCAGGATGAAAGTATACCGGGGGAAGCAGGTGAAGCCCCCGGTCAGGAGATTATTTGGGCATCTGGCCGATGAAGACTATGTGGCACCGGCTTGCAGGAAATGGTGTCACGATGATAGTGATTCCGATGTTGAGCCTATTTTGGTACCCACCAATGAAGACAATGACGATGATGACAATCATGATGGTCAAGGTGGGGGAGATGCAGGCCCAAGTTCCTCATGGCCACCGACACTCCTACTGTATCTTCTCCATCTCCACAGAGTACTTCTTCTGCTCCACTTGGATCTGAGCAGGCATCTATCCATCTGTATTTTCTATTGTATGATGAAGAAGACTCAGAGGATGAGCCTCTTATGAGGCAAGTTGGGAGCCGTGTTATGGCAATTGAGAAGAGGAAGGAGGCAGTTGGTGAATGCCTAGCTGGTACTACAGGTGATGATCCTGATGTCTGTGACCCCACTTACACGCCTGACCAGCCTATCAGCTCAGGGGGAGCTACTATTGCCAAAGGTTCAAGGAAGAAATGGATGGCCAAACCTATCGGCAAAAAGAGAAAGAGACCAAGGTTCACATTGATCACATCTTCCACTACCATTGACACTACTACCACTACTAGCACAGCTGCCACCACTACTCCAGCCACTACCACCACCACACCCACTCCCACTACCACAGTAACCGACACTACCACCACCACTTATACACCTACCTCCACCACACCCATACTACCCAACACAACTCCACCATAATCCACTCCTATTTCACCTCCTATTTTCACCACATCCACCACTAAACCACCACTCAACAAGCTGGTATATCCACCCAATCGCCAATGGCACATGGCTTCACTCTACCCACTATCGAGTTAGAGGACAGATAGCTAGCCTAAACCGCATTGTGCTAAAGCCAATCGCAACTGATGATCTGAGAGCTACCCAGATAAACCAGCTGATGGCGGTAAATGCAGCTCAAGCCAAGCAAATAGCTTAGCTCAATGAGAAGAATGCAATGTATGTGTCACACCGTCAAAATCCACGTGCCGAGTTTTACCGCGAGGCATGTGAACAACCCAGGATCATAGTAAATAGTTACTCCGAACCACTCTATATGCCACATTTAAGATAAAACTAACCAAAGTTCAAACTTTAGAACCATGCGGAAGCGTTTTGTAAGTAAAGAAACCCAAAGTATATAAATGCATAATGTGGCAAAACACGCGTCAACCCAAATGATTAAACTTTAATAAATAAAAACCAACAAAGATATCTTTGAAATAGAGTCTTAGAATGCATGATGAACCCATGCAGTGCTCCTAATGGCAAGCGAAGTTAACAACCTGGGAATAGCAAACTAAAATGTCAACACAATGGTTGGTGAGTTCAAGAGTTTGCGTTTAACATAAACACTAACAATTGTATAACATAAGAAGTGTATTGAAATAGATAGCTAGTCTATATTCACAAGTTATAATCATAGTGATTTCACGATCGAAGCGGACTGTGTTTCGTTTATTGCCTCCCGTCACGACTTACCAGGTCGTGACGATGTTTGTGTTTAGGACAATATTCCACCCGTTTGACCTTGAGTCGCACAGGTGGGGCTCGTCGCACCCAGTAGTACTACTCAAGATTCCCTACTAGTTACCATTATTAACGATCCAAAAGTGTGAGGACTTTCCATGGTATTAAGCACTATGTTAAAACATACACAACTTATAATAATAATAAAATAGCATTTGAGTTTGAGTATGCTACCTCCCCCAATAGAATGTTTATAAAATAAGGGGCATGACCTCACTTGGTGTGTAATGATAGTGAATAAAGAGACTCATGATAGATGCAAAGACAACCCTTCAAAGGTTACCTAGAACACACAAGTACATAAGTACGTGTACCCATAGAAACTCAATAATCCTAGATTAACCTAGTTGACCCCTTTGACCCGTTGGTGAAATCTTAGTTGGAATATAGTTTAATCATATATGATCACTTAACATACAAGAGTGTCATGCAATTTATCCATGCGTATCACATTGTCAGCCTAGGTTCTACCTAAGTCATCATGCCACATTAGATCATCATACATTTATGCAAATCTCAAACAATCATCATGCTTAGTATATATATATATACATATATATATATATATATATATACATCACAATACATAATTCATATGCGAAGACTAATCATGCACCACACGCCATGTGAAGCCACTCACGACTTCACATCCTAAACCCTGCCAATCCTACTAAGTAGGGGCCTCAGATTCACATGCGTGTATGACAATCATTATCATATTCATTCATTAAGTTCATTCCAACCAACATACATATTGATCATCTGTTTCAATCCCAAACATGATCACCTAATCGCTAACCATAATTCATCACCATGTATGATCATCAAAGTCTATACTTCATATATGATCAACCAAGCATCCATACAACTCAATTACACATTCTAACACAACAAACATCATCCACAATCATTCTAACATGATCCTAACATCATAAGCATGCCCAATTCATCACATCCAAAGTTCGAGAAAAATAAAGTTTCCCTTTTGGGAATGTAACACCGAAAAGTGTTCTAGCATCCAATCCAATGATAATTTAATCAATATTATACCTAATCAAGTTCATAACATTCATTCTAACATTCTATTATCTTCAAAACATCCAAATTCCAAAACATCATACACAAAAGTTTCTACTTTTAGTAAGTCATGATCAACATCTCAATTTCATAGATTTTCTTGAACAAATCAATTAAACTAACATCTAAGCATCATATCTAACATCCTAGCATCATCAAATCATGAATTCCAAGAACAAAAAGTTTCCTCTTATGGAAATTTATGAACTAGATGATCAAACGTTAGATTTCTTGCATAATCAACATAATTCAACATTCATACAACCTAACTAACATCATATTAACATCTAACAATCATCAATTCCATATAATCGTCATCAATTTCAGATTACAGTTCATCTTGAATAAAAATCTATGAACAACCAATTAAAACTAACCTTTAGATGTGTAGAAATCAACAATTGGACTTGTAAAACACCTTGTAACACTTGGAACTTGATCAAAATCGATTGTTTGTGTGTGTTTTTGGTTGAATTCGCAAAGGTGGGGATTCTTGGAGGGTTTGCGGCCGAATTGGGGATTTGGGGGGTTTAGGGTTGGGTAATTTTGGTGAGTTTTGATTAAAAAGTATTTACACAATAATCCCTTTAATTATTTTATAAAAACTATCTTTCTAATACTTTTTATATAATGTTAACAATAATTTATAAATATTATTAACCAACAATAATAATCCTAAACATTTACCACAAGACACATAACACATAGAACATATATATACATATATATATATATATATATATAACCCATTGTCATGTTATCGCGTAAAATTTATAAAACAAGCATTTAAAATTCTATAAAATCATGAATCACATAATCAAAACTGATAATCAAAATTATTAACTAGATTATTATTGTTTATCATAGATTATTATTATTAAGTCACCAACGTTCAACAAAACTAGTATGTGCTCACAAAACGTTTATGCAAGATCTAACGGAACTAACGGAGTTTGGTAACGTAAAATTACCGGATGTCACATTATCCTCATGTTGAAAGAATTTTCTTCCCGAAAATTGTGTTACAGGGTTGTGCTACATCCCTCGTTTACTGTATTGCCATAACGAAATCGAGTGAGTTGACAGATCATCCCTATGGTGAAAGAAATTTCGTCCCGAAATTTAATCAATACCTTCTCTGACCTTTGTTCTCGTTTCGAACAGATGAGGATACTTAAGCTTCATCTGATCGTCACGCTCCCACATGAATTCTGGTCCATGTTTTGAGTTCCAACGAACTTTGTCTATAGGTATCTTACTTTGTTTAAGAGTCTTGACCTCACGATCCATCACTTCAACCGGTTCCTCAGCAAAGCATAGTTGATCCTCTACTTGTACTTCCTCGAGTGGTACAACTAGTGTCTCGTCAGATAGACACTTCTTTAGATTTGAGACGTGAAATACATTGTGAACGCCACTCAATGAATCACGTAAGTCCAATCGATACGCCACTGGACCTATTCTTTTGCAGAATCTCAAATGGTCTGACATATCTTGGATTATGCTTACCTCTCTTGCCAACCGAATTACACCTTTCCACGATGAGACTTTAGCAACACTTTGTCACCGATTTGAAAATCCAAGGGTTTCTGTCGTTTGTCCGCGTAACTCTTCTGTCTAATCTCGCGCTGCTGCCATGCGGTTTCGTATCTGTACAATCTTCTCAGTGGGCTCCTGTACCAACTCAGGACCAGTCAATTGACTATCACCAACTTCCGCCCAACAAACTGGTGATCTACACTTTCGCCCATATAATGCCTCAACTGGTGCTGCCTTAATGCTAGTATGATAACTATTGTTGTAAGAAAACTCAACCACTGGTAAATGAGCTTCCCAATTATCCCAAAGTCAATCACACAAGCACGCAACATGTCTTCCAAAGTTTGAATAGTACATTCACTTTGTCCATCGGTCTGCGGATGATAGACAGTGCTCATATCTAGACATGTACCCAACGATTTCTGCAATGATTGCCAGAAATGAGACGTAAAACGAGCATCCCAATCAGAAATAATCAAGATCATCAGACCATGTCTCAAAACTACCGATTTCAAATAAATTCGAGTTAACTTGTCAATCTTGTCAGTTTCCTTGATTGCCAAGAAGTGAGCTGACTTAGTGAGTCGATCCACGATCACGCATATCGTGTCACAACCACTAGGAGTTCTGGAAAACTTAGTAATGAAGTCCATGGTGATTTGTTCCCACTTCCACAAGGGGATCTCAGGTTGTTGCAATAACCCAGATGGTTTTAGATATTCGAATTTAACATTAGAACATGTAAGACACTTACTCACGTATGTAGCTATGTCAGCCTTCATATTAGGCCACCAATAGTGCGCCTTCAGATCATGATACATTTTGTCAGAGCCAGGGTGTATGGAATATTTATACTTGTGTGCTTAACTCATAACCATATCTCTTAAATTTCCATGCAAAGGCTTCTATAGTCTATCCATGAAATGTCGAATTCCATCAACTTTGACTTCCAACTGTTTATCCATCCCGCGTAGAGATTTTGACCCAACGTTCTCACTTTTCAAGGCTTCTATCTAGGCTTCATTAATTTGTTCGGGCAAGTGAGTGGCAATCGTCAATTGCAAGGCACGCAGTCATCGGGGTTTAGAGGTTTCCTTTCTACTTAAGGCATCGGCGACTACATTCGCCTTTCCCGGATGGTATTTAATGGCACAGTCGTAATCGTTTAATAATTCCACCCAGCGTCGTTGCCTCATGTTAAGCTCTTTCTGCTCAAGGATATGCTGAAGACTCTTGTGATCGGTGTAAATTATGCACTTGGTACCGTACAAGTAATGTCTCCAAATCTTCATGGCAAAGACCACTGCTCGTAACTTGAAGTCATGAGTAGTGTAGTTCTTTTCATGTACCTTCAGTTGTCGCGAGGCATAAGCTATCACTTTGTCACATTGCATCAGGACACAACCCAGTCCTTGGATAGAAGTATCACAATAAACTACAAAATCATCACTTCCTTTGGGTAATGCTAGTATTGGTGCGCTACAGAGTTTTTGCTTCAGCAACTGAAAAGCAGCTTCTTGACTCTCACCCCATTTATAGGTTGTTCCCATATGGGTCAAAGCTGTTAGAGGTTGAGCAATCGTTAAGAATCCCTCAATGAAACGCCTTTAGTATCCTACTAGACCAAGAAATTGCCTTATCTCACTAGGCGTCTTGGGTACCAACCAGTTCTTTATCGCCTCAATCTTTGCAGGATCCACATGTATTCCCTTCTCGTTAACAATGTGACCCAACAATCGCACTTCGCGAATCCAAAAGTCACACTTGGAAAATTTTGCGTACAATTGTTCCTTTCTAAGTAATTCCAGAATTAGACGTAGGCGCTCCTCGTGTCCCTCCTTGGTCCTAGAATAAATCAATATGTCATCGAGAAACACAATAACAAACTGATCGAGATAGGGTTTGCACATGCGATTCATGAGATCCATGAACATTGCTGGTGCATTAGTCAACCCAAAAGGCATGACCAAGAACTCATAGTGACCATAACGAGTACGGAATGCGGTTTTAGAGATATCCTCTTCTGGAAATCTTAATTGATGATAACCAGATCTCAAATCAATCATCGAATAATAGCTTGATCCCTGAAGCTGATCAAACAGGTCATCGATATGAGGTAACGGGTATCGGTTCTTGACTATGACTTTGTTCAACTCCCTGTAGTCGATGCACATCCGGAATGTACCATCTTTATTCTTAACAAAGAGAACAGGTGCTCCCCATGGTGATGAGCTTGGTCGAAAAAACCCTTTATCCAACAGCTCCTGAAGTTGTGTTGACAGTTCTTGTAGTTTGTTCGGTGCTAACCGATAAGGTACTCTCGCAATCCTAGCAGCTCCGGGAGTCAAATCAATCTGAAATTCAACTTGTTGGTGAGGTGGTAGTCCTGGAAAATCCTCTGGAAACACCTCGGGAAACTCACGAACCATCGGAATGTCTTCTATCTTCTTTTCCTCATGTTGTTGGTTAGAGAGGAGAGCTAATATGGCCAAGTGACCTTTATGTAGCAACTTCTGACCCTTCATGAATGATATGATGCCTATCACAACACCACTCTTCTCGCCCTTAACCAAAAGCGTTTCCCCATCTTCCACGGGAATACGAATGACCTTCTCCTGACAAATCACTTATGCTTGCTTCTGGGACAGCCAGTCCATGCCTATGACCACATCAAAACTTCCAAGAGTAACAGGCATATGGTCAATGTCGAAGGTATGACCAGCAAGTTCTATCTTGCAATTCTTTGGGATATGCATAACAGAGATTTGCTTACCTATCAACTGACTCTACAACGTAATTAGACTCCAAGACAGAGGGCATATCACTTAAGAGACTACAAAACATAGTAGAGATAAAACTCCTATCGGCTCCAGTGTCAAGCAGTACAAAAGCAAAATGACCATTAAGAGGAAATTTACCCGTAACAGTAGTAGGATCGTTTAGACCTTCACCTGAACCCATGACAAAAGCTCTCCCTTTAGCTCCACCATTGTTGCCACCATTGTTGTCACCATTGCCTGCATTGTTATCGTTCCACCATTTCTGTTGCCATTCCCATTTCTTTTCAGTTGAGGACAGTTTTTCTTGAAATGCCCTTCCTTTCCACACTCAAAGCAACCCTTTGGTGTTTCATGGGGCTACTGAGGCTGCTGAGGTTGTTGGGGCTTCTTTATCAGTTCTCCTCGCAATCCTTGCCATATATCTAACCTTCCCACAATGCTGGCATCGAAAGCTATCACACCTGCCAATGTGGTGGTAGTTACATTAGTTGCACTTTGGGTTTTTCCCCACATATCCACTTGGTCCTTGAGATGATGATGATGATTGGTGGAAGTTGTGATTGTTATTAAACCGTCTCTATTGATGTCGTTGTTGAGGTTGGTGTTGCTGAGGTTGGTTACCAGATGACGATCCTTTGATGGCATTGTTCTCCCACTTGCGTTTATTGTCAGGCATGCTTGTCACAGCGCCCCGCTTGGGTAACTTTCCTTGCTCCACAGCTTGATCAGTGAGCTTGTGAGCCAGTCGTATCACTTGTTAAATAGTAAGGAGATTTGCAGCAATCACCATACTCTGAATCTCCATGCAGGATCGTTGAAGGATGTGAATTACAACACAACAACACAAAGAGGAGATTAACCAAACTTTAATCAAACAGTAACCGGATTAACCAAGATAAGACACTAAGAACACAAGTAATGTAAGAGATAGAACATAAAGAACACAGGTGTATGGTTTTCAAGAATGCAGTATATTGCTTTCTCTATGTTCTATTACAAGTGTTACAAAGCATATTCGAAAGATACAAGAACATGAGATACTTATACAACATCCTACAGCCGGCTATACTTTGAAAGCCAGCTAGATACAATTGACTAGACACACACAAAATCAATTGTAGAGTCAAAAGGCAAATTTCCTTTTGACTAGTGACTATGACATGCCATAGCTCACATCCTTATCTATTACAAAAAGGATAAAGTACATAAAGTAGAAAGTTACAGACTCAAGACCTCAATGTACAGTTACCAAAAGCATGGACCTTTTCACCAAACCATGTTAGTTGGTGACTAGCAGAGTTGTAGCGGAAAGGTGTCCAGCTTTATGGAACAGTACATCTGATAAAGCATGTTACTAAAAGTCTTCGGAAGAAATCTGTCTTCATGAACTTGAAGCTTCGGAAGACTTTGTCTCTGAGGCTGCGAAGACTTCATCTTTGGCTTTGGAAGATGTTGGTCTTGGCTTCAGAAGATTTCACACTTAGAGTATTTCTGTTGCACATGTGAAACTTCTGAAGCATTCTACTTCAATGCACTTGTGCAGCATGCAGGAAAGACTAAAGATGTTTAGGTTGCATCAGCCTCTTTATTAATCTCTACAAACTCCCCCTAGGCTGATGCTACCAAAATACTTAGAAAACTTCAGATATTAACAGTCCTCATTAGGATGATCACCATTCCTTTCTTCATAAGATGATCAGGATCCTTCAGGCTATCAAAGTGTCTTCTCATGTCAAAGAGGTCATGCAGAGGCAACTAAAACATATCTTGCCATGTATAAATGTCTTCAATGCCTTGATCTCTAATAACATGCCACCTTTCTAGATTTGTGGTGCATGTCCAAGACAAGATGGGTGTTCCTGATGCAAGAGGAGCTACTAAAGTTGGAGTTGGTAAGCATCCTCTGGCTGCACATCCTCAGGTTGTTCTGATTCATCCTGAGGTTCAGAAGGGGATACAAGCTTCTTCTTCTTCTTAGACTTTTATTTAGAAGCCATCCTCTTCTTTCTCTTTCCAATTTTAACTGAGAAGATTGGCCTGCAGCACCAGATTGATATTCACTGTCTCTCTCAGTTGGGACTTCCTCTCTCTCGGGCTGAGAAGGAGAAGGAGGTTGACCATGCTGTGGATTAGAAGATGAAGCTTGCTGAGTCTCAGCAGGAGCTCTAGGTTGTGTTGTCTCTGGTTGTTCAACCTTAACCTCCACTTCAGGTGGGGCCTGACTTGGAGTGGAGTGTAAGTCAGTGAGCACTCCACTCTTTGTCTTCTGCTTGATTACCCTGATATGCTCATCCATAGTGGATAGGGACATGGGTCCAAGTCTCCTTCCGGAGAATCCATACAGCTTCAAGAAGCTCATCATCCTCTGCCTATCAGCAGACTTCTTCATGCTCTTTTGGATGATGGCTCTTGACTTTGCAGCTTCTTCCCTCATCTTCTTCTTTTTTGTCTTTCTTTCCTTGACTAACTCAAGCTCAAGTTGTTTTAAATACTCACACTCAACATAGTCATAAGGTAACGGAAGGAGTGCATCTGCCTGATAGAGACCTGTGGCACTCAGGTAGTTGATCATCTTGATTATGCCTTCTTCCTTATCTACCTGAGGTTCTTCTTGAACCACATCCTCTTGTTCAGGGCTTTCTTGAACTGGTGAGAGGGTAGGCATACCTCTGTACAGTCTTTTTCTTTTTCTTTCTTCTTTGATCTGTACTAGGAGTTCTGCATCTTCTGCCTCCTTCTTCTCTCTTGACCTTTCCAGATCAACGAGCTCATTCAATTCATCCAGGGGAGAGAAATGATATTATATATGTCATAGTTCCTAGTCTACAGATAGTTGATCCTGACTGACCTTAACACATCATTCTGAGTATCTGGTTTGGGGGCAGCCCTGATTGCAGACTCCATGAGTCTTGGAGACTCAGTAGAGGAACCTTCTCCCCTTAGCCTCCTTTTCCTCTCTCTCTCCTCCTCCTTAATCTCCTTAGATATCATTTTTCTTTTCCCTTTGTTACTCACAGTCCTTTGTGACTCAGGGTGGAGAGAGCTTTGGCCTTTATTGCTCGTTACAGTATCTGAGCTCAGGCCAGAGAGAGGTTGAGAAGCACCTTCACCAGCAGGTGTCTCAGAAGGAATATGGATCTTTGCAGCAGTTGGAGATGATGAGACAGGGCTCTCAGGTTCTGTCATTGGGCCTTCAGTCAAGGTTTCCCCTATGAAGCTAATCTTAGGGTCTGCCTCAACATCCAGTTGACCAATGACATTGCCTGATTGCCTTAGTCTCCTTCTTAGGCTGAACTCTGCAATGATCCTGTCTTGGATTCTTTTAGCCATTCTGTCAGCTTGTCTTGATTGGCTTGGGTTGACAAGTGGCATGTTGACTAGATCCATACCTTCATAGCAGTCCAAGTTCTGAAAATTAAAGACTTCCTGCTGTCCTTGAACTCTTATGATGATGAGGGCCTTCCAGTTGTTGTCATACCTCCATCCAATGATGTGATTGAAGGATGATGAAGGTGACATAGCCCTTGGTATCCCATCCTCAAACAGACTCTATATGAAGGAGTCTGTGTAGTTCACATCAATGTGAACTAGAGGAGGTTGCTGAGAATGCACAGTTGCAAGTAAAGATGGTCAGTCCTCAATGTCCATTCTCTTAGAGGAACTCCCAGGTTCTATGGCTGTAAAGACTTTCTCCCCCTTTTTGGTAGCATCACCCACTTGCATAGGTGAGCTGGAGGATAGATCAATCACATCCACAGGTTCTTGTGTTCCTGGTTGAGCTCTCCTTAAGGGTCTCCCAGCTAGTTTTTTCTTAAGATAAGAAATCTCAAGTTGCTGATCATTGATCCTATTGTGTAAGGTAGTCAATTGAGATTCAAGGTGACTGACCTGCGAGACTAAATAGGTGCATGTTTTGGATAGTTGTTGCACTTTTAGTCTCAGCTCCCCCTCATCTTCATCAGAAGAGTCACTGGGGGTGGAGAAGATTGGACTAGAGTCCTTTCTCTCATGGCCAGTTCTAAGTTCTTGGCCACTGAATTTCCTCTGCTTCCTGGCAGTCTCAGTTGACATGTCAGTAGGCTGAGTTGCCATGGTTGAGGTCTTAAAGATGTAATCACTTGCAGAAGTGAGAGCCTCTTCCATATGGACATCCTGAACAGGTTCAGGAGTGTCCACCTCAGTTGTAGGTGACTGATGTGGGATAGATGTAGGAGACTCTGGAGTATTCATCTCTCTTTGAGTAGGGGAAAAGAAGAGAGACTCATTATACTCACTGAAACCTAGATCTTCATCAGTATAGAAGTCAAGGTTGGGAATTGGTTGGTTGAGGTCTATAGGCTGGGGATGGTAACTGTCCCCTGATGGTTGATCACTTGAGTGTTGAGACTCAGAGTGATGGCTTAAGGCAGTAGGGCTAATGAGCTCATCAAGCTGAGCATGAGGAACCTCAGCACTGATTCTTGAAAAGATGGGAGTGGTCTGCTCCTTAGGAGAAGTGGGAGCTCCAGTATCCACTTCTTCCTGTATGGGTGAGTGTATGGGGGCCTCCACAGACTGAATAGTCTGAGCAGGGGTTTGTTTGGATTTTCTTTGGTAGGTAATGGAGATTTGAGGTTGTGTAGGTGGTTGCAAGTATCAGGTGTGGGTTCAACACTATCTTGTACTCCTAGGTTGTCACCTTGAGCAATGAGCTCTAACATTTTTGGGACTAGGGCTGTTTCTACCCTAGAGAATCCAACAGTGGACTTTCTCAGTGTTTTAAAGATCCCGGCCTTCATCAGTCCCAATTTAAGAATGTTACCTGTTTCCTTAACTGTGAGCCCAGTTCATAGTTAAGAATGTACTGGACATATCAAGGAACATGTAATACTTTAAGGAGTCTAATTTTGCAAGCAAATTTGTATAAATAAACTGAGAGTACCTAAATTTTACCCCTTGAACCATTCCATGAACTATGAAGAAGAGATCTTCAGGAATCTGGTCCCATCCACCATGCTTGTTTGATAAGCTGTGAATGACCACATGGAGCAGGAATCTCCATTTGGATGAGACCTTCCTTTTCCTGAAGGTCTTTACCGAGAAATCTCCCTCATACCCCATCTGCACAAAGGAATGATTTACAACTTCCTTTGGGAAGAACACCTCACCTTCTTCATCATCCAGCGGAAGATGTCGGTTGATGATGGCCGGAGTGATGAAGATTGTTCTCCCCTGCACTTGGCAGATAGTGCCTTCTCCCCATCCATAATGACCTCTTTGCAGGTCTTCCAAAATTCAAGCAATTGATCCTCATAGAGTGGAGGATCAATGGTTAGGGAGGTGAAGTAGTTGGACAGTGACAAGAGACGGCAAACCTCTGAGAAATGAGGATCTTTCTCAGAGCATAACAGAGCAACTTGATTGTGTTGTCTGTGTACCTGCATGGTAAAGTTGGGATCATTTCTGTGAGCAAGGTTAGCCATTGTGAGGTAGCTTAGAGATGAAGAAGAAAGAAGAAAGAAATTTCAGAGAGAAATTTGGGTTTTTAGGTTTGGGGGAAGAGTAGATGATAGAAGAGGGGGAAACCGTTGGGTTTATATAAGAGGGGGATTTCAGATAAAGTTTAATGAAAGAGGATAAACTTTGAAATCCGGATGTCGGTCCCACCTCTGAAAAAGTAGTTTACCTTTTGCTCAAAAAGTAGTTTTCTTGGAAGTCAAAAAAGTTTCCGAAGTTGATTATCTTCGGAAGTTTTAATGAAAATGCTTTCGAAGCTAAAATGACTTCGGAGGAATTTCGTGAGAGTATTTGATGATTTTGCTTCGGAAGGAAAATTAAGACTTGAGTGCTTTGTCTAGTGATCAACAAAGCTTCCGAGAGTTAATTTGTGCTTCAGAAGGAAAAGGTCCTTGAAAATAAGTAAGTGTCTAAGATAACTATTTAAGCTTCGGAAGATAAAATTGAAATCTCTTCCGAAGGTAAATTTTTTTTAGACAGTTAAATATTTTGAAGGTATGATTTTCTTCTGAGTTAAAATGCATAACTTCCGAAGTATAAAATTATCAATTAATCTAAGGAAGTCTTTAGAGAAAGAGTTTTTTTTAATCCAAGGAAAACATGAGCTTATGAAGATGATGGACTAGACAACTTAGAACACATATTTTTTAAGAAATAATAAGAATTAGTTTAAGAAAAATTTACTCAAGTTGATCATCCCAATAGCTGATATTAGATATTTAAATCTTTGTTCATCAAAAGCTTTTGTAAACAAATCAGCATATTGTTCATCTGTGTTAACCTTGACTAGTTAATTAATCCCTTTTCATAATTATCTCTTATTAGATGATACCTGATATTGATGTGCTTTGTCCTTGAGTGCTACATAGGATTCTTTTAGCCATTCTTTTAGCTTGTCTTGATTGGCTTGGGTTCACAAGTGGCATGTTGACTAGATCCATACCTTCATAGTAGTCCAAGTTCTGAAAATTAAAGACCTCCTGCTGTCGTTTAACTCTTATGATGATGAGGGCCTTCCAGTTGTTGTCATACCTCCATCCAATGATGTGATTGAAGGATGATGAAGGTGGTATAGCCCTTGGTATCCCATCCTCAACAGACTCTGTATGAAGGAGTCTGTGTAGTTCACATCAATATGAACTAGAGGAGGTTGCTGAGAATGCATAGTTGCAAGTAAGGATGGTGAGTCCTCAATGTCTATTCTCTCAGAGGAACTCCCAGGTTCTGTGGCTGTGAAGACTTTCTCCCCCTTTTTGGTAGCATCACCCACTTGCATAGGTGAGCTGGAGGATAGATCAATCACATCCACAGGTTCTTGTGTTCCTGGTTGAGCTCTCCTTAAGGGTCTCCCAGCTAGTTTTTCCTTAAGATATGAAATCTCAAGTTGCTGATCATTGAACCTATTGTGTAAGGTAGCCACCAGAGATTCAAGGTGACTGACCTTTGAGACTAAATAGGTGCATGTTTTGGATAGTTGTTGCACTTTTAGTCTCAGCTCCCCCTCATCTTCATCAGAAGAATCACTGGGGGTGGAGAAGATTGGACTAGAGTCCATTCTCTCATGACGAGTTCTAAGTTCTTGGCAATTGGATTTCCTCTGCTTACTGGCAGTGTCAGTTGAGATGTCAGTAGGCTAAGTTGTCATGGTTGAGGTCTTAATGATGTAATCACTTGCAGAAGTGAGAGCCTCTTCCATATGGACATCCTGAACAGGTACAGGAGTGTCCACCTCAGTTGTAGGTGACTGATGTGGGATAGATGTAGGAGAATTAGGAGTATTCATCTCTCTTTGAGTAGGGGAAAAGAAGAGAGACGCATTATACTCACTGAAACCTAGATCTTCATCAGTATAGAAGTCAAGGTTGGGAATTGGTTGGTTGAGGTCTATAGGCTGGGGATGGTAACTGTCCCCTGAAGGTTGATCACTTGAGTGTTGAGACTCAGAGTGATGGCTTACGGCAGTAGGGCTAATGAGCTCATCAAGCTGAGCATGAGCAACCTCAGCACTGATTCTTGAAAAGATGGGAGTGGTCTGCTCCTCAGGAGAAGTGGGAGCTCCAGTATCCACTTCTTCTTGTATGGGTGAGTGTATGGGGGCCTCCACAGTCTGAATAGTCTGAGCAGGGGTTCATTTGGATTTTCTTTGGTAGGTAATGGAGATTTGAGGTTGTGTAGGTGGTTGGAAAGTAGCAGGTGTGGGTTCAACACTAGCTTGTACTGCTAGGTTGTCACCTTGAGCAATGAGCTCTAACATTTTTGGGACTAGGGCTGTTTCTACCCCAAAGAATCCAACAATGGACTTTCTTAGTGTTTTAAAGATGCCGGGCTTCATCAGTCCTAATTTAAGAATGTTACCTGTTTCCTTAACTGTGAGCCCAGTTCACAGTTAAGAATGTACTGGACATATCTAGGAAACATGTAATACTCTAAGGAGTCTAAATTTGCAAGCAAATTTGTATAAACAAACTGAGAGTACCTGAATTTGACCCCTTGAACCATTCCATGAACTATGAAGGAGAGATCTTCAGGAATTTGGTCCCATCCACCATGATTGTTTGATAAGCTGTGAATGACCACATGGAGCAGGAATCTCCACATGGAGCAGGAACCATTCCTGAAGGTCTTTACAGAGAAATCTCCCTCATACCCCATCTACGCAAAGGAATGATTTACAGCTTCCTTTAGGAAGAACACCTCACCATCTTCATCATCTAGCTGAAGATGTCGGTTGATGATGGCCGGAGTGATGAAGATTGTTCTCCCCTGCACTGTGGTAGACAGTGCCTTCTCCCCGTCCATAATGACCTCTTGGCAGCTCTTCCAAAATTCAAGCAATTGATCCTCATAGAGTGGAGGATCAATGGTTAGGGAGGTGAAGTAGTTGGACAGAGACAAGAAACGGCAAACCTTTGAGAAATGAGGATCTTTCTCAGAGCATAACAGAGCAACTTGATTGTGTTGTCTGTGTACCTGCATGGTAAAGTTGGGATCATTTCTGTGAGCAAGGTTAGCCATTGTGAGGTAGCTTAGAGATGAAGAAGAAAGAAAGAAAGAAATTTCAGAGAGAAATTTGGGTTTTTAGGTTTGGGGGAAGAGTAGATGATAGAAGAGGGGGAAACCGTTGGGTTTATATAAGAGGGGGATTTCAGATAAAGTTTAATGAAAGAGGATAAACTTTGAAATCCGGATGTCGGTCCCACCTCTGAAAAAGTAGTTTACTTTTGCTCAAAAAGTAGTTTTCTTGGAAGTCAAAAAAGTTTCCGAAGGTTGATTATCTTCGGAAGTTTTAATGAAAATGCTTTCGAAGCTAAAATGACTTCGGAGGAATTTCGTGAGAGTATTTGATGATTTTGCTTCGGAAGGAAAATTAAGACTTGAGTGCTTTGTCTAGTGATCAACAAAGCTTCCGAGAGTTAATTTGTGCTTCAGAAGGAAAAGGTCCTTGAAAATAAGTAAGTGTCTAAGATAACTATTTAAGCTTCGGAAGATAAAATTGAAATCTCTTCCGAAGGTAATTTTTTTTTAGACAGTTAAATATTTTGAAGGTATGATTTTCTTCTGAGTTAAAATGCATAACTTCCGAAGTATAAAATCATCAATTAATCTAAGGAAAGTCTTAGAGAAAGAGTTTTTTTTAATCCAAGGAAAACATGAGCTTATGAAGATGATGGACTAGACAACTTAGAACACATATTTTTTAAGAAATAATAAGAATTAGTTTAAGAAAAATTTACTCAAGGTTGATCATCCCAATAGCTGATATTAGATATTTAAATCTTTGTTCATCAAAAGCTTTTGTAAACAAATCAGCATATTGTTCATCTGTGTTAACCTTGACTAGTTTAATTAATCCCTTTTCATAATTATCTCTTATTAGATGATACTTGATATTGATGTGCTTTGTCCTTGAGTGCTACATAGGATTCTTTTAGCCATTCTTTTAGCTTGTCTTGATTGGCTTGGGTTCACAAGTGGCATGTTGACTAGATCCATACCTTCATAGTAGTCCAAGTTCTGAAAATTAAAGACCTCCTGCTGTCGTTTAACTCTTATGATGATGAGGGCCTTCCAGTTGTTGTCATACCTCCATCCAATGATGTGATTGAAGGATGATGAAGGTGGTATAGCCCTTGGTATCCCATCCTCAAACAGACTCTGTATGAAGGAGTCTGTGTAGTTCACATCAATATGAACTAGAGGAGGTTGCTGAGAATGCATAGTTGCAAGTAAGGATGGTGAGTCCTCAATGTCTATTCTCTCAGAGGAACTCCCAGGTTCTGTGGCTGTGAAGACTTTCTCCCCCTTTTTGGTAGCATCACCCACTTGCATAGGTGAGCTGGAGGATAGATCAATCACATCCACAGGTTCTTGTGTTCCTGGTTGAGCTCTCCTTAAGGGTCTCCCAGCTAGTTTTTCCTTAAGATATGAAATCTCAAGTTGCTGATCATTGAACCTATTGTGTAAGGTAGCCACCAGAGATTCAAGGTGACTGACCTTTGAGACTAAATAGGTGCATGTTTTGGATAGTTGTTGCACTTTTAGTCTCAGCTCCCCCTCATCTTCATCAGAAGAATCACTGGGGGTGGAGAAGATTGGACTAGAGTCCATTCTCTCATGACGAGTTCTAAGTTCTTGGCAATTGGATTTCCTCTGCTTACTGGCAGTGTCAGTTGAGATGTCAGTAGGCTAAGTTGTCATGGTTGAGGTCTTAATGATGTAATCACTTGCAGAAGTGAGAGCCTCTTCCATATGGACATCCTGAACAGGTACAGGAGTGTCCACCTCAGTTGTAGGTGACTGATGTGGGATAGATGTAGGAGAATTAGGAGTATTCATCTCTCTTTGAGTAGGGGAAAAGAAGAGAGACGCATTATACTCACTGAAACCTAGATCTTCATCAGTATAGAAGTCAAGGTTGGGAATTGGTTGGTTGAGGTCTATAGGCTGGGGATGGTAACTGTCCCCTGAAGGTTGATCACTTGAGTGTTGAGACTCAGAGTGATGGCTTACGGCAGTAGGGCTAATGAGCTCATCAAGCTGAGCATGAGCAACCTCAGCACTGATTCTTGAAAAGATGGGAGTGGTCTGCTCCTCAGGAGAAGTGGGAGCTCCAGTATCCACTTCTTCTTGTATGGGTGAGTGTATGGGGGCCTCCACAGTCTGAATAGTCTGAGCAGGGGTTCATTTGGATTTTCTTGGTAGGTAATGGAGATTTGAGGTTGTGTAGGTGGTTGGAAAGTAGCAGGTGTGGGTTCAACACTAGCTTGTACTGCTAGGTTGTCACCTTGAGCAATGAGCTCTAACATTTTTGGGACTAGGGCTGTTTCTACCCCAAAGAATCCAACAATGGACTTTCTTAGTGTTTTAAAGATGCCGGGCTTCATCAGTCCTAATTTAAGAATGTTACCTGTTTCCTTAACTGTGAGCCCAGTTCACAGTTAAGAATGTACTGGACATATCTAGGAAACATGTAATACTCTAAGGAGTCTAAATTTGCAAGCAAATTTGTATAAACAAACTGAGAGTACCTGAATTTGACCCCTTGAACCATTCCATGAACTATGAAGGAGAGATCTTCAGGAATTTGGTCCCATCCACCATGATTGTTTGATAAGCTGTGAATGACCACATGGAGCAGGAATCTCCACATGGAGCAGGAACCATTCCTGAAGGTCTTTACAGAGAAATCTCCCTCATACCCCATCTACGCAAAGGAATGATTACAGCTTCCTTTAGGAAGAACACCTCACCATCTTCATCATCTAGCTGAAGATGTCGGTTGATGATGGCCGGAGTGATGAAGATTGTTCTCCCCTGCACTGTGGTAGACAGTGCCTTCTCCCCGTCCATAATGACCTCTTGGCAGCTCTTCCAAAATTCAAGCAACTGATCCTCATAGAGTGGAGGATCAATGGTTAGGGTGGTGAAGTAGTTGGACAGAGACAAGAAACGGCAAACCTTTGAGAAATGAGGATCTTTCTCAGAGCATAACAGAGCAACTTGATTGTGTTGTCTGTGTAGCTGCATGGTAAAGTTAGGATCATTTCTATGAGCAAGGTTAGACATTATGAGGTAGCTTAGAGATGAAGAAGAAAGAAAGAAAGAAATTTCAGAGAGAAATTTGGGTTTTTAGGTTTGGAGGAAGAGCAGATGATAGAAGAGAGGGAAACCGTTGGGTTTATATGAGAGAGGGATTTCAGATAAAGTTTAAAGAAGGAAAAGGTCTTTGAAAATAAGTAAATGTCTAAGATAACTATTTAAGCTACGGAAGATAAAATTGAAATCTCTTCCGAAGGTAAATTTTTTTTAGACAGTTAAATATTTTGAAGGTATGATTTTCTTCCGAAGTTAAAATGCATAACTTCCGAAGTATAAAATCATCAATTAATCTAAGGAAAGTCTTTAGAGAAAGAGTTTTTTTTAATCCAAGGAAAACATGAGCTTATGAAGATGATGGACTAAACAACTTAGAACACACATTTTTTAAGAAATAATAAGAATTAATTTTAAGAAAATTTTACTCAAGGTTGATCATCCCAATAGCTGATATTAGATATTTAAATCTTTGTTCAACAAATGCTTTTGTAACGAATCAGCATATTGTTCATCTGTGTGAACCTTGACTAGTTTAATTAATCCCTTTTCATAATTATCTCTTATTAGATGATACTTGATATTGATGTGCTTTGTCCTTGAGTGCTGCACAGGATTCTCTGCAATTGAGATAGCACGGTTGTTGTCTATGTGGATTGGAGTCTCCTTGAAATTTAACCCATAGTCTAGCATTTGATTCTGAATCCAAAGCACTTGAGCACAACAGCTAGCGGCAGCAATGTATTTAGCTTCAGCAGTTGATGCAGAGACACAGGATTGTTTCTTGTGTTGCCATGAGACAACCCTTCCACCAAGAAATTGACATCCCCCAGATGTAGACTTTGCAGTCATATTGCAACCACCATAATCACTATTTGTATAAGCATTCTGATTGAAGTCAGAATTCTTGGAATACAATAGACCAAGTGTTGATGCACCTTTAAGGTATCTTAGAATCCTTTTGACAGTGATAAGGTGAGACATCTTAGGGTTGGCTTGATATCTTGCACAGATGCATGTAGCAAACATGATATCAGGCCTGCTAGCAGTAAGATACATAAGAGACCTAATCATAGCCTTGTATAAGTGTTCATCTACACACTTCCCCTTTTGATCAGGACCAAGGGAGTGGTTTCTAGCTATGGGTGTCTTAGCAATCTTACAGTCAGTCATATTGAACCTTTTGAGTATGTCTTGAACATACTTTGACTGACTTATGAAGATGCCATCTTCAACTTGCTTCACTTGAATTCCTAGAAAGAAATGAGCTCCCCCATGGCACTCATTTCAAATCTGTTTTCATCATCTTCTCAAAGTCTTTACAGAGCTTTGGATTAGTTAAACCAAAGATGATGTCATCCACATATACTTGAACTAGCAATATGTCTTTTCCTTGTCCTTTGATGAAGAGAGTTCCATCTATAGTACCTCTCTTGTATCCATGTTTACAGAGATACTCAGACAGTGTCTCATACCACTTCCTGGGTGCCTGATGCAGCCCATAAAGAGCTTTGTCAAGCTTGCAGACATAATCAGGATGATCAGGATCTACAAAACCAGGTGGTTGTTTGACATAATCCTCTTCATCTATCACTCCATATAAAAAGTCATATTTCACATCAAGTCGAAAGACCTTGAAGTTCTTGGATGCAGCAAATGCCAGGAATATCCTAACAGCTTCTAATCTTGCCACTGGAGCAAAGACATCAATGTAGTCAATCCTTCTTCTTGTGTGTATCCTTGAACAGCCAGTCTAGCTTTATTCTTGATGATGATGCCTCTATCATCTTTCTTGTTCCTAAACACCCATTTGGTTCCTATGGTAGTCTTCCCAAAAGCAAGAGGACAAAGGTTCCAAACTTTTTGTCTTTTGAATTGAAGCAGCTCTTGTTGCATAGCTTCAACCCAACTTCCATACTTTAGAGCTTCCTCAACCTTCTTTGGCTCTATCTGGGATAGAAAACAAGAGTGAAGACAAACATTTGCTTCATGGGTTTGTCCTCTTGTTTTTATCCTAGAGACAACATCTCTAATGATGTTTGTGGTAGGATGAGACTTGTGGATCCTAAGCTAAGGAATCACAGCAAGTTGTTGAGAAGGATCTAAATTAGAAAAATTTAGATCTGGCATAGATGTTTCTCCCACCACATCAGCACACTTTTCAAGTGAAACTTGATCCAAGCAGTGTGTGACATCATTGATGTTCTCATCTATGGTGTGGTTAGTGGCATCAAGAAATTCTTGGTCACTGTCACCATCACCATTGTTGCCTTCCACAGTTGAGGTGTTCTTATCTGGTTGTAGAGCCTCTGAGCTGGAATTTGAAGGCATACCAGATGTATCAGCTGAATTTATCATTGTTATGCTGATAGAAACCTCATTTGCAGAAGTAGTTCCAACTGGAGCTGAAGATGTATGACTTGAAGATCTTCCTAGCTCAAATCTTGGGTCAGGATCACCTGTATTTAAATTTTCTACAGATCCTAAAACATTCTCACAAGATTTGTTAAAATAGTTGGTAACCAAATCAAGCTCAAATAGCCAATCTGGACCAGAACCAGCAACATATGGTGTGTGTTCATTGAAGGTCACATTGGCTGACTCCTCAACTATTCTAGTTTTGAGATTGAACACTCTATAAGCCTTAGCTTATGAAGAATATCCAATAAAGTGTCCATCATCTAATTTCTCAGCAAACTTGGCAATTTGATCTTTGGTATTCAACATGGTGCAAGGACATCCAAATGACCTGAGAAAACCAATGAAAGGTTTTCTCTTGTGCCAAAGTTCATAAGGAGTTTTGCCATGAGTCTTAACTACTAAAACTCTGTTCTACACATAGCAGGCAGTGTTAACAGCCTCTGCCCAGAAGGTGATGGGTAGTTTAGAGTCAGACAACATGGTTCTTGCAGCTTCAATCAGTGTCCTGTTTCTCCTCTCAGCAACATCATTTTGCTGAGGAGTCCTCGGAGCACTAAATTGTCTTGCAATACCTTTTTCATCACAAAATGTATCAAGGGTTGGTTCTTGAATTTTGTTCCTTGATCACATCTTATGATTTTGACCTTGTGATCAGACTGATTCTCAATCTTTAAGATGAAATTCTTCAGAATCTCAGGAGTCATCCTTAGTTCTAAGGAAGAAGACCCAATGAATCTTGTAAAATCATCTGTGATCACTAGACAGTATAAGATCCTTCCTAAACTCATTACACTTGTGGGGCCAAAGAGATACATATGTAACAAGTGTAGGGGTGTAGTGATGGAGTTCATTTCCTTAGGCTTATGAGATACCTTATGTTGCTTCCCTTTTAGGCATGCAACACAGTGATCATCACTTGTAAACTCTTTCTTTGGCATTCCAGTTACCAGATCATGCTTAATCAATTTATTCATGTTCTTCAAGTTTACATGGCACATTCTTTTATGCCATAGGAAAGACTCATCACTATTGGCTTTAGATAGAAAGCATGAAACTTCTCCAGAGGGAGAGGTCTCTTGCAAATTCATCTTGTACATGTTTCCTTTCCTGGGGGCTCTAAGCAGGATATGCTCATGAGGAATGACCACACCAGGCTTAAGAACAATGCACTCATGCTCAATAAAGAGCATGTTATGACTCTGATCACAAAATTGAGATACACTCAAAAGATTGTATCCAAGCTCCTTAACAAGGTTTACCTTTTCAATGTTGAGCTTACCATTTGTGACCTTGCCCCTTCCAAAAATGTAACCACCTTCATCTCCTCCAAAAGCAACAGGTCCTCCATCAATCCTTTCAAAGTTCTAGAGTAGTGACCTATTGCCAGTCATGTGCCTGGAGCAGCCACTGTCTATGATCCAAACATTTCTGTCTGTCTTCAGCTGTCCCTACACAAAAGAGAATGATTAGTTACATCCGGAAACCCAAGCCTTGCTTGTCTTGGGCTCACTTTCAGAAGGTAAATTAACAGTAATAGATCCTATGGTTGTACTAAGAGGATCTTGAGCTGTTGTTGATGGAGAAATCTCAGTCACTTGGTCTTTCTTAGACGTCCACACCACCTTTGGAGTCTTGGACTTGACCTTCAAAACTTTAGAAACTTTTGGAGCTTTAGAAGTTTTGATGACTGAACCTTCGGAAGATTCTACAAACACTGCAGCAGACTTCAGTGCTTCGAAAGAACTCCTTTCTTTCGAGACCAAATGTTCTTCCGAAGAGAATTTTCCACTTCCCTTCTTGTTAGATTTGAAACTTCCGAAGGAAACTGGTTTTCCTTCCGAAGCTTGAATCTTCTTAGAACTCTTTGAATCCTTTGTTTTGGCCATATGGACAGTACCTTTAGGATTGAAGGGACAATCCTTTTGCAATGTGAGTGGTGCTGTCACACATAACACAATTCATCTTCTTCTTCACAAGAGCCTTGTCTTGAGAGTAAGACTGTCTTTGGTCACTCCCTTCTCCACCTTAATCTTTGCAGATGCTAAGACAGTCCTCTTGGGCTGAGAGCTGTGCTTGGACTTTGATGACCAGTTGTGCAGTAGTGGTACACAGCAATCAGTCTTCTTCTTGCTGCTGAGATGAGTTGAGCAAGAACTAGAACTCTTAGCAAGTTTTGGTTGATCCCTTCAGTCCCTACCACTTTAAACCCTGTAGAAATAAAAGTTTGTTTTCTGCTTAGAGTCAAAAGTAGCCTTGATCTCTTGAGCCTTCCTTGCCTTTCTTTGCTCTTTCTGATCAAGTTCTTTCTCATGGACTTGGTCATCACAGTCTTCACTTTCTCCTCAGAAGGATAGTGGCCCTTCTTGGAATCCTCCTCTTCACTCTTAGTAGAGGGATTCTTCACTATCTCTTCTCATCCTCCTCACTCATAGGATCTATGAAGGAAGCTCATCTTCACAAGTTCCACACCTAGAATCTTACTGACAAGATTGTGTATGGAGGAGCTATCTCATTAGATCCCAGTCCCTGTCTATTTTGATAGCACACTTTGTTGTGCAGGGATGAGGATATCATGTTCTTGAAGGTCTCTCTCAAGAACACTCTTTTCTACCCTGGCTTTGCTGATCACAAGCTCAGCCTGGCACTCAGTTAACTTGGTTATGAGATCTTTAATTTGAGTCCTAAAATCTGTGTTCATGTTTTAGAATTGAATTGTTTTCTCTAAGTCCTCTATTCTCAGCTTATAATCATTTTCAGACTTTCTAAAATCAGATTTTAAAATGTTAATGACTCAATATCAGATCTCGTTCCAAGTTATAGGACCTGTACCCGTTAACTTTAGCAATGCATTCAGGAGTATAGAGATGTTCCAATACCTTGGCTTAATCATTATCTGCCATCAGTGCTTGGTTGGATAAGCATCTTCCACCTGAAAGCTCCAGTCAAAGCCTCCTTCTTCAACAGCAACAACAGCTTGCTGCTTTGATTTCTCATTATGGAGAACTTTGTCAGTGTAGTTTGGTATGGATTGTGTTTGGCCACCATTGGTTCTAGGTGCCTTACATCTCTGGCAAAGTGGCCCATCAAGTTACAGTTGTAACACTTGACTTTGCCTTTGTCCAGTCCAAACTTCCACTAGTTGCATTGCTCGGGAACTTCCTTCCAGTCCTCTTGTAGAACTTCTTGGCTCTGTGAGTGGAGAAGAGCCATCTGCTGGACTATTTCCATGTACTCTAGATCATCTAGATGGATACAGTCCAGGTCTTCAAGGTGAAAAGAGAGTTGCCACAGCTTTCATCAGAAGACACAAATGCTTGAGAAGAGCTTGTCTCTTGAATGGGCTTCTTGAGTGTAGTTCTCCTTGGTGTCTCTATGAAGGTGATGAAAGGACCCTTGGGTGAGTTGTCAGGGTAGCATATAAGATGATGTTTGGGTTCTATGCTATCCCTTTCAACCACATGTAGGCTGAACCCATTTGATTGTTGGAGTTGCCAGATGAACCCTGCATGTTCATCTCCATCTGGTAGCCACTGAGAATCCCATAAACTCTGTCAAGTGAGAGTTTTGAGATTTTCATTCTCTTGATCACCACACAGTAGTGTGTCCATTGCCTAGGAAATGAGGACATGAACTTCCTTACAATGTCTCTATTCTCAAGAGAAACTCCTCCATCCACCAGGGTATCCACATCTCAACATACCTGAAGTATTGCTGAGTCATGGTCTTACGTGTTTTGAAGGTGAAGTTCTCAAACTGCTGCTTCAGGAGATCCTTCTTGTTCTCCTTGGCTTCAAAAGAACCCTCATACATTAGTTTCAGTGCATCCCACAGCTGCTTAGCTGTTTTGCACTTCTTGAAACCTCTGTACACAGAGTTTGGAAGGGCAGTTTGAAGAGCTATCATGGCTTTCCTGTCTATCTCTACTCTCTCCTATCTTCATCAGAGTAGTTAGCCACATCCTTGGGGATCATACCAGCACCCGTAGTAGAGGGTGTGCTGGGTATGAAAGGTCCATTCTCAATAGACTCCCACATTCTTGAATCAAGAGACCTGATGAAACCTTCCATTCTTAAACACCAGGTGTCAAACTCATCAAGAGTGGTCAGTGGGGACTTGTTCATGGTTCCAGTTTCCATATCAGTTTTGGAAATGGCTGCCATTTGAAAAGTTTGGTATTGTGTGTGTGAGGGATCTTAAGATGGTGAGATCTTATATCAAGTGCCTGAAAGCTCTGATACTAAATGTAGGATCGTTAAAGGGTGTGAATTACATCACAACAACACAAAGAGGAGATTAACCAAACTTTAATCAAACAGTAAACCGGATTAACCAAGATAAGACACTAAGAACACAAGTAATGTAAGAGACAGAACATAAAGAACACAGGTGTATGGTTTTCAAGAATGCAGTATATTGCTTTCTCTATGTTCTATTACAAGTGTTACAAAGCATATTCGAAAGATACAAGAACATGAGATACTTATACAACATCCTACAGCCGGCTATACTTTGAAAGCCAGCTGGATACAATTGACTAGACACAAACAAAATCAATTGTAGAGTCAAAAGGCAAATTGCCATTTGACTAGTGACTATGACATGCCATAGCTCACATCCTTATCTATTACAAAAAGGATAAAGTACATAAAGTAGAAAGTTACAGACTCAAGACCTCAGTGTACAGTTACCAAAAGCATGGACCTTTTCACCAAACCATGTTAGTTGGTGACTAGCAGAGTTGTAGCGGAAAGGTGTCCAGCTTTATGGAACAATACATCTGATAAAGCATGTTACTAAAAGTCTTCGGAAGAAATCTGTCTTCATGAACTTGAAGCCTCGGAAGACTTTGTCTCAGAGGCTTTGGAAGACTTCATCTTTAGCTTCAGAAGATGTTGGTCTTGGCTTTCGAAGATTTCACACTTAGAGTATTTTTGTTGCACATGTGAAACTTGCGAAGCATTCCACTTCAATGCACTTGTGCAGCATGCAGGAAAGACTAAAGATGTTTAGGTTGCTTCAGCCTCTTAATTAATCTCTACACTCTGGGAGAAAGCCACGTAAATTGAGCTCAATACGTCGGCTCGGTGGGTTAACCATGCCATGGCAAAGTGTAGCTAGCTCATGAGATCTAGTAGTATCAGCCTCAATGTTAGACCCTTCCATCTTCAATTGCCAGAATTCAGCTTCTAGCTTTTGAACCTCGTCACTGGGATAGTTTTCCTCTGTCATCATTATTTTGAATTCCTCCCACGGTAGTGCATTTGCCATTGCCTGGCTAAGCATTTGCACTTGAACGTTCTACCACGTGAGTGCTGCACCTTCCAAGGTTCCTGTGGTGTATTTCACCTGGTCCGCCACTGGACAGTTACATTTGGCGAAGACTGACTCAGTCTTCTCGAACCATCACACAAGCCCTACAGCTCCCTCGGCTCCGCTGTAGGTATGCAGCTTACAGTCCATGAATGCCTTTTATGTGCATCCAGGCGGCCCTGTATTCAACGTGTCAAGGTATTCAAATTCAACCGAATGAATTAATCACCTAACGGAATATTCGTGTAAATGATGACTAGTGTCATCGTTTACCTCCAAACTATGCGGGCTGAGTGTTCAACGCCGCTTGCACGTGTTGGTTTACCAATGCAGCCAATTCAGCTAGGGTCATGTTCACATTGCCGGTGCCTTGTCCAGTACCACTCCCTCGGCTACATCCACGTCCTCTACCTCGCCCATCCATATTTCACTTTACATTCACAAATACAATAATGAGTAACATCTAACATATCATCTCATTGAAGTATGGTAAATAATAAGAAATAATGAACAGTCACAACCACAACATTTATAACCAAAAATAATAATGTTTCATAAATAATTTGTAAGTAGCTCACAAAATATTCAATCATTGTCAAAATTCAAGTTTTCAGTTGTGTGGGAAACAACCCTTCCCACATATGTTTAAGGAAAACTCTATGCAGTAAAAGTTATGAGAATAATGAAAGAAAAGAAATCAATCCAGCAAGTTAGATCCATCGCTGTCACCACCGCCTGGGCTTCTTTCGGCTCTTCCTTGGAATCTTCGACAAGTGCAGGGTTGTCCTCATCTGTAGCGCTACAAGTTGTACTTCTAGCCCAGTGACTCTACTCTCAACGCCCACGTTGTGGAGGTCTTGTGCTTCCACACGCTCAGACAGATTCATCACTCTACCAGCCATCTTGAAATTTCCAGTGATGGACATAGACAGACGCTCCTCGAGTATATCCATCTTTAGCCATAGTTGGCATATCTCATACTCCAAGTGGAGTTCTTTTCAGTAAGCACTCCAACTCGGCGACGCTCGGTCTCAAGTGTCGCAGTCAATGCTGCCACGACTTGCTCAAGAGGTACATCTAAAGATGGGAGAGTGGGTGCGGCAATAGTAGTGGCTGACCTAGTCCTAGGTCTAACAGTGGCCGGCTTCGAGACACGCTCTCTACGAATCATGTGGTCTATACTAGTCGGGTAATAACTCCAATCTCGGGGAGGATCACGCTCAGCTAACACAAACGGTTGATCCCAGTCTATCTCGCAATGGGGTAAGAATGTTGCGGCCAGTCATACACTCGGTGAGGTACAGGTGGAGGGGACTCAGAACGAGCACGCCTTTTTCCCAAAACCCGGATGATGATGTCGTGTTGTAGTGCACGTGATGTATATGCCAACGAGTATATAGTAAAAGGGTAAGTCAAGAGTAACTAACTAACTGTGTGCGGTTATAGACTATTGTGCATGCAACCTAGTTCCCTATAACCAATGGCTCTGATACCAATCTGTCAAACCCTCAAAATCCGTGTGCGGAGTTTTACTGCAAGGCATGTGAACAAACGAGGATCACAGTCAATAGTTACTCAGAACGACTCTATATGCCACATTTAAGATAAAACTAACCAAAGTTCAAACTTCAAAACCATGCGGAAACATTTTGTAAGTAAGGAAACCCAAAGTATATAAATGCATAATATGGCAAAGCACACGCCAACCCACGTGCCGAGTTTTACCGCGAGGCATGTGAACAACCCAGGATCATAGTCAATAGTTACTCCGAACCACTCTATATGCCACATTTAAGATAAAACTAACCAAAGTTCAAACTTTAGAACCATGCAGAAGCGTTTTGTAAGTAAAGAAACCCAAAGTATATAATGCCTAATGTGGCAAAACACGCGCCAACCCAAATTATTAAACTTTAATAAATAAAAACCAACAAAGATGTCTTTAAAAAAGAGTCGTAGAATGCATGATGAACCCGTGCAGTGCTCCTAATGGTAAGCGAAGTTAACGACCTCGAAATAGCATACTAAAATGTCAACATAATGGTTGGTGTGTTCAAGAGTTAGCATTTAACATAAACATTAACAATTGTATAACATAAGAAGTGTATTGAAATATATAGCTAGTCTATATTCACAAGTTATAATCATAGTGATTTCACGATTGAAGTTGAATGTGTTCGTTTGTTGCCTCTCGTCACGACTTACCAAGAGTCGTAGAATGCATGTTTGTGTTTAGGACAATATTGCACCCGTTTGACCTTGAGTCGCACTGGTGGGGCTCGTCACACCTAGTAGTACTACCCAAGATTCCCTGCTAGTTACCATTATTAACGATCCAAAAGTGTGAGGACTTTCCATGGTATTAAGCACTATGTTAAAACATACACAACTTATAATAATAATAAAATAGCATTTGAGTTTGAGTATGCTACCTCCCCCAATAGAATGTTTATAAAATAAGGGGCATGAAATCACCTGGTGTGTAATGATAGTGAATAAAGAGACTCGTGATAGATGCAAAGACAACCCTTCAAAGGTTACCTAGAACCCACAAGTACATAAGTATGTGTACCCATAGAAACTCAATAATCCTAGATTAACCTACTTGACCCATTGGTGACATAGTATTTGGAATATAGTTTAATCATATATGATCACTTAACATACAAGAGTGTCATGCAATTTATCCATGCGTATCACATTGTCAACTTGGGTTCTACCTAAGTCATCATGCCACATTAGATCATCGTACACTTATGCAAATCTCAAACAATCATCATGCTTAATATATATTATATATATATATATCAATACATCACAATAAATAATTCATATGCGAAGACTAATCATGCACCACATGCCATGTGAAGCCACTCATGACTTGACATCCTAAACCCTGCCAATCCTACTAAGTAGGGGCCTCAGATTCGCATGCATGTATGACAATCATGATCACATTCATTCATTGAGTTCATTCCAACCAACATACACATTGACCATCAGTTTCAATCCCAAACATGATCACCTAATCACTAACCATAATTCATCACCATGTATGATCATCAAAGTCTATACTTCAAATATGATCAACCAAGCATCCATACCACTCAATTACACATTCTAACACAACAAACATCATCCACAATCATTCTAACATGATTCTAACATCATAAGCATGCCTAATTCATCCATCCAAAGTTCTACAAAAATAAAGTTTTCCTTTTGGGAAAGTAACACCTGAAAGTGTTCTAGCATCCAACCCAATGATAATTTCATCAATATTATACCTAATCAAGTTCATAACATTCAATCTAACATGCTAATCATCTCCAAAACATCCAAATTCACAAACATCATACACAAAAGTTTCTACTTGTAGTAAGTCGTGATAAACATCTCAATTTCGTGGATTTTCTTGCACAAATAAATTAAACTAACATCTAAGAATCATATCTAACATCCTAGCATCATCAAATCATGAATTCAAAGAACAAAAAGTTTCCTCTTATGGCAATGTATGAACTAAATGATCAAACCCTAGATTCCGTTCATAATCAACATCATTCAATATTCATACAACCTAACTAACATCATATTAACATCTAACAATCATCAATTGCATATAATCATCATCAATTTCGTATTAGAGTTCATCTTCAATCAAAATCTACCAACAACCAATTAAAACTAACCTTTAGATGCATAGGAATCAACAATTGGACTTGTAAAACACCTTGTAACACTTGGAACTTGATCACAATTGATTGTTTGTGTGTGTTTTTGGTTGAATTCGCAAAGGGTGGGGGTTCTTGGAGGGTTTGCAGCCGAGTGGAGGATTTGGGGGGTTTAGGATTGGGTAATTTGGTAAGTTTTGATTAAAAAGTATTTACACAATAACCCCTTTAATTTATTTTATAAAAACTATCTTTCTAATAATTTTTATATAATCTAAACTATAATTTATACAAATTATTAACCAACAATAATAATTCTAAACATTACTACAAGACACATAACACATAGAATATATATATAACACGTTGTCACGTTATCACGTAAAATTCATAGAACAATCATTTAAAATTCTATAAAATCATGAATCACATAATAACAACTAATAATCAACATTATTAATAATATTATTATTGTTTATCATAGATTATTATTATTAAGTCACCAACATTCAACACAACTAGTGTGTGCTCACGAAACGTGTATGCAAGACCTAAGAGAACTAACGGAGTTTGGTAACAGAAATTAATGGATCTCACAGTATGAGAGAGCTTTAGGCCGAGCCCACCATGCACTAAAGAGTCAAAACGAGTTGGTGTTGGCGTCGGTGAAAAGGATTGAAGGACTAGAGAAAAAGAACAAGAAGATTATGCTAAGGATGAAAGGATCTAAGGGTGAGCCCCTAAAGATTAAAGATGGTGATGATGATAGTGATGATGTGGATGATGATGATGAGCTTACTAATGATAAAGGAGGTGATGATAAGGAGGAAGCAGGACCGAGTGGAAAGGACAAAAAGGATGATAAAGATGATGATGATGAGCAAGAAGGTGATGGTGCTACATCAGCCTCGACTCAAATAGCTCAGGAGAGGTGCACCAAGCAAAATCAGGATCAAAGAGCCTCGTCCTCAGCTCCTCAAGTTGAAGAGTCACCCGATCAAGGCAAAAGTAATGATTAGATGTTTATGTATTTGAAAATTTTGTGCTTGAATTGTGTATTACATTAATGTAATTAATGATTATTTATGTTTCAAATATCTGATTAATGATGTATGTGTGATTTGTTGAATGTTTAATCAAACAGATGAAGCTCAACAGGCAAATGAATACGATGTTATCCCCCTTCAGCAAATCAAGACTCAAATCACTATGATTCTTGATTTATAAGGGATCATAAGACGATTTGTGAGCTATACTCTTGAGGAAGGAGAGATCATCCATGATCTGAAAGATGAGCAGCTAGCTAATATGTTTAGATTAAATTCAGAGAAAATTGTCAAAGATGCTCCCGAAGTTGATGTATTAAGTGATGAGGAGCTACAGGATGTGGATGAAATAGGAATTGAAGATGTTATAGCAGACCACTATCCTGAGTACACTGACCCTGAGGGAAATGTTATCCCCAACTTGGGTGAAACCTTTGGCAGTGCTACTTTTAATAAGCTGAACAAGATGGAGAAAGAAAAGGAGAATGATGAAAGTCAAGCCCAAGTTTCTGATGTGAATGTTTATCTTGAAAAAGCTGAATGGGCCACGTGTTTTGCTGAAATGAAAGCCCAGTGTGCACCTCCAAAGCAGAATGCCTACACCAAACTATACAGAGTCAAGAAACATCAGAAAGTGTCTGGCAAAATCATCATGTGGGCCTATTTTGAAGATTTGGATGTCTATGCTATGAAAAGAGAGAAGGGGATTGAGTATTTCAGATATCCACATGATCTGAAGACTCTTCCTGGTTTTGAGCTTAATAGATTGGCTAACTTAGATCTTTTGTATGCCAAGCCGAGGAAGATGTCGGGATGGTTTAAGACAGCATTAAAGAAAGAATACCACACCAGATGGGTCAACATTAAGCCTTAACAACCTAAATGCTTTATTCATAAGACTGATGTTGATCCTATTTTTGGAAGATAGAATGTAGTATTGAGCTGGAGTCCCCCACGCACAAGGTCTAAGATTCCACTAACGGAGATGCCTTCGGACTTCACTCCACACTTCAAATGGTGGTATTATGGTTAGAGGGCGGGAGAAGCGGTCATAGTGTTGAACAAAGATGGAAGATTGAGACTATCAGGGTATTTGACCCAATGTGTCTTACAACTTATCTGCAGAAGATGTCTACACTTTATACAAGTGGCCACTATTCTATGACACGCAGGATATTGTACAAGCTCTTCAATTCCAATACGTTATACGGCTCTGCTTTACATTTGAGATACACGCAGGAGTCACCAAAGAAGAGAAGTACAAGAAGTTTCAAGAGCATATGAAGAATGTTAGACAATAGGGTAAACTAGGTCCAAGGGGAGTTTGTTAATACATGTGTTCCTAGTTTATGTGCTTAAATGTAAAAGTCATTCATGTCTTACATATATGATGTAATAGAGTATGATATATGCCTTGATGTTTCTTTATCTTTGATTCATATGTATGAACTTTTTATATAGGTTTGAGGTTATTGTACACAATTCTAAGTCAATAATGATTAAGAATTATGTTCAACCTAGTCAGGTAATTATCCATGCTAATGGACCATACTTATGGACCATATGCAGGAATATATCATGCTTATGGACCAGTCGCATGACTGAACCAGGAGACTAGATCAGTCGTATGATTGAGACATAAGATTGACTTAGTTGCACGACTGAATCTTTAGCCGTGTGTATGAATCAATCGCATGAGTCCGCCGCACGACTGAACCGTGCTAATGGTTCAGTCGTACGAATGGCAGCTGCAAACCTATAAATACCACTTAATTTGTGAAAAGAAACACTTTGAGAGATACTTCGAATGTACATAAACCCTAGTCGTCCAAAGAGTCCAAAATAGCCAATCCAACTTCATAGTTCGATCTTGATCGTTTCCTACTCATTCTTAACGTTTAGTTTATTGTTATATCGATTGGGTTATCGTTCTCACTGATTAGATTGCCAATCAAATAGGATTCCACACTAATTGATCTGGTTTCACACAGAATCCGTTAGTACTCCGTGTGTACACGGTCCCATAATACTTGTTGTGAGATACATCAGAGAGCCAATAATTTCCCTATATTGATGTTGATGAGTATCGTCCCCCTCCGAGTTAGGACAAAGATTATGGTTTCTAGGCATAGATGTTTTAGCTAGCTTACAATCCTTCATATCAAATCTTTCTAAAATGTCATTGACATACTTAGATTGATTGATAAAGAATCCTTCCTTCATCTGCTTTACCTAAATTCCAAGAAAAAATTCCATTTTTCCCATGGAACTCATCTCGAACTTCTTTTTCATGATGCTCTCAAAGTCTTTACACATTTGCTCCATTGAGAAACCAAATATGATGTCATCAACATAGACTTGGATGAGCAAAATGTCTTTCCTAGACTTCTTTGTGAATAAGCCTTATTAATGGTGCCTCTTGTGTATCCATTCATCAGGAGAAATTGAGAAAGGTCTCATACCACAGTCTGGGTGCTTGGTGCAGCCCATATAGAGCTTTATCTAGCTTGCACACGTAGTTAGGGTGTTGTGGGTCTTCAAATCCTGGAGGTTGGCACACATAGACTTCCTATCTATATCCCCATATTGAAAGGCACACTATCAAGTTGGTAGATAGTAAGGTTCTTGGATGTAGCATAAAGACATCAGTATAATCGATTCCTTCCTCTTGAGTGTATCCTTGAACTACCAATCTTGTCTTGTTCTTGATTATCAAGCCTCTATCATCTCTCTTGTTTTGAAAAACCCATTTGGTGCGCATAGGTACTTGACCAAATGGTAGAAGACATAGGTTCCAAACATTTATTCTCTTGAATTGAAGCAATTCCTTTTGTATTGACTCAACCTTGCTACTATCTTTCAAGGCATCTTCTACCATCTTGGGTTCCATCTATGACAAAAAGTATGAGTACAAGCAGACATACCCATTATGATTCTGTCCCCTTGTTCCATCTATGACCAACTGTTGTTTCAAACTCATTCAATGAGGACTAATTGAATGAATGAGAAACCCCATCATTATCTGTTGGCTGAGAGACAACATTAACAATTGTATGTTCCTTCAAAATGCTACTTCCATCTGCCTAGTGTTGTGCAGTGTCACCATATGAGTTTTGAGGCTCATTGGGTGGACCACTATCAGTTCTTAAGATAGTGGGAGCCTGATCTTCTACTACTCTTGGAGAACTTGAATGAGCTCTGGGTAACACAAACAGTTGATCATCATCATAATCAATTTGAGTACCTGTTCTAGCATAAACATTCTCACAAGATGGTTTAGAATAGTTGGGAAACAATTCTAAGACAAAAATATGATCAAGGCCATTATCCCTAACATAAGGAGTGTGCTCATTGACAAAAATGTTGGACGATTCCTCAAATTGCTGAATTTTAATATGGTACACTTCATAAGCAATAGAGTTGGAAGATTATCCAACAAAGATAGCATCATCCAACTTTTCAGCAAATTTTGCCAAATTGTCCTTTGTGTTAAGTATGGTACACCTGCTATCGAAGGACCTTAGAAAGACAATGAATGATGGCCTCTTGTTTCATAGCTCATAAGGTTTTTTCCATGTTGCTTAACTACAAAAACCCTGTTCTGCACATAGCATGCAATGTTGACTGCCTCTGCCCAGAATGTTAGAGGTAGCTTTGAATCAGCTAACATGGTACGAGCAGCCTTAATCAGTGTCCTGTTCCTCCTCTCAACAACATTGTTTTGTTGAGGAGTAGTAGGAGCATTGTATTGTCTAGCAATCCCTTTTGAGTTATAGAATGAGTCAAGAAGTAAACACAGTCCTTTAATCACTTCTAATTATCTTAACCTTGTACTCAGTTTGATTTTCTATTTTAAGAATAAAAGATTTTAAAATTTTTCACTAGTTTCATCTTTAGTTTGTTAAAAGAATACCCATGTAAATCTTGTAAAATCATCAACTATCAAAAAGTAGTATGATTTCCTTCCAATGCCATTATACTTGTGGGACCAAAATGATCCATGTGCAATAAATGTAATGGAGTGGTGATAGAGTTAACAACTTTTGATTTAAAAGATGTTGTATAGCTTCCCTTTCAGGCATGCAACACAATTATCTTTGCAGAAAAATTCCTTTTTAGGCAAACAATGTATCATGTTATTTTTAATCAATTTATTTATCGTTTTAAAATTGACATGACACATACATTTATACCATAGTGTTGACTCATCACCATCAGCTTTGGAAAGAAAGCATGATACTTCACCTAGTGGAGAAGCATTGTTCATATCTAGCTTATACATATCCCCTTTCCTGGGAGACCTAAGAAGCACCAATTCCTGAGGAATGGTCATCCCGGGTTTGAGGATAATGCACTCATGTTCTATGAAAAGCATTTGATGATTTTGATCCCTGAATTGAGAAACACTTAATAGGTTATGTTCAAGCTATTTGACAAAGTTTACTTTGTCTACTTGTAACTTACCATTGGATATACTCCTTTTGCCAAAAATATATCATCCGATCTCACCTCCAAATTGAACAAGACCTCCATCAAAATGTTGAAATTATTAAAAGAGAGATCTGTTCATGTGCTAGAGCATCCACTATCCATAATCCATACATTATTATTATTGTCATGTGGATGTCCCTGCACATAAGATAGAGATGATTAGTTTGATTGAAAACACAAGCCTTATTAGCATTGGGATTTTCCAATGATGAGGATGATATTGAACCAAAATTTATGCATAGCAGTTCAATATATGTTTGTGTAGAAGAGGCTTGGGCTGCTGCATCTTCTTTGATCTTCCATTCCATCCTTTGGTTGATCATTGAAGATAAGCTTGATGAAGCTTTAGCAACATGACATTTTTCCAAAGCTTCTTTCTTTTCAGAAGAAGTCTTCATCACCTTTTCTTCCGAAGCAGTCTTCTTGTTGGATGGTTTCAAGGGGACTCTCTTGCTTTTTTAAGTCTTGATAGATTTAACTTCCAAAGCCATTTTCCCTTCCGAAGAAAGACTTTCTTCTGAAAGCAACCTTGCTTTGGAAACAAGCTTTCCCTTTTTCATCACTTGAACCATTTGATAAGGTCCAAATGAGAAGCCTTCCCTGACTCCTTCTTTTTAACATTGTTTGCATAATGTATTTTTGCAGGATTGTAGTAACAATCTTTAGCCATGTGGTTTTGCAAATCACACATTATGCAGGCAATGTTACTTTTCTAGGAAATTGAGGATTGCTTTTTCTTGGTTTTCTTTTCTTTTATGCAATTTTTCCTTTTAACTTATGATCCTTTGGTAGGACATGAGTGTTGGTACTACATACCTTTCCTGAATTAGAGTTTCCTACCACCTGGAATGTAGTTGAAATGAACACACCCTTTTGCTTTGGGTCAATCTTCAGCTTTGATTCAGCCACTTTCTTGGCAGTTTTTCTAGCTACCTTAGCCCAGCTTCTTCTTGCTTTGGTGGTAAGGGGTTGATCATCACTAGTAGGAGTGGGTAAAATTACCTGGTTCTTCCCTATGATGGTGTCCATTATTGCATCATTCTTTGACTCATAGGAAGATGGGTCAGCATATGGAACCTCTTGCTCTTCAATACCACACCTTGGTTGTCTAATAGACTCATAAGAATGCGGTGAGCAATTTTATTGGTTCCAAACCCATCTTTGTTTTGATAACAAACTTTGGAGTGAGAGGATGATGCAAGAATGGCTTGAAAGTTTTGCTCTGAGATAGCATGCTTCCTTGCTTGAGCCTTAGTTATGACAAGCTGGGCTTGAGCTTCAGACAATTTGCATATTAAATCCTTGATTTGGGTCTTGTAGTTAATATGTTCATGTTTTAACAAGGACACAGTTTTCTCTAACTCATCAGTTTTCTTTTGATAGTCAGATTCAGCCCTTTTAAAATCAGATTTTAAGATGTTTAAAGGCTGAATATCCTATTTAATTTCCATAATGTAGTCCTGATATAATTAACCTTAGCAATTCAAGCTGGAGTACAAAGATGTTCATATACCTTGTTATCATCTGTTCCAGCCATTAATGCTTGAGTAATAGTCACATCCTGTACCATAAAGCTTCAGATAACTTCTTGAGCTACAATTGTTATTTCAGTTGACTGCCCAGTGGCTTTAGGTGTAGAGGGATATGAGGAGGCATGTGAGGTTCCAAGATTTGACTTGGGAGCCATACATTCCCTAGCAAAATGACCAAGTTGCTTACAGTTTTAACATTTAGCCTTTGTTTTTTGAAACCTAAACTTGCTGCTAGTTGGGTTTTGAGGGAACTGCCTTGCAATTCGTTTGGAGAACTTCTTTGCTCAGTAAGTGAGCAAAGCCATTTATTGGACAATCTCCACATACTCCCCATCATCTGGGCTAAAGCACTCTAGATCGTCAAAGCAATACTGATGATCACTAGAGTACCAACTACCTAAGACAAAGGCACAACTATCGTCAAAAGGACGTTGCTGAGCCTGTTGAGACCTAGGAGTCTCAAGGAATGTGATGTAGGGTCCTGAAGAGCAGGATGGATGTTGAAAATGTGTCAGGTACTGCCTAGGTTGGGTGGGTCCTAAGCCTTTAGCAACCATTAAAGCGTTGTTAGCAGGAAGGCTTGAAGGTCTGCTCAACTGATGGCCTTTCTTGTTGTCCATCTCTACACGGTATTCATCAATGATGCCATATAGTTAAGTCAGGGTGAGGAAGTTCAGATTTTTTCTCCTCTTGATAGAGACATAGTAGAACGTCCACTCATTTGGGTGTGCACTCATGAATTTTTCGAGTGATGTCTCTCAATTCAAGGGCAATTCTCACAGATTGAAGGAAGAGATAAGATCTATGTACCTGAAGTATTGCTTCCTGAGGGTCTCTCCAGCAATGGAAGCGGAGTTTTCAAACTACTGCTTTAGTGAATCTTTCTTTGAGTCATTGGAGCTAGAGTCATTTGAGATAATGCATCAAGCAGTTCTTTAGCTAACATGTAGTGCTCAAAACCCACCATAATGGAGTTTGGTATAGCAGTCATAAGAACAGTCATGGCATTACTATCAATGCGCTTTTTTCAGTCTTCATCAGGATAGTCTTCAACAGCTTTCTCTATCATGGCTCCGTTTGCACCTAGTGCAGCAACCTTTGGTTTGTAGGGGCCATTGACAATAGATTGTCACATTTTTCCATCTTGATACCTGATGAAGCCTTCTACGTGTCTGCTCCATGATCAAAAGTTTTTAGGGGTGATGAAAGGTGTTTTAGTCATCATCCCCATCTCAAGTTCAGACTTTTGGTTGAGGGTCATTATTGAGTGTGGTGAAAGGAGGAATGAAAAACAAGTTGATTTGGATGGTAGATCTCACAATCAAGAGCCTAAAAAGCTCTAGTACTAATTGCAGGATCGGTTTTGTCACTTAACACTTATTTTTTCTCTCAAACTCACCTAACCACACACATGGGCTTAGATGAAGCAGAATCTCTTATAAGAGTTAATGATAATATACTAAGTAATAAAGAACACAAGGAGATAATTTTCAAGGTACTTGTATATATTACTTCTTAACTCAAAGTATTACAAGACTCTTATAATCATATTACATAAGTTATAGTGAGAAACTATATATACTATTACCTACAGCCTGATATACTTTGATACCAGTTGGAATTCTATAACTAAAGCTATCACACCCGAACCTTGATGGCAGAAACATCAAGATGTGAGAGTTAAGATTGTTCAGAGCCACATAACGCTATTATTAAAACCCAAATATGATAATTACAAGTTTCAAATGTAACATTACAAACACAAGTCTCAAATAAGAAATTAACAATAGCGTAATAAGAAATAATTCAAGACAATTCATTTATTTAACTAGGTCCATTCCTAGATGTGAATAAGCTTTAGAGATAGCAATCAAACTTGCGCGTTTCCTAAAACATGTTAAAAATAAAAGGTCAACATAATGTTGGTGAGATTTCCATAGTTGTCATAAATAAATATATAAAAGATGGCAATTCATGTTATAAATTAGTGAGCAAAGTGACTAGGGATGTAAGACTGATGCATAATCAAACCTTGACAGATTACAAGTTTCCACGTTCATAAATTTATACGATTAGCTAAGTGTACTTAGATTAACCAAGCAAGCTTGTCAAGCCCATAGATCTATGACGTCGCCGGGCTAGCAATAGTTAATGATTGCACATATAATAGTCAATACATGGTAATTACTAAGATCAACTAACCACGACATACAAGTGAATTGCCAAAAGTTTACAAGAATCAAACGAGTTACAAGTGTAATGTTTATAAGGTAACATGTTTCACTCCAAAGTGCAAAAATATGCAAAAAGGAGTATAGAAATATTCACATGGTCAATAAATATATAATTGACAATTAATAAGATTAATGATAAGCGTCATTCCAACTTAAAGCGTCACAACACACCTAATTATATAATTACAAGACTTAAGTTTAATAATAAGTTTAATGAGTTAACGAGAACTAGGGTTTCAATTTGGTACTTGTCAAATAATTATATTTAACAAAATGTAATCAATTTATATTTTCTTAAAAAATATATACTTATATTTTATTCAAAGATGTGAAAAGAAACAATTATAATAATTTAAAAGGTTATATAAAAAGTTTAAATAAGGTTTTATGACTAAATGTTTATTACTATTTAAAAGAATTAATTGAAAAGAGATATTTGGACCAATAATAATTTATTAATTATTATTTACGATCTATTTTATATAAAAAAATCATTCAAACAGCCTTTGCTAAAATGTTTTATCAATAAAAATATTTTTAAACTTAGAAAAATTACAGAAATATTTCGGGACTCTTGAAAATATTTGAAATTTATAAAAAAAAATTTATATATATTAAAAATTTTCTAAATATTTGTTTTAGGCTAAAAAGCCTTTAAAATATTACATGAGGGTGCCCGGGTTCGAACCCGGGACCTCATGTTAAGGGGACAACGTCATAACCAGTGAACCAGGGCCGCAGCCGTGGTTCATTTTGGTTTCCAAACCTTATAACCTCAAGTAAAAAGTTTCCCCCAAATTGAAGAACCCTTAGACTCAATCTCGAATCAAATTGAACACCGAAACAATGTTATCAACCAAATTAAGTTTGGGGCTTTGATTCCCCATTGAAATTCGAGCATGTTTATGCATTCAATTACCCGATTCGAAGATGAATTGGTGAAGAATAGATGAGAATAGGTTGCAGCAAATGTCGTAGCTTGTTCATGTTGTAAATAACGATGACACTTGAATTCGCTCTACAAAAGGCTTCTAATAGATCTAATGATGAAAAGCCTTCTATCAATTGCAAGTTACAGAGCTTGGATTAAGGTTTTCGAATGAGTTACAGGTCATGATGAAATGATGTTCGATTCGAGGTGTTTAGATGTGTTTTAGATAGATTTTCATTTGATAGGAGTGTAGTGTTCATTAAACCATCGTTAAGTATCGTTTAATTGAGTTGTTATTATGCTTAATGGCCGAAAGGCTCATTCAATTAACAGTATCAGTTAAATTATGATTCAAGTAGTAACTGATGGTTAAACACATTTAAATCATACATTTAATTTCGAATGTGTAACACCTGGTTATTTTAAAAAAGGACAAGACGTGAAGAATAAAAGAAAGAAAAGCAATAAAGTCCAAGTGGAGGGACTAAAAGTGTCCAAAATGATAAATCTTTGAAAAGTTGGTGTAAAGGTGGGCATGGCCACCCACCCTTATTTCACATCACCATTTTATTTGGTTTTAGAGAGAGAGAGCAGGGGACTCTTGGCTAAAGAAAATGAAGAAGAAGATAATTCGAATTGAAGGTAAGAATTCGTGGTTTTTAAGTGTTTATGACGGGTTTTATCCCGGTTACATGCTTATGTGCTTATGTGTTTGTGTATGTGCTCGGGTGTGTGTGTTTGGTGTTGTTTTTAGGCGTTTGAACTCAATTGCAAGCGGGTTAGAAAGGAAGGAACACCCAAGTTGCATCAGGTGAGTTCTAGACCCCGGTTTTTACTTGTTTTAATCTATCTTTAGGGCTGAAAAATGTATTAAAACGATTTTCAAAGCTTATGTATGTGTACCCGTATGTATTGTGCATGTTGAATGTTGATTCTTAAATTATTATAGGTTATTCATGTTTAAAATAGCCATGCTAACCTTAGAACAGATGGGTTTGATGATTGGGTTTGAAAACAAGCTAGAATCATGTTACATAGAGGTCCATGCGCCTAGATAAGTGAAAATGCCTTAGAAAGATTTATGTGTAATCCATGCGCCTGAACAATAGCCCATGCGCCTAAGATTACCTTAGAAATATTTAAGTACAGCCGATGCGCCTGAACAGTGGTCCATGCGCCTAGAAATATTAGTCGGACGACTAAGTGTAGGGCCATGTGCCCCAATAGTGTCAATGCATCCGAATAACTCATGCGCCTAAGTGTTCATACGCCCCAATAGTGCCCATGCGCCTGAATAGTTCAGGAGCCTAAGTGATAAAATGATTGTGTTGGTTGATGCGCCTACATAGTGATGAACGCCCAAACAGGGCTCATGCGCCCAAATAGTTTTAAAGCGCCTAAGCACTAGAAATTTTTACAGAATTTTCTGGGATTCAGTGCTTTTAGGTTTTGACCGAGGTTGACTAGGCTTATTTATGATGATGTTTCATGCATGGTTATAATTGTTCCTTATTATTGTTATTGCTATTATTATTATTACTTATAGTATGTGACTTTATGTGGTATGTTTATTATCGTAACGTAAAGTATATCGTAATAATAAAGTGAAAAGGCAATAAAGAAAAGAAGAGGAACATTAATGAAAATGTTGACAAGTCTTGCAAGCTTACAGGAGGTACATGACCATGTTGTCGTTAGCTCAACTGTGTTGCGGGTTAGCTACCCTATTATGCACACAGGGCCAATCAATTGAGATTGGCAGGACCTTTGTAGCGTGTCTTGGTGATTGGGTTGGCCTTGTACACAGTACACAGAACCCTTTCGAGGGATACAGTTGACCCTTTCGAGGGATATAGTTGACCCTTTCGAGGGATATAGTTGACCCTTTCGAGGGATATAGTTGTCCCTTTCGAGGGATATAGATGGCCCATCACCTGTTTTCCATCACGCATATAGTTAGGGTATTGCTCATTGGTCCATACACAAAGTGAAAGATAAAGATAAAAGTTCACAGAACAGACAAGGCATACAGTAATGAGAACGAACAGTATTTGTTCAGATAGTTAATGCGTGCTCGCATATACAGTACAGAGTTGTATTTACTGAAAAGAGTATTTTCATATACAACATATAAAAAGTATTTTATACTTTTAAAACTAGAACTCACTCAGCAACACTGACTTTTATACATTTTCAGTTGGCAGGTAATTATTGTTGAGGGTGGCACGAGGGTGAAGCTACTCGGCAAGGAAAGACTGACATCCATTCGTATTCTATGTTGTTGTTGTTTTGTAATATAATAAAACAATTCTTTTGTAAAGAGTAAAATGATGATGTATTGCTTAACAACAGTGTTCTAAATGAAATGAATGGTTTTTGATGATTATTTCCATTGCTTAAGTTTGTATACTTATAAGGTTTAATCTTTTAGCTGCTCTGATTGACAAACTGTGAGGTCTCCAGAAACGGGGCCTTACAGATTCATGCATACGAAATGATTTGGGTCGGTTTGGGTTTCTAAGTCGAATGATTTTGGGTGTTTTGCACGTCGACGGAAGTTGGCAGGACTTCTTCGCCAGAAATACGGGGGTGGGGAAAAGGTAACCGATTTGGTTTTGAATAATTACACCAATGGTCCTTGTTGTTTAACACTTTTATTATTTTATGTCATAGACTTTTATTTAAGTTTAAAACTTGACAAAATGACCCCTTCAACCTTTTAAACTTTAATATTTGCCAATTGTTGAACTTTTATAATTATATATATATATATATATATATTAATATAAGTTTAGTTATGTTAATCTTATTATTGATGGTATTAATATAGTTATTATTGTTATTATTATTATTTATTTTGTTATTATACTAGGTTCATTCTTAAAGTGTAAGTTTTAACCTTTAACTTAAGAAAATATGCATAAGCAACCCCACATAGTTTAATAAATGGCATGATTAGTCTTTACAAGAATAAACGATGCTAACTTCTATTTAACAAAAAATACATGATGTTCCAGTCTCCCCATCTTAAAAGAATTTCATCCTGAAATTAAGAATGAACTAAGCGAATAAATGCGGGTATTTCTTCTTCATATGGTCCACACACTCCCAAGTGAACTCAGCTCCACACTTATTTTCCCAACGACCTTGACAATTGGAGTAGTTGTGGTTCAAGTTTTCTTCATAATGCGATCCATAATTTCAACAGATTTCTCAACAAAGTGCAATAACTCATCAATCTGGATGTCTTCCACATGCAGACTCTCGTCGGCCAAACATTTTCTCAAATTTAAGACATGAAACACAGGATGAACTCCACTAAGGTCGGAAGGTAGTTCCATTTTATAAGCCACTTTCTCAATCCTTTTCAAGATTTTGAAAGGTCATACAAATCTTATAGCCAGCTTACCCTTCTTTCCAAAGCGAACAACAGCTTTCCACGGTGGAACATGCAAACTCTCGTCGGCCAAACACATGTCCAACGGCTTACGACGCTTATCAGCATAATTCTTTTGTCGACTTCTTGCCACTTCAAGGTTCTTGTGGATTATGGAGACCTTATCGGTGGTCTGTTGTATAAGTTCAGGACCAATGATGAAGTTTTCACCAATGTCGGTCCAATAGATCAGTGAACGACATTTACGACCATAAAGTGTTTCGAACGGTGCCATCTTGATACTTGAGTGACAACTGTTGTTATAAGAAAATTCCGCTAACGGTAAATGCATTTCCCAGTCACCACAAAAGTTAAGGACACAAAGATGTTGCAAGTCCTCGAGGGTTTGAATCGTTCGTTCGGTTTGACCATCCGTTTAAGGATGGTAAGCTGTACTTAAATCCAATTGAGTACCCAAAAGTTCTTGCATAGATGACCAAAAGTGCAAAGTGAAATGAGCATCTCGGTCGGATATGAAGTGCAATGGTACACCATAATGACTCACAATTTCATCAATGTAGATGCGAGCCAGTCTTGAAACTTTGTATGTGTCTCGTATTGGTATGAAATGTGCCATTTTGGTCAAACGGTCAACAATCACCCACATACTCTCATGACCATGAGGAGTACGAGGCAACTTGGTTATGAAATACATGGATATATGTTCCTATTTCCACATAGGGATTTTGGGTTGTTCAAGTAAACCACTTGGTCGTTGGTGCTCGGCTTTAACTCTTGCATGTGTGAGACACTTGGAAACATAAGATTCTATGTCTTTCTTCATTCCAGGCCACCAATATTGACCATGCAGGTCCATGTACATCTTATCGGAGCCAGGATGAATGTAATATCGAGTTTGATGAGCTTTGTTCATAATGAAGTAATGAAGATTATCTCGATTCGGGATACAAAGTCGATTCAAAAAGTACCACATGCCGTTCGGTTTTGTTTCCAGTTGTGATTGAACATTACACGCTAAATCTTCATCTTTCCTTTCATCGGTTCATGCCGCTTGTTGAGCCTCGCAAATGCATAACTCGAGATCACTATCAATCCTTATGTTTTGAAGCATGATAGTAGCCTCGTTAACATACACATGAATCTCAATATCAAATTCCCCTAACGTGTCAAACCATTGTCTTCGATCTCGGATTTCTTGAAGCGAGACAGTCTTGTTGTGGACCTTGCTACTCAGCGCGTTAGCTACAACATTCGCCTTTCTAGGATGACAGCGAATGTCATAATTGTAGTCGCGAATCAACTCGATCCAACGTCTTTGTCTCATGTTGAGATCCTTTTGATTGAACATGTGTTGGAGACTCTTATGATCGGTGTAGACTATGCATTGTGTCCCATAAAGATAGTGTCCCCAGATCTTCAAAGTGAAAACCACAGCACCAAGTTCAAGATCGTGAGTTATGTAGTTCACTTCATGAATCTTCAATTTTCTTGACGCGTATGCTATGAATTTTTCTCGTGGCATAAGAACACAACCAAGACCTTGTTAGAAGCATCATAGTACCCAGTGAAATAGTTGTTCCCATTGGGGAGTGTTAGAATAGGAGAGTTACACAACTTTCCTTTCAGTGTCTCGAAAGCCTCTTCTTATTCAGGTCCCCATTCATAAAGTCGGTTCTTTTGGGTTAGCGTCGTTAGTGGCTTCTATTTCAGCACGATCAATGTGAATTCCTTGGCTATTCAACACATGACCCAAGAATTGAACTTCTTTTAGCCAGAGTCACACCTGGAAAACTTCACATATAGTTGCTCCTTCTTTTAAAGTTAAAGAACTTGTTGCAAGTGCATCTTGTGATCAGTTTTCGTCTTGGAATAGATAAGAATGTCATCAATGAACACCATCACAAATTTATCCAAATACGGTTTACATACTCGATTCATGAGATCCATGAACACGGCAAGTGCATTGGTCAAGCCAAAAGGCATAACCATGAACTTGTAATGTCCATATCAAGTACGAAAAGCAGTCTTTGGAATGTCGTCATCATGAACACGTAATTGATGATACCCAGAACGTAGATCGATGTTTAAAAAATGGGTTGCTTCTTGGTGTTGATCAAAGAGGTTATCGATTCGAGGAAGAGGTTATCAATTTTTGATGGTAAGCTTGTTGAGTTCCCGGTAGTCAATGCACATACGAAATGAACCATCTTTCTTCTTCACGAACAACATAGTTGCACCCCATGGTGACGAACTAGGACGAATCAATCCCTTATCAGTCAACTCTTGCAATTGACTAGCTAGTTCTTGCATTTCAGATGGTGCAAGGTGATATGGTGATTTAGCCACAGGGTTCACACCAGGGATCAAGTCAATCTTGAACTCAACTTCTCGCACAGGAGGTAACCCCTTAAGATCCTCGGGAAACACTTTGGGAAAATCTTGCATGAAAGGAATATCTTTCAATTCCTTACCCTTAGCTTTCGTGTTAACTACATATGCCATGAAAGCTACATAGTTCTTACTTAAGCACTTTCGGGCCTTGATACAGGACATAAGTTTGAGTCCTTGGGATGATTTCTCCCCAAAGACTTTCAAGGTATCACCCGACTTTAAAGGAATTTAAATGCACTTCTCGAAGCATAGAATTTCCGCGTGTTGCTTGGCTAATCAATCCATGCTGATAATAACATAAAAGCTTCCTAGTTGGATAGGAATAAGGTCGATGAAGAACTCGTGTTCGTTATGGCTCAAAGTACAATCGCGTATTACGACGTCAACAACGATCGATTTTCCAGTGGCGACTTCGATCGTGAAGGATCTTTCCAGATTAACATGCGGCTTAGAAAGTATAGGCTCGAACTCCAAGGACACGAAACTCCTATCCACACCCAAATCAAACAATACAGAACCATAATGACTATTTACAAGATACATACCTGTTTGGTAATAACCTATTATTGGTATGATGAACACAGGTTGGAACTTTTACAAGACAAAGAACGATTAAAAGAATTCAACGACGTACCATTCACCACGTCATTGTTGCCTTGTGCTTGGATGGCATTGATGTTGTAAGCCCTTCCATGAGCCGTGGCATAGTTCCGTATTACAAGGACATTAAGGACAAATATGTCCCGGTTTGCCACAGTTATAACAGGTTCTATTGGTAAGCATCATAATATTGTTTGGCGCGCAAAGGCAAGTAACCACCAAATGCCCATACTTCTTACATAATGACCAAAATCGGCATGGAATGTTACCCACGTGATGGTACTTGCAAGCATTACACATTGGGTATGGCCTAACATAAGCTCTTGCCATAGGGGCTTGATTTGCAACCATCACTTGTCTTTGAGGAGCATTTGGTGTTATCACCACCTAGTTACGTGTCGGAGTGAACTTGCACTTCTTGTTTTGGGAGGATGACTCGGTGTAACACCCGGTCATATTTAAAGTCAAAGAAAGAAAGAATAAAGTGAAGAAAAAGAAGGAAAAGAAATAAAACCCAAGTCTAGGGGTTAAAAGTGACAAAAAGACAAATTCTTTAAAAAGTTGGTGATAAAGGTGGCATGGCCGCCCATCACTCTCTCTACACACAAATGTTAGGATTTTAGTGAGAGAAGGAAAGAGAGCAGAAAACTCTCGGTTTTGAAGGAAGAACAAGAAAGAATTCGAATGCAAGTGGGTTTCTAGGTGGTTGAACTCAATTGCAAACGAGTTTGGAAGAAGCCATACTCAAGAGCTGCAAAGATGAGTTCAAGAACCCCTCTTTTACTAGTTTTTAATTAATTTTTGGGGCTGGAAATGCATGAATGTATGTTTTCATTAAACTGGTTTTCAAACCCGTATGTATGATTATGTGTATGTTGATGTTATGATGTGATGTTAGGTTATGTTCATGCTTGATGATGTATGGTTGTGTTTCTAAGGCTTAGAAGGTATGACTTAAGCATAGAACATGATAGATGGAGATTAGAAATTGAGATTTGATGTTTAAGGCTCATATGTTTAAGTTTTAGAATCTGCCCAAGTAAGTCAATGCGGATGAGTAATGAGAAGAAATGCGGATGAACAGTTAATGCAGATGAGCATTAACTACTAAGGAAGTCAATGCGGATGAGTAATGGGAAGAAATACAGATGAACACTTAATACGGTTGAGCATTAACTACTAAGTAAGAGAAATGCGGATGAACTATAGCAAATGCGGATGAACTATAGCAAATGCGGATGAACAAAAGACAAATACAGATGAGCTACAGCAAATGCAGATGAACACTTAGAATGTTTTCTGACTTTCTCGGGAAAAGATGAATTTAGGCTTTCACTTAGGAGGTTCCCGGGGGCTAGGTAAGTTGACTTTTTGAGGTGATATATGTTATGATGGGCATGTTATGATGTGTGATTGATGCTTATGCATGATGGTATGTATGATGTATGTTATGTATGTATGATGCCTTGTATGATGATGTTGACTATGTATGTTGACGTTCCTTATTATGTATGATTATTTTCCTATGGCTTTACTTTGAATGCTAATGAATGAAACAAAAAGTATGATGTAACATAAAGTGGAAGATAATGAAAAGAGGAATATAATGAAAGAATGCATGCATTAATTAATGAATGAAAGTAAGAAAAGCTTGCAAGCAAATGTATGGAGGTTCACACCTAATGAAGGGTGTTAGCTCAACCGTGTGCGGGTTAGCTACCCTAGAAGGATGCACACTGGGGTCCAATCTTTGTGAATGACCATATGTATGGGTTCCTTGACGCTTGCCCTGGGTACTAGAGTCAGCTTCATGCATAATGTTCGAGGTCTATGAAAGACCTCAGGCCCAGCACCATCTTCGTGCACAATGTTCAGGGTATATCGTATGGCACTCATCTAGAATGAAAGACAAACGATAAGTGGTGAATGTACTTGCCCTAGGTACTGGTGTCAGCTTCGTGCATAATGTTTGAGGTCTATGAAAGACCTCAGGCCTAGTTACCAGCCTCGTGCACAATGTTCGGGGTATTGTACATGTCATCGAATGTAATGAACGTACGAAAGAAAATAAGAAAGTATGAATGAATGTGTATGAAAGTGAATGACAATGACATATGATGAATGAATGAAAGTTAACAAACAAATAATGAAGATAATAATGATATTATCTAGGTGTACGTATGATGTGTGATCACCTGCAAAAGTAAAGAGCGGTTTAATGAAAGTAAAGTATGTTTTATGTTAAAAATAGAACTCACTTAGCAACGCTGACTTTTTATGCATTTTCCAGTTGGCAGGTGAGCATTGCTGAGGATGGCGCGAGACAGCTACTTGGCGTTTTGGATGCATTCTATTGTTTAATATTTTTTCATTGTAATGCGAAAAAATGAAATTGTGTAACGAATGTTGTATTATTTTGCAAAAGCATTATAATGAAATGAAAGGTTATTTTAGTGTTCTGTTGCGATGTTTTATGAAAGTTAAATGTAATTACATGTTTTTATGAGCAATGATTGGCCAGCTGTAAGGGTCCCGGGAATGGGGCCTTACAAGTTGGTATCAGAGCCAAAGTTTAAGTGAAATGGGTAAATTTTCAAAATTAACCTTATCTTAAACTGAAAATGGGACGTAAGGGGAAGGGATGCCAGTCTGAGTAGCTACGTGCCATCAGGTATTCTCTTAATGTTAACTAGTATTATGTGCGCATGTTATGTGGTTTATGTGTTGTATGTAAATTTAGATACTGATGTAGTCAGGACAGATAATGCTCGGGGTATGAAGAGTAAAGTAAGTGGCTAATCACAACTGGCCACTGTAATTAGGGACTTACTATACTTGACATAAACTTAGATGTTCCCTTGAATAACCGTGTTAGTGTTTGAATCTTTTAGTGTGTGTGAGAATGGCCAGTGGTAATCTTCTAAAGCTTCATGTGGTGGAGGTCATGGTGCTGAACCGCGACCTAAAAGAGGAAGACCCAGAGTGGAAAAGGTGGTTCATGAAGAACCCAAGACCCGGTAAAGGAGACTATTGTTGAGGAAGTTCATCAGGTCATGCAGACGATCTTACCGTCTGTGGTGACCAAAGTTATCAAGGCTATATGGGAAGGGGAAAGGAAAGAGAGGAATAGGTCCTCGGGAGGACGGGTGCAAGCGGAGTCAGAAACGGTTCTCTCTGACGATGAAGAATAGGAAGAAGAAGGGCCTGCGCCGGAGGCGGCATGAGGCTGTAACTATGGGGCGTTTCAACGATGAAAGCCCCCTAATTTTGACGGTAACGGCACTGCTGCTACTGCTCACCGGTGGGTGAGAGAAATGGAAGTTGTTTTAAACATCAGCAAGTGCCGAGAGGATCAAAAGGTGAAATTTGCTGCCCACTCTTTTATGGACTCTGCTCTGTGTTGGTGGGAAAATATAGTCTAAGCCGAGGGTAGTCGGGAAATTGGAAGGATGAGAAGGTCAGAGCTGAAGAAGTTGGTGATTGAGGAGTTTTGTCCTCTTAGGGAGATGGATAAGGTTGAGAGGGAGTTCATGCAATTGGAGGCGGGGACGATGACACATCAGAAGTACACCACCAAATTCAATGAGATGGCACGTCTAGTGCCGGGCCAAGTGGCGCCTTTGTCATGAAAGATTAAGAGGTACATTCAGGGCTTGCCAGTGGATATTTGAAGGCACATGATCGCTGCCCAACCGAGCACGTTTAGGTCGGCAGTGGATTTGGCAGGGAGATTGTATGATAAGAGGGCAGTAGTAGTGGTGGCTGAAGGTAGCAAGAAGGGCAGTGGGATTTGAACTAGAATGGGAAGAGGTTTGGTCGGGGTGATGCCTCGACGTGTAACAAGAAGGCACGAGTGGAAGATCGCCGTGTAGCCACACCAGGTACGGGATCGAAGAAGTGTGGCAAATGCGGGAAAGAGCACAGTGGTGAGTGTGGGTGGGGGTCGAACGTCTGTTTCAAGTGTGGGAAGCCTGGTCATATGGCTAGAGATTGCAGGGGTGTGAGGTGTTTCAATTATGGGGAAAGTGGTCATATGAGTAAAGATTGTAAGAAGCTGAGGGCTGAGGGTTCTGGGGTGAAGAAGACTGGAGGAGAAGGACCAAGGGTGAGCGCCAGGGTGTTCACGATGACTCAGGAGGACTCTAGGACGGACCCTGATGTTGTGTCCGGTACGTTTCCAGTGAACCAAACTTTAGCTTCTGTGTTATTTGATTCTGGTGCTAGTAAAAGTTTTATTTCTGCAGCTTTTTGTGCTAAGCTGCCTGTTAGTATTAGATGTGTTGATGCGCCCTTTTGATGTAGAAACCGCCATAGGAAAGTCTACCAAAATTTCTGAGGTGATAGAAGGATGTGATGTGGAATTGGAAGGTCATAAGTTTCCGGTTAGACCATTCGTGATGACCTTAGGTGGCTTCAATTTAGTTCTTGGGATGGATTGGCTAGCAGACTTCGAGCCGAACATTGTGTGCCGCAAGACGATGATTTGTTTGACAGCGCCCGACGGGAGTTCGGTGACGGTTATGGTGAAGGAGTCACGAAAATCCCAAAGGTGATTTCGATGGCGGTGGCGAGAAAGTGCATGAGGCGTGGGTGTAGTGCCTACTTGGCCTACGTGAAGAATGTGGATACGCCAATACCACAACTGACCAATGTACGGTGGTGTGTGACTTTCCAGGCGTATTTCCTGAAGACTTACCACGAGTGCCACCTAATCGAGAGATCGAGTTTCAGATTGATTTGATACTAGGTTCCCAACCAATTGCCAAGGCACCGTATCGGTTGAATCTGACTGATATGAAAGAGTTGATGGAATAGCTGCAAAAACTGCTTGATAAGGGGTTTATTAGACCGAGTATCTCTCCTTGGGGTGCTCCGGTCTTATTCATGAAGAAGAAAGACGGTAGTATGAGGATGTGTATTGACTACCGTCAGCTGAACAGTTGACAGTGAATAACCGATACCCCTTACCAAGAATCGATGATTTCTTTGATCAGCTTCAAGGTGCCAGTTGGTTTTCAAGGATGGACCTTCGATCGGGTTACCATCAGTTGAAAGTGAAGGGGCAAGATATCCCTAAAATAGCTTTTCTCATGCGTTATGGTCACTACGAGTTTCTCGTTATGTCTTTTGGTTTGACCAACACGCCAGCTGCTTTTATGGATTTAATGAATCGAGTGTGTCGGCCGATATTAGATAAATCAGTGATTGTGTTTATCGATGATATCCCGATTTATTTGAAGAGCAAGGAGGAGCACGCCGGTCACATTCGGCAAGTGTTAGAGACGTTGAGGCAGGTGAAGTTATATGAAAAATTCTCCAAGTGTGCGTTCTGGTTGCGCGAAGTTCAGTTCTTGGGTCATGTGGTGAATCATGACGAGATTATGGTGGACACGACAAAGGTGGAGGTAGTGAGCAATGGAAGTCTCCAAAGACGCCATCCGAGATTTGTAGTTTCTTGGGTTTGGCAGGCTGCTACAGAAGATTCATTCAAGACTTCTCTAAGATCGCTTCTCCACTAACCAAGTTGACCCGGAAGGATGTAAAGTTTCTATGGGCTCAAGCTTAAGAGAAGGCGTTCGAGGAATTAAAGGTGAGGTTGACTCAAGCTCCTGTTTTGTCATTACCCGATGGAAGTGAAGATCTGGTGGTTTATTCTGATGCTTCCTACTCGGGGTTGGGGTGCGTGTTAAGCAAAGGGGAAAAGTTATAACCTATGCATCCTGACAGTTAAAGGTTCATGAGGTAAATTATCTTACTCATGACTTGGAGCTAGCAGCCGTGGTCTTTGCGTTAAAGATTTGGAGGCACTACCTTTACGGGACGAAGTTCACCATATTTATTGACCACAAGAGATTGAAGTACTTCTTCGAGCAGAAGGACCTAAACATGAGGCAAGGATGATGGTTGGAGCTCATATAGGATTATGATTACGAGATCCACTACATCCGGGCAAAGCCAACGTGGTGGCGGATGCCCTTAGCCGAAAAGAGAGTCCCGAGCCGATTCGGGTGAAAGCTTACCAGTTGATCTTGACCTCGGATGTGATGAAGCGAGTCAAAGAGTTTCAAGATGAGGCATTGAAAGAAGATCATCTTAACTCCGAAAGAATGAGTGGTCTGATTGCGGAATTGGGTGAAAACACACTTGGTGTTAAGACCCGATTCGGGCGGATGTGGATTCCTCGTTATGGGGATCTAGTATGAGGATTATGGATGAAGCTCACAAGACTCGGTACTCTATTCATCCCGGTACTACAAAGATGTACCTAGACATGAAGAAAGACTATTGGTGGCCGGGTATGAAGCGTGATGTGGTGGAGTATGTGAGTAAGTGTCTTACTGCTTGCAAGTGAAGGTGGAGCATCAAAGGCCATATGGGAAGATCCAACAATTAGATATACCGGAGTGGAAGTGGGAGCACATCACCATGGATTTCATCATGAAGCTACCGCGTACCTCAAAAGGGTATGATGCTATATGGGTGGTAGTTGACGTTGAAGAAGAGTGCACACTTCCTACCGATCCGCGAGGAATATTCATTTGAGAGGTTGGTAAAACTATTCATCAAGGATATTGTAACTCGTCATGGTGTGTCGGTGTTGGACCAAAAGAACCAATGAGCCTGATCAGAAAAACCTCTAAGTCCCACAGACATTACAACTGCTGAAGAAGATCACAACAGCTGAAGACATCAGCTGATTACAAGGTCTGAAGACAAAGTCTAAAGACAAGAACTGAAGACTACTACTGAAGACAAAGTCTGAAAGTAAAGATGATGAGATTTATAAGCTTAAATTCCAATTAAATGATGCAAAGGCTAAGCTAGAGTTCATTCTTGAGAACCATAGAGATCTCAAAGAAAAACTTGCAATTACCCAAGTTGAGTGTGACCGCTGGGTATCATCCTGCAAGGGATTTGAAATGCTGCTCAGCAAGCAATCTGCTTCGAATGTGAAGTTTGGAATAGGTTACAACCACATTGCACCACCTATAGATTTTACTCCAAAACCAATAGTAAAATCTGAAGGTGAAAGTAATTTCCAAACCACATCATCATGTGCATCATCCTCAAGTGATCACCCAAAATCACAAGATGAAATCAGTGTTGATACCTCATCAAATCAATTGGCTGATGGGTTAACTACTGATAAGCACATGAAGCTGAGTACTTCAGATGTTGTCCCTCAAAGTACCTCAAGTACTGAAGGGCAAGTCACAACATCTGAAAAGCATTTCAAATTAGTGAAATAAAAGGATTAACAACTGCTGATAGAAAACAGCTGAAGAACAAGTCTTCAGTTGTTACAGATCCTTCAGTACTAAACAAAAGTACTGAAAGGAGGAAAGTACTAAAGAGCACACCTTCATTAGTTTCCATATCAGCAGTTGATCAACTCAAGATGAAGAATAAGCCATGTGAAATATGTGGTAAATTCAATCATCTTTTTGATGAATGTTGGTACAGAAAGGGTTCCAAACTCAACAGAGATAAGCTCATTAAAATCCAGATGGATGAAATGAAAAATGAGTTTGAGACTAAGTTTGTACCACAGTCCCAATGTGATAAACCTAAGCCTTCAACTAAATCCGAAAAGAAGGATAGGGTTTATCATAAAACAGTTGATAGTGCTTCTCATGATAAACATCAGACTAAGTCTGTGAATTTTAAGGAGGAAATGGTGGGTCACAGGAACTCATCAAACACAAGTACTGATATGTCACAAGAACTGAAAGCTTTAGCTACAAATCAGACACAACTTGTTATGATGGTTCAACATTTGTTGGGGAGAGTTAACCAACTAGATGTACCTCTGATCAAACCACTGAAAAGGCATTCCAAGCCCAAATCCAAGGAATCCATTTCAGCACCATCTCCTTCTTCATCAGCTGTTAATCATAAGAAACAAGTTATGGTTAAATCTTTTGATGAAAACAGACCCAAAACCAAAAAGGTTTGGGTCTCAAAACCTAACTAGTTCTTTATGATGAATGCAGGGTTCTTCAGCATGCCAAAGGAGCATCTGGTATGTAGACAGTGGAGGATCTATGCATATGACTAGGAGCAGTTCTCTTCTTAATGACTACTCTCAAGGAAAGAAGGGATATGTTCATTTGGTGATGCCAAGGGTTATATCATCAGGAAAGGATATGTGTCTAATGGACAAATCAGGTTTGATGATGTTAATCATGTGGAGAATCTCAAGTATAATCTGCTGAGTGTCAGTCAGATGTGTGATAAAGGGCATGTTGCACTTTTCACAAGCCAGAACTGCAGAGTTCTGTCTTCCCAAGTTCTGAGGCTGATTGACAAGGTATTGGATGAACATACTCTCCTGAAGGCCAACAAGATTGGAAGAGTGTATGCCTTGGATTTGTCAAAGAAGACTAATTTGAAGGGTCATCCTCGCCTGTTCCCAAATCCTCTCCTCGGGAATCTAAACTATGGCATAGAAGGCTGGGTCATGTTAATCTCAAAAACATGAATCAGCTGATCCACAATAGTTTAGTGAGAGGTCTACCAATAAAGGAGTTCCACTGTGATGAAACCTGCACTGCTTGTTTGAAAAGAAAACAACACAAAGTCTCATTCCCTCCTATTGAAGAACCTAAGTCCACTGCCTGCTTGCAGTTACTGCACATGGATCTATTTGGTCCTGTGAGAGTGATGAGCATGGCAAAGAAGAAATACTATCTAGTAATTGTGGATGATTACTTCAGATTTGTATGGACTTTCTTCTTGCATTCAAAGGATGAGGTTGCTCAGACGATTATAAACTTTGTGTTGTATGTTGAGAAGCAGTATTCCCTATCAGTCAAGTGTATAAGGAGTGATAATGGAATTGAATTCAGAAACCATACACTTGATGATTTTTATCTATCAAAAGGAATCAAGAGGCAGTTTAGCATCCCAAGGACTCAGAACAAAATGGAGTAGTGGAGAGAAAGAACAGGACCCTAATTGAAGCTGCAAGGTCTATGTTGCTGACTCTGGTTTGCCATTGACCTTTTGGGCTGAAGCTGTTAACACAGTTTGCTATGTGCAGAATAGAGTGTTAGTAAATCAAAGGTTGATGAAGACTCCATATGAACTTCTACATCATTTGGCTCCTCTAATTTCATTCTTCAAAGCCTTTGGGTGTCCTTGTTTTATTCTCGACACAAAGGATCAACTCCACAAATTTGATCCTAAGGTGGATGCAGAGTATTTTGTAGGTTATTCATCCACATGCAAGGCTTACAGAGTCTTCAACTGCAGAACAAAGTTAGTTGAAGAAACCTTGCATGTGAAATTCAATGAATCTCCTAAGGATAAAATTCCACAAAACCCTGTGGAGTTGTTTGATCTGGACATACTGCAATATGTTCCTTATCAATCTCCAGCTGTTGCAGATCATGTTGATAAATCATCTTCTGCAGCAAGTCTTCCACCTAGTGGTGCTGAAGATGATGATGATATCAGTACTCGCCTTTTCAAGTTTAGTGACCAGCTGCCTGAGTCTGCTAAACTTGATGTTCCTGTAGCTTCTGTAGCTCCATCCACAACAAATGCTGATGAGATTTCTGACTCCTCTACATCATTTGACTTGCCATCTAATACTTGGTTTCAAGAATCTGGATCATCATCTGCTGCTGCTGAACCGGCTAAAGACACTTGCACTGATCTTATAGTATACCAAGAGCTGAAGAATCACCCCATGTCTCAAATCATTGGTGATATCAATGTTGGTGTCTCAACCAGAAGTCAATTGTCTAACTTTTGCTTCTATGCTCTCTTCATCAGTCAGCTAGAGCCAAAGAACTATCATGTTGCTTTGAGAGACAATGGATGGGTTGAAGCCATGCAGCTTGAGCTACTTCAGTTCAAAAAGCAGCAACTGTGGGAACTGGTTCCTCTACCCCCAGGTAAGTGTACAATAGGCACTAATTGGGTGTTTAGGAATAAAACTGATGAAAATGGCTTATTGTCAAGAACAAGGCTAGACTGGTTGTACAAGGGTTTTCACAAGAAGAAGGTATTGATTATGATGAAACCTTTGCCCCTGTAGCCAGACTAGAGGCAATTAGAATGTTCTTAGCCTATGTTGCATTCCACAATCTTAAAGTTTTTCAAATGGATGTCAAAAGTACATTTTTATATGGTAAAATAAAAGAAGAAGTTTATGTGTGTCAACCACCAGGTTTTGAGGACAATAAACATCCTGATTGGGTGTATCAACTTGATAAGGCTATTTATGGGTCGAAGCAAGCTCCTAGAGCCTGGTATGAAACACTTTCAAATTTTCTACTTAACAATAATTTCACTGGAGGCTCCATAGATAAAACATTGTTTATTAAGAAGGTGGATCAGCAAAAGCTACTTGTTCAAATTTATGTTGATGATATTATTTTTGCATCCTCTGATCACCAATTGTGTGATGATTTTACAAGTCTAATGAAACAAAAGTTTGAAATGAGTGCAATGGGAGAATTACAGTTCTTTCTAGGCTTGCAAATCAAACAAAAGGCTATGGAACTTTTATTCATCAGTCAAAATATACAAAAGATCTTTTGAATAAGTTTGATTTACAAAATTGTAAGCCCTGTTCTACTCCCATGTGCAACGCCACACAACTGGATGCAGATCAGAAAGGTAAAGCTGTTGATGAAACACTTTACAGATGTATGATTGGGTCCTTGATGTACTTAACAGCTTCTAGACCAGATATCATGTTTGCAACTTGTGTTTGTGCTAGATTTCAGGCTGCTCCTAAAGAGTCTCATTTGATTGCAGTTAAGAGGATCTTTAGATATTTGCAAGGTACACAATCTCTAGGTCTATGGTATTCCACTGGACACTCTTGCAAATTAGTTGCTTTTTCAGATAGTGACTATGCAGGATGTAAGTTAACTAGAAAGTCAACTTCTGGTGGTGTCAATTCCTAGGCAACTGTTTAATTTCTTGGCAGAGTAAGAAACAAACATCTGTTGCTACATCCACTATTGAAGCAGAGTACATTGCTGCTGCAAGTTGTACATCTCAGGTACTCTGGCTTCAGAACCAATTATTGGATTATGGCATTACAGAGACTAAGATTCCATTATTAATGGATAGTGCTTCGGCTCTGTGCATTGTCAAGAATCCAGTCCAGCACTCTAGGACCAAACATATAGAGATCAAACACCATTTTATTAGGGATTGTTTTGAAAAAGGTCTGATTGATCCAGAGTTTGTGCCTAGTGCTGATGAGCTTGCAGATATATTTACTAAGCCTTTGGATAGTTCAACTTTCCAAAACCTTGTGTTAAGGCTTGGTATGCTGCAGCTAGAATAAGTGATAACTACTGATGATCTCAGTAAACAAGTACTGATGATCATTAGTAAACATGTCACAAATATGTACTAATTCTGTTAAAAGAAACTGATGCAGTTACAACTACTGATGTAGTTATAACTCCTGATGTCAGTAAAAACAAATAAGTACTGATGTCCTATGAAACAACTGAAATAAGCTAAAAAGTCTGATGAGTAAGTGTTGAGGACAGTATGAAACAACTGAAAAGCTAAGAATTGACGAAAAATACTGATGAGAATTTTCACTTCAGTCGTTTCCACAAACTGTGTTTCACTCTAAACAGCTGATGACAAAACCATGTCTTCAGTAGTTTCACAACTACTGATGACTAATACCAAGTCCTCAGTTGTTTACAACAGCTGAAGACAAAACCAAGGTTTTCAGTAGTTTCACAACTACTGATGACTAAAACCAAGTCTTCAGTTGTTTTCAAACGTCTGATAGTTAAAACCACGTCTTCAGTTGTTTTCATAACAACTGATGCCAACACCAACACTTTCAGTCGTTTTCTTTTCAGCCTTTTCTTAACCTATAAATACCTGTACTTATAGACAAACGTTTCATTAGCCGTTTTCAAACCTTTCTCTCTCAACAATGGCGACCATGAAACTCAAACCCCGACACAACTGTGTTGCCTACCTTTCAAAATCAACCTTCTGGAACAAGTTTGACACTGCCATCGATCTTATGGTGGATTCCCCATACAGAACATCCTTTCTTCTGAATCCTACCATATATCCTGACTCCTTATCCCAGTTCTGGACCAACGTCTCTGTAATAACTGGTGAGAATGATAGACAAATCACTCTCCAGTAGTTCGTGAACCAGAAACAGGTGCTCATCACCCCTGACATCATTTGCAAAACCCTAAATTTGCATGATGGCACCTATCCTAAAGAATACCCGAAAGATAACGGGTATGAAGGCAACTTAAGTGCTACAACCATACTTAAAAAGCACTTCCATGATGCTGAACGACTTATCTTTCATATGGTGAATGTCTGCCTTGCATCAAAGACATCTTCTTGGGATCAGATGTCTTCCTGATGGCAACATGTATTGTTCTCTATCCTTGAATGCCAAAATCTAAATTTTTCTGAGATAGTGTTCATGGAACTAAAGGATCTAGCTCAAAAACATGTGGCAAATAGATGGATACTTTATCCCAAGTTTCTGATGGCCATAATTTTCAATCAATTACAATCTGATGGCCTTGTTGGTCTTGGAGTCCCTGCTCTAGCTGTTTTAGCTGAGGTATACTCCCAACATAACTCAGACCCTACTCTTAAAAGGGCTGCCGGATGCTAAAACCCAAGCAGAGGGAACCCATAGCCTCCACTTCCAGATCCAAAGTCCCCACCAAACCCAAATCCAAAAAGCCGAAAAAGGCTACTCATGGAGATGAGTCCCCTGAAGATGCCCCTGTACCACAAACATAGGAAATACATACTGGTTATAACCCCCAGTTATGTCCAAGACTCAACTTGCTGAAGCCGCACAGGTATCCTCTCAATAGGATCCTGTTGCAACCACAATTGGGGATCCCACACTTCTGGAACCTATCTCAATTGAGAGGGTTACCATTGAAGAGCACCTCTCACACCGGGTGCAAAGTCCCCACTACCAAGAACAAGGGGCACATGCTTCTACTGATCTACACTCAGAGCATGTACATCCTGATTTAATCAGGAGGTCAGGTGATTCAGCACAAACTGATGATGACCTGGGCTTTTTCTATGATGTATTAGCCCATAATACCATCCTTGAGACTGAGGTGAGCAGACTCAAAGAGTTGTTAGCCAAAATGTCTCAGGATCAAAGTCCATCTACCTCACAAACCCCACAGATGGCACCTTCCATTGAAGGTTCCCCAAACACTAAGCCTACAAACATAACTGAGCCACCAGCCACTACTTTTGGCACCACCTCTCAGGGACAGAACCCCTCTGAGCAGATGGTTGCTATCTTTCAAAACTCCTTACCTCTCATCACTCCCATCACCACTGACATAGTGCATAGAGCCATTGATGAGAGGATATCCTCAAATCTACAAATCCTCATTGATGATGCTGTTCATAAATCTCTTTCTGCCTTTCAAGCCCCTGATCCCAATGCAACCAAAAAGGGGGAGACTTCCAAGTCTAAGGCAGTGAAAGAAAAGAAAAGAAAAAGAGTTGATGATGAGAAACAACCTGCAAAAGAGAAGGAGGTGGAGAAAGAACTGGTCTCAGAAGAGCTGATCACATATAAAAGAAAGAAAAGTGCCGAGTCAAAAGCTGATGAAGATAAATCCTTAAAAGAACTTGTCAAAGATGCTGATGAAGCTCACAGCAGATCCATGGATAAAATTATAGATCAGCTCTTTCGACAAGGTCATGACACAGCTACACTAGACACTGAGATCAGAAGGCTGGAAATAGAAGAGATTCAAGCTAGATGGCCCGGTTATAGTGTGTTGGAAAGGGAAAGATTGGAGATAATGATCAGATTCATTGCCAAATACCTTGGAAGATCATTGATAGAGATAAAGGCCTGGTCCAGAGATAGTATCCTAGAGATAACCAAGAAGATCTGCTCTGCTGGAGGCTATAATAAGGGGTTGATAATTGAAGCACTGGATGGAGCAGGTGTAGGGAAGAGAACTGAAATGGCAAAGCTCTCCAAAGCCAACTCACCACCAAAATGCTAAGTTAGTCTTCTCACACTCCCACTCAAACACAACCCTTATCTCTAAAATCTCTCAAATCTATCCCTAAACCAAAGCCACCCACAACTCAACCCACAAAACTAATCCCTTTACCCCCAAAAACCACCTCAAACCTTACCCAGTGATGCACCCAGAAGGAGGAGAATGGTGTTGAGGGTAGAAGAAGATGAAGAAGAGGATGATGATGATGATAGTCTGCCAATCTTTGCTGTTCTCAAACTCAAATCACCTGAGCACAGAAGTCAACAAGTGATTACTCCTGACTTGTAAATGCAGATGGTCATGGTAAAGATTGAAGAAGCAGAATAGCAGAAACAACACGATGAGAAGTTCTCAAGATGGTTGATAAGGATTTCCCTCAGTCCTCATCCATTCAAGAAATGAAGAAACAGGATCTGAGGCTGTACACTCTTAGACATACTTTTCAACATCAAAAAGAAAGAGTGTGGATCTGGCCAGACCCCAGGGTAAGTTCTAGAATTCATAAGAAGAATATACCAAGTAGATATCATGGCCAAGTGAAGAAGACCTTGAATGCTGCAATTACATTGGCCATGGTAGTCTCACCCTGGGAAATCATTGAAGAATTCAAGAGAGCTCACAAATCCAAGACAACCCCTCAATCTATTCTTGAGAACAAAATGATCAAGAAGGGGTTGTTATACAAAAGACTTGAAGATCTTCAGAAGAGTGAACTCCAGTTGTTGCTTGAAGGCTCTCACCCTGATGAATTTGCTTATAGAGAGATAACAACTGTGGAGTTGAAAAATGGAAAGACAGTGAGATACTTGTCTGAGTATTATGGCGAGAGTTCTTCTTCGAGGAGAAGCAGAAGAACTCACCAAGGAGGAACAAGTTGTTCTCCTTGAGGCCTATGCTAGTGAGTCTTATAGACTCATTCATGGGAATTAGGTTTCATGGTTGGGATAAGACTTTGTGTTTAGTTTCCCCAAAACAGAGTTCCCTTCCATACTTAGCCAATCAAAAGATTAGAAACCTTTTCCCGGCCTGTGCTTAACTGATTACCTCTGAAGCTGATCAAGAGGGTGTTGCTGAAAGTAAAGTACTGAAGACAAAGTCTGAAGCTATCAGCTGAAGACAAAGTCTGAAAGTAAAAATCTGAAGAACAAAGTCTGAAGACCAAAGACTGAAGACAAAGACTGAAGACCAAAGTGATCAGTAGTTGTCACAACAGCTGAAGTTATCAACTTCGGTAGTTGTCACAACAGCTCAAGTTATCAACTTTCAGTAGTTATGATGGTTTCCTTTCAGTACTTGTAATTTACTTTTCAGTAGTTATAGTTCCAGTAGTTTTATGTTTCTTGTACTTAGCATTCTTTGAGATGTAATCAGTAGTTGAGAACTTTCTCAGTAGTTTGCATAGTTTCAGTAGTTTGAATAATTCTGTTAGATGTCACTATCAAATGACATTAGCAGATGTCACATATCCTATATAAGGAATGTTGACCTAATTGTAATGTGTGACATTGAGCCACCACGAAAGCATATGAATGAAATATCTCTTTTGCAGAATTCTCTTTTTCTATAACCATTTACTGTTACATTGAATATCAATTGTGTTCTTATGAATTGTTTAATTTGTTGTTCGATTTCTGCTACAATACTCTCTAATCAATCAAATTTAGATCACTGATCCTAACAGTCGGTGCCTATTGTGTCTGATCGTGACACCCGGTTTACATCAAAATTTTGGAAGAAATTGCATGATGCTATGGGGACGAGGTTGCATATTAGCACGGCTTATCATCCTCAGACAGATGGTCAGTCAAAAAGGACCATTCAGACGTTAGAGGATATGCTTCGTGCTTGTATTTATTTTTGAGGAAGTTGGGATGACCACTTACTGTTAGCTGAGTTCTCATATAACAGCAATTATCATGTCAGTATTGGTATGCCTCCTTATGAGATGCTATACGATTGGAGATGCAAAACACATGTCTATTAGGGTGATATTGGTCAGAAAGAGTTAGGGTGAGTCGAGGTGATCGAGGCTACGATTGAAAAGCTTGAAAGGATCAAGGCCTTCATGAAGACAGCCAAATATAGACAGAAGTCGTATGCTGATAAACGACACAGACCGATTGAGTTTCACCTTGGAAGGGTATCATTCAGTTTAGAAAGTGGCGCACTTGAGCCCAAGATATATAGGGCCTTTCCGAATCGTTGTGAGAGGAGGAGAGGTGGTCTGTGGGTTAGAGTTACCAGATGAGTTAAGTGGAATTCACCCGACATTCCATATATCTCATCTGAGGAAATGTTTAGCAGACGAGGATAGGATTGTTCCACTGGAGGATATCGAGGTAGACGAACGGCTCAACTATATGGAGCAACCAGTGGCGATCATTGATCAAAAAAAGAAGAGGCTGAGGAATAAAGTGGTTCCCCTTGTGCATGTACAGTGGAAGAACATGAAGGGATCCGAGTCTACGTAGGAGACTAAAGAAGAGATGAGATAGCATTACCCATAATTATTTGAGGAATAACAGGTTTTGGGGACGAAACCTAAATAAGGGGGGTGGACTTGTAACACCCGGTCATTTTTAAAGTCAAAGAAAGAAAGAATAAAATGAAGAAAAATAAGGAAAAGAAATAAAACCCAAGTCTAGGGGTAAAAAGTGACAAAAAGGAAAAAAATCTTTGAAAATTTGGTGATAGTGGCATGGCCACCCATCACTCTCTCTACACAAAAATTCTCGGATATTTTAGAGAGAGAAGGAAAGAGAGCAAAAAACTCTCGGTTTTGAAGGAAGAACAAGAAAGAATTCGAATTCAAGTGGGTTTCTAGGCGGTTGAACTTAATTGCAAACGAGTTTGGAAGAAGCCATACTGAAGAGCTGTAAAGGTGAGTTCTAGAACCCCGCTTTTATTAGTTTTTAACTGATTTTGGGGCTGGAAATGAATGAATGTATGCATTCATTACACTGGGTTTCAAACCCGTATGTATGACTGTGTGTATATTGATGTTATGATGTGATGTTGGGTTATGTTCATGCTTTATGATGTATGGTTGTGTTTCTAAGGCTTATAAGGTAAGACTTAAGCTTAGAACATGATAGATGGAGATTGGGAATTAAGATTTGATGTTTAAGGCTCATATGTTGAAGTTGTAGAATCTGCCTATGTAAGTCAATGTGGATGAGTAATAGGAAGAAATACGGATGAACAGTTAATGCGGATGAGCATTAACTACTAAGTAAGTCAATGCGGATGAGTAATGGGAAGAAATATGGATGAACAGTTAATACGGTTGAGCATTAACTACTAAGTAAGAGAAATGCGGATGAACTATAGCAAATGTGGATGAACAAAAGACAAATGCGGATGAACTACAACAAATGCGGATGAACGCTTAGAATGTTTTCTGACTTTCTGGGGAAAAGATGAATGTAGGCTTTGAATTGGGAGGTTCCCAGGGGCTATGTAAGATGACTTTTTAAGGTGATAGATGTTATGATGGGCATGTTATGATGTGTGATTGATGCTTATGCATGATGGTATGTATGATGTATGTTATGTATGTATGATGCCCTACATGATGATGTTGACTATGTATGTTGACGTTCCTTATTATGTATGATTATTTTCCCGTGGCTTTACGTTGAATGTTAATGAATGAAGCGAAAAGTATGATGTAACGTAAAGTGGAAGATAATGAAAAAAGGAACGTAATGGAAGTATGCACGCATTAATGAATGAATGATAGTAAGAAAAGCTTGCAAGCAAATGTATGGAGGTTCACACCCAATGAAGGTGTTAGCTCAACTGTGCGCGGGTTAGATACCCCAGAAGGATGCACACTGAGGTCCAATCTTTGTGATTGACCATATGTATGGGATCCTTGCCGCTTGCCCTAGGTACTAGAGTCAACTTCGTGCACAATGTTTGAGGTCTATGAAAGACCTCAGGCCCAGTAACCAGCTTTGTGCACAATGTTCAGGGTATAGCGTATGGCACTCATCCGGAAGGAAAGAGAAAAGAAAACTAGTGAATGTACTTGCCCTAGGTACTGGTGTCAGCTTCATGCATAATGTTCGAGATCTATGAAAGACCTCGGGCCAGTAACCAGCTTCGTGCACAATGTTCGGGGTATTGTACATGTCATCGAATGTAATGAACGTACGAAAGAAAGTAAGAAAGTATGAATGAATGTGTATGAAAGTAGAGACCATGACTTCACCTTCAAAACAGGTGAGACCATGACTCCGCAGTACTTCAGGTATGTTGAGATTGTAGATACCCTAGTGGATGGAGGAGTTTCTCTTGAAAATAGAGACATTGTAAGGAAGTTCATGTCCTCACTTCCTAGGCAGTGGACACACTATTGTGTGGTGATCAAGAGAACTGAAAATCTCAAAACTCTTACTCTCATAGAGTTATATAGGATTCTCAGTGGCTACCAGATAGAGATGAACATGAAAGGTTCATCTGGCAACTCCAACAATCAAATGGGTTCAGCCCTGCATGTGGTTGAAAGGGATAGCATAGAGCCTAAACATCATCTCTTATGCTACCCTGACAACTCACCAAAGGGTCCTTTCATCACCTTCCCAGAGACACCAAAGGAGAACTACACTCAAGAAGCCCATTCCAAGAGACAAGCTCTTTTCAAGCTTTTGTGTCTTCTGATGAAAGTTGTGGCAACTCTCTTTTCACTCTTGAAGACCTGGATTGTATCCATCCAGATGAACTGGAATATATGGAAATAGTCCAGTAGATGGCTCTTCTCACTCACAGAGCCAAGAAGTTCTACAAGAGGATTGGAAGGAAGTTTTCAAGCAATGCAACCAGTGGAAAGTTTGGACTGGACAAAGGCAAAGTCAAGTGTTACAACTGTAACTTGATGGGCCACTTTGCCAGAGAGTGTAAGGCACCTAGAACAAATGGTGGCCAAACACAATCCAAACCAAATACACTGACAAAGCTCTCCATAATGAGAAGTCAAAGCAGCAAGTTGCTATTGCTGTTGAAGAAGGAGGCTTTGACTGGAGCTTTCAGGTGGAAGATACTTCTCCAAACCACGCACTGATGGCTGATCATGATGAAGCCAAGGTATTAGAACATCTCTGTACTCCTGAATGCATTGCTAAAGTTAACAGATACAGGTCCTACAACTTGGAACTGAGATCTGATGTTGAGTCCTTATACATTTTAAAATCTGATTTTAGAAAGTTTGAAAATGATTATAAGTTGAAAATAGAGGACTTAGAAAAAACCATTTCAGTTCTAAAACATGAACACACAGATTTTAGGATTCAAATTAAAGATCTCATAACCAAGTTAACTGAGTGCCAGGCTGAGCTTGTGATCAGCAAAGCCAAGGCAGAAAAGAGTGTTCTTGAAGAGGAGACCTTCAAGAACATGATATCCTCATCCCTGCACAACAAAGTGTGCTATCAAAACAGGCAGGGACTAGAATCAAATGAGATAGCTCCTCCACACACAATCTTGTCAATAAGATCTCCTAGGTGTGGAACTTGTGAAGATGAGCTTCCTCTCATAGATCCCACGAGTGAAGAGGATGAAGAAGAGATAGTGTAGAATCCCTCTACTAAGAGTGAAGAGGAGGATTCCAAGAAGGGCCACTATCCTTCTGAGGAGAAAGTGAAGACTGTGATGACCAAGTCCATGAGAAAGAACTTGATCAGGAAGAGCAAAAGAAAGGAAAGGAAGGCTCAAGAGATCAAGGCTACTTTTGACTCCAAGCAAAAACAAGTTTTTATCTCTGCAGGGTTTAAAGTGGTAGGGACTGAAGACATCAACCAAAACTCCTCTGCTAAGAGTTATTGTTCTTGTTCAACTCATCTCAGCAACAAGAAGAAGACTAATCTATTGTGTACCACTGCTGCACAGCCTGGACCATCAAACTCCAAGCACAGTCCTCAGCCCAAGAGGATTGTCTCATCATCTGTAAAGATGGAGGTGGAGAAGGGATGTGATCAAAGACAGTCCTATTCAAAAGAAAAGGCTCTTGTGAAGAAGAAGATGAATTGTGTTATGTGTGATAGCACCACTCACATTTCCAAGGATTGTCCCTTCAATCCTAAAGGTATTGTCCATATGGCCAAAACAAAGGCTTCAAAGAGTTCTAAGAAGATTCAAGCTTTCGAAGGAAAACTAGTTTCCTTCGGAAGTTCCAATCTAACAAGAAGGGAAATGGAAAATTCTCTTCGGATGAATATTTGGTCTCGGAAGAAAGGAGTTCTTCCAAAGCACTGAAGTCTTCTGCAGTGTTTGCAGAATCTTCTGAAGGTTCAGTCATCAAAACTTCTGAAGTTCCAAAAGCTTCTAAAGTTTTGAAGGTCAAGTCCAAGACTCCAAAGGTGGTGTGGATGTCTAAGAAAGACCAAGTGACTGAGATTTCTCCATTAACAACAGCTCAAGGTTCTCTTAGTACAACCATAGGATCTATTACTGTTGAATTACCTTCTGTAAATGAGCCTAAGACAAGCAAGGCTTGGGTTTCCAGATGTAACTAATCATTCTCTTTGTGCAGGACAGCTGAAGACAGACAAAAATGTCTGGATCATAGACAGTGGCTGCTCCAGGCACATGATAGGCAATAGGTCAGTACTCCAGAACTTTGAAAGGATTGATGGAGGACCAGTTGGTTTTGGAGGAGATGAAGGTGGTTACATTTCTGGTAGGGGCAAGGTCACAAATGGTAAGCTCAGCATAGAAAAGGTAAACTTTGTAAAGGAGCTTGGATACAATCTTCTGAGTGTATCTCAATTTTGTGATCAGAGTCGTAACATGCTCTTTACTGAGCATGAGTGCATTGTTTTTAAGCCTGGTGTGGTCATTCCTCATGAGCATATCCTGCTTAGAGCCCCCAAGAAAGGAAACATGTACAAGATGGATTTGCAAGAAACCTCTCCCTCTGGAGAAGTTTCATGCTTTCTGTCTAAAGCCAATAGTGATGAGTCTTTCCTATGGCATAAAAGAATGTGCCATGTAAACTTTAAGAACATGAATAAGTTAATTAAGCATGATCTGGTAACTGGAATGCCAAAGAAAGAGTTTACAAGTGATGACCACTGTGTTGCATGCCTGAAAAGGAAGCAACATAAGGTATCTCACAAGCCTAAGGAAAAGAACTCCATCACTACACCCCTACACTTGTTACATATGGATCTCTTTGGCCCTACCAGTGAAATGAGTTTAGGAAGGACCTTATACTGTCTAGTGATCACAGATGACTTTACAAGATTCACTGGGTTTTCTTCCTTAGAACTAAAAATGAGACTCCTGAGATTCTGAAGAATTTCCTCTTAAAGATTGAGAATCAGTCTGATCACAAGGTCAAGATCAAAAGATGTGATCAAGGAACCGAATTTAAGAACCATATCCTTGATACATTCTGTGATGAAAAGAGTATTACAAGACAATTCAGTGCTCCCAGGACTCCTCAGCAAAATGGTGTTGCTGAGAGGAGAAACAGGACACTGATTGAAGCTGCAAGAACCATGCTGTCTGACTCTAAACTGCCCATCACCTTCTGGACAGAGGCAGTCAACCCTGCTTGCTATGTGCAGAATAGAGTTTTAGTAGTTAAGACTCATGGTAAAACTCCTTATGAACTTTGGCATAAGAGGAAACCTTTCATTGGTTTTCTCAAGTCATTTGGATGTCCTTGCACCATCTTGAATAGCAAAGATCAAATTGCCAAGTTTGCTGAGAAATCAGATGATGGACACTTTATTGGATACTCTTCCCAAGCTAAGGCTTATAGAGTATACAATCTCAGAACTAGAATTGTTGAGGAGTCAGCCAATGTGACTTTCAATGAACACACACCCTGTGTTGCTGGTTCTGGTCCGGATTGGTTGTTTGATCTTGATTTGGTTACCAACTATTTTAACAAATCTTGTGAGAATGTTTCAGGATCTACAGTAAATTAAAATACAGATGATCCTGATCCAAGATTTGAGCTAGGAAGATCCTCAAGACATATATCTTCAGCTCTAGTTGGAACACTTCTACAAATGAGGTTTCTGTCAGCCTAACAATGACAAATTCAGCTGATACACCTGGTATGCCTTCAAATTCCAGCTCAGAGGCTCTATAACCAGATAAGAACACCTCAACTGTGGAAGATAACAATGGTGATGGTGACAGTGACCAAGAATTTCTTGATGCCACTAACCACACCATTGATGAGAACATCAATGATGTCACACACTTCTTGGATAAAGTTTCACTTAAAAAGTGTGCTGATGTGGTAGGAGAAACTTCCATGCCTAAATTAAATTTCTCTAATTTAGATCTTTCTCAACAACTTGATGTGATCCCTCAACTTAGGATCCACAAGTCTCAACCTACCACAAACATCATTGGAGATGTTGTCTCAGGGGTAAAGACAAGAGGACAAACCCATGAAGCAATGTTTGTCTTCACTCTTGTTTTCTATCCCAGATAGAGCCAAAGAAAGTTGATGAAGCTCTAAACGATAGAAGTTGGGTTGAAGCTATGCAACAAGAGCTGCTTCAATTCAAAAGGCATAAAGTTTGGAACCTTTGTCCTCTTCCTTCCGGGAAGACTACCATTGGAACCAAATGGGTGTTTAGGAACAAGAAAGATAATAGAGGCATCATCATCAAGAACAAAGCTAGACTGGTTGTTCAAGGATACACACAACAAGAAGGGATTGACTACACTGATGTCTTTGCTCCAGTTGCAAGATTAGAAGCTGTTAGGATATTCCTGCCATTTCCTGCATCCAAGAACTTCAAGGTCTTTCAACTTGATGTGAAGTGTGCCTTTTTGTATGGAGTGATAGATGAAGAGGTTTATGTTAAACAGCCACCTAGTTTTCTAGATCCTGATCATCCTGATTATGTCTGCAAGCTTGACAAAGCTCTTTATGGGATGCATCAGGCACCTAGGAAGTGGTATGAGACACTATCTGAGTATCTCTGTAAACATGGATACAGGAGGGGTACTATAGATGGAACTCTCTTCATCAAAGGACAAGAAAAGACATATTGCTAGTTCAAGTATATGTGGATGACATCATCTTTGGTTCAACTAATCCAAAGCTCTGCAAAGACTTTGAGAAGCTAATGAAAGACAGATTTGAAATGAGTGCCATGGGGAAACTCAATTTCTTTCTGGGAATTCAAGTGAAGCAAGTTGAAGATGGCATCTTCATAAGTCAGTCAAAGTATGCCCAGGACATACTCAAGAGGTTCAACATGACTGACTATAAGATTGCTAAGAAACCCATAGCCAGAAACCACTCTCTTGGTCCTGATCTTGAGGGGGAGTATGTAGATGAGCATTATATAGGGCTATGATTGGGTCACTTATGTATCTTACTACTAGCAGGCCTGATATCATGTTTGCTACATATATTTGTGCAAGATATCAAGCCAACCCTAAGATGTCTCACCTTATCACTGTCAAGAGGATTCTAAGATACCTCAAAGGTGCATCAACACTTGGACTATGGTATCCTAAGAATTCTGGCTTCAATCTGTATGCCTATGCAGATAGTGATTATGGTGGTTACAACATGACTGCAAAGTCTACATCTGGGGGATGTCAATTTCTTGGTGGAAGGGTTGTCTCATGGCAATGCAAGAAACAATCTTGTATCTCTGCATCAACTGCTGAAGCTGAATACAATGCTGCTGCAAGCTGCTGTGCTCAAGTACTTTGGATTCAAAATCAGATGCTAAACTATGGGTTAAACTTCAAGGAGACTCCCATTCACATAGACAACAACAGTGCTATCTCAATCATAGAGAACCCTGTGCAACACTCAAGGACAAAGCACATCAATATCAGGTATCATTTAATAAGAGATAACTATGAAAAGGATTAATTAAACTAGTCAAGGTTCACACAGATGAACAATATGCTGATCTATTTACAAAGGCTTTTGATGAACAGAGATTTAAATATCTTATATCAGCTATTGGCATGATCAACCTTGAGTAGATCTTTGTTAAAACTAATTCTTATTATTTCTTAAAATATGTGTGTCCTAAGTTGTCTAGTTCTTCACTTTCATAAGCTCATGTTTTCTTTGGATAAAAATTCTTTTTAAAGACTTTCCTTAGATTTTTGAAAATTTCTGATACTTTGGAAGTTTTGCTTTTAAACTTCGGATGTAAATCATGCCTTCAAAATAAATAATTGTCTGAGAAATTTACCTTTGGAAGAGTTTTCAAATTTATCTTCCGAAGCTTAAATACTTGTATTAGACATTTACTCATTTTCAAGGACCATTTACTTCCGAATCAAAATTAATTCTCGGAAGCTTTGATAGTTTATACACAAAGCACTCAAGTTTTAATTTCTCTTCCGAAGCAAAATTCTCAAAACTCTCAGGAAATTCTTTCAAAGTCATTTTAGCTTCGGAAGCTTTTTAATTAAAACTTCTGAAGATAATTAACCTTCGGAAGCTTTTTGAATTCCAAGAAAACTACTTTTTGAGCAAAAGTAAACTACTTTTTCAGAGGTGGGACTGACATCCGAATTTCAAAGTTTATCATCTTTTATTAAACTTTATCTGAAATCCTTCTCACATATAAACCCAACGGTTTCCCCCTCTTTTTATCATCTGTTCTTCCTCCAAACCTAAAACCCCAAATTTCTCTCTAAAATTTCTTTCTTTCTTCTTTCTTCGTCCTTAAGCTACTTCAAAATGGCCAACCTTGCTCACAAAATGATCCTAACGTTACCATGCAGCTACATAGACAACATAATTAGGTTGCTCTATTAAGCTCTGAGAAAGATCCTCATTTCTCAGAGGTTTGCCGTTTCCTAACTCTATCAAACTACTTCACCTCCCTAACCATTGATACTCAACTCTATGAGGATAAGTTGCTTGAATTTTGGAAGACCTGCCAAGAGGTCATTATGGATGGGGAGAAGGAACTGTCTGCCACAGTGCAGTGGAGAACAATCTTTATCACTCCGGCCATCATCAACCGACATCTTCAGCTAGATGATGAAAAAGGTGAGGTGTTTTTCCCAAAGGAAGCTATTAATCATTCCTTTGAGCAGATAGGATATGAGGGATATTTCTCTGTAAAGACCTTTAGGAAAGGAAAGGTCTCATCCCAATGGAGATTCCTGCTCCATGTGGTCATCCACAGCTTATCAAACAAGCATGGTGGATGGGACCAGATTCCTGAGGATCTCTCCTTCATAATCCATGGAATGGTTCAAGGAGTCAAATTCAGGTACTCTCAGTTTGTTTATACAAATTTGCTTGCTAATTTAGACTCCTGAGAGTATTACATGTTTCCTATATATGTCCAGTACATTCTTAACTATGAACTGGGCTCACAGTTAAGGGAAACAGGTAACATTCTTAAATTGGGACAGATGAAGCCGGCATCTTTAAAATACTGAGAAAGTCCACTGTTGGATTCTCTAGGGTAGAAACAGCCCTAGTCCCAAAAATGTTAGAGCTCATTGCTCAAGGTGACAACCTAGCAGCACAAGCTAGTGTTGAACCCACACCTGCTACTTCCCAACCACCCTCACAGCCTCAACTCTCCATTACCTACCAAAGAAAATCCAAACAAACCCCTGCTCAGACTATTCAGTCTGTGGAGGCCCCCATACACTCACCCATACAAGAAGAAGTGGATACTGGAGCTCCCACTTCTCCTAAGGAGCAGACCACTCCCATCTTTTCAAGAATCAGTGCTGAGGTTCCTCATGCTCAGCTTGATGAGCTCATTAGCCCTACTGCCTTAAGCCATCACTCTGAGTCTCAACACTCAAGTGATCAACCTTCAGGGGACAGTTACCATCCCCAGCCTATAGACCTCAACCAACCAATTCCCAACCTTGACTTCTATACTGATGAAGATCTAGGTTTTAGTGAGTATAATGAGTCTCTCTTCTTTTCCCCTACTCAAAGAGAGATGAATACTCCAGAGTCTCCTACATCTATCCCACATCAGTCACCTACAACTGAGGTGGACACTCCTGAACCTGTTCAGGATGTCCATATGGAAGAGGCTCTCACTTCTGCAAGTGATTACATCATTAAGACCTCAACCATGGCAACTCAGCCTACTGACATCTCAACTGAGACTGCCAGTAAGCAGAGGAAATTCAGTGGCCAAGAACTTAGAACTGGCCATGAGAGAAAGGACTCTAGTCCAATCTTCTCCACCCCCAGTGATTCTTCTGATGAAGATGAGGGGGAGCTGAGACTAAAAGTGCAACAACTATCCAAAACATGCACCTATTTAGTCTCAAAGGTCAGTCACCTTGAATCTCAATTGACTACCTTACACAATAGGATCAATGATCAGCAACTTGAGATTTCATATCTTAAGGAAAAACTAGCTGGGAGACCCTTAAGGAGAGCTCAACCAGGAACACAAGAACTTGTGGATGTGATTGATCTATCCTCCAGCTCACCTATGCAAGTGGGTGATTCTACCAAAAGGGGGAGAAAGTCATTACAGTCACAGAACCTGGGAGTTCTTCAGAGAGAATGGACATTGAGGACTCACCATCCTCACTTGCAACTATGCATTCTCAACAACCTCCTTTAGTTCACATTAATGTGGACTACACAGACTCCTTCATATAGAGTCTATTTGAGGATGGGATACCAAGGGCTATGTCACCTTCACCATCCTTCAATCACATCATTAGGTGGAGGTATGACAACAACAGGAAGGCCCTCATCATCATAAGAGTTCAAGGACAGCAAGAAGTCTTCATTTTTTAGAACTTGGACTACTATGAAAGTCTGGATCTAGTCAACATGCCACTTGTCAACCCAAGCCAATCAAGACAAGCTGACAGACTGGCTAAAAGAATTCAAGACAGGATCACTATAGAGTTCAGCCTAAGAAGGAGACTTAGGCAATCAGGCAATGTCATCGGTCAACTGGATGTTGAGGCAGACCCTAAGATTAGCTTCATAGGGGAAATCTTGACTGAAGGCCTAGTGACAGAACCTGAGAGCCCTGTCTCATCATCTCAACTACTACAGAGATCCATATTCCTTCTGAGACACCTGCTGGTGAAGGTGCTTCTCAACCTCTCTCTGGCCTGAGCTCAGATGCTGCAACAAGCAATGAAGGCCAAAGCTCTCTCCACCCTGAGTCACAAAGGTCTGTGAAAGGGATGAGATCTAGGTTGAACAATTAGATTAAGATTTGCAGCAGAATAGCAAACGAATTAGACGAAATTTTAGCAAGAATAATATGAATATTCAATCAAACAGTAACGGTATAGAGAGAGAAAGTTTTCTGCAAAAAGAATGTTTTCATTCATGCACATGCTTCCCGTACAAGGAAATTAGGTCAACATCCCTTTTATAAAGGAATGTGACATCAGCTGGCGTCACTTGATAGAGACAGCTAACCGATTTACACAAACAACTGAAAGTAAACTAAACTACTAAAGTTATAACATCTTAAGTGTAAGAACTTCAGATGTTTTACATAATATAAAACTACTGATTACAAACTACTGAAATGTAAACCATCACAACTACTTAAGAGAACTACTTCAGCTATTTTGACAACTTCTGAGAACTTTGTCTTTAGACTGTCTTCAGACTTTATCTTCAGACTTTGTCTTCAGCTGTTGTCTTCAGACTTTGTCTTCAGACTTTGTCTTCAGACTTTGTCTTCAGACTTTGTCTTCAGACTTTCTCTTCAGACTTTGTCTTCAGCTGTAGTCTTCAGACTTTGTCTTCAGACTTTATCTTCAGACTTTGTCTTCAGACTTTGTCTTCAGACTTTGTCTTCAGACTTTGTCTTCAGCTGTTGTCTTCAGACTTAGTCTTCAGACTTTGTCTTCAGCTGTTGTAGACCACTTCAGTTGTTCTGATGTCTGTGAGACTTAAAGGTTTTTCTGATCTGGCTCATTGGTTCTTTTGGTCCAACAAACTCCCCCTGAACCAATGCAGCCAAAACCTTTAAGATTATTGAAGTCCCACTTATTAGCAGAAACATTATCTAGATCAGCTCAGAAATCTTCAAATTAAACTCAGGCCAGGGAAAAGGTTTCAGAAGGTTTGATTGGTAGAGGATGAATGGGAACTCTGTCTTGGGGAATTGGACACAGAGCTATTACCCCATCCATGAAACCTACTTCCCAATGATAAGTCTATAAGACTCTCTGACGTAAGCCTCAAGGAAAAAAACTTGTTCTTCCATTGTGAGTTCTTCAGCTTCACTTTCAAAGAAGAACTCAGGCCCATAGTACTCTGATAAGTACTTATTATGCTTTCCATTCTTCAGCTCCACAGTTGTTATTTCTCTGTATGCAAACTCATCAGGATGAGTGCCTTCAAGCAACAACTGGAGCTCATTTCTTCTTATTTCTTCAAGCTTCTTGTAGATCAACCCCTTCTTTACCATTTTGTTTTCTAGTAAAGTTTGTGGAGTCATCTTAGACTTGTAAGCTCTCTTGAAGTCATCAAGGATTTCCCAGGGTGACACTACAATGGCCAGCATTATCACAGCATCTATATTCTTCTTTACTTGGCCATTGTATCTACTTGGAATAGTCTTTTTATGAATTCTGTCACTTACTTTGGGGTCAGGCCAAATTCTCACTCTCTCTTTCTCATATTGAAATGTAAATCTGAGAGCATACAGCCTCTGAGCATGTTTCTTCATAGCTTGTATGGATGAAGACTTAGGAAACTGTTTATCAATCATCCTTAACAATTGCTCATCATGTTGTTTGTGCTGTTCTTCTTCTTCAAGTTTGACTTTTACCATTTGCCTTTGGAGGTCAGGTGTTGTTGACACCTGGGCTCAGGCATCTTTATTTTAAGAACAGCAGATTGGCAGACTATCATCCTCATCATCTTCTTCTTCTTCTTCCATCCTCAACACCCTTCTCTTCCTCTTGGGTGCATCATTGGTAGTGGGTTGAGTAGGTTTCTTGGGTAAAGGAGTTGGTTTTGAGGCTTGTGAAGTTGGTTGTTTTGGTGTAGGAGATTGTGAAGGCTGCTCTAGCATCTTGGTTGTGAGTGAAGCTTTGGATAACTTTGCCATATCAGACCTTTTCCCAACACCAGCTTCATCAAGAGCTTCTATGATCAATCCTTTGTTGAATACTTCAGAAGAACAGATTCTGGTGGTTATCTCCAAAATACTGTCTCTGGACCATGACTTCACTTCAATGATTGATCTTCCCAGATGCTTTGATATGAATCTTGTCATATCTTCCAGCCTTTCCCTTTCTTTCTCACTCTAACTTGCCCATCTATGTTCAATCTCGTGAATCTCTAGCCTTCTGATTTCAGAGTCAAGTTTGGCTGTGTCAAAACCTTGTCTGAAGAGTTGATCAATAATCTTATCCATTGATCTGCTATGTTGATCATCAGCTTCTTTGATTACTTCTTCTAACTTTTTCTCACTTTTAGTCTTTTCAGAGCTTTTCTTTCTCTTGTAGGTGATCATTTCCTTTTCTTTCTTCTCTTTTTCTTCTTCCTCTTCAACTCTCTTTCTTTTGTCTACTTTCACTGACTTAGACTCCCCCTTTTTGGTTGTATTGGGTTCAGGGGTGTGAATGTTAGAAAGTCTCTTAGAAACAGCAACATCAACTAAGGATTGAAGATTTGAGGAAAGCCTCTCATCAATGGCTTGATGCATAATGTTTGTGATTATGGAAGTGATGAGAGGTAAGGATGATTGAACGGCAACATCCATTTGCTCAGAGGGGTTCTGTCCTTGAGAAACGGTGCCTGAATTAGAGGCTGGTGGCAAAGTTGTTGGGAGTGGCTCAGTGTTTGGGAGAGTTTCAGGAGAAACTGCCATCTGTGGGTGAATGTGGTAGATGGACTTGATTCTTGTGACATTTTGGCAAGCAGTTCTTGTAGCCTACATACATCAGTCTCAAGAATGGTGTTATGGGCTAGAACATCAAAGAAAAAGCCCAGGTCATCATTAGTTTTTGCTGAATCATCTGACCTCCTGATGAAATCAGGATGAACATGTGTTGAGTGTAGATCAGTATTCACATGTGCCCCTATTTCTTGGAATTGGGGACTTCCTGCCTCAGGATTATGTCCTTCATTGGCAGTTGCCTCTGGTGAGGACTTAGAAATGATACCATCTTCATCCTGGTCATGTGTTGAAACAGGAGAAGAAGCAACCTCACCAGATGTTCGAATCTCCTCCTCTACACAAGGAGATTGAAATCTGTAATCCCTGTGTTGTGGGTTATCAGCCACATTATAATCCTCTCCCTCAACTGTTGAGGTTTTCCCGGTGGTAATAGGTTTCTGGGGAGGGGTAGAGGAATGTAGTTGAGTCAGCACTTGTGCAATAACCACAGTTAGGCTTGTAGGGGTGGCTTCAGTGGGAGATAAGTGTGAAGAGGATTGCACCAGGGGTGAATGGTGCTCTTCAATGGCAATCTTCTCAAGTGAGAGAGATTCCAGTAATGTGGTTTCCCCATTTTTGGTTGCATCAGGATCTTGTTGAGAGGATACCTGAGCGGTTTCAGCTGGTAGAGCCTTTGAAACCTCATGGGGATTACTACCCATAGTTTCATCCTGCCTTTGTCTTGCAGGGGCATCATCAGGGGACTCAACTCCCTGAGTAGCCGTTTTGGTTTGTTTGGAATGTGTTTTGGAGGGGACTTTGGATCTGGAGGATGAGGCTGTGGGTTCCTTCTGCTTGGGTTTTAGCAGTTTGGCAACCTCTTTGAGGTGTGGGTCAGAGTTGTGCCTGGAGCATACCTTTGGCAAAACTACCACAGCAGGGACGCCAAGGCCAACAGGGCTATCAGATTTTAACTGATTCATGATTATGGCCATAAGAAACCTTGGATATAATAGCCATCTGTTAGCCACAGGTTTCATTGCCAGATCTTTTAATTCTAAAAATATAATTTCAAAAAAATTTAAGCTTTGCCATCAAGGATAGAATACAATACCTGCTGCCACCTGGATGACATTTGATCCCATGAAGAGGATTTGGGGGCAAGGCAAACATTGATCATGTGGAAGATTAGGCGTTCAGCATCATGGAAGTGCTTCTTCAGAATGGTTGTAGCAATTAGGTCGCCCACATATCCATGGTTGATGAATGATAGATCAATGGTGCCCTTAGGTATTTGGTGACAAAGGTGGCATCATTCAGATATAGCGTTTGGCGAATGATAGCAGGAGTGACTACCACCTTCTTTTGGTTTACAAATGACTTGAGAGTGATCGCGACATCATTCTCACCAGTATGGATAGTGACATTTGTCCAGAATTGGCGAAGGGTATCGGGATAGATGGTTGGATTCAGAAGGAAAGCAGCTTGATACGGGGAATCAACCATCAGATCAATGGCAGCATCAAACTTAGTCCAAAAAGCCGATTTTGTGAAGTAGGCAACACAGTTGTGTCGTGGTTTGATTTGCATGGTCCCCATTAATGGAAGATGAACGTTCGGAAAATGATTTATGAAAAGTTTGAAGTTAGGGTTAGGTATTTATAGGTTATGAAACGGCTGAAAGAAAACAACTGAAAGTTTTGTGTTAGTCATCAGTTGTTAGAAAACGACTGAAGACATGGTTTTAACTTTCACATGTTGTAAACAACTGAAGACTTGGTCTTTGTCATCGGTAGTTAGAAACTACTGAAGACTTGGTTTTGGCTTCAGTTTTTGAAACGAACCAACAGTTGTTTGAAACAATTAAAGAATAAAATTACTCATCAGTTGTTGTTGTCAGTTCACATATCTTAGTTGTTTCATTTGACCTTAACACTTACTCAGCAGATTATCTGATTTTCAGATGTTTCATTGGTCATCAGTACTTATCTGTTAGAACAGACATCAATGGTTGTAACCACATAGTACTTTGCAACAAATAAAGTACTTCAGTACTTTTAAGTAATTAGTCTTCAGTAGTTAGGAAAACTGCTGAAGATAAAATAACTTATCAGTACTTATTTTTGACAGCTGTATACTAATGCTCATCAGTACTTGTGAGCTGAGATCATCAGTAGTTGTCAAATCATTCAAGTTGCAGCATACCAAGCCTTAGCACTAGATTTTGGAAAGTTGCACTGTCCAAAGGCTTAGTAAATATATCTGCAAGCTCATTAGCACTAGGAACAAACTTTGGATCAATCAGACCTTTTTCATAACAATCCCTGATAAAATGATGTCTGATCTCAATATGTTTGGTCCTAGAATGCTGACAGGATCTTGACAATTAAAGAGCTGAAGCACTGTCCATCAGTAAAGGAGTCTTAGTCTCTGTAATGTCATAATCCAGTAATTGATTCTGAAGCCAGAGTACCTGAGATGTACAACTTGCAGCAGCAATGTACTCTGCTTCAGCAGTGGATGTAGCAACAGAAGTTTGTTTCTTACTCTGCCAAGAAGCTAAACAATTGCCTAGAAATTGGCATCCACCAGGTTGATTTTCTGGTAATTTACACCCTGCATAGTCACTATCAGAGAAAGACTAATTTGCAAGAGTGCCCAGTGGAATACCAAAGTCCTAGAGATTGAGTTCCTTGCAAATATCTAAAGATCTGTTGACTGCAATCATATGGGATACTTTGGGTGCAGCCTGAAATCTAGCACAGACACAAGTTGCAAACATAATGTCTGGTCTAGAAGCTGTAAGGTACATCAAGGAACCAATCATACATCTGTAAAGAGTTTCATCAACTGCTTTACCATTTTGATTAGCATCCAGTTGTGTGGTGCTGCACATGGAGTAGAACAGGGTACAGTTTTGTAAATCAAACTTTTTCAATAAATCCTTTGTATATTTTGCCTGATGAATGAAAGTTCCATCAGCCATTTGTTTGATTTGCAACCGTAGAAAGAACTGTAATTCTCCATGGCACTCATTTCAAACTTGTGTTGCATCAACTCAATAAAGGCATCACACAACTGTGGATCAGAGGATGCAAAAATAATATCATCTACATAAATTTGAACAAGGAGCTTATGCATGCCTACTTTCTTAATGAATAAAGTTTTATCTACGGAGCCTCTAGTGAAATTATTTGAGAAGAAAGTTAGACAGTGTTTCATACCAGGCTCTGGGAGCTTGTTTTAGCCCATAAAGAGCCTTATCAAGCTTATACACCCAATCTGGATGTTTATGATCTTCAAAACCTTGTGGTTGACACACATAAACTTCTTTTATTTTACCATATAAGAATGCACTTTTGACATCCATTTGAAAAACTTTAAGATTATGGAAAGCAGCATAAGCTAAGAACAATCTGATTGCCTCCAGTCTGGCTACAGGGGCAAAGGTTTCATCATAATCAATACCTTCTCTTATGAAACCCCTGTACAACCAGTCTGGCCTTGTTCTTGACAATTTAGCCTTTTTCATCAGTTTTATTCCTAAACACCCATTTAGTGCCTATTGCACACTTACCTTGGGGTAGAGGAACCAGTTCCCACACTTGCTGCTTTTGAAACTGAAGAAGCTCAAGTTGCATAGCTTCAACCCATCCATTGTCTCTTAATGCAATATGATAGTTCTTTGGCTCTTGCTGACTGGTGAAGAGAGCATAAAAGCAAAAGTTTGACAATTGACTTCTAGTTGAAACACCAGCATTGATGTCACCAATGATCTGAGACATAGGGTGATTCTTCAGTTCTTGATACTCAATAAGATATGTGCAAGTGTTTGTAGGTGATTCAGCAGCAACAGATGGTGATCCAGACTCTTGAAACCTAGAATGAGATGGCAATTCAAATGAAGTAGAGGATTCAGAGATCTCATCAGCATTTGTGGATGGAACTGCTAAAGCTACAGGAACATCAAGTTTAGTAGACTCAGGCAGTTGATCACTTAAACTTGCATTTGTACCAACAGATGGATAACAAGTGGTAGGAGATGATGGATTCACAGAATCTGCAACAGCTAGAGACTGATAAGGAACATATTGCAATATGTCCAAATCAAATAACTCCATAGGGTTTTATGGGATTTTCTCCTTTGGAGATTCATTAAACTTTACATGCAAGGTTTCTTCAACTATCTTTGTTCTGCAATTAAAAACTTTGTATGCCTTGCAAGTAGATGAATACCCAACAAAGTACCCTACATCCACCTTTGATTCAAACTTCTGAAGTGGATCCTTTGTGTTAAGAATATAATAAGGACACCCAAATGCTCTAAAGAAGGAAATCAGAGGAGCCAAATGATGTAACACTTCATAAGGAGTCTTCATCAACTCTGATTTACTAACACTCTATTTTGCACATAGCAAGCTGTGTTGATAGCTTCAGCCCAAAAGGTTAGTGGCAAACCAGAATCAGCCAACATTGACCTTGCGGCTTCAATAAGGTCCTGTTCTTTCTCTCCACCACTCCATTTTGTTCAGGAGTTTTGGAATGCTATATACTGCCTCTTGATTCCCTTAGAAAATAGAATTCATCAAGTTTGTGATTTCTAAATTATGTGCCATTATCACTCCTCACACACTTGACAGAAAGAGAGTATTGCTTTTCCATATGCAACACAAAGTAGATGATGATTTGACCAGCCTTATCTTTTGAATGTAAGAAGAAGGTCCATAAAAATGGAATAATCATCCACAATTACCAGACAGTATTTTTTCTTTGCCATACTCATCACTCTTACTGGACCAAAAAGATCCATATGAAGTAATTGCAAGCAGGCAATTGACTTTGGTTCTTCTATTGGAGGGAATGATACTTTATGTTGTTTTCCTTTTAAACAAGCAGAGCAGTTGTCATCATATTTGAAATCCTTTAATGGCAGACCTCTCACTAAACCATGATGGATTAGCTGGTTCATGTTTTTAAGATTCACATGACCAAGCCTTCTGTGCCATAGTTCAGATTCCTAAGGAGAGGCCTTGGAGAACAGACATGGATGGCCTTTTAGATCAATTTTCTTTGATAAGTCTAAGGCATATACTCTTCCAATCCTGTTGGCTTTCAGGAGAGTATATTCATCCAATATCTTGTCAATCATTCTCAAAACATTGGAAGACAGAATCCGACAGTTCTGGCTGGTGAAAAGTGCAACATGCCCTTTATCACACATTTGACTGACACTCAACAAGTTGTACTTGAGATTCTCCACATGGTTAACATCATCAAATCTTATTTCACCATTTGACACAAAGCCTTTGCCGATGATGTAACCCTTAGCATCATTACCAAAAGACACAAATCCCTTCATTCCTTGAGAATAGTCATGAAGAAGAGAACTGCTCCCTGTCATATGCATAGATCCTCCATTGTCCACATACCAGATGCTTCTATGCATGCTGAAGAACCCTGCATTTGTCACAACCATTGTCCACATACCAGTTAGCTTTTGAGACCCAAACCATTTTGGTTTTGGGTTTGTTCTCATCAATAGATTTTATACTAACTGATTTGTCATGATTAACAGCCTTTGAAGGTGGAGATGGTGCTGAAAAGGATTCCTTTGATTTTGGCTTAGTTTTCCCTTTCAGTGGTTTAATCACAGGTACATCTATTTGATTAACTCTTCCCAATAGATGTTGAACCATCATAACAAGTTGTGTCTGATTGGTTGTTAAAGCCTTCAGTTCAGCAGACACATCAGTACTTGTTTTTTATTGGTCCTGTGACTCACCATGTCCTCCTTTTTGAAAGACAAGACTTAGTCTGGTGTTTTGATACTCCTTGAGGAATATTTTTAGCTGTTTTATGATAAACCCCTTCCTTCTTTTTAGATTTTTGTGAAAACTTTGGGTTATCAGTTTGAGATGTTGTGGCATAAATTTGTTTCAAATTCATCTTTCATTTTATTAATTTTCTTTTAATGATTTTATCTTTGTTAAATTTGGAACCTTTCTGTACCAACATTCATCAGTGAGATGATTGAATAGACCACATATTTCACATGGCTTTTTCTTCATCTTCTGTTGTTCAACAGCTGAAGAAGATGAAACTACTGAAGGTGTGTTGTTCAGTACTTTCTTCCTCTCAGTACTTATGTGAAGTACTAAAGGATTTGTAACAACTAAAGACTTGTTCTTCAAAAGTTTTCTATCAGTACATTGGATTTCCTGATAAACTCTTCAGCAGTTGTCAAACCATGTTTGTTTTCATTTGGTTTGAAATGTTCTTCAGGTGTTGTTACTTGCTCTTCAGTACTTTGAATACTTTGTGAGACAACACCTGAAGTACTCGGCTTTTCTTTGAACATGTGCTTATCAATAGTAAGACCATCAGTAGATTGATTAGCTGAGGTACTATTACTAACTTCATCCTCTGATTTTACATTATCACTTGAGGATGAGACACATGATGATGTGGTTTGGGAATTGATTTCACCTTCAGATTTTACTTCTGTCTTAGGAGTAAAATCTGTAGGAGGTACAGTGTGATTATACCCAATCCCAACTTCACATTTGAAGTCTTTGCTTACTGAGAAGCATTTCAAACCCCTAGCAAGATGTTACCCAGCGTTCACACTCTACCTGAGTAGCTGCAAGTGTTTCTTTGAGATTCTTATGATTTTCTAAAATGACCTCTACCTTTGCCTTTTCATCAGTGATTTGGCATTTTAATTTGTAAATCTCATCATCTTTTTCCTTTAAAACAGACTGAAACTCAGCTTTTCTTTTGGAAATCACTTTCTCTAGGTCAAGATTTTGATTAATTAAAGCTACATTTGCTTCTCTAATTAGGCAAAAGCAGCTATGCATGACTCAGAACACAACTTGGCCTTAGCCTCAGAAGATACTTGTGGTACCTGTGATGATGAAGCATTTGAGCATGAACCATAGTAGACTCCAGGGCCATAAGAGCAAGATTTCCAAAAGGATTTTCACCACTGTGTTGACCAACACCAGAAAACACTTGTTCAGAATAACCAGAAAGATCATCTGGTAAGCTACTCCAGTCAACAACTTCAGGAGTGAAAAGCTTTGATGTGATTGAGATTGAGATGTTGACTTGATTGAGATGGTTGAGGCTCAGGTAGGGCATGTGGTTGTTGAGCTATGGGTACTGGAACCTGATTGGACTGAGCCATGTAAAAACAGGGATAAGGATATGGCATTTGACCTTGAGGAACAAAATATGCAGGAGATGATTGAATTTGTGAATGATGACCAGAACTCGTAGAATGTTGCCCTTTGTTTTGTGAACTATTTCCTGGAAAGCTCACAAAGGGTGCCGAAGAGTTAGATCCAAATGATCTACACTCTCTTGCAAAATGTCCTAGTCTGTGGCACTTGTGACACCTCAACTTGCTCTTGTCAAAACCAATTTTGGTTTTTCCAAAGAGACCAGGAAATTTCTACCTGTCCTTTTGTAAAATTTTTGAGATTTGATATTGACTAATGCCATTTGGCTCAAAATATCCATCTCTTCCAAATCATCATCAGCAATTCCTTTCAAATCATCCATCAAAAAGCACAAATTATCATTATTACATCCTGAATTACTATCAACCACAACAAAAAAGCAAGATCTCCACTGTTTGAAGAGAAATCTATATGCATTATAAGAACTTTCTGATGCAGCATATTTGACTCATGAACAACCAGAGTAGTATTCCCAGTACAAAATCATCAGTGAGCTTCCCAGATGAAGCCAGTTTCCTTTTCTGTTCTATCTCTCTTCAATGTTAACAGTTCCCATGAAGTTGGGTGAGAGATAGATTGTCCAGATTTGCACTGGAGCGTAAGACAATAGTATATGTGTCCCATTCTCAGGCAGGGATCTGAGGAATTTGTTGTTCATCTGACTGTTTGTATATTCATGTTTAACCATTTCAGCTCAGATATCAAACAGGAGATCGCTCAAACTGTTGAGTCAGTGACTCACCCTTTCTATGAGAAAATGTCTATATTGCTGGGCAAGGATCTCTCTATTGTTTGCCAAGACCTCATCAGAGCCTCCAAATTGTTCTTTAAGAACAACCCAAAGGTCATGAGCAGTTTCATGATGCATAAGTCCAGAATAGATTTCATTAGGCAGTGCCATGGCCAGAATTCCATGGGCTTTAGCATCAATTTCAAACAGTTTCAGATCTTCATCTGAGTATTGCTCTTTCTTCTTTAGGACCATCTCATTGGTTTCTGGATTACTCACCATAGGCTTATATGGTCCATGAACCATAGATTTCCAACAACCTGAACTGTTGACATACAGGTGATGGAGCATTCGGCGTTGCCATATGTTATACTTACTCCTAACAAGCATCGGAGGCTTTGTTAAGGAGCCAGTATTGTGAGGATCATTGATTGATGTAGCCATTTTCACCAGTTCAAACAGGTTCAATGAGATTTTAACAGATTAGCTCAAAAACTCAACAACACAGTTTAAAACAAGACGACTCTCAAATTAATCTCACCGGAAGCAACAGAAAAACAAACTCTATAACCAATTCTTGCAAATTTGCTAATTCGATCAAACTTAGATATCAAAAGAGCAGTTTCAATGATCAATTGTTAAATCTATCAATGATTAACCAGCTCTGATACCATTTGAAAGGGATCGAGATCTAGTTTGAACAATTAGCACAAATTAGATGAAATTTTAGCAAGAATAATGTGAATATCCATCAAATAGTACGGTTATAGAGAGAGAAAGTTTTCTGCAAAAAGAATGTTTTCATTCACGCACATGCTTCCCGTACAAGGAAATTAGGTCAACATCCCTTTTATAAAGGAATGTGACATCAGCTGACATCACTTGATAGTGACAGCTAACTGATTTATACAAACAACTGAAAGTAAACTAAACTACTGAAGTTATAACATCTGAAGTGTAAGAACTTTAGATGTTTTACATAATATAAAACTACTAATTACAAACTACTGAAATGTAAACATCATAACTACTGAAGAGAACTACTTCAGCTGTTTTGACAATTTCTGAGAACTTGTCTTCAGACTGTCTTTAGACTTTATCTTCAGACTTTGTCTTCAGAATTTGTCTTCAACTGTTGTCTTCAGACTTTGTCTTCAGACTTTATCTTCAGACTTTGTCTTCAGTTGTAGTCTTCAGACTTTATCTTCAGACTTTGTCTTCAGACTTTGTCTTCAGACTTTGTCTTCAGATGTTGTCTTCAGACTTTGTCTTCAACTGTTATAGACCACTTCAGTTGTTTCGATGTCTGTGGGACTTAAAGGTTTTTCTGATCTGGCTCATTGGTTCTTTTGGTCCAACAGTCTATGAGTGACAAAGGGAAAAGAAAGATGACATCCGAGGAGATTGAGGACGAGGAGAGAGAGAGGAAAAGGAGGCTAAGGGGAGAATGTTCTTTTGCTAAGTCTCCAAGACTCATGGAGTCTGCAATCAAGGCTGCCCCCAGACCAGATACTCAGAATGATGAGTTAAGGGTAGTGAGGATTAACTATCTGTAGACTAGGAACTATGACATAGATAGTGTCATTTCTCTCCCCTTGGATGAATTGAATGAACTGGTTGACCTGGAAAGGTCAAGAGAGAAGAAGGAGGCAGAAGATGCAGAACTCCTAGTACAAGTCAAAGAAGAGAGAAGAAGAAAAAGACTGTACAAAGGTATGCCTACCCTCTCACCAGTTCAAGAAAGTCCTGAACAAGAGGATGTGGTTCAACAAGAACCTCAGGTAGATATGGAAGAAGACAGAATCAAGATGATTAACCACCTGAGTGCCATAGGCCTCTATCAGGCAGATGCACTCCTTCCCTTACCTTATGACTATATTGAGTTTGAGTACTTAAAACAACTTGAGCTTGAGCTAGTCAAGGAAAGAAGACAAAAAAGAAGAAGCTAAGGGAAGAAGCTGCAAAATCAAGAGCCATCATCCAAAAGAGCATGAAGAAGTCTGCTGATAGGCAGAGGATGATGAGCTTCTTGAAGCTGTATGGATTCTCCGGAATGAGACTTGGACCCATGTCTCTATCCACTATGGATGAGCATATCAGGGTAATCAAGCAGAAGATTAAGATTGGAGAGCTCACTGACTTACACTCCACTCCAAGTCAGGCTCCACCTGAAGTGGAGGTTAAGGTTGAACAACCAGACACAACACAACCCGGACCTCCTGCTAATGCTCAGCAAGCTTCATCTTCTGATCCATAGCAGGGTCAACCTCCCTCTCCATCTGAACCTGAGAGAGAGGAAGTCCCAACTGAGAGAGACAGTGAAGATCAATCTGTGCTGCAGGCCAGTCTTCTTAGTTAAAATTTTGAAAAGAGAAAGAAGAGGATGGCTTCTAGACCAAATTCTAAGAAGAAGAAGAAGAAGCCTGCATCCCCTTCTAAACCTCAGGATGAATCAGATTAGCCTGAGGATGTGTAGCCAGAGGATGCTCAATCAACTCCAACTTCAGTAGCTCCTCTAGCAACAGGAAGACCCATCTTGTCTTGGACATACACCACAAATCCAGAAAGATGGCATGTTATTAGCATCAAAATGTTTTATCAAAATTTCCCAAATTGCTATTGAGTCTCGGTCAAAACAAGAAACTAGCATCAAAATGTTTTATCAAAATCTCCCAAATGATTCTAATACAAATGTATGATTCCATAACGAATTGTTCCAGAATTGATGAAATTAACTTGAAGTTATGCTATTCAGGAAGAAAAATCTGTTAGATGTTTTTCTAAGAGATTTAAATCCATCTCTAATCAAAAACACAAAAACATGTTATGTTTTGTCATTAATTTCAAGTTGTTTTTTCTATTTTTTTTCTAGTCTTTTGTTAGTTAAAAGTCGGACTATACAACTAGATCTAATCTATGAATCATCATTAAAAGTGGTCACATCTGAGGTGACCATCGGTTTTAAATTATAAAAGGATCACGTCTGAGGTGATCAAATGGTTTTAAATTATAAAAGGGTCATGTCTGAGATGATCGGAGTTCATAATGTCATGTCAAAAGACAAAACTTTAAGTGTGTGAAAGTGTATGAGGTCAAACTCATAAGTATGAGCCAATCGCATGATTGGACCATAAGTATGAGCCAATCATACAATTGGACCATGAGTATGGGGCATCCATGCGATTGGACCATAAGGATGAACCAATCGTACGACTGGATGAAGAAGTATGAGCCAGTTGCACGATTGAACCCCAGTCGCATGACTGAATCATGAGTATGGGCTTAGTCACACGACTGGAACATGAGTATGGGTCCAGTCACACATCTGAAATTAAAATTGGTATACAAGGAGGGGTGAGTTGGTCGCTGTAGAGATTAATGAAAAGGCTGATGCAACCTAAACATTTGTAGTCTTTCCTGCATGCTGCACAAGTGCATTAAAGAAGAATGCTTCGGAAGTTTCACATGTCCAACAGAAATACTCTAAGTGTGAAATCTTCCGAAGCCAAGACCAATATCTTCCGAAGCCAAAGATGAAGTCTTCCGAAGCCTCCGAGACAAAGTCTTCCGAAGCTTCAAGTTCATGAAGACAGATTTCTTCCGAATACTTTTAGTAACATGATTTTCTGATGTACTGTTCCATAAAGCTAGACACCTTTCCGCTGCAACTCTGATAGTCACCAACTAACATGGTTTGGTGAAAAGGTCCATGCTTTTGGTAACTGTACATTGAGGTCTTGAGTTTGTAACTTTCTACTTTATGTACTTTATCCTTTTTGTAATAGATAAGGATGTGAGCTATGGCATGTCATAGTCACAAGTCAAAAGGCAATCTGCCTTTTGACTCTACAATTGATTTTGTTTGTGTCTAGTCAATTGTATCCGGCTGGCTTTCAAAGTATAGCCAGCTGTAGAATGTAGTATAGGTATCTCATGTTCTTGTATCTTTCGAATATACTTTGTAACACTTGTAATAGAACATAGAGAATGCAATATACTGCATTCTTGAAAACCAAACACATGTGCTCTTTGTGTTCTTTGTCTCCTGCATTACTTGTGTTCTTAGTATCTCAACACTTGGTTAATCTAGTTTACTGTTTGATTAAAGTTTAGTTAATCTCCTCTTTGTGTTGTTGTGTTGTAACTAACCCTTCAACGATCCTGCAGTCGCATTTCACACCACCCTTCAAAGCGTTCAAAATTTCTCATACGCAGACACTCTACCCAAAATCGTTTTACCTTGATTACTTGCTGATTGTGTTCCTAACCGATTTGTCATTCATCTACAGGTATTGTGAGACTGAAATCGATCAAAATGACCGGTGAAATCAAATCCTAACTAATCTAATCGACTAAAATCAAGAAATCAGTAAAACTCTTCAAATAGACTACTTAAATTGACATAATCATTGAAATGAAGGACATTAAGTGATTTTTAGAGTTCCTGTGCTCGAGGTAATGGATGATACAACACTAGATCAGATAAAGGTCTACCGGGGGATGCAAGTAAAGCCCCTGGTGAGGAGACTGTTTGGCCACTTGGCCAACATGGAGTACGTGGCGCCATCACCCAAAAAGTGGCGTCACGATGACAGTGACTCTGACATCAGGCCCATTATGGCACCACAGATGAAGACGGAGACGACGATGATGATCAGGGTCAAGGTGGTGAGGCACCTGGTGGAACTGAAAGTGTTGCCTTCGACCAAGACTTCTTGGTCGATGAAGTTGAGGAGTCTGATGATGAGCCGTTAGTGAGGACTGTTGGGAGTCGGGTCGTGGCCACCGACAAAGGGATAGAGGTGGTTGGCGGATGCTAGGCTGAGTCAAGGGGTGCAAATGCTGATGTTACTAACCCTACTTATACCTCTAACCAGACCAGCAACCAAGGGGGAGCGCTTATTTCCAAGGGCTCCAGGAAGAAGAGGATGGCCCAACCATACAGGATGAAGAGCAAGAGGCCAAGATTTACTTTGATCACTTATTTTGTCACCACCACCACTGTCACACCCACCACTACAGCAACCACATCTATCACTACTCCAGCCACCACCACCACAGCTACTACTTCCACCACCACTATTCCCACTACCACTATCACTCCATCCACAACCACTACCACAGCCACTCCACCACATTCCACACACATTCCACCTCCCATATTCACCACATCTACCACCACCAATCACCAAGCAGGTCCCTCCACCCACTTACATTCATAGCTAGACCCACTCTAACCAACATCGGGTTAGAGGAACAGCTTGCTAACCTCAACAGCATTGTGCTAAGGTTGTTTGCCACTGATGAGCTAAGAGCAACTCAGCTACACAAGATGATGGAGTTGAAGGCATTAGGCCGAGCCCACCATGCACTTACAAGTCAAAATGAGCTGGTGCTGATGTCGGTAAAAAGGATTGAGGAGCTTGAGAAGAAGAACAAGAAGATACTAATAAAGCTCAAGGGATCAAAGAATGAGCCTTAAAGATCAAGGATGGTGATGGTGTTAGTGATGATGATGATGATGATGATGATGATGATGAGGAGGAGGAGGGGGAGGAGGAGGAGGATGAAAATGATTCTGAGGAGGATATGGAGGAAGGAGGACCGAGTGGAAAAGATCAAGAGGATAAGATGATCAGGAAGGTGATGCCTTTGCGTCAGCTTCAAATCCACAAGCTCAGGAAAGGCATACGAAAAGAAACCAAGATCAAGGAGCCTCGTCCTCTGCTCCTCCAGCTGAAGAACCAACCGATCAAGACAAAAGTAATGATCAGAAGTTTATGTATTTGAAAAATTTTGTACTTGAATTATGTATTACATTAATGTAATTTATATTTGTTATGGTTTAATGTTTTATATAATGACTTATGTGTGATGTGCTTAATGTTTACTCAAACAGATGAAGCTCAATAGATAGACGAGTATGATCTCGAACCCCTTCAGCGAGTTAAGACTCAACTTGCAATGATTCTTGACTTACAAGGGATACTCAGGAGATCTGTGAGCTACATTCCGAAAGAGAGAGAAATTATACATGATCTTACGAACGAGCAGCTTGCTGAAATCTTCAGGCTGAATCCTAAGGAGCTAGTCAAAGATGCTCCAAATATTGATGTCGCAAGTGACGATGAGCTACACGATGTTGATGAAATAAAGATAGAAGACATCACTGCAGAACACTATCCACAGTACACTAATCGAGAAGGACATGTTATCCCCCACTTGGGTGAAACACTTGACAGTGGTACTTTTGAGAGGTTGGATGATGTAGAGAAAGAAAAAGAGAAAGAAGAAAGCACAGCCGAAGCTTCGGAAGCAAATGTTGATATCAGAGAGCTGAATGGGTAGATTGTTTTGTTGAGATAAAAGCCCAACGCAAGCCGCCAAAGCAGAATGCCTACATAAAGCTTTACAAAGTCAAAAGACATCAAAAAGTGTATGGCAAGATTATAGCGTGGGCGTATTTTGAAGACTTAGAGGTCTATGCTATGAAGAGAGAGAAGGGAATCGAGTACTTCAAATATCCTCATGATCTGAAAACTCTTCCTAGTTTTGAGCTCAACCGACTGGCATGCTTAGATGTTTTGTATGCAAATCCAAGGAAGATGTTAGGTTGGTTCGAGGTTGTGTTGAAGAAGGAATACCACACCAGGTGGGTAAACTTCAGACCTCAACAACCAAAAAGGTTCATTAACAAGTCTGAAGTGGATCCCATAACTGGAAGACCTAAAGGGGTGCTGAAGTGGAGTCCCCCGTGCACGATGTCGAAGATTCCCTTACTGGAAACGCCTCAGGACTTCACTCCACACTTCAAATGGTGGTATTACGATTGGCGAACAGGCGAAGCGGTCATAGTGCTAAATAGAGATGGAAAGATTGATACTATCCGGGTATTTGACCCAATGTGGCTTACAAACTTGTCAGCTGAAGATGTCTACACATTATACAAGTGGCCACTATTCTATGACACACATGATACTGTACAAGCTCTCTGGTTCCCACATGTGATAATACTCTGCTTTGCATTTGAAATACATGTAGGAGTTACAAAAGAGGAGAAGTACAAGAAGTTCTAGGAACATGTGAAGAATGTTAGACAATAGAGTAAACTAGGACCAATGGGGAGTTTGTAGATGCATATGTTCCTAGTTTATGAGTTTAAATGTAAAATTCATTCATGTCTTACACATATGTAGTGTAATGGTTGAATGCAATATAATATGTGGTTGATGTTTATTAATGTTTACTTATTTCATATTATTATTGTGTATGAAATTACTATATAGGTTTGAGGTTGTTGTACATGTTTCTTACTTAATAAAAATTAAGTAATGTGTTCAATCTAGTCGGGTGAGTATTCATGCTAATGGACCATACTTATGGACCATACGTATGAATACATCATACTTATGGACGAGTCGCACGACTGAACCAGGAGACTAGATCAGTCGTATGATTGAGACATAAGATTGACTCAGTCGCACGACTAAACCTTTAGTCATGCGCATGGATCAATCACATGATTCAGTCGCACGACTGAACCATGCTAATGGTACAGTCGTATGAATGGAAATCCCTAACCTATAAATACTACTTATTTCGTGGAAAAAAATAACTTTTGACTACAATTGAAGAGCACTTCGTATACACACGAACCCTAGCCGTCCAGAACATCCAAGAAAGCCAGTCCAAGTTTATACTTCATTCTTGATCGATTCCTACTCGTTCTTAACGTTTATTTAATTCTTATATCGATCAGGTTAACGTTCTCGCTGATTAGATCTCCAATCAAATAGGATTCCGCACTATTTGATTCGCTATAAACGCAAAATCTGTTAGTATTCCGTACATACACAGTCCTGACATATATCGATCGGGTTAACGTTCTCACTGATTGGATCTCCAATCAATAGGATTCCGTACTATTTGATTCGGTATAAACACAGAATCTATTAGTATTCCATATGTACACGGTCCTAACACTTATTGAAAAACATATTTATTAACCTATTAACTTTTTAAAAATCTTTAACAGAAAGTTGGTTAAGCCTGTGTTTGAGATTACTTATTTTTTTAAAAGTAACATTTCAAAAGTAATATTTTTTAATTCTTTTAAAAAGGTAACATTTAAAAAGTTACTTTTCAAATATTGGTTAAGCCTATGTTTGAGATTAACTTATTTAAAAAAATATTTATTGACCTATTAACTTTTTAAAAATCTTTAACAAAAAGTTGGTTAAGCCTATGTTTGTACTATTATGTCGTCATTTTTCACAACGAAATTGGTTACGACCTAGTAGGACTATAATCATTGAAGAGAATATGGCTATGTTGTTACATATTATTGAACATAATGAACATTTTCGTGTGCTTAAACAACGATTTCAACACTCCAATCAAACAATTCATAAATGTTATCACGAGGTTTTGGTTGCAATGATGTGTTTTGCTAAAAAAATATTTATTGACCTATTAACTTTTTAAAAATCTTTAACAGAAAGTTGGTTAAGCCTATGTTTGTACTATTATGTCGTCATTTTTCACAACGAAATTGGTTACGACCTAGTAGGACTATAATCATTGAAGAGAATATGGCTATGTTGCTACATATTATTGGACATAATGAACATTTTCGTGTGCTTAAACAACGATTTCAACACTCCAATCAAACAATCATAAATGTTATCACGAGGTTTTGGTTGCAATGATGTGTTTTGCTAAAGAAATTATAGTCCCAACATCTTTAGACGAAACAAAAAATACCACCGAGCACTTCAAAGGCTAAGAAGCATATTTCCCGGAGCAATAGTTGCTTTAGATGGAACTCTTGTACATGCAATTGTGCCCGCTGATCAACAAACTTGTTTTAGGAGAAGAGGAAAAGGTCAATGTTATCAAAATGTGCTAGGAATATGTGATTTTGATATAATATTCACCTTTGTATGGGATGGATGGGAAGGCGTAGCACATGACTCACGGGTGTTGAGAGAAGTTGCCTTTAATCCGACCTCTAGATGTCAATTTCCTCCGCCAGGTTTATAATATAACTGTAACTTTTATTACTAGATATATTATTTGTATTCTTTATATAATACATGTCACACTCACATTAAAGATAAATATTACCTTTGTGACGCTGCATATACCAACACTCATGGATTTATGATTCCCTACCGCAATACAAGGTATTGGTTAGCTGATTTTCGATGGTGAAAGGCTTTAACTAAAAAAGAAAGTTTCAATCATGCTCATGCGTGCCTTTGAAATGTTATTGAGCATGCTTATGGTGTATTGAAGACAAGATTCCCAATCATAAAAATAATTGTCCTTATCCTTTTCAAGTGCAAAGAGACTTAGTCATTACTTGTTTTGCAGTCCATAACTTTATAAGGAAATAGAATATTCAAGACGAATTATTTACAAACTTTGAACAGAATATTATGGTTACTTCGGATGGTGAAGATGGAGGAAGTGAGGGTGAAAACACACAAGGCATGATGTAGGGTTCAGAAGGCGTTGAATGTATGACTGCTTTGAATGACTGTTAGGATCGTGTACGGGATGAAGTACTAACTGATTTACGTGTATACCACCTAAAATAGCGCGGAATCCTATTTGATTGGTGATCCAATCAATGAGAACGCACGTAGAATCAATCTTAGATTAAATCTAAACGTTAAGAATGATTTCTAATCGATTTGGTGCGATCTATGAACTTGGAACAGGTTTTTAGGAATCTCTGGACGGCTAGGGTTTGATATTGTACGTAGGTATTCGAAGTGTTTTGTTTTTCCACGAATTAAGTGGTATTTATAGGTTAGGGTTTCTCACTCGTGTGACTGAACCATTAGCATGGTTCAGTCGTGTGACTGAGTCATGCGGTTGATCCATTCGCACGACTGAGTGTTCAGTCGTGCAACTGAGTTAATCTCATATCACAATCGTGCGACTGATCCAGTCTCCTAGTTTAGTCGTGCGACTGGTTCATTAGTATGAAGTTGTTCATGCGTATGGTCCATTAGCATGGGCCATTCGCATGAAACTTCACATGACTAAGTTTAAACATCTTTCTCAATCATCATTGACTAAGAACTATGTAAACAACCACAAACCTATATAGTTAGTTCAATAATCATTAACATACAATAATCAATGAAATATTCAACATTATAAGCACAACCACACATTGTATTTCATTGAGTACCCATTCTATTACATATATTTAAGACATGAAAGATATTCTACATTAAGCTCATAAACTAGGTACATATGTATCTACAAACTCCCCCATGGACCTAGTTTACTCTATTGTCTAACATTCTTCATAAGCTCTTCATATTTCTTGTACTTCTCCTCTCTTGTAACTCCTACATGTATTTCGAATGCAAAGTAGAGTCTTATCACGTTTTGGAATTGTAGAGCTTGTACAATGTCTTGCGCGTCATAGAACAGTGGCCACTTGTATCAGGTGTAAGCATCATTAGCTGATAAGTTAGTGAGCCGCATTGGGTCAAATACCCTGATAGTTTCCATATTTGCATTTCTGTTCAGAACTATGACCGCCTCACCTATTCTCCAATCATAGTACCACCATTTAAAGTGTGGAGTGAAGTCCTGTGGCATTTCCCTCGAAGGGATCTGAGACATAGTGCGCGGAGGACTCCACTTCAGCACAATCTTAGGCTTTCCAGTAATGGTATCAACTTCAGATCTTTTCATATACCTTCTTGGTTGTTGAGGTTTGAAGTTGACCCACCTAGTGTGGTACTCTCTTTTCAATGCCGCTTCAAACCAGCCTGACATCTTTCAAGGATCAGCATATAGCAACTTCAATTTTGCTAACTGGTTTAGCTCAAACCTGGAAGAGTCTTCAGATCCTGTGGGAATCTGAAGTACTCGATCCCTTTCTCTCTCTTAACGGCATACACCTTAAGATCTTCAAAATAGGCCCACGCAATAATCTTGCCTGACACCTTATGATGCTTTTTCACTTTATAGAGTTTGGTGTAGACATTTGACTTTAGAGCACTGTGTTGGGCTCTGATTTCTACAAAACATGCTGCCCATTCAGCGTTTCTAATGTTGACATCGGCGTCTGAAGCTTGGACCTGCTCTTTATTCTTCTCCGACTCCTGCTCCATTTTATATAGAGTTTCAAAAGTATCACTGAGAAGAGTGTCACCCAGATTAGGAACGACATTACCCTCGTTGTCAGCATACTCTAGATAATGTTGGGTCGTGACATCTTCAATCTCTATCTCGTCTATGTCATTTAGCTTATTGTCACTATCACGTTAACTGTAGGAGCATCCTTCATGATCTCATCAGGATTCAGTCAGAATATTCCGGCAAGTTGCTCATCAGTGAGATCATGAATTATTTCTCCTTCTTCAGGAGTGTAATCCACAGACCTCCTGACTATCCCTTGCAGATCAAGAATCATTGTGAGTCGAGTCTTGTTCTGCTGAAGGTGTTGGACCAAAAGAACCAATGAGCCTGATCAGAAAAACCTCTAAGTCCCACAGACATTACAACTGCTGAAGAAGATCACAACAGCTAAAGACATCAGCTGATTACAATGTATGAAGACAAAGTCTGAAGACAAGATCTGAAGATTTCTACTAAAGACAAAGTCTGAAAGTAAAGTACTGAAGACAAAGTCTGAAAGTGAAGTACTAAAGACAAAGTCTAAAGCTATCAGCTGAAGACAACGTTTGAAGTAAAAGTCTGAAGAACAAAGAGAGAAGACAAAGACTGAAGACCAGAGTGATCAGTAGTTGTCACAACAGCTGAAGTTATTAACTTCAGTAGTTATGACGGTTTTCCTTTTTAGTACTTGTAATTTACCTTTCAGTAGTTTATAGTTTCAGTAGTTTTAGTTCAGTAGTTTTATGTTTTTGTACTTAGCACTCTCCGAGATGTGATCAGTTGTTGAGAACATTCTCAGTAGTTTGCATAGTTTCAGTTGTTTGTATAAATCCGTTAGATGTCACCATCAAGTGACATCAGCAGACGTCACATTCCTTATATAAGAAATGTTGACCTAGTTATAACGTGTGACATTCAGCCACCATGAAAGCATTTGAATGAAATATTCCTTTTGCAGAATTCTCTCTCTATAATCGTGTGTTTTTCTATTGAATATCAATTGAGTTCTTGCTAAATTGTCTAATTCATTGTTCGAATTCCACTACAATCTACTCTAATTGATCAAACTTAGATCACTGATCCTAACAAATGGTATCAAAGCAGGTTAATCATTGATCGATCTAACAATTGATCATTGAAACTGCTATTTCGATATCTAAGTTTGATCGAATTAGCATATTTGCAAGAATTGGTTATAGATCATTGAATTTCTGATGCTTTTAGTTATTTGCTTTGAGATTTCTCTTGGTTCATATTGAGTTTGTTGTGTTTTGCGCTAAATCAGTTAAAACTTAATTGAATTTGATTGAATCTAAGAATGACTACTCCTTCTAATGACCCTCACAATACTGGTTCCTCAACCAAGCCTCCGATGCTGGTTAGGACTGAGTGTAACATATGGCAACGAAGAATGCTCCATCACCTGTCTGTTAATAGTTCAGGTTGTTGGACATCTGTGGTACATGGTCCACACAAGCCTATGGTGAACAATCCGGAAACCAACCAAATGGTTCCGAAGAAGAAGGAACAATACTCAGATGAGGATCGAAAACTGTTTGAGATTGATGCTAAAGCACATGGAATTCTGGCCATGGCAGTGCCGAATGAAATCTATTCTGGGCTTATGCATCATGAAACTGCTCATGACCTCTGGAATGCATTGAAAGAACAATTTGGTGGAACAGATGAGGTCTTAGCAAACAACAGAGAAATCCTTGCCCAACAATATGAGACATTCTCTCATAGGAAGGGTGAGACACTGACTCAACAGTTTGAGCATTTTTCCTGTTTGATCTCTGAGCTGAAAATGGTCAAACATGAATACACTAATAGCCAGATGAACAACAGATTCCTCAGATCACTGCCTGAGAGATGGGACACATATACCATTGTCCTACGCTCTAGTGCAAATCTGGATAGCGTATCTCTTACCCAACTCCATGGGAAACTGCTTACATTTGAAAGAGAGATAGAGCAGAAAAGGAAACTGGCATCATCAGGAAAGCTCACTGATGACTTTGTACTAGGGAACACTGCCTTGGTTGGTCATGAGTCAGAATATGCTGCATCAGAAAGCAATTATGATGAGCATATAGATTTCTCTTCAAACAGTTCTGATCATGCATTTGTTAGTGTTGATAGTCAGTTAGGCTGTAATAGTGACACTTTGTGCTTTATTATGGATGATTTGAAAGGTATTGCTGATGATGACTTAGAAGAGATGGATATTCTAAGCCAAATGGCCTTGATTAATATCAGATCTCAAAAGTTCTACAAGAGAACTAGTAGGAAATTTCCAGGACTCTGGCAAAACCAAAGTTGGTTTTGACAAGAGTAAGTTGAGGTGTCAAAAATGTCACAGGCTTGGACACTTTGCAAGAGAGTGTAGATCAACTGGATCTAACTCCTCTGCACCCTTTGTGACTTTTCCAAGCAATAGTTCACAAAACAGAGGGCAACATCCTGCTAGTTCTGGTCATCACTCACAACCTCTATCTCTTGCATATTTTGTCCCTCAGGGTCCAATGCCATATCCATATCCCTGCTATTACATGCCACAGCCAAATCCGAAAAGAAGGATAGGGTTTATCATAAAACAGCTAATAGTGTTCCTCATGATAAAAATCAGACTAAGTCTGTGAATTTCAAGGAGGAAATGGTGGGTCACAGGAACTCATCAAAAACAAGTACTGATGTGTCACAAGAGCTGAAAGCTTTAGGTACAAATCAGACACAACTTGTTATGATGGTTCAGCATTTGTTGGGGAGAGTTAACCAACTAGATGCACCTATGATCAAACCACTAAAAAGGTATTCCAAGCCCAAATCCAAGGAATCCATTTCAGCACCATCTCCACCTTCATCAGCTGTTAATCATGAGAAATAAGTTATGGTTAAATCTATTGATGAAAACAGACCCAATACCAAAAAGGTTTGGGTCTTAAAACCTAACTAGTTCCTTGTGATGAATGCAGGGTTCTTTAGCATGCCAAGGAAGCATCTGGTATGTAGACAGTGGAGGATCTATGCATATGACAGGGAGCAGTTCTCTTCTTAATGACTACTCTCAAGGAATGAAGGTATTTGTTTCATTTGGAAATGATGCTAAGGGTTACATCATCGGGAAAGGATATGTGTCTAATGGAGAAATCAGATTTGATGATGTTAATCATGTGGAGAATCTAAGTATAATCTACTGAGTGTCAGTCAGATGTGTGATAAAGGGCATGTTGTACTTTTCACAAGCCAGAACTGCAGGATTCTGTCATCCACATTTCTGAGGCTGATTGACAAGGTATTGGATGAACATACTCTCCTGAAGGCCAACAGGATTGGAAGAGTATATGCCCTGGATTTATCAAAGAAGATTGATTTGAAGGGTCATCCTTGCTTGTTCTCCAAAGCCTCTCCTCAGGAATCTAAACTGTGGCACAGAAGGCTGGGTCATGTAAATCTCAAAAACATGAATCAACTGATCCATAATAGTTTAGTGAGAGGTCTACCAATAAAGGAGTTCCACTATGATGAAACCTGTACTGCTTCTTTGAAAGGAAAACAGCACAAAGTCTCATTCCCTCCTATTGAAGAACCTAAGTCCACTGCCTACTTGCAGTTACTACACATGGATCTATTTGGTCCTGTGAGAGTGATGAGCATGGCAAAGAAGAAATACTGTCTGGTAATTATGGATGATTACTCCAGATTTGTATGGACTTTCTTCTTGCATTAAAAGGATGAGGTTGCTCAGACGATTATAAACATTGTGTTGTATGTTGAGAAGCAGTATTCCCTATCAGTCAAGTGTATAAGGAGTGATAATGGAACAGAATTCAGAAACCATACACTTGATGATTTTTTATCTCTCAAAGGGAATCAAGAGGCAGTTTATCATCCCAAGGAATCCAGAACAAAATGGAGTAGTGGAGAGAAAGAACAGGACCCTAATTGAAGCTGCAGGGTCCATGTTGGCTGACTCTGGTTTGCCATTGACCTTTTGGGCTGAAGCTGTCAACACAGCTTGCTATGTGCAGAATAGAGTGTTAGTAAATCAAAGGTTGATGAAGACTCCATATGAATTTCTACGTCATTTGGCTCCTCTAATTTCATTTTTCAAAGCCTTTGGGTGTCCTTGTTTCATTCTCAACACAAAGGATCAACTCCACAAATTTGATCCTAAGGTGGATGCAGGGTATTTTGTAGGTTATTCATCCACATGCAAGGCTTACAGAGTCTTCAACTGCAGAACAAAGATAGTTGAAGAAACCTTGCATGTGAAATTAATGAATCTCCTAAGGATAAAATTCCACAAAACCCTGTGGAGCTGTTTGATCTTGACATTTGCAATATGTTCCTTATCAACCTCTAGCTGTTGCAGATCATGTGAATAAATCATCTTCTGCAGCAAGTCTTCCACCTGGTGGTACTGAAGATGATGATGATATCAGTACTCTCCTTTTCAAGTTTAGTGATCAACTGCCTGAGTCCACTAAACTTGATGTTCCTGTAGCCTTAGCAGCTCCATCCACAACAAATGCTGATGAGATTTCTGATTCCTCTACATCATTTGAATTGCCATCTCATACTTGGTTTCAAGAATCTAGATCATCATCTGCTGCTGCTGAACCTGCTACAAACACTTGCACTGATCTTATAGTGTACCAAGAGCTGAAGAATCACCCCATGTCTCAAATCATTGGTGATATCAATGCTGGTGTTTCAACAAGAAGTCAATTGTCTAACTTCTGCTTCTATGCTCTCTTCATCAGTCAGCTAGAGCCAAAGAACTACCATGTTGCTTTGAGAGACAATGGATGGGTTGAAGCCATGCAGCTTGAGCTACTTCAGTTCAAGAAACAGCCAGTGTGGGAACTGGTTCCTCTTCCCCCAGGTAAGTGTGCAATAGGCACTAAATGGGTGTTTAGGAATAAAACTGATGAAAATGAGCTTATTGTTAAGAACAAGGCTAGACTGGTTGTACAGGGGTTTTCACAAGAAGAAGGTATTGATTATGATGAAACCTTTGCCCCTGTAGCCAGACTGGAGGCAATTAGATTGTTCTTAGCCTATGTTGTATTCCACAATCTTAAAGTTTTTCAAATGGATGTCAAAAGTGCTTTTTTATATGGAAAAATAAAAGAAGAGGTTTATGTGTGTCAACCACCAGGTTTTGAGGATAATAAACATCCTGATTGGGTGTATAAACTTGATAAGGCTCTTTATGGGTTGAAGCAAGCTCCTAGAGCCTGGTATGAAACACTTTCAAATTTTCTTCTTCAAAATAATTTCACTAGAGGCTCCATAGATAAAACTTTGTTTGTTAAGAAAGTGGATCAACATAAGCTACTTGTTCAAATTTATGTTGATGATATAATTTTTGCATCCTCTGATCCCCAGTTATGTGATGATTTTACAAGTTTAATGAAACAAAAGTTTGAAATGAGTGCAATGGGAGAATTACAGTTCTTTCTAGGCTTGCAAATCAAACAAAAGGCTGATGGAATCTTCATTCATCAGTCCAAATACAAAAAAAACTTTTGAATAAGTTTGATTTACAAAACTGTAATCCTTGTTCTACTCCCATGTGCAACACCACACAACTGGATGTAGGTCAGAAAGGTAAAGCTGTTGATGAAACACTTTACAAATGTATGATTGTGTCCTTGATGTACTTAATAGCTTCTTGACCAGATACTATGTTTGCAACTTGTGTCTGTGCTAGATTTCAGGCTGCACCCAAAGTATCCCATATGATTGCAGTCAAACGGATCTTTAGATATTTGCAAGGAACTCAATCTCTAGGTCTTTGGTATTTCACTGGACACTCTTGCAAATTAGTTGCTTTTTCTAAATAGTGACTATGCAGGGTGTAAGTTAACCAGAAAGTCAATTTTGGCGGATGTCAATTCCTAGGCAACTGTTTGATTTCTTGGCAGAGTAAGAAACAAACATCTGTTGCTACATCCACTGTTGAAGCAGAGTACATTACTGCTACAAGTTGTACATCTCAGGTACTCTGGCTTCAGAACCAATTATTGGATTATGGCATTACAGAGATTAAGACTCCATTATTAATGGATAGTGCTTCAGCTCTGTGTATTGTCAAGAATCCAGTCTAGGATTCTAGGACCAAACATATAGAGATCAGACACCATTTTATTTGGGATTGTTTTGAAAAAGGTCTGATTGATCCAAAGTTTGTGCCAAGTGCTGATGAGCTTGCAGATATATTTACTAAGCCTTTGGATAGTTCAACTTCCAAAACCTTGTGTTAAGGCTTGGTATGCTGCAGCTAGAATAAGTGACAACTACTGATGATCTCAGTAAAAAAGTACTGATGACCATTAGTAAACATGTCACAAATATGTACTGATTCTGTTAAAAGAAACTGATGCAGTTACAAACTATTGATGTAGTTATAACTACTGATGTCAGTAAAAACAGATAGGTACTGATGTCCTATGAAACAACTGAAAACAGCTAAAAAGTCTGATGAGTAAGTGTTGAGGACAGTTTGAAACAGCTGAAAAGCTATGAATTGACTAAAACTACTGATGAGAATTTTCTCTTCAGTCGTTTCCACAAACTGCTACTTCACTTTAAACAGCTGATGACAAAACCATGTCTTCAATAGTTTCACAACTACTGATGACTAACACCAAGTTCTCAGTTGTTTCCTACACCTAAAGACAAAACCAAGGTTTTCAGTAGTTTCATAACTACTGATGACCAAAACCAAGTCTTCAGTTGTTTCAATTGTCTGATAGTTAAAACCAAGTCTTCAGTTGTTTTCATACAACTGATGACAACACCAACACTTTCAGTCGTTTTCTTTCCAGCCTTTTCTTAACCTATAAATACCTACACTTATAGCCGAATGTTTCATTAGTCGTTTTCTATCCTTCTCTCTCTCAACAATGGCGACCATGAAACTCAAACCCAGACACAACTGTGTTGCCTACCTCTCGAAATCGGCCTTTTGGAACAAATTTGATAAGGCCATCAATCTTATGGTGGATTCCTAATACAAAACCGCCTTTCTTTTGAATCCTACCATATACCCCGATTCCTTAAACCAATTCTGGACCAACGTCTCTATCACAACTAGTGAAAATGATAGCCAAATCACCCTCCAGTCATTGGTTAACCAGAAACAGGTGGTAATCACTCCTGACATCATTCGCAAAACCCTAAACTTGCATGATTCCACCTGTATTATAGAATACCCGAAAGGCACCATTGATATGTCTTTCATCAACAACGGGTATGAAGGAGACTTAAGTGCTACAACCATTCTCAAAAAGAACTTCCATGATGTTGAAAGACTTATCTTCCATATGGTGAATGTCTGCCTTGCTCCAAAGACATCTTCATAGGATCAGAAGTCCTCAAGATGGCAACAGGTATTGTATTCTATCTTTGAACGACAAACTCTAAATTTTTCTGAGATAGTGTTTATGGAACTTAAGGATCTGGCTCAGAAACCTGTGACAAACAGATGGCTACTATATCCTAGGTTTCTGATTAATTTTAAATTAATTAAAATCAGAAGGCCTTGTTAGTCTTGGAGTCCCTGCTCCAGCTGTTTTAGCTGAGGTATACTCTAGACATAACTCTGACCCTACTCTCAAAGGGGTTGCCCGGCTGCTCAAACCCAAGCAGAGGGAACCCACAGCCTCCACCTCCAGATCCAAAGTCCCCACCAAACCCAAACCTCAAAAGACCAAAAAGGCTACTCAGGAAGATGAGTCCCCTGAGGATGCCCCTGTACCACCAATACAGGATACACATACTGGTTCTAACCCCCAGTCATGTCAAAGACTCAACCAGCTGAAACCGCACAGGTATCCTCTCCACAGGATCCTGTTGCAACCAAATTTGGGGATACCACATTACTGGAACCTATCTCGGTTGAGAAGGTTACCATTGAAGGGCATCTCTCACCCCGGGTGCAATTTGCTTCTGACCAATCTCCAAATGCAACCGCCCATCAAAGTCCAACCCTTATAGTTGCTAAAGTGCTGAGTCAGCTGCATTCCTCACCCCCTCCACAGAAACCAATTAACACTGGGAATACCTCAACAATTGAGGGGAAGGACCAAAATGCTGCTGATAACCCACAGCACAGGGGTTATAATGTTCAATCTCCAAGTGTAGAAGAGGAGGTTAGAACATCTGGTCAGGCTGCCACTTCTACTGATTCAGCAAATGAACAGGATGAAGTTGGTACCATATATAAGACCTCACCAGAGGCAACTACCAATGAAAGACAAAGTCCTGAGGCAGGAAGTCCCCAAAACCAAGAACAAGGGGCACATGCATATACTGATCTACACTCAGGGCATGTACATCCTGATTTAATCAGGAGGTCAGATGATTCAGCAAAGACTGATGATGACCTGGGCTTTTTCTTTGATGTCTTAGCCCATAACACAATCCTAGAGACTGAGGTGAGCAAACTCAAAGAGCTTCTAGCCAAAATGTCTCAGGATGAAAGTCCATCTACCCCCATTGACCCACAGTTGGCACCTTCATTTGAAGGTTCACCAAACACACAGCCAATACACTTAACTAAGCCACCAGCCACTACTTTTGGTACCACCTCTCAGGGACAGAACCCCTCTGAGCAGATGGTTGCAACATTTCAAAGCTCCTTACCTCTCATCACTCCCATCATCACTGAGATAGTACATAAACCATTGATGAGAGGATCTCCTCAAATCTCCACACACTTATTGATGATGCTATTCACAAGTCACTTTCTACCTTTCAAGCCCCTGATCCCAATGCACCCAAAAAGGGGGAGACTACTAAGTCTACGGCAGTGAAAGAAAGGAAAAGGAAGAGAGTAGAAGATGAGAAAGAACCAGAAAAAGAAAAGGAGTTGGAGAAAGAACAAGAACTGATCTCAGAGAAACAGCTGATCACAATACAAGAGCTGAGCACAGACAGAGAGCAGAAAGATCAGTTGATCACTTGCAAAAGGAAGAGAAGTGTTGAGTCAAAGTCTGATGGAGAAAAGTCCTTAGAAGATCTAGTCAAAGAAGCTGATGAAGCTCACAGCAGATCTATGGACAAAATAATAGATCAGCTCTTCAGACAGGGTCATGACACAGCCACCTTAGATGTTGAGATCAGAAGGCTGGAGATAAATGAGATTCAAGCAAGATGGGCTAGTTATAGTGTGATGGATAGGGAATATTGGAGATTATGATCAGGTTTATTGCCAAATATCTAGGAAGATCATTTATAGAGATAAAGTCTTGGTCCAGAGACAGTATCTTGGAGATAACCAAGAAAATCTGTTCTGCTAGACGCTACAACAAAGGGTTGATCATCGAAGCACTGGATGAAGCAGGTACTGGGAAGAGATCTGAGATGGCAAAGCTCTCAAAAGCCAAACTCACCACTAAATTGCTAGATCAACCTTCTCATACTCCCACTCAAAAACAACCTCAAAGCAATCATTTCTAAAATCTGCCAAGTCTATCCCTAAACCAAAACCACCCACAATTAACCCATAAAACCAATTCCATTACCCCAAAAACCATCTCAAACCACACCCAGTGATACACCCAGAAGGAGGAGAAGAGTGGAGGGTAGAAGAAGAAGAAGAAGAGGATGAGAATGAAGACAGTCTGCCAATCTTACTGTTCTCAAACTTAAAACACCTGAGCCCAGAAGTCAACAGATGATCACACCTGACTTGCAAATGCAAATGGTGAAAGTGAAGATTGAAGAAGCAGAACAGCAGAAGCAAGATGATGAGCAATTTCTCAAAATGGTTGACAAGGACTTCCCTCAGTCCTCATCCATTCAAGAAATGAAGAAACAAGCTCTGAGCTGTACACTCTTAGGCATACATTCCAACATCAAAGAGAAAGAGTGAGGATTTGGCCAGACCCCAGGGTAAGTTCCAGAATTCACAAGAAGAACATACCAAGTAGATATCATGGCCAAGTGAAAAAGACTTTGAATGCTGCAATATGTTGGCTATGGTAGTCTCACCCTGGGAGATTATAGAAGAATTCAAGAGAGCACACAACTCAAAGACACCCCTCAATCTATACTTGAAAACAAAATAATCAAGAAGGGGCTGTTATACAAGAGACTTGAAGATCTTCAAAAGAATGAACTCCAGTTGTTGCTAGAAGGCTCTCATCCAGATGAATTCGCATACAGAGAGATCACAACTATGAGTGAAGAATGGAAAGACAGTAAGGTATCTATCTGAATATTATGGCCCAGAGTTCTTCTTTGAGGGAGAAGCAGAAGAACTCACCAAGGAGGAACAAGTTGTTCTCCTTGAGGCCTATGCAAGTGAGTCTTACAGACTCATAATGGGAATTAGGTTTCATGGTTGGGACAAGACTCTGTGTCCAGTTTCCCCAAGACAGAGTTCCCTTCCACACTTAGCCAATCAAAAGATCAGAAACCTTTTCCCGGCCTGTGCTTACATGATTACCTCTGAAGCTGATCAAGAGGGTGTTCCTGCAAAAGAATAGGTGGGATCATCAATAAACTTAGAGGTTTTGGCTGTATTGGTTCAGGGGGAGTTTGTTGGACCAAAAGAACCAATGAGCCTGATCAAAAAAACCTCTAAGTCCCACAAACATTACAATTGCTGAAGAAGATCACAACAGCTGAAGACATCAGCTGATTACAAGGTCTGAAGACAAAGTCTGAAGACAAGATCTGAAGATTTCTACTAAAGACAAAGTCTGAAAGTAAAGTACTGAAGACAAAGTCTGAAAGTGAAGTACTGAAGACAAAGTCTGAAGCTATCAGCTGAAGACAACGTCTGAAGTAAAAGTCTAAAGAACAAAGACTGAAGACAAAGACTGAAGACCAGAGTGATCAGTAGTTGTCACAACAGCTGAAGTTATTAACTTCAGTAGTTGTGATGGTTTTCCTTTTCAGTACTTGTAATTTACCTTTCAGTAGTTTATAGTTTCAGTAGTTTTAGTTCACTAGTTTTATGTTTTTGTACTTAGCATTCTCTGAGATGTGATGAGTTTTTGAGAACATTCTCAGTAGTTTGCATAGTTTCAGTTGTTTGTATAAATCCGTTAGATGTCACTATCAAGTGACATCACCAGACGTCACATTCCTTATATAAGGAATGTTGACCTAGTTGTAACGTGTGACATTCAACCACCACGAAAGCATTTGAATGAAATATTCCTTTTGCAGAATTCTCTCTCTCTATAACCGTGTGCTTTTCTATTGAATATCAATTTAGTTCTTGCTAAATTGTCTAATTCATTGTTAGAATTCCACTACAATTTACTCTAATTGATCAAACTTAGATCACTGATCCTAATAGAGGGGTGCAACATCATATTCATCTCTTTGATAGTAGATAACACGTTCTACTCCTAAAGTTGGGTAATCTCTTGACTCTGAGCAGCCATTTGTTGAGCCTGCTCCTCAATCTGTTGTGCCTGCTGAGATATCTGTTGTGATTGTGTAGCTGTATGCTCCACTAACTATCTTAGCTGAGCAGTCTTCTCGTCATCGGTGGCTAACAGCTTTAGCACCATACGGTTTAGTGCTGAAAGTTTTTCCTCTACCCCACTTGGAGGTAGAGATGATCCGGTGGTAAATGTGGTATGAGCTGAGGGACCAGCTTGGTGGCTGGTGGTGGTGGAAGTGGTGTATACGGGTGGTGGTATATGTGTGGGTGGTGATGGGTAAGCTGTAGTGGTGGTGGAGTGGTGTGGGTTAGTGGTGGAGTGGCTGTGATAGTGGTGGTGGGTGAGATGGTAGTTATGGTGATGGTAGTTGTGGTAGTGGTAGTGGGTGGAAAGGTGGTAGTGCAGGTGGGTGGAATAATGGTAGTGGATGTTGTGGTGGTGGTGGTGATGAATATCATCCTCCTCTTCTTCAACTTCATCCCATGGGGTTGAGCCATCCTTTTCTTCCTCGAACCCCTCGAGGAGGATGCTCCCCCTGGGATGCGTAGCTGGTCTGGGGTATAAGTAGAATCTTTGATAGTCTCCCCAGACGCAGCTTGGTGTCCTCCAACCACCTCTAGCCCGTGCTCTGTCGGAACCACCCGGCTGCCCACTGTCCGGGTTAGTGGCTCTTCATCATTCTCTTCCTCCTCATCAGGAGGGCAGAAATCCTAATGGAAACTGGCAGTGGTGGTGTCTCCATGAGTGGGTGGTAGGGATCTAACATGTGTAGTGGTGGCCCTAGTAGCAGCGGGGCCAGAATCTCCACCAGCGCCACTCTCATCGTCATCAGAGTCATCAGATGGGAGGGCAATCTGCTCCACATCTGAATCACTCTTCTCGTGGGGCCACCTACACCTTGTCGGCACCATGTAATCTTCCCGGGCCAAGTGCCTGAAAAGTCTCCTCACAGGGGGCTTGATTTGCTTTCCCCTATAGACCTTCATGCGACCCAAAGTGGTATTGTCCATCACCTCGAGCATCACCGCGTCCTCCTTCTCCTTAGGTAGCTGAGGGAGCTTCTGATCAATGATCATCTGCATGAAGTGAGGATACATACAGAATCCCTCCTTCCCTTTGCCTTGATGTTCTCCACCAAGTAGGTGAAGATCATCCGGGAGAAGTTGAACGGCTGGTTCAGCACCAACGCCACGTAGGCATTCTGTATCTGGTCTAATAACTCATCGAAGCCTCCTTTCCTGGAGGCTATGCACTTAAGCAGCACATGTGCCAAGTACTTGAATTAGGGGCACAGGTTGCTCTTGTTGAGCACACCTACGGTGATGTTTCCTGAGTACTTGGCTCGAAGAAAACAGCCGCGCACAGTCAGTGGGTGCAAACGGGTCGGGTAGTCAGAATCATCTCCAAACTTTAATACAGTCCTGAGATCCTCCTCTATGATCTCTATTGCATGACCGAAGATGGAGCTCCTAATGCAGTTGACCACCACGCCTTCCCACAAGGCCTGCTGAAGGGATCGGTATGGTGTGCATGGTGTCGAAATGGCATGGAAGATTCTAGATCTATGTAAGAATGTGATGATGCCTGAGAACTCTGTAGCATTCCTGGATGTCAAATCCAGGTGAGCACATATATTGTGCTTCGTGCTCATGGTCCAGTGACTAGCCATCTGTTACAATATAGGTAAACATTAGTGTGTGTAAGCGAATATCCATTTGAATTTCTTAACTTGAACCTTTATGGCCTGTCGTGCGATTGAGGTTTAGTTATGTGATTGAGCTCATACGTACGACTGAGCATGCGACTGGACTTAGTCGTATGCTATCCCAAGAAGATGAACCAGTCGTGCGACTGAACTCATTCGCATGGTGCAGTCATGTGATTGAGCCATACGCCCAGCTCAGTCGTGCGATTGAAGTTCATCCGGGTGCCCATTCGCATGACAGACTGTTGTTTTATCCAAATTCAAATTTTGAGAAAATCGTAATGTTAGACGTCGTGGTTTGGCTCATAAGACTCACAAGTGACCGATACAACACCTAATAGCCTTTAATTTCACAAAATACTTAGTTTTATTAGTTTATTTGTCAAATTAAGTCTCAGTTCTATTTTCGGCTAAATTCAGTCATTTAGGGCACGAATCGATTGACATTTGAGTAGATTGCACCGCACTGTACCTGTATAAGCACTGGCAATTGTCAGAACTCAACGATTTGTAGTCTAGAAAGATCAAATGAAAATCGGGCAGAGTAACGTAGATTCGTGCGATTTGGGGGCGATTTGGGAGTGATGAATGACTGCGACCGACTCCCCCTATATTTATACTAGCGTTTCCTTCAGTCATGCAACTGAGCCTAGTCGTATAATACTTTTTTCTAGGTTGTTTCATAACATAAAGTCATCTAAATAACAGCTATTGGTTCGTGCGACTGAAGATCGGTCGTGTGATTGGCACAGTTGGTCGCCTTCAGTCGTGCGACTAGAAGTCAGTCGTGCGACTGTGTCATTCGCTCACTTCATTCATGCGATTAGTTCATTCTGATGAACCAATCGCATGGATTGCCCCATGCTGATGGTCCAATCGCACGTCTGGGCCATATGTGTGGCTTAGTCATGAGATTGGGCTCATTCATATGGCCCATTCGTACGGCTGGTCCATACTTATGGTCCAGTCGTGCGAATGGCCCCATTCTTACAAGTTTGACTCTATGAACATTACATTACCCCCTTGATAGAACATATGAGCAACATGAGCATTTTAACTTAGACAACTTATGATCACCTCAGACATGATCCTTTTTAAAACAATTTGTCACCTCAGACGTGACTCATTTGACATGTGAAAACACGTTTGATGACCTCAGACGTGATCTTTTTAAGTGAGTAAATCCCTGATTGAATTCCATGGCATAGTCTGATGTTCAACGCTAAGTTGAATAAAACTTTAAACAATACAAAAGATTTAAAACTGAACAACAAAACTAAACATGTTTTTGTGATTTTGTGTGAGGTGGAAATCCTAAGATAGATATCTAGCAGATTTACTTCTTGAACAGGCAGCTTCAAGTTATTTTGATCATAAGTGGAATGATTCATTATGGAATCATACAGGTAATCAAATCATTCAGGATGTGTTACAAAAATCATTTGATGCTAGATTCTTATTTTCGTCGAGATTCATTAGTAAGTTTAGGAAATCATACTAGTACTATAAGACGCACACATTGATTTGGACTTTCAAGAGTTGCAGCCATGATGATTGTCAGTATACTTGTCCATTAAATCCATACACAGACTTTTAACACAGATTGGTGATACATTAGGTTAAATTATTTCAACAAGCATTTGTGGATCCCACGCTTATATGGTAATCAACATTCCTCAGAGGAGTGTCATCGCACAACAGAGAGGCAGCAAACAACAATGAATTCTAGAATATATAAGTTATGGTTATCCTCAGGTCAGTGCCACCGCACAGCAGAGAGCCACATAACTTATCTTCTTGTTTGAGCAACTTTATTCCTTATACACAGATCGCACCAACAACACAGGTTATTAGTTTGATTGCTTTTTGCATTTTTCATCACGTGCTTTGCTCATATTTTGGTCATCTGCACACTTTTGTGGCGTTTATTTTGCTCATCACCCCTTATTGGAATTCGGTTGATTGTGTTACCAGGGATAAGATGATAACCCACAGCTTGTTGAACAGTTTAGTTTGTCTTGAGCTCACCAACAGGGTCTACTTATCTATTGTGTTGAATCTACCGACACATCATCTAATGGTCTATCAACCTCTAGGTTTACTTTCTCCGTGTTGCCTTGGTAGCAGCTAGTTTTACTATCATTTTTCCTTTTATATTGCCCAGACTCCTCAGACTTATACTTAAAAGTCGTATCTAATTCAATTTAATCTTTTGAATTCCCAAATACTTTGTTCCTGTGTACTATCATTTTCCATAGTCATTGAATCGGTTTCACAGATCCGATCTCATTTCTATCAGCTAGCCTGTCCTCCTCCCTCATTTTTGTTTAATACTAACTTAACCTATTCTCCCCCTAAAATTTTAAAACCGTAAACGATTTGCGTTTTAGGATTTTAATAGGTGAAGAAATAACATCAATTAAATTAATTAAATAAAATGACCTAATATAAAAGAAAAAAAATAAAAGAATATGGACTTTACACATCGGACTAAACATGTTTATCTTCTGGAATTACATCACTTTTCTTTTTAACTCCGTTGACCTCTAACAAATATAGACAACGTGGTTTATCAAAAGCTTTTGTATAGAGGTCAGCACGTTGAAAATCTATATTTATTTTAACAACATCGATTAAATTCTTTTCAAAACAATCACGTATAAAGTGATATTTAATACCGATGTGTTTGGTCTTAGGATGTTGGACCGGATTTTTAGTTATGACAATTGCATCAGAATTACCAACAAATATAGGAGTGTGAGAAAATTTCAAACCGTAGTCTCGCATCTGTTGTTGAATCCAGATGATTTGAGAACAGCAGCTTGCCGCAGCAGCATATTCAGCTTCACAAGTTGACAATGCAACTGATGTCTTCTTCTTACACTGCCATGTGACTAATCTTCTCCCAAAGAATTGACAACCTACTGAGGTAGATTTGTAGTTCATCTTGCAGCCACCATAATCCGAATCACTGTACGCGGTAAGCTCGAATTCATCGTCATGAGGATACCACAACCCAAGTGTTGGTGTACCCTTCAGATAATGAAATATCCTCTTGACCCCGATAAGATAGTTAACTTTAGGTTTTGCCTGATATCTTGAACAAAGACATGTTGCGTACATGATATCAGGTTGTGAGGTACATGAGGCATCCAATCATTACTCGGTACATGGTGGCATAAACCAGATCACCATTCTCGTCGGGTGCTACATCATGGTTTGTAGCAAGTGGAGTCCCAGTTGTAGAAGCATTCTCCATATCAAGCCGACTGAGGATATCCCCTACATACTTGGTCTAATGTAGAAATATCCCCTTTAGTGTTTGATCCACCTGTAACCCGAGAAAGAACTTCATCTCTCCTATGGCACTCATTTCAAATTTTGCCTTCATAACTGCTTCAAATTCTTTACATAAGTCTTCTTTCTTGGAACCAAAGATTATGTCATCAACATAAATCTGAACAAGCAGTAGATCACTATCCTTTTCTTTGATGAACAGTGTACAGTCAATAACACCTCTATGAAATCCATGTTTCACAAGGTGAGTCGAGAGTTTCTCATACCAGGCTCTGGGAGCTTGATGAAGCCCGTATAGAGCCTTGTCTAGTTTGTAAACTCTGTCCTGATGATATGGATCCTCAAATCCCTCGGGTTGACTGACGTACACTATTTCCCGAATTTCACCATGAAGAAATGCAATCTTTACATCTAGTTGATAGACTTTAATCTTCATGTAAGAGGCATAGGCTAGGAAGATATGGATGGCTTCCATTCTCGCCACAAGTGCAATTACTTCATTGTAATCAATTCCCTGGACTTGTCGAAATCCTTGAACTACAAGTCGAGCCTTGTTACTGATGATGACCCCTTGATCATATTTCTTACATTCAAGACCTATTTGGTGCCAATGACTTTAGCATATTTAGGTCTATCCACCAGGGTCCATACACCTAACTTCTTGAACTGAAGAGGTTCTTCTTGTATGGCACTCACCCATGCCTCATCATTTAGGGCATCACTAACGTATTTTGGCTCAAACTAAGACACAAAGCAACGATATACACCATCATAAAGGTATCCCTTTTCCATTACCGAGGCATAATCAGCTGAATATAGATGATTTCTAGTTTGAACTCCTGATCTGACATCTCCAATGACATTGTCCAGGGGATGATAGACATTAAGGCGTGATCCAGGAGTGGTTGGAACAAATACCTCAGAATCAAGATTATGAACGTTTGGTTCCATATTTGAGGCAGCAGGAGTGTGAGGTTCCAAGGACTCAGAGGCATCAATGTTCGATACTTGTGGACTGGCAGTAGCAGGAACCTGTTCCTCCTAATTGTTCTGGTCATTCTCCACAGCTTCATCGTCAGAGAAGGAGTCACTAACTTCAAGTGCTCCCCCTGAATGGTTAGGTGATTCACTTTGTGAACCAGATGATGTTGAATCTTGTTGGTGGGTTTAAGACATTATTTTGGCTGCTAACTCATCGTTAGACGAAGAGAGAGGTATGTTGAAGGACTTGAAGAATCCATCATAATCAAAAAGAATGCGGGTCCTTTTCCAACAGGCGAGGTGGTGTATCTCTGAACATCCACGTTACACCACACTTCTACTTGACCCGTTGAGTTGTTGTAAACTCTTTTATTCGGTGTGTTGTATCCTAGACATATTCCTTCTTCAGCTTTCTCGCCGAACTTTCCCTCCTGATTCTTCTTCAGAAGTGTGCACGGTGTGCCAAACGTTTCGAGATACTCTAGATTTGGTTTACGTCGTTGAAGTAACTCGTAACACATCTTGCCATGACGTTTTACCACCAGAACTCGATTTAACGTGTACACGCATTAGCAACTACCGCATTCCAAAATCGGATAGGCAGTTTCGAGTCTGCTAACATTGCCTGTGCAGTCTCTATCAATCTGCGATTCTTTCTCTCAGTAACACCGTTCATCTGAGGAGTGTAGGTAGAAGTGAACTGAAGCACAATTCCTTTTTCTTTGCAGTAAGCCTCCTTCCATTGGTTCTTGAACTCAGTTCCTTTGTCTAAGCATACTTGTCTCACCTTTAGCTTGTATAGAGACTCCAGTGTAGTTACTAACTCTTTGAATGACTCAAATGTGTTCTGATTTTGATTTCAAAAATATCACCCAAAAGAATCTTGAGTAGTCATTTGTAACTACATAGCAGTACAAGTCGCCTGCGATGCTTTTTGTACTTACTAGACCAAACAGATCCATGTGAAGAAGCTCAAGAGGCAGTTCAATAGAATGAACCTTCTTCTCCTTATAAGACTTCTTCGTCTGTTTGCCTTTCTTGCAAGCGACACAAAAATCCGGGAATGGGAATTTTTTGACGTTTACTCCCCTCACTAGATCATTTTGGATAGTCCCATTCTCCTATGCCAGGAGATTGAATCCTTCTCGGTAGCCTTTGACAAAAAGCACTGAACTTGATGATCCGTTGTGGAGGCCTTAGATAGATCCAAGACATAAAGGTCAGTAATTTTGAGGCAAACATTAAAACTTGATCCTCCGGGATCAGACAGTCCTTTTGCAGGACATAGCACTTCCTGTTGTCAAAAACCACTTGAATCCTTTGTCACATATTTGGGAAACGAAAGTAAATTGTTTTGAAGTTGTTGAACGTAGTTTACCTTGTCAAACTTCACTTTCTGATTTCCCACCTCCCCTTGAGCTGTGATATACCTCCTTTGTTTCTAGCAAATGAAACATGACCTCCTTTTATTTGTTTGGCGTTTGATAGGAGTGCCTTGTTCCTAGTCATGTGCCTGAATGCTCCTATCTACAATCCAAGTGTTGGTTTCAGCACTATAGCGAACACCCTGCACATTCAATTGAAACATTAGTTAAGGTTAGGGACCCAAGCCTTAACTGGCTTGGGCGTCCCAGAGCATCACACATCATAAATTCCACCCATTGTCCATTAGTGGGTGAGTGAAGATCAGTGTCTTCTTGTTCTCACTATTAGACATTGAGGTAGATTTTTCTTTCCATAAGCTAGTTTTGTGTAAGGCTTGTTTGTGGTAAACAGACGACTGGCTAATGGGTTTGAACTTTAGGCTCACTAACTCTTCTAGGAGGAGTCATTGAGCTCCTCTTATAAGAACTAGGTTTAGGATCATGAAGTTCAACTTTCTTTCTAGGTGTCTGATAGTAAGAACAATTAGTCGCGATGTGTCCATACTTTCCACAGTTGTTGCATGATGTGATTTCGACTTGACGATTTAACTGTTTCTATGGAGAAGTGTGTGACACACGTGTGACATTATTTAGTTTGAGTTTAGACACTTCTTGGTTAGATGTTTTACCTTGTTTAACAAACTTAATTGTTTGAGCATTTTTAACATCTTTTCTCTTTTGTTTATCTGGACTTAAACATGAAGCACATGGTTGGTTAACATGTAAGGTCTTCGTAGGTTTAGATTTAGACGTGGTTGACCCAGAATTTACTTTAACTTTTTCAAATTGTTCATCCAGATTGAAACAAGGCATTTTACCTTTTGCCTTAGAAGTGGCCTCATTTTGTTTAGTGCTAGATTCATTAGATTTACATGTGGAATCTGGATCACTTACAAGAGAAGTGGACACCACATGATCCTTGATCGGGTTGTTATTTATTGGTTTACTTTTAGTATTCATCAAGGTCTCATGTGGTCGAGGAACCACTTTATAACCCAAACCCTCCCCATTGTTTCTTTCTCTCACTAAGTATTGGACAATGTGAGAGAAACTTGTCCAACTATGCAGTTTTTGCTTTAATGAATTTACTTCTACTTCTAAAACCGCCTTTTGTTTTTTAGTGCCCCCTAGGGAGTTTAGATAGAACTTAATGTCATTAGCTTGGTTAAAGGCTACAACTTCGGTTTCCCTAAGTTGTTTGTTCAAAAGTTCTATCCTTTTCTTATAATTGTGCTCATTTTGTTTTAGAATTCTATTGCTTCTATGCATAGTTGAAGATCATTTATTAAGCTAATCATTGTGATCTAATAACCTTGCAAATTTTAATCTATGCATCTCTACATTTATTACATTCAATACATGCATGACTATCAAATAATTTTTAGGATCAGTGATCTACGTTTGATTGATTAGAGAGTATAGCAGCGGAATTCTAACGATGAATTAGCCATTCACAAGAACGAAAAGATATTCAATGAAGAACAAAAACGGTTATAGATAGAGAGAATTCTGCAGATATATTTCATTCAATATTTGCTTTCGTGGTAACGGAATGTCACATACAATTAGGTCGACACCTCTTATATAAGAGATGTGACGTCTGCTGATGTCACTTGATAGTGAATCTAACAGAATTATTCCAACTGAAACACAACTACTGAAGATGTCAAAACAGCTGACATCTTCTTACAAAAATACAAAGTGTTATCAGTTACTACAACTACTAAAAAACATAAAACTACTGACACTACAACGATTGAAGAACAAGCTCTTCAGTTGTTTTACAAAACTACTGAAAGTAAAAACATAAAACTACTGATATCACACTACTGAAGAAGTACTCTTCAGCTGTTGTGACAAACTACTAAAACTTCAGTACTTGGTCTTCAGACTGAACTTCAGACGTTTCATCAGCTGATGACTTCAGTAGATATCATCAGTTGATGTCTTCAGTCTTTGTCTTCAGACTTTGTACACCAGTGTTTATCTTCAGCACTTGTAGACTCTTCAGCTGTTGTACTTCAGTACTTGGTCTTCAGCTTCAGCACTTGTGTTCTTCGGCTGTTCAGCTTCAGCACTTGTGTTCTTTAGCTGTTGAGCTTCAGCACTTTAGTCTTCAGCTGTTGAAGTCTTCAGCACTTGTCGAACTGCTGATGAAGCCTTCAGCAGTTGTTGTGATATCATGTGGGACTTAGAGGTTTTTTGATCTTGGCTCATTGGTTCTTTTGGTCCAACAAACTCCCCCTGAACCAATGCAGCCAAAACCTCTAATTGATTTATTTTCCCACTTATTGTTGGCAGAATGGTTGTCTTTGTTCTTCTTGTTCAGTTGAGAAGATGACCCATACTGGCCTGGGAAGAAATCTCAGAATTGTTTGGCAAGGTATGAATGGGAACTCTGTTTTGGGGAATTGGACACAGAGTTGTTATTCATTCATGAGATCTACTTCCCCATATGAGTCTGTACGACTCTCGAACATAGGCCTCAAGGAGAACCTGTTCCTCCTTGGAGAGTTCTTCTACTCCTCCTTCAAATAAGAACTCTGGACCATAGTACTCAGATAAGTACTTTACAGTCCTGCCATTTTTCAACTCCACAGTAGTTACCTCCCTATAGACAAATTCATCAGGATGAGTGCCCTCAGGAGTAACTGGAGCTCATTCTTCTTAATGTCTTCAAGCTTCTATATATAACCCCTTTTTGATCATCTTGTTTTCCAGTAAGGCTTGAGGGGTCATTTTTGATTGATGAGCCTTCTTGAATTCATCGATTATTTCCCATGGTGAGACTACAATGGCCAACATGATTGTGTAGAGTCTATTGTTTTTCTAACCTGGCCATTTATCTGTGGGAATGGATCTTTTGTGGATTCTAGAACTCACCTTGGGGTCTGGCCATACTCTCACTCTCTCCTTCTGATACTGAATGTGTGTCTGAGAGTGTACAACCTCTGAGCATGCCCTTTCATGGCTTGTATAGATGAGGACTGAGGAAATTCCTTGTCAACCATCTTCAGTAGTTGCTCATCGTGCTGCTTCTGTTATTCTTCATCTTTATTTTGACTCTAACCATTTCCCTTTGAGAGTCAGGTGTGATCATGGGTTGACTCCTGGGTTCTGGTAGCCTTAGAACAGCAGAGAGTGGCAGACTATCATCTTCATCCTCTTCTTCTTCATCTTCTCTATCCTCAGCACCCTTCTCCTCCTTCTAGGTGCATCACTAGATGATGGTTGGGTGGTTTTTGTGGTAAAGGATTGGTTTTGAAGATTGAGGATGTTTGGATTTGGGTTTTGAGATTGGTTTGGAGATTTGAGGGGTAGGTTGTTTTTGAGTGGGTGATGGGAAGGTTGTTCAAGCATTTTGGTTGTGAGTTTGGCTTTTGTATGTCTTGCCATTTCAAACCTTTTTCCAGCCCCAGCCTCATCAAGTGCTTCAATGATTATCCCCTTATGAAATTGCTCAGACAAATAGATTCTGGTGGCTATAGCCAGAATGCTGTCTCTGGTCCATGAACGAATCTCCATCAGTGATCTTCCTAAGTATTTGGCGATGAATCGAATCATGATCTCCAATCTCTCTTTCTCCAGCACATCATACCCAGCCCATCTGTTTTGAATTTCCTCTACTTCCAACCTCCTGATCTCACTGTCTAGTGTGGCTGTGTCAAAGCCTTGCTTGAAGAGTTGCTCAATGATTTTGTCCATGGATCGGCTGTGTGTTTCATCTGCATCTTTTACCAGCTCTTCCAATGATTTTTCTTCAGCATTCGTTTGATCACCAGCACTTTTCTTTCTTTTGTAAGTGATCAGTTGTTGTTCCTTTTCTTTTTCCAACTCCTGGGTTTTCTCTTGTGCCTTCTCATCCTCAGTTCTTTTTCTTTTCTTTTCTTTCACTGTAGTACTCTCCCCCTTTTTGGATGCATTGGTGGCAGGGGTTTGTACCGCAGAAAGTTTCTTTTTCACAGCATCATCAATGAGTGGTTGTAGACTTGAGGAGATCCTCTCATCAATGGCTTTATAAACAATGTCATTGATGATGGGAGTGATAAGAGGTAGGGATTGTTGGAATACAGCAACCATCTGCTCAGGGGGGTTCTGTCCTGGAGAGATAGTGCCAAAAGCAGAAGCTGGAGGCTCAATGAAGTGAGAGGGTAAAGTGTTTGGGGAACCTCAAAAGAAGGTGCCATCTGTGGGTTGGTGGGGGCAGATGGACTTACATCCTGAGACTTCTTGGCAAGCAGCTCTTGTAGTCTGCTTACCTCAGCCTCCAGGATGGTGTTGTGGGATAGAACGTCATAGAAAAAGCCCAGGTCATCATCAGCAGATGCTGAATCACCTGACCTCCTGCTTGTAGCAGGATGTACATGCACTGGGTGTAGACCAATTTTAGCATGTGCCCCTTTTTCTTGGAACTGGGGACTTCCAGCCTCAGGACTATGTCCTTCATCAGCTGTTGCCTCTAGTGAGGTCTTAGCTATGTTACTAGCCTCATTCTGATCATGTGCTGATTCAGAAGAGGTGGCAGCCTCACTAGATATTCTAATCTCCCTATCTACACCAGGAGATAGAATTTGTAAACCCCGGTGTTGTGGGTTGTCAGAAACATGGTGATCCTCTTCCTCAATGTCTGTGGTTCTCCCCTTTGTTGGCGGTTGCATGGGGAGATGGGGAAGAAGCAGTGTGCACCTAGGGATGATGGTGCTCTTCAATGGAAATCTCCTCAAGTGAGGAAGATCCCAGATGTATGGGTACCCCTGTTGTGGTGGCTGCAGGCTCCTTTTGAGAGGAATCCTGAGCGGCTATGGCTGGTAGAGTCTCTGATACTACTGGTGGGTTTAAACCAGCAAGTATATCCTGCGTTGGTGGTGCAGGAGCATCTTCAGGGGACTCATCTCCCTGAATAGCTGTTTTGGGGTGTTTTGGTTTTGGTTTAGTGGGGATTTTGGTTCTGGTGGAGGAAGCTGTGGGTTCCCTGTGCTTGGGCTTTACATTCGGGCAGCTTCTTTGAGTGTAAGGTCTGAGTTGTGCCTGGAGTATACCTCAGCCAAAACAGCTGGTGCAGGGACTCTAAGGCCATCAGATTTTAATTCATCCAAAATAATGGCCATCAGAAACCTGGGATATAATGGCCATCGGTTTGCCACAGGTTTCTGAGCCAAGTTCTTTATTTCTAGAAACACGATTTAGAAAAATTTAGCGGTTGGTGTTCTAGAATAGAATACAATACTTGTTGCCATTGGGATGACATTTGATCCCAAGAAGATGTCTTGGAGGCTAAGCAGACATTTACCATGTGAAAAATAACTTTCTCAGCGTCATGGAAATGTTTCTTTAGAATGGTTGTAGCCCGAAGATCACCTTCATACCATGATTGATAAAGGACATATCTGTTGTGCCCTTTGGGTATGCAGTCACAGCGGTGGAGTCGTGTAAGTGTAATGCCTGACGAATGATGTCGGCTGTAACGACCACTGGTTTTTTGTTGACAAGGGACCGAACAGAGATCTGGCCGGTAGACTCATCAGTATGAACAAAAGCATTTGACCAGAATTGACTGAGGGATTCAGGGAAGATGGTCGGATTCAAGAGAAAGGCTGTGCGATATCACCATTAAGTCAATGGCATTATCATATTTGTTCCAGAAAGCCGACTTTGTAAGGTAAGCAACGCAGTTATGTCGTGGTTTCAGACTCATGGTCGCCATGTTTGAGAGAGAGAAGCTTAGAAAATAACGGCTAATGAAACGTTCGAGAAGAGGACAGGTATTTATAGGGTAGGGGTGAGAAAAGGACTGAAGGGTTTGGTGTTAGTCATCAGTAGTTTTAAATCGACTGTTGACATGGTATTACCCTTTCAGACGTTTAAACAGCTGAAGTCGTGGTTTTAGGTATCAGCAGTTAGAAAACTACTGAAGACCATGGTTTTGACTTCAGATGATGAAACAACTGAGGACTTGGTGTTGTCATCAGTAGTTGTGAAACTACTGAAGACAGTGGTTTTGTCATCAGTTGTTGTAAACAGCTGAAGACTTGGTGTTAGTCATCAGTAGTTATAAAACTACTGAAGACATGGTTTTGCTTCAGTTGTTTAGAATGAAACAGCAGTTATAGAAACAACTGAAGAGAAAGTTCTCTTCAGTAGTTTTCGTCAATTCATAGCCTTTCAGCTGTTTCATACTGTCCTCAACACTTATCAGACTTTGCATCTGCTTTTTAGGTGTTTCATAGGACGTCAATACTTATCTATTTGTACTAATTTCAGTAGTTGTAACTACATCAGTAGTTTAGAATAGATAAAGTACTTCAGTACTTGTGAGGCATTTAGCCGTCAGTAGTTATAAAACTACTGAAGGTGAAAGGACTCATCAGTACTTATATGTGACATGGTTACCAATGATCACCAGTAATTATTACTGAAATCATCAGTAGTTGTCACTTATTCTAGCTGCAACATACTAAGCCTTAACACAAGGTTTTGGAAAGTAGAACTATCCAAAGGCTTAGTAAAAATATCTGCAAGCTCATCACCTAGGCACAAACTTAGGATCAGTCAGACCTTTTTCAAAACAATCCCAAATAAGTGATGTCTGATCTCTATATGTTTGGTCCTAGAGTGCTGGACTGGATTTTTGACAATACACAGAGCTGAAGCACTATCCATTAATAATGGAGTCTTAGTCTTTGTAATGCCATAATCCAGAAGTTGGTTCTGAAGCCAGAGTACCTGAGAAGTGCAACTTGCAGCAGCAATGTACTCGGCTTCAGCAGTTGATGTAGCAACAGATGTTTGTTTCTTACTACTCCAAGAAATCAAACAGTTGCCTAGGAATTGACAACCACCAGAAGTTGACTTTCTAGTTAACTTGCATCCTGCATAGTCACTATCTGAAAAAAGCAACTAATTTGCAAGAGTGTCCAGTGGAATACCATAAACCCAGAGATTGTGTACCTTGCAAATATCTAAAGATTCTCTTGACTGCAATCAAATGAGATTCTTTAGGAGCAGCCTGAAATCAAGCACAAACACATGTAGCAAACATAATATCTGGTCTAGAAGTTGTTAAATACATCAAGGACCCAATCATACATCTGTAAAGTGTTTCATCACAGCTTTACCTTTCTGATCTGCATCCAGTTGTGTGGTGTTGCACATGGGAGTAGAACAGGACTTACAGTTTTGTAAATCAAACTTATTCAAAAGATCTTTTGTATATTTTGACTGATGAATAAAGGTTCCATCAGCCTTTTGTTCAATTTGCAATCCTAGAAAGAACTGTAATTCTCCATTGCACTCATTTCAAACCTCTTTTTCATTAATGTTGTAAAATCATCACACAACTGGGGATCAGAGGATGCAAAAATGATATCATCAACATAAATCTGAACAAGTAGCTTATGCTGATCCACCTTCTTAATAAACAAGGTTTTATCAATGGAGCCTCTAGTGAAATTATTCTTAAGAAGAAAAGTGGAAAGTGTCTCATACCAGGCTCTAGGAGCTTGTTTCAACCCATAAAGAGCCTTATCAAGTTTGTACACCCATTCAGGATGTTTATTATCCTCAAAACCTGGTGGTTGACACACATAAACTTCTTCTTTTATTTTACCATATAGAAATGCACTTTTGACATCCATTTGAAAAACTTTAAGATTGTGGAATGCAGCATAGGCTAAAAACAATATGATTGCCTCTAGTCTGGCTACAGGGGCAAAGGTTTCATCATAGTCAATACCTTCTTCTTGTGAAAACCCCTGTACAACCAGTCTAGCCTTGTTCTTAACAATAAGCTCATTTTCATCAGTTTTATTCCTAAACACCCATTTAGTGCCTATTGCACACTTACCTGGGGGAAGAGGAACCAGTTCCCACACTTGTTGTTTCTTGAACTGAAGTAGCTCAAGCTGCATGGCTTCAACCCATCCATTGTCTCTCAAAGCAACATGGTAGTTCTTTTGCTCTAGCTGACTGATGAAGAGAGCATAGAAGCAGAAGTTAGACAATTGACTTCTTGTTGAAACACCAGCATTGATATCACCAATAATCTGAGACATTGGGTGATTCTTCAGTTCTTGATAAACAATAAGATCTGTGCAAATTAGGTGATTCTTCAGTTCTTGATAAACAATAAGATCTGTGCAAGTGTTTGTAGGACCTTCAGCAGCAGCAGATGTTGATGCAGACTCTTTAAATCAAGAATTAGATGTTTGTTAGGATCAGTGATCTACGTTTGATTGATTAGAGAGTATAGCAGCGGAATTCTAACGATGAATTAGCCAATTCACAAGAACGAAAAGATATTCAATGAAGAACAAAAACGGTTATAGATAGAGAGAATTCTGCAGATATATTTCATTCAATATTTGCTTTCGTGGTACGGAATGTCACTTCTAATACACTTGACTGGAAGGGAATACTGCTTCTCAACATACAACACAAAGTGAATCATCTTCTGAGCAACCTCATCCTTTGAATGTAGAAAGAAAGTCCATACAAATATGGAGTAATCATCCACAATTACCAGACAATATTTCTTCTTTGCCATGCTCATTATTCTCACAGGACCAAATAGATCCATATGCAGTAATTGCAAGCAGGCAGTGGACTTAGGCTCTTCAATAGGAGGGAATGAGACTTTGTGTTGTTTTCCTTTTAAACAAGCAGTGCAGGTTTCATCATAGTGGAACTCCTTTATTGGTAAGCCTCTAACTAAACTATTGTGGATTAGCTGATTCATGTTTTTGAAATTAACATGACCCAGCCTTCTGTGCCACAGTTTAGATTCTTGAGAAGAGGCTTGGAAAATAGGCAAGGATTGCCTCTAAGATCTATTTTCTTGGAAAGATCTAAGGCATACACTCTTCCTGTCCTGTTGGCTCTTAGAAGAGTGTGATCATCCAACACCTTATCAATAAAATGCAGAACTTTGGATGACAGAATCCTACAGTTCTGACTGGTGAAAAGAGCAACATGGCCTTTATCACACATTTGACTGACACTCAAGAGATTGTACTTGAGATTTTCCACATGATTAACATCATCAAACTTTATTTCTCCATTGGAGACAAAGCCATTTCCAATGATGTAACCCCTAGCATCATTGCCAAAAGAAACAAAACCCTTCTTTCCTTGAGAGTAGTCATGAAGAAGAGAGCTGTTCCCAGTCATGTGCATAGATCCCCCACTGTCTACATACCAAATGCTACATTGGCATGTTGAAGAACCCTGCAATTATAAACAATCAGTTAGTTTTGGAGGCCCAAACCTTTTTGGTTTTGGGCCTTTTCTCATCAATAGATGGTAAACTAACAGGTTTATTGGAAAAAACAGCCTGAGAGGAAGAAGATGGTGAAGAAGAGGAATCCTTTGGCTTGGACCTCCTTTTCTGTGGTTTCAACATAGGAGCATCTAATTGGTTAACTCTTCCCAATAGATGTTGAACCATCATAACCAGCTGTGTCTGATTTTGTGATAAAGCTTTCAGCTCATCAGACATATTGCCAGTGGAGTTTGATAAGTTCCTATGTTGCACCTTCTTCTTCTGAGCAATCACAGCTGTTACCTGTTTAACCCCTTCCTTTTTGGATTTCTTTGTGGACTTAAGGGTTACAGGATTTGATGTTGCTGATACAAATGTAGTCTCAAACTCAGTTTTCATTTTAACCATTTTCTCTTTAATTTCCTCTTTATGTTTGAGTTTGGATCCTCTTTTGTACCAGCAATCATCTATAAGATTATTGAACAAACCACATACTTCACATGGTTTCTTCTTCATCCTATGTTGATCATCAACTAAAGAAGATGAAGAAGCTGAAGACTTGCTCTTCAGTGCTTTGAAAGCATTGGTTGCTTTCTTAACTTCCTCTTTAGTAGTCTTCAAACTCTTTCTACTGATAGTTTTCTTCTTTTCAGTACTGGCAGTAGTTGGAATTTGAACTTCAGGTGTTAAATCCTGCTCTCTAGTCCTTTCAGGACTTTCAGAATTAACTCCTGAGTTGATCAACTCATTGATCATGTGAGTGTCAGCAGTGGGATCATCAACATCAGCTGATAGGTTCTGAGAGGGCTTAGTGCTGACTTCTACTTCTGATAGTGCTGAATCAGAAAGTAGATCACATGATGAAATGGATTGGTTATTACTCTCACCATCAGATTCTACCTCTGCTCTAGGAGTAAAATCTGTAGGTGGAGCAGTGTGATTGTAACCAATGCCAAAATTCACATTGGAAGCAAATTGCTTACTAAGATGCATTTCAAAACCTTTGCATGATTGTACTCATCGATCACACTCTACCTGGGTGACTGCAAGAGTTTCCTTGAGATCTTTATACTTCTCTAGAAGTATCTCTTCTCTAGCCTTATTATCAGTTATTTGACAGTTAAGTTTGTAAATCTCATCATTCTTATCATTAAGCACAGACTCAAATTCAGCTTTGCTTTTGGAAATTATTTGTTCTAGCTCAACGTTCTTGTTGATTAAAGCTACATTTGCTTCTCTAATAGATGCAAATGCTGCTATACATGTTTCAGAACACAATTTGGCTTTTGCCTCAGAGGATACTGTGATACCTTTGGTGTAGAGGCATTAGTGGATGAAGTATCAGCAGAATCCAAAGCCATAAGAGCTAGATTTCCAAAGGGACTTTCACCACCATGTTGACCAGCACCTGAGAACAGTTGTTCATGACCAGACAGTCATCTGGTAAACTGCTCCAGTCAACAACTCCTGGGGTGAAAAAGCTGTGTTGTTGAGGTTGAATTTGTTGATGAGATTGGGAAGGTTGTGGTTCAGGCAATGCTTGTGGTTGTTGTGCAATTGGAGCTTGAACAGGATTTGGTTGAGGGATATAATAGCAGGGATAAGGATATGACATTTGACCCTGGGGAACAAAGTATGCAGGAGACCTAGGATGTGAATGATGACCAGAACCAGCAGGATGTTGCCCTCTGTTTTGTGGACTAGTACTAGGAAAAGTCACAAAGGGTGCAGAAGAGTTAGATCCAGTTGATCTACACTCTCTTGCAAAGTGTCCCAGCCTTTGGCATTTGTGACACCTCAACTTACTCTTGTCAAACCAACTTTGGTTTTGCCAGAGAGTCCAGGAAATTTCCTGCCAGTTCTCTTATAGAACTTCTGAGATCTGATATTAATCAGTGCCACTTGGCTCAGAATATCCATCTCTTCTAGATCATCATCAGCAATACCTTTCAAATCATCCATGATGAAGCATAGATTGTCACTATTACTGCCAGAATGACTCTCAATACCAAAAAATGCATGATCAGAACTATTTGAAGAGAAATCAATATGCTCATCATAATTGCTTTCAGATGCAGCATATTCTGACTCATGACCAACCAAGGCAGTATTCCCTGGTATAAGTCATCAGTGAGCTTTCCTGATGAGGACAATTTCCTCTTCTGCTCTATCTCTCTTTCGAATGTAAGCAGTTTCCCATGAAGTTGGGTGAGAGATAGGCTATCCAGATTTGCACTGGAGCGTAGGACAATAGTGTATGTGTCCCATCTCTCAGGCAGTGATCTGAGGACCTGTTATTCATCTGGCTATTGGTGTATTCCTGTTTCACCATTTTCAGCTCAGAGATCAAGCAGGAAAAACGCTCAAACTGTTGAGTCAGTGTCTCACCCTTTCTATGAGAGAATGTCTCATATTGTTGGCAAGAATTTCTTTGTTGTTTTCTAAGACCTCATCTGTGCCACCAAATTGTTCCTTCAGAGCATTCCAGAGATCATGAGCAGTTTCATGATGCATAAGCCCTGAATAGATTTCATTAGGCAGTGTATTGTTCCTTCTTCTTCGGAACCATTTGATTGGTTTCCGATTGTTCACCATAGGCTTATGTGGTCCATGAACCACAGATGTCCAACAACCTGAACTGTTAACAGACAGGTGATGAAGCATTCTTCGCTGCCATATGTTATACTCGGTCCTAACCAGCATCGGGGGCTTGGTTGAGAAACCGGTATTGTGAGGATCATTAGAAGGAGTAGTCATTTCAGATTCAATCAAATTCAATTAAGCTATAACAGATTTAGAACAAAACACAACAACCAATTGAACCAAGAGAGATCTCAAAATAAATGAACGAAAGCGTCAGAAATTCAATAATCTATAACCAGTTCTTGCGAATATGCTAATTCAATCAAACATAGATATCAATTAGCAGTTTCAATGATCAATTGTTAGATCAATCAATGATTAACCCGCTCTGATACCACTTGTTAGGATCAGTGATCTACGTTTGATTGATTAGAGAGTATAGCAGCGGAATTCTAACGATGAATTAGCCAATTCACAAGAACGAAAAGATATTCAATGAAGAACAAAAACGGTTATAGATAGAGAGAATTCTGCAGATATATTTCATTCAATATTTGCTTTCGTGGTATCGGAATATCACGCATACAATTAGGTCGACACCTCTTATATAAGAGATGTGATGTCTGCTGATCTCACTTGATAGTGACATCTAACAGAATTATTCCAACTGAAACACAACTACTGAAGATGTCAAAACAGCTGACATCTTCTTACAAAAATACAAAGTGTTATCAGTTACTACAACTACTGAAAAACATAAAACTACTGAAACTACAACGACTGAAGAACAAGCTCTTCAGTCGTTTTACAAAACTACTGAAAGTAAAAACATAAAAACTACTGATATCACAACTACTGAAGAAGTACTCTTCAGCTGTTGTGACAAACTACTGAAACTTCAGTACTTGGTCTTCAGACTTGAACTTCAGACGTTTCATCAGCTGATGACTTCAGTAGATATCATCAGCTGATATCTTCAGTCTTTGTCTTCAGACTTTGTACACCAGTTGTTGATCTTCAGCACTTGTAGACTCTTCAGCTGTTGTACTTCAGTACTTTGGTCTTCAGCTTCAGCACTTGTGTTCTTCAACTGTTCAGCTTCAGCACTTGTGTTCTTCAACTGTTGAGCTTCAGCACTTTAGTCTTCAGCTGTTGAAGTCTTCAGCACTTGTCGAACTGCTGATGAAGCCTTCAGCAGTTGTTGTGATATCATGTGGGACTTAGAGGTTTACTAATCTTGGCTCATTGGTTCTTTTGGTCCAACATAATTGATCAGTGGTACTTACCTAAGTGGGAGTGGTTGAATCAGCCATCAAAGCAGAGTCTGACTTTTCTGGTTTTGTTGATTCAGAACTTTTTGTGCTTGTCCCTTCTTCAGGCTGGTGATTCACCACTATTGCAGTTTCTTCAGTGTTTGACATCGCGAGTTCCACTGCAATATCACCTTCACTTGCTGAGTCGTCGTCTAAATCTTGAACACTAGCAATGTTGGATTCTCCCGGAGAGGCAAACCGAAAGCTGCAATCCTGTCCTTCATCATCATGAGCAGTCAAGGCTTTAGGATCCTTGCTGGAAAAAGTAGGACTGCTAGTGGGTTTATCCTGATGATAGACGGATGAAAATGGATTCCCATTTCCTGTCTTCTTGGGCATCACGCATTCACGTTTGAAGTGCCTTTTTTCCCCATAGTTGAAGCAGGTAAATTTGGACTTATCAAAACCAAAATTTGTGTCCTCAGTCGCAATCAAGTTCTGTCCGGTCTTCTTGACAAATCTCTTAGCTCTCCGGACAGCACTTGCTAATGCCCACATTATGTTTATTCTTTACAGCTTTGTCTCGTCTACCTACTCGTAGTCCTTATATGCCAGATGGCAGTTCCTAATTTTCCCAAAAATTCGTCCATCATAGGAGTGAAAGACAACTGCTAAGAGATCCATGTGCTCTTTTGCTACCTCTACTGTCACATTCCCGAGATTCTCGGTCTTTAGTTTTGTAGCATTTGCTTCAAGTCCTATGTATTGGGTACCAGACGACCCTGACGTGTCAGATCCTGAAGTAGAGGCTTGTGATGGACCAACTGAACTTGACACAAATGCTCTCTGAAGTGGCGCTCCAGACGTTTTGGTTTGTGGAGTTAAGTTGTACAGTGTCGGATTATGATCGTATGAAGACTTTTGTGCCCTGTACTTTATCCTCAACTCTTCCTCTCTCAGCTTCAGAATGAAGTCATTATATCTAACTTCATTAGCATATCATTCTGTCTGAGATTGGGGACAAAGAAAACCCACTTCTCTGGCAACCCATCTGCAAAGTTCGAAACTTTGTCTTCCATAGACGTGGTGACTCCATGAGCGTGCAGCTCACTCATTAAGTGGTAGAACCTATCCATGACGTTGTCCAAGCTCTCTTTTCCCATTGATGAGAAGTTGTCAAACTCCTTCTTCAACGCTTTGGCCTTTAGAGCTTTTAACGATGCATTTCCGTCATACCTCTTTTCCAATGCATCCCACAGCTTCTTAGCTTGCTTGTTCTCAGAAAATTGATGGAAGATATCCTTAGGAATTGACTGAGTTAGCAATGCATAAACTTTCTTCTCAGCATTATACTTTACTTTTTGTCTATCAATCATGCCTCCCAATGTAAGTTTGACTCCATTTGCACCTACAGGCATGTTGTACCCTATCTCTATCGACTCCCACAGATTTGGATCTACGCCATTCAAGTAGATCTCGAATCTTTGTTTCCACTGGGGGTAATCATCTAACGTAATTAGCTTAGGGGATTTGTTATGATTCCCCACTTCATTCTCCAGAAGTAGTAGATTTTGAATCCTTGAATCTCTCCCTGCGGTGAACGCTGAGTATTGATCCTCCATGGCTATCAACTTTGAACTTTGGACCGAACTGTTTTCCTTGTGCGAATGAAGGTATGCAATTGGGCAATTTGTGCGATTGTACAACGCGGATGGCTCAAACGTGCGAATGAACCAATGCGGACGAGTCAATCGAGCGAATGGACAAGTGCGGATGAACAATGCGAATGGGTTGTTCAATCGTACGAATGAATGAGCGACCGTCTCCAATCGTGCGAATGAAGGATGCAGATGAATTCAGTCGTGCGATTGAGTCAATCGTGCGACTGAAGCTGCTGGATTTTGAGAATTCGAAGGTTTAAGGTATTTTGGATGCAAAAACATGAATTTCTCACTAACCCTAATTGTCGTATGCCGGAAAAACGTTAACTTTATGCACTGGAGACGTCTAAAACACGGTTTGACATAAAAGATTGCGTTTTTTAGTGAAAAAACACAATTTTTATATCAAAACGATTGAATCACATGTAAATCAAGAGCCAAAGCTCTGATACCACTTGTTAGGATTGTGTACGGGACGAAGTACTAACTGATCTACATGTATACCAACTCAAATAGTGCAGAATCCTATTTGATTGGTGATCCAATCAGTGAGAACGCACGTAGAATCGATCTTAGATTTAATCTAAACGTTAAGAACGATTGCTAATCGATTTGGTGCGATCTATGAACTTGGAACAGGTTCTTAAGAGTCTCTGGACGGCTAGGGTTCGATATTGTACGTAGGTATTCGAAGTGTTTTGTTTTTCCACGAATTAAGTGGTATTTATAGATTAGGGTTTCTCATTCGTGCGACTGATTCAGTCGTACGACTGAGTCATGCGGTTGATCCATTCGCACGACTGAGTGTTCAGTCGTGCGACTGAGTCAATCTCATATCACAATCGTGCGACTGATCCAGTCTCCTGGTTTAGTCATGCGACTGGTTCGTTAGCATGAAGTTGTTCATGCGTGTGGTCTATTAGCATGGGCCATTCGCATGAAAACTTCACATGACTAAGTTTAAACATCTTTCTGAATCATCATTGACTAAGAACTATATAAACAACCATAAACCTATATAGTTAGTTTAATAATCGTTAACACATAATAATCAATGAAATATTCAATATTATAAGCACAACCACATATTGTATTTCATTCAGTACCCATTCTATTACATATATTTAAGACATTTTATATTAAGCTCATAAACTAGGTACATATGTATCTACAATGACCAAATGCTAATCAACTACTTTCAAATGCTTCAAGTTGATTTGTATGCATACTCTTGCAATATGTTTGAAATTCGTTATGTTTTATTTGGATTATGGGTGATTTATGTTTAACTTGTATTTTGTATGACATTTTGAACTTTAAGTTATTATGTTTTTTTGAAAGTTTGGTAATTTCTATTGATTACACAACGCAAGTTAGAATACAAAGGCAAATTTCAATCAGCAGAGTTAATCAGATACATAATCAAACAACCAAGTTTCAATCAGATGTAAACTCAGCAAAAACTTCTGACCGGATATGCTTTTAACTCAGTTAGCTTATACTGAATCATCCCAATCAAACATCTCCTTAATCTTTTTAATTTTTCAAAAGTAATATATTAATCATTTAAAATTAACTTTTTAAACTTATATTAAACATAATTATTAACTTTTTAAAAATTAATAAGTTATAAGTACATTCATCCTTATTATTTCTCAAGAGATATTAGGCAGGTGCTTTTGGGTTGGGGATTCTTCATCATCATCATCAGCTCATACCATCAATCTACAACCAAATCGAAATCGAATCGAAATCGAAATCGAATCGAAATCGAAATCGAATCGAAATCGAAATCGAAATCGAAATCGAAATCAATGGATGCAAAGATCGGGAAGTTGTTGGATTCCATAGGCACCTTCTTCAACGGCAGCGACAATATCCCTTGGTGTGATTCGGACATTGTTCTTGTAAGTAGACTACCATTCAACCATCCCTCGGTATTCTTTTACTTCATCATCATCTCAACTTGTATCTCATTCCTGCAATCCTCCTCTAGCTGTTTATTTGTATTCTTTAGGGTTTGTTCAGTTTAGGTGCGATGATGGTGTCCACTTGTATGTTAACTTCTGTATATAGTTGTTAACTCAAAGATTGAAGTCATACATGTATCCTAGATGATATAATGATGAATACATAAAAGGATAGATAAATAGCTTCTGTAGTGGTATGTTCACCACAAAGGGTATTTACTATTTAAGATATATATATTATATTTTCTGGTTTCTAACTTGTCATCAGCACCTACGAGTAGAACCCTATAGTCTATAACTAGTCCAGTGATAATGATATCATGTATAAGTAATGCCACTGACCAATCCAATGCTGAGTTACAACTGATAAGAGTTGAGTAAGAAGTGGAATAGCTTGGCAAGTTCATTCTTGTAATCACTGATCACATAAGCAACACATTATACGGGAGGATAATCCAGGTTGATCTATGTACATTTCATTAAAGATGTTCATACGGCAGCCTAGAAGATTACTCTCAATCATTTACATTTCTGATCTGATAACAGGGTTGTGAGCGTGAGGTTGCTGAAGCCGACAATGGTTCTTCTGATGAACACAAAAGTGAGCGTCTTCTCCGCTTATCATGGGCTCTTGTTCATTCAAAACGACCTGAAGATGTACAACGTGGGATAGCTATGCTTGAAGGTGAATATTTGAAATTTGATTATTATGTTAATAAATCAGTTTTGAATATCTATCTGTTCCACATTTATTAAACCTTTCGCATTTGTCGTATGCCTAGTTGTTTTTTTAATTAAGAAAAAAGGAAGCAACTATACAACAAATAGATGCATGATTACATACTTTTAATATGTTTTATCTGTTTCATGAATGTAGTGATTAATAAGTCTTTGAGATGTTTGAATTGTTGAACATAACTATTAAAAACTAAAATTGTTCAAATGATGACTCTTTATGTTCTCTGACTTATTATGTGTGTAGCTAACTAGGGTACCCCCCCCCCTCCCTTTTTTTTTTCCTACTTGGTTGTTGCAGGTTCATTGCCCAGCACTAGTGACCTGCTGCAAATGAGAGAAAAGATGTATCTGCTTGCTGTGGGGTATTATAGAAGTGGGGACTACTCGAGGAGCCGGCAACTTGTTGATCGCTGTTTGGAGGTATCCCCATGAGGCTTACATTCTTTAATCTTTTTGCTCATTTAGAAATCCGGTACTCATTCTGGACTGAAGGTCAATAAGAGCCTATCTCCAGAAAAATATAAATGCAAGAAAAATGGCAACTAAGGCCTCGTTGAATGCATCCATTTTCCAATTTTCTCTATGTTTATATGGTGGACTGTAATATGTGGACCTCACAGATTGCACCGGACTGGAGGCAGGCAATGACTCTCAAGAAATCAATTGAAGATCAAATCAAGAAAGGTAAGTTAAAACATGTATATTGTATTTGCATTTCTTTTGATTGAATCTCTCATATGGGGCAGATGGAAATGGAGTTGGTTTTTGAATATTTTGTTGTATGGTATGCAGATGGAGTGATTGGTATCGGTATTGCTGCCACAGCTGTTACGGCTGTTGGTCTTGTGGCTGGAGGGCTTGCAGCTGCCCTGTCTCGAAAGAAATGACCAATTCAAGTGATGGTATGTGGTTCACAGAATGTGGTTCACAAAAGTAACATTCCCTATATCAACCAAACCAAACAAAACCGATATATCAATTGTTTGGTTTGATTTGCTTTTATTTCTTTTGGTGTTCTGTTATCCCTAAACCCGACCCTTGAGGAGGGGTGGTGCCGTGATAACTGAAGAAATTAAATTGTTTCCTCGTGAGCTTTGTTTATTCTTGTTGTTAATGGTTTGACAGGCATACATAGTAAGGCAGAATCCATCATACAGGACCTTGATTTGATTTACCAAGTATTAGACTACTAGTTGATTTCAAACAGCCCCTTGATTTTAGCATCTTATATAAACTATGGCAATGCTTCCAAATCAATCTTTCCTTGAATGTTGGGGATGTTTAGTTTGTTGATCAACATATGCTAGTATATATAGGGTATTGGATATTGGATTTGTCTTGGTATTTCAATCTTTGATATCTTGCGTATGACAATTATGTTTTTTGAGATATAAAATGTTCAAAATTCGGTAAGGTGTAGTAAATATTGGATTTTATTGTCGGATAACTAAATTATCAACACTTGAGGGACTTAGGTTGCTGTATTGGCAACCTTTAATCTTTGAATTAGTTTATTCTTCTTGAAGTCGATATTTGGGAATAAACATAACAAGAGAATTAAGTGTGTATGTTTGTGTGTAAAATACTGTTCCAACAACTTAAGTTAATTTCATTATTGAAAGATAAACATTATATTATAAGAACCTATAAACTATATCTCTTCTATTACAGTTTTCTATTTTATTTTATTATTATTTTTTTGGTGGAGATTATTATATATCTTTTATTGTATACAAGTAGATGTTTAAGAGCATTCACATCTTGTTTCTTATTTTTATCTGAGTGGGTGTTTTATATTATATATAATGATTGTGAGTGGTTGTGAACAGATAAGAGAAAAAGATACTTGTAAAAGTATGAAAAAATATTATTTAATTGAAAATTAAAAAACAAAAATAAAATTTTTTAATGTAATTAAAAGGATTAGAACGAGGAATGGATTATAAATACTTGAATACAAAAAAAAATAATGTCATTAACTTTACAACTAATATTATGCTTCCATCCCATTTTTTATATCTATTTAATCCTGTCTTTTAGCATCACACTCAAACCCATGTCTCTTTTTATCTTTTGAAGAATCAATCACGGTTTGGAAAGGAGGCAACGTGCCAGATATGATAAAGCCAGAAAATAAACTTATATGTTAAAAAGAGCTTTAACGAAACGCACGTGTGCTCTCATTTTTTATATCTATTTCGTCATCGCCGTCCTCATCATCATCATCATCATCTCTGCAACATCCAATTGCTTCTAACTAGTCGTTTACACTCTTAAGCTGACTTAGCATGCCGGCAATCTGACCGTTTTCGATAGAGAGCTGGTTGTATCCACGTCAGCATCGAAGAATCTTTCAACAAATCCTAGGAACCAGTCTTAAGACTCCTTTTTTAGCTTTTGTGCCAATTACATTGCCTCCTCAAAACCAGGCACCCCCTCTTTCCCATTCTGGTGGAGGTTGGATTGCCCTTTCCTATTGTTGAACAACAGGTTATCTCCGTGAGTTGACGGGTTAACCACCTTTGACTGCCGGGGTTTGACTTGGGTTTTCGATGAAGTGGTGTTGGTGGACCCATCAAGTACTAGCACCGATCGATTTGTCTTGGGGGTTGAACCAGTGGTTGAAGCTAGGGAGATCAAAAGGGTTAGCTTGACTTGTTTGTTGCACATGGATAAGGATGATAAGTTGGTGGCCATGGCAACATGCACCCAACTAGTTGCTTGTTTACGTCGTTCAGAAGACGCTTTCAGATGTTCTTCTTATGGGTGTTCTTATGATCTGATGATGATGAAGAACCCGTCAAAGTAGTTTTGGATAAAGATTCAGATATGCGAAGAGCATTACTGAAGTGGGCATGCAATGCCAAGAATTGCTCCGTGGAAGGCTGTGGATATTCTTCTTTTGCAGAAGAACGCAGCTCAGACTACATGTTGTCACACATAACAACAAAAAAACAGATGAAGCAGAGTTCACGGGCCAAAATAGATTTAGGTTAAACTGATAATTTATTGGTGGTTTGGGTTGACATCAGACACTTGTTGTCCAATTTCTAATTCTCAACATAATGATTACAAATATATATGGTGCAAAAGGTCATTGCAGGCGCCACAAAACTTTAGACCATTTGGTAATACGACCCCTGAGGGATTAATTCATGAGCCACCAACACTAGTTCTAATCCGCAAACTTATTAATACTCATATGTTCTTTTATATATATATATATTACTATTATGCATAATACGATAATGTAATGGTAATAAGTGTGGAAAAGGAAAAGAAAAACCTTTATACAGTAAGGTGTGACATCCCGTGTTTTCAAGTCAATATCCGTACGTTAATAAAATATGATAAAATAATTTAATGCTTTATAAGACTTAATGTATATGATAATTAAGGTCATTAATGTCTAGCAAAGCTCCTTTGTGGATAAATTTTATAATTGATAATTTTGAGAAATTAGCGGATCGCGTAGCGATAAAGCGTTTAACGAACGTTGGTGATAATCTGGTTAATTAAATTTGGTCAATAAATATTGATTTTTATAACTTAAGAAATACTAAGTGAAAATATTATTAGTAATTAATAATAATTAATATTATTTACTTTGATCACGTAAAATTAAGACTCTTTAAATATTATCGTGATGCAACGTACAGTCCGTTGCACACTGTGTTAGATCGCATATATTTTTATTCTTGACTTTTTGTCACTATTATTTAATATTGTCAATCCTTGAAAGCCTCAAATTAATACTTTAATTTTATATAAAATTTTCGCATAAAAACCCGAACGTTTAAGATTTTTACAAAAAATTTAACGAAACCGACACCCGTCTTACACCCGGTAGTATCTCACTTGGAGATCCACCAGCCATATAATTAATACAATGACATGATTAATTCACCTTAACCACGTTAAAACACTTCTATATACATCATACGATCACAGAGAAGCATACTTTTCTTTCGTTAAAACCGTTCTTTTCTTTCATGCGATCATACATCATACGTACACATAGATAATAGTTATATTATCTTCGTCATTCGTTCATTCATCTTTACATCTTTTCTTGCGCATCGGATATCTTCCGTACCAATACCATATGATACACCCCGAACTATTTAGCTACTGGCCGAAGTCTATAAATAGACAGCTAAACATGGTGCCACAGTACTAGAGGTAAGCGATAGAAGTTCTATATAAATTGTCGATCACAGAGAAGGACCCCGACGTGCGTCCTCCCGGGGTAGCGAACCCGCACACCGTTGGGTAACACCTTTTAATGGCGTGTCCCGATATCCAATACTTGCAAGACTTTTATCATTCATTAATGCATGCATTCATCATGTTTCACTTTTCATTATCTTCCACTTTACGTTACGTAATACTTCATTTCATTCATTATCGTCACACGTAAAGCCACGGAAAGATAAACATACAACATAATAAGGAACATCAACATACACAATCTTCAACATACATGGCAACATCATACATAGCATACATCATACATAAACATGCAACATCATCCTCATCATGCCCTTCATGCTCTCTAAGGCCTCAATCGTCCTTTTACATGAACTTACGGGAACCTTTACGTCAAAACTTACATCTGAACTTTTCCCCGAAAGTCAGAAGTTAAGCTACACTTCTCCTCGGGTGCAACAGCCCTATTCGGGTGTATGGACACCCTTCAGTCGCATGGCCTCCATGCGACTAAACATCATGCGAATAAACCAATGCGGATGAACAATAATGCGAATGAACCCCCAATCGTGTGAATAGACTAATGCGGATGGACCTCATGCGAATGGGACTAATGCGGATGAGCACTTATGCGACCGGACCTTCAATCACATGACCTCCATGCGACTGGGACTTCAATCGTGCGAATGGACCTAAATCGTGCAAAGGGACCCCAATCGCACCCTATTTGGCCGTATGGCTTCCATTCGGTCTTCAGTCGGTCGCTTAGCCCTAGCTCATGCAGAATGCAGTTCCAGTCGAACGCGAACTGCCCTTTTCCACCTCCAAACTCATCTAAACCCATTCTAAGCCCAAATCAACCATCCTAGACCTTAGGAATACATACCAAAACACCATTCAAGCACACACAAGCTCACAATCAAGACTCAAACACATCATACATACACATACACATACACATACACAAACGGGTCAATCATGCACACACTCAAAAACCCGATTTTCAGATGTTTTCCAGCCCCAAATAATTCAAAAACGTTTAAAGGAGGGGTCCTAGAACTCACACAAACGACACCAAGAAGTAGAGCTTCGGTTCGGCTTGCTACATGACGATTTTGGCGACCCGAACTAACCCGAATCGACTTTTTTTTCTCCGGTTTCTCTTCTTTCTCCCTTCCCCTCTTTCTTTGGCTGATTTGTGAGTGTGGGGGAGAGGGTAAGGGCTGCCCTCTCCCTTATATACTCCCACTCACCCGACTTTCTTTCGTTGGCGAGTTTGATCCCTCGACTTTGGACTTTATTTCTTTTTCTTCCTTCGTCGGCTTCAAAATAATAAGTAACCGGGTGTTACAAGTCCACCCCCTTAAATAGGTTTCGTCCTCGAAACCTGTTATTCCTCGAACAAATGTGGATAATGCTGTCTTATTTCTTCCTCAGTCTCCCATGTTGACTCGGATCCCTTCCTGTGCTTCCACTGTACACGCACAAGGAGAACCACTTTATTCCTCAGCCTTTTCTCTTTTCGATCGATGATTGCCACTGGTTGCTCCACATAATTGAGTCGTTCGTCTACTTCGATATCCTCCAGTGGAACAATCTTGTCTTCATCCGCCAAGCACTTCCTTAGATGAGATACGTGGAATGTCGGGTGAATCCCACTTATCTCATCTGTTAACTCCAATCTATAAGCCACCTCTCCTACTCGAGCGATGATTCGGAAAGGGCCTATATACCTTGGCCTCAACTTGCCCCACTTTCGAAAACGAATGATACCCTTCTAAGGTGAGACCTTCAACATAACCCGGTCCCCTACCTGGAACTCAATCGGTCTGCGTCGTTTATCGGCATACGACTTCTGTCTATCTTTGCTGTCTTCATGAAGGCTTTAATCTTCTCAAGCTTCTCAGTCGTAGCTTCGATTACCTTGACGCTCCCCAATTCCTTCTGACCAATATCACTCCAACAAACGGGTGTTCTGCATCTCCTACCGTATAGCATCTCATATGGTGGCATACCAATGCTGGTATGGTAGCTGTTGTTGTATGAGAATTCGGCTAACGGTAGGTGGTCATCCCAACTTCCCCCGAAATCAATCACACATGCCCGAAGCATGTCTTCCAATGTCTGAATGGTCCTTTCCAATTGACCATCAGTTTGGGGATGATAAGCCGTGCTAATATGTAAACTCGTCCCCATAGCGTCGTGGAATTTCTTCCAAAATTTGGATGTAAACCGGTGTCACGATCAGACACAATAGACACCGGCAAGGATGGAAGCCATCCGTATCTTCCTTGCCTATGCATCGTATATGAAGATTAAAGTCTATCAATTAGATGTGAAGAGTGCATTCCTTCATGGGTAAATTCGAGAGACAAGGTATGTCAGTCAACCGAGGGATTTGAAGATCCTGATCATCGGGACAGAGTTTACAATCTCGACAAGGCCTTATACGGGCTTCATCAAGCTCCAAGGGCCTGGTATGAGAAACTCTCAACTCATCTTGTGAAACACGGCTTTCGTAGAGGAGTCATTGACTGCACACTGTTCATCAAAGAAAAAGATGGAGACCTACCACTAGTACAAATCTATGTCGATGACATAATCTTCGGTTCAAAGAACGAAGAATTATGCAAAGAGCTTGAAGCAGTTATGAAGAAAGAGTTTGAGATGAGTACTATGGGGGAGATGAACTTTCTCGGGTTACAGGTGGATCAGACACCAAATGGGATCTTTCTACATCAAACCAAGTATGTGGGAGACATTCCAGTCGGTTTGACATGGAGAATGCTTCTACTGCTGGGACTCCACTTGCTACAAATCATGATATAGCACCTGACGAAAATGGAGATCTGGTAGATGCCACAATGTACCGAGGAATGATTGGATCCCTCATGTATCTCACTGCCTCAAGACCTGATATCATGTATGCTACATGTTTATGTTCTAGATATCAGGCTAAGCCTAAGGTTAACCATCTGATCGGAGTCAAAAGGATATTTCGTTATCTGAAGGGTACACCCACACTTGGGTTGTGGTATCCTCATGATGATGACTTTGAGCTCACGGTGTATAGTGACTCAGATTACGGGGGCTGCAAGATGAACTAAAAGTCTACATCAGCAGGGTGTCAATTCTTTGGGAGGAGATTAGTTACCTGGCAGTGTAAGAAGCAGACCTCGGTTGCATTGTCAACCTGTGAAGCCAAATACGTTGCTACTGCAAGTTGCTGTTCACAAATCATCTGGATTCAACAGCAAATGCGGGATTACGGTTTAAAGTTTTCTTCTACTCCTATCTTTGTTGATAACTCTGCTGCAATTGCAGTAACTAAAAATCCGGTACAACATCCAAAGACCAAACACATCGGTATTAAATACCATTTCATAAGAGACTGTTTTGAAAAGAACTTAATCGATGTGGTAAAAATTAATACTGACTTTCAACGCGCTGACCTCTTTTCAAAAGCCTTTGATAAACCACGTTTTCTATATCTGTTAGAGGTCAACGATGTTAAAAAGAAAAGTGATGTTATTCCTGATGATGATCATGTGTAGTCCGATGCATTGTAGTTATATTTTTTTATTTTTCCTTATTTATTTTATTCTGTTTAAATTAAATTCATGTTATTTAGCTGTCTGTTAAAATCCTAAAATAATTAAATCCATATGATTTTAGAATTATTAGGAGGAGAGCAGGTTAGCTAGTAATATTAAAAGAAAAAGAAAAAGAAAAAGAAAAAGAAAACGAGGGAGAAGGAGTGGATAGCTGATATAAGGTAGTTCGTATCTGTGATACCGATTCAAACCTTTTGGAAAATGATAGTACACAGGAACAAATCAAAAGGGACTTTAAAATTTTAATTTAGAAAAGATGCAAAATTCAAAGTATAAGTCTGTGTAGTCTAAGCAATATAAAAGGGAAGATGATAGAAAAACTAGTAACTACTAATGTAACACAAAGAAAGTAGATCTAGAGGTTGCTAGACCACAAATGATATGTCGGTAGATTCAACACAATAGATGATTAGACCTGACTGGTGATCTCAAGATCAAACTAAGTTGTTCAACTGACTGTGGGCTGCCATCTTATCACTGGTTAACACAATCAACAATATTCCAATAAGGGGTAATGAGCATGTAAATACCACAAATGTGTGCGGATGACCATAAATAGAGCAAAGCATGGAAAAAATGAAAGACAAATGCTATCAAGCTAATGACATATGTTGTTGGTGCATTCTCTGCAAAAGAAAATTTAGCTGCTCTAACAAGAAGATAGGTTGTGTGCCTCTCTGCTGTGCGATGGCACTGACCTGAGGATAAGCATAACCTAGATATTCTAGAATTCATTGTTGTTTGCCGCCTCTCTGCTGTGCGATGGCACTGACCTGAGGATTGACTTCTCTTTGAAAGCTCTAAGAATAGTCTCTTCTAGTAAAAATACCCATAGACCGCTCAAAAGCTCCTGAGGAATGTTGATTACCATATAAGTGTGGGATCCAAAAATGTTAGTTGAAATAATTAAACCTAAAATTATCACCAGTTTGTGTCTAAAGTCTGTGTATGGATTTAAGAGGACAAATATACTGACAATCATTGTGGCTGCAATTCTTGAAAATTCAAATCAATGTAGGAATCTAATAGTACCAGTGTGATTTCCCAAATTTGCTAACGACTCTGGATGAAAACCAAGAATTGAGCATCAAAAGGTTTTGATAACAAGTCCCAAATGATTTGACTTTCCTGTATGATTCCAAAATTGAATTGGTCCAGGTGTGGTCAAACTAAATTGAAGCTACCTATTCTGGAACCAAATCCAGTAGATGTCTATCTTAGGATTTATCTCTCACAAAAAGTCAAAAACAAGTTTTATTTTTGTATTTAGTTTAAGTTTCTAGTTAGTTAGTCATTTTAGTTTGTTTGTTCGTCGGACTATATCATGAAAATCAGTATGGGATTAACTTACCTAAAAGGGTCATGTCTAAGATGGCCACATGTGTTTTCAAAGTTTAAAAGGGTCACGTCTGAGGTGACTAAATTGTTTAAAAGGATCACGTCTGAGGTGATCAAAAAGTTTTCAAGTTAAAATAATCATGTCTGAGATGATCAAATGCTCATAATGTTAATTTCAACAGGTAAAAAGGGTTTAAGTGCTAAATGTTCATAAGTGTAACCCATTCGCATGACTGGATCATAAGTATGGACCAACCATGCGAATGGACCCCATTCGCACGACTGGACATGAGATTGCGCCATTCACCCGAATGGCTTATCAGACTGATCCATTCGACCGAATGAAAGGGTGCGAATGAGTCAGTCGACCGACTGAGACTCAGTCGGTTAACTAAAGGTGCGAATGAAAGGGCACGAATGAGTCAGTCGACCGACTGAGACTCAGTCGGCCAACTGAATGCGACTGACTGGGCCAATCGCACGACTGAGCCTCAGTCGCCCGAATGAACTGAGCGAATGAGGCCAGTCGGCCGATTGAACTCAGCTTCAGTATTTAAAGGGCCCTAGTCGATCGCATTGCACTCATCACCCTCAATCGCTCCTAAATCGCACCAAGTACCGTTACTCTACCGAAATTCCTCTAGACCTTGTTTTTACATCTTTATTGATCTTCTGACGTGGGTTGACGGTTATACAGGTATATTGCAGTGAAATCTTACCAAAATCAGAAGACATTGAACCCTAATTTGTGATATTCGACTGAAACAAGAACCGGACTGTAAATGACCTAATAATTAACATAAACTAAGCAAAACGTTAAAATTAAGTTTAATAGGTTATTAGTGACAAGTTGGCGAGTCTAATGGACCATTAAACCATGTTAAATTACTTGATTTGGTCAAGATTCGAACCACAGAGATTGAACAGTGGGACAAGCGACTGGTCGACCGGATGAACTCCAATCGCACGATTGAATCTTGCGATTGGGTCAATCGGCCGAATGCACCATGCGAATGAACTCAGTCGGCCGACTGAACCAATCGCAGACTTAGCCAAGAGATTGAACTAAGTCGCATGTCTCATTCACCCGAATGAGCTCAATCGCATGAAAGGACAACCGACTGACTTCAGTCGCATGATTCATTTGCACGAATGAATCAGATTGAATTTAAACTATACACCTTGAACTGAATTTTGAATGTATGACTTTCTAATGGTTCTGTGTCTTGTGTTTTAGGTCAATTGCTGATAGATGGTCCATCAATCCAAAGCATAATATATGTGCTCATTTGGACCATGCGACTCGGAATGGGGCCGAGTTTACAGAGATCATTGCGTTCCTTCGACGTTCTTGGATACATAAAGCCATATCCACACCGTGTACTCCTTACAGGTCGTTACATCAGGCTTTCTGGGAAAATGCCTCCGTAGATCGTTCACGTGAGCCTTACAGCATACGGAGCTCCATTCATGGTCATGATATTGAGATTACAATAGCTGACATCCAGAGAGTACTTGACTTTGGGGACGATACTGATCACCCCTCCAGACTACATCCATTTACAGTCAGAGGTTGCTTTCTCAGGATTAAGTACACTGGGGACATCAACTCAGGTGTGCTCAACAAGAGCAACCTGTGTCCCCAGTATAAGTACTTGGTGCATGTGATCCTGAAGTGTATTGCTTCTCGAAGGGGTGGGTTTGATGACCTGTCAGACCAGATTCAGAATGCCTATGTGGCACTGGTGCTGAACCACCCCTTCAACTTCTTGAGCATGATCTTCTCATATCTGGTGGAGAATCTGGAGGCCAAAGGGAAGGAGGGTTTTTTTATGTACCCCAGATTCTTGCAGCTGATCTTCAATGAGAAGTTGCCATCCCTACCAAAGGAGCGCCACGATGCGGTGACATTAGAGATCATGGATGAACCGACTCTGGGTCGTATGAGAGTTTACCGGGGTAAGCAGGTTAAGCCCCAGGTAAAGAGGTTGATCGGCCATCTGGCCAATGAGATATGTGGCGCCAGGTAGACGCAAGTGGCGTCATGATGATAGCGATTCAGACGATGAGAGGCTATTGCTCCTAGAGCATGATTCAGACGATGATGACAGTGGGGATGCTGGGGATGATATGCCTATTCCACCGAGGGGCACAACTTCAGATGTTATACCTCCAGTATCTTCCCCAACAGGCGACATAGCTGAGTCAGCAGGTTTCCACCAGGACTTCATACCTGGTGAGGAGGAAGAAGAGTCGGATGAGGAGCCCTTGACGAGGACTGTGGGAAGCAAGGTTGTTCCCACAGAGTATGGACTCCGGGCGTTAGTGAACGCCCCAGGGATTCGGGAGAGATTACTGTAGATCCTAGCTGGGCCCCTGAGTCAGCTAGCCGTGTTCTAGGGGGCGCATCCACCTCGACTGGATCGAGGAAGAAAAGGATGGCTCAGCCCCACGGCCAGAAGAAGAAAAAGAGAAGACTCACCTTCGTCACCACCACATCCACTACATCTACCACCACCACTACCACTTCTACAGCCACACCATCCACCACCACAGCCACCATAGCTACCACTACCACCATCACACCTCCCACCACTGTACATATGCCAACCACCACTATATCTTTCACTCCTACATCACCTCCACTATCTCACAGACCCAACCCCATCTTCACCACAGCCACCACTAGCCACCAAGCAGGACCCTCATCCCATCCCGCACATATATATGGATCTCCTCTACCTCCATTTGGGGTAGAGGAATAGCTTTCTGCGCTGAACCGGATGGTGATGCATTTATTAGCTGCTGATGAGGAGAAGACGACGCAGACCCATCATCTGACAGATCTTACTGTAGTGCAGTCTCAGCAGATCTCAGAGCAGGCTTGGTTGATAGATGAGCAGGCCCAACAAATGGCTGCTCAGAGCCACGAGATCGCCCAACTCTAAGAGCATAGTGTCACATCTACTAAGAGGATTGAGGAGTTGGAGGAGGCTAAGAAGACCATCATGCTAAAGCTTAAGGGATCTAAAGACGAGCCACTAAAGATTAAAGGGAGACGAAGATGATGAGGATGATGATGAGGATGATGATGATGAGACTAAGGATGATGAGGAAATTGAGGACGAGAGGATAGGGGAGAGGAATGAGGATGATGATGATGAGACTGCGGATGATGAGGGGATTGAGGACGAGAGGACAGAGGAGAGGAATGATGATGATATGAAGGAGGAGATGCAGCTGCATTGCCTCAGCTCAGGGTCAAGATAGAAGATCAAAAAGAAATCAAGACCAACGAGCTTCCTCTTTTGCCTCACCTACTGCTGATCCAGCGATTCAAGATAAAAGTAATGATTACATGATCATGTATTTGATAGCTTTTGTACTTGAATCATGTATTAAACTTATGTATTTGATGTTTATATTAAGATTAATGTATTTCTGTCTTGATTATTAACTAATGTTTGCTGTGTTGAATGTTTTAAATCAAGCAGATCCTGATTTCCAAGAGATGAATACGATATTGCTCCTCTCCAACAGGTCAAGACTCAACTGACGTTGATTCTTGATCTGCAGGGTATTGTCAGGAGATCGGTTATGTATACTCCTGAGGAAGGAGAAATCATTCATATCATACTGATGAGCAATTAGTTGAGATCTTCAAGTTAAATCCCGATGAGATTGTGAAGGATGCTCCAACGTGCGACTTGGCAAGTGACGAAGAGCTCAACGACGTTGATGAAATAGAGATAGAAGATGTCACTATAGAGCACTACCCTCAGTATGCTGACAATGAGGGAAATGTGGTCCCCAATCTGGGTGAATGCCTTGTCAGTGATACGTTTGAGGTGTTAGACAAAATGGAGCAGGAGTCAGAGAATACAGAGGGAACGACACAAGCCTCAAATGATGATGTTGATATTCGAAAGGCTGAGTGGGCTGCCTGTTTTGAAGAAGTTAGAGCCCAACGCGCTTCACCTAAACAGGACGCCTACACCAAACTCTACAGAGTCAAGAAACATCATAAGGTGTCAGGCAGGATTATAGCATGGGCATATTTTGAGGACCTTAACGTCTATGCAGTTAAGAGGGAGAAGTGCATATAGTACTTTAGATTTCCACATGATCTAAAGACTCTACCAGGTTTTGAGCTCAACCAGCTGGCCAAACTGAAGCTATTGTATGCTGACCCGAGAAAGATGTCAGGCTGGTTTGAGGCTGCCCTAAGGAAGGAGTACCACACCAGGTGGGTTAACTTCAGACCCCAACAGCCTACAAGGTACATTAGAAGGTCTAAAGCTGATGCCATTACCGGAAAGCCAAAGATTGTGTTGAAGTGGAGTCCTCCGTGCACGATGTCAAGAATCCTACTCAGGGAAATGCCACATGACTTCACTCCACACTTTAAGTGGTGGTACTACGATTGGAGGACATGAGAAGCGGTCATAGTCCTAAACAAAGAGGGCCAAATGGATACTATCAGGGTATTTGACCCAATGTGGCTTACCAATTGTTAGCTAATGATGTCTACACTCTATACAAGTGGCCACTGTTCTATGATACGCAGGATATAGTACAAGCTCTCCAGTTCCAGAATGTCATAAGACTCTGTTTTGCATTTGAGATTCATGCAGAAGTCACAAAAGAGGATAAGTACAAGAGTATGAGGAGACAATGAAGAAAACAAGACATTAGAGAGATCTAGGTCCAAGGGGAGTTTGTTGATACATGTATGTCCCTGGATCATGATATGAATGTAATAGATCTTGTTTGTCTGATTCTGATGTAATGTTTGGAATGATTAACGAAATGATATTGGTTGTTTCTTATTTATAATGTTTATATTATTAATTAATGAGTCGATGTTGAATTGGTTATTAGGTTTGTGGTTGTTTGAATTGTTACACATAATGTTATATTAATTAATACATTCAAAACTTAACAAAATGAAGTTCTCATGCGAATGGCCCATACGAATGGACCATACGCATGAATAACTTCATACGAATGACTCAGTCACACGACTGAACCAGGAGACTGGATCAGTCGTATGATTGTAACATAAGATTTGCTCAGTCGCACGACTGAACACTCAGTCGTGCGGATGAATCAACCGCATGGTTCAATCGCACGACTGGACCATACTAATGGTTCAGTCGCACGAATGAAGAATACTAACCTATAAATACAACCCAATTCGTGGAAAAACTAGAGCATTCATTCTATTTCTCCAGACGTACCCTAGCCATCCAGAAGCCTCCAAGTTGATACTCCAAGTTCATAGAACGCTGTAGATCAATTCCTAATCGATTCTTAACTTTTGATTCAATACTTTATTGATTCTACGTGTGTTCTCACTGATTGGATCGCCAATCAATAGGATTCCGAACTATTTGGTTTGCTCTACATGTTAATCATTCGGTATTTCATTCAAATACTAGGTCCTAACATTGACCTATCCATGCAGTTGACAATTTCTCCTTCTCCAGTGCATACAATCAATGCCTCCAAGCATTCCAGGAAACCTGTGATGGGCTTCATGTTCAGCTACTAACTGGTCAACGTCATATTGGGTTGATTGTGGTGTTCATTGTGCTATTTATACAAACAAGAAAAAACTAGCCGTTAGAAAAAGACAATACACTAACTGTTAGAAAAAAGACAAAAAACTAGCTGTAAGAAAAAAGACAAAAACTAGCTGTTAGAAAAAAGACAAAAAGACTAGCGGTTAGAAGAAAACAAAAAATAGCCATTATGAAAACAAGTAGCTGTTATGAATAATTTTTTTTAAAAAAAAGAATAAACTCTAATTAATTAGTGTTATACTATAAATGTAAAAAAATTAAAATATTTTTATTTAACTAACTCATTTGAATTAAAATATTATACTTAAATTATTATTTTAGTAAAAGATTTTAAATATTTTAATTAAAAACATTTTAATTTAAAATTATATAAGATTAATATTTATGGTGGTGGGGCCCACCACCCCCTTCCTTTCAATTGCCCTTGCCCACGGATCGGGCATCTTCGTCCTCCTCCCTCCATCGCCGCCCTTCCGGCGGGCACCCCAAGGGCAAAGCGATGGGGACGGCCTAAGTAACATTTGAAACCAATGCCTACACCTTCAACACTAGAATATGGTAGTAGAAGTTTTATCTTTTATGGGTAGATCATTAAAATCGATTATTTCACTCATGAGTACATTCTTCACACCATTATTAACATCTTCAATACTAAGTTAAACATCCATTTCTATGGTTACCATAATAAACAAACTTTCAACCTTTTTAGAGGTTAGAGTTATCTAATTTAAAGACAAGCTTGAATTCATTTTTAACTAAGTATCGGATGACCTACAAAGATCCAGCCACTCATGATTTCTTTTCAGCGAGGGACAACACCTTCAATATCATGGTGGTAAAGTTACCAAATTTATCTTTCTCTTTGTTTTTTCCTTTGTCCTTGTCGGTTTTCTTTTCTAATGAGCAGCAATCCTACTTATAGTGTCATGATTTTTCATAGTTGTAACAAACCACCTTTTGTCTTATTCTTTTTAAACTTATCTTTTTTCCTTTAATCCTCATGTAACGAATACACTTAAAGGCTAATGCAACTAAAGAGCTCTCAACATACACATGTGAAGTACTAGGAAAAGTACTTCGGAAGATTTGATAGAACTTAGTGAATTATGCTAAGTATAAAATGATTAGAAGCCAAAGATGATGTCTTCTGAAGCTTTAAAGCTCGATCATGCCACTGGTATCAGAGCTTCCGAAGGCAAAAGTAGATCTTCCAAAGGTTAAGTCTGAAAGAGCTTCCGAAGAGGAACTCTAACTTTCAAAGATAAAGTCTTCCTTCTTCCGAAGGTTAAGTCTGAAAGAGCTTCTGAAGACATTGACTTCTAAAGCATGAAAGTCCTGATGATCAACTCAAGCCTCGGAAGAAGTAGCCTCTTCCGAAGTATAAGTGGCTTCGGAAGAACTTGTTCTTCCGAAGCCAATTTAGCTTGAGAAGAACCTATTATGAACCAGTGGACATAAGTATGGTCCCTCTGACACACTGCTACAACCTTTGAGATACTGCATGGTGCTTTCTCATGCTCAAGTAGTTGACCATACTTAATACATTGTTTTCCCTTATCAGTTGGTATAGTTGCCAACTTTAGTTGGTGACAAAAGGAAAGTCATGGACATGTCATGACTACCAAATCTTAGATAGTATCTTATCTAGGATCGTTGACCTCTAGCAATGTAGTATTTGTTTAGTCGTAAGTTTCCACTCGGTATCAAAGTATAATCGGCTGTCGATAGTAGTATATATAATTTCTCATTGTAACTCATTAGTCATGCTTATAAGAGTCTTGTAATTCTTTGAGTTAAGAAGTAATATATACAAGTATCTTGAAAAACCATTCTCTTGTTTTTGATTACTTAATATATTATTATCAACACTTAAGGGTTTCCACATCATCAAACTGAGCGTGACTTAGTAAGTTTGAGAGATAACAATTATGTTGAGTGACCAAGTTCGATCATGCAATTGGTATCAGAGCTTCTTAGGTTCTTAATTGTAAGATCTTACCATCCAAATCAACATTTTCATCACTCATACACTTACCTCACTCAAAATGGCCCTCAACCAAAAAACTGAATATGAAATGGGGATGATGACCAAAGCACCCATGATCACCCCTAATAACTTCAGATCTTGGAGCAGACGTATTGAAGGCTTCATTAGATACCAAGACAACATGATGTGGAAGTCTATCACCAATGGCCCTTACAAGCCAAAGGTTGCAACATCGGCTATGATAGAGAAAGCAGTTGAAGATTATTCTCATGAAGACTACAAATGATTGGATATTGATAGCAAAGCTATTCCTATTCTAATGACTGCCATACCCAACTCCATCATGGTGGGTTTTGAGCATTGTCAATCAGGCAAAGATATCTTTGATGCTTTGACTCAGATGTACTCCAGCTCCAATAAATCCAAAAAAGATTCCTTGAAGCAACAAATTGAAAAACTTCACTTATATTTTTGGAAAGACCCTTAGCCAGCAATACTTCAGGTATATGGATCTTATTTCATCACTTCATTCTGTAAGAGTAACTCTTAAGATGAGATATCTATTAAGAAAGTTCATGAGTTCACTTCTAAATGAGTATACTTTCTACTGTGTTTCTATCAAGAGAAAAAAGAACTTGAACTCTCTTACTATGACTGAATTATATGGCATCCTTGATGGATACCGTGTAGAGAAGGAGAACTAGAGAGGCCACCAGGTGAGCAGATCCTCAATGCTTTCTTCTAGCAATGCTTTAATGGTTGCTGAAGGCTTAAGACCCCCTCACCCTCAGTGGTGTTTGACTTACTCCCAGTATCCATCCTGTTCTTCTGGGCCATACATCATATTTCCTAAGACTCCAAGGTCTTAACAGGCTTAGTGAAGTCCTTTCTAGGATAGTTGTGCCTTTGTCTCAAGGGATATGGAGACTGATGGCCCAACAATTGAAACATTTGAGATAGATGGTGCAATCCCACAACTTCTGAAGCTAAAGTCAAAGCTATGGAAGAAGTATTTCAAACTTCTGAAGATGAGATCCAAGCTACGGAATGACTATATTCTCCTTCTGATAATCTAATTATCACATATGCAATCCTTGAAATAGCCTCTGAGGTAAATAGTGAAGAGTTTCTTTGATTCCCTCCCACTCAAACACCATTATTACCATAAGCTCAAGTCACCACCCATAAATATGAAACCTATGCATAAGAACCTCCAAAGTCTCAAGCTTCCGAAAACATTATACGAAAAGGAAGCTGACTGCAGAAGAACTTTTAAAGGAAGAAAGGTTGGAAAAGCTTAGAAGAAAAGGTAGACTCCCAACTAGGAAACTATTAGCTGCAAGTAGCAAAGCAATTGTAGCCAACAAGTAGGCTATCAACAACCAAAGGAGGGTGGAAACTATTGCCAATCTTTATTAATCTAGGTGCAGTAAGTGAAGATGTTCTCCTCCTACCACTTGAGTTGTTGGTGGAGTTAGAAAAGGCAACTCTATTGTTGAAAGAACAAGAAGCAACAACAAGGTTGGCCTTAGAGGATAAAGAATAGAGAAATAAAGAGGAAGCTAGGAACAACTAAGGAATGAAAGGGTAGCTTTTCTAAGCTCAAGGGGATTCTCCCTTGAGGAACTGGCTCCTCATGATAATGACACGATCTTGTGGCTTTTCAATAAAGAACAAGATCGAATGAACAAAGAGAGAAGGAGGGCTTCCAGGGAAAAGCTGAAAGGGAAAAAGAAGAAAGAAAAAGCTTAACTTACAACTATCAAGATGATAGGAGACAAAGCCTGGATGAAAGATTATCTCAGGGGCCATGGCTTCTCTGGTAGGCAAGTTGGCCCTATGTATAAGAAGACCCTGTAGTGACATGTTAGTGACATCAAGGCTAACATTCACTTAGGAAGAAGGAAGGAGATGTATAGAAGAGTATAGGGGATAACTTCTAAACCTGCACCACAACCACAACCACAACCTCAACCTCAACCAGAACCAATAACTTTCCTTTTTCCCATCAAGACCGAGCCAACCACTGATCCATACACTCTTGAACTCTCACCATCTGCGATACCCTCTTCCTCACCTACTCAATCATAAGAAACACCACAACTACCCATCCTTAGACCCAAAACACTCCCTAGAACCCAAACATCATCTATCCAACAACCACCCAAGTCATCCTCTCCATCATCCAAACCATTCTTCTTAGAAGAATCCAAGCAGATCAGGAAGCTCATCAACTGTACCACTCTGTGCAATATCTCTTATGAGGAGGGGTCCATCAAACTAACCTTCACTGATGGCTCCTCATGTTCCCTCACAAGATAACAATTCCTTGATCTGCCTAGAGGAACACTAGACTAGGCACTTTGACTTTTGGCAACCAACTTGTTGTTGGGTTTGTTGAACCATATCATATTAGTTTAACCTTTTAAACGAAACAACACAGTGGAATATAACCTTAATATAATCATTTGTAATCTGAAATTTCGGGTTCATATAATGTCAACAACAAACCCAAGAACATAAGGATTATTTATATGTGTGTGAGCTAGCTATCAAGAAGAATAAACAACCAAAAACAAAAGATACAAACTACCTTTTGTAGAGCTGTAGAAAACGAGTATGGATGATTAAAAGGGAGCTTCTTGAATGGCCAAAGCACCAAAGAGAGGTGTCCTCAAGCTAGTATACCCACAAGCCTCAAGCAAGACACTTAGTTGCTAGGTATTTGAACACCAAAACATCAAGAGAGCTGCTGAAAAAACCTTTTTTTCCAGCTGAAAGTTCTTCAAAATGGAGAAGAGAGGAGAGCTTCTTGGGGTGCTTGCATGTAAGAGAGAGAGAGAGTCAAAGATAGAGTGTGTTGGTGTTTCAAGAAAACTACAAACTAAAACAAGTGGCCATAGACCCCTTTAAGGGGCGGCCGAATACTTGAATTAATTTGGGGTTTTCTACCCAAAGAATTCATTAATGATTTTATTAATCATACATATAAGTTATCTAATTAACCTCTTAATTATATAACATATACACACACTATAATTATTATTTGATGTTATTTAACCAACTTAAATAACATTACAAATAATGTCCATAAACAAAGTATCCTTATAAGTTGTTTCATCTCATATGCAATTTATTTAGAAACCCATTTTCTAAATTTGTGTATTTATTCAATTGCATGATTATATCATCAATCAAATATTTATATATTAGTGTTTGCAAACTTGTTATTGGGTATGGCCCGACTTGGATCATACGTACTAACCACATCAATATTCTATGTGTCTTGGGCATAAAGAATCCAACAATCTCCCACTTGCACAAGACTCACAGAAGATTGATGCAAGCATTAAATGCCGCCTAACAACCGTTTACTACCCTTAATATGCATGACTTATAGCCATTCAATAACATCATCCCATTCAAGTATCCTACTTGAAATGATTTAGGTGAATTAATCATTTATCCTTTTGTAACAGATGTCATGTTAAATCCAGGACACAGGATGATCATTCCGTGTTGATTTAACTTAATCAGGCCTTAGACATCTTGCTCTCAATGAATAAGAGGAACAAATTCCATCTTGATTACATACGTTTCTCACAAACACCTCGTGTCACGCCAGAACATAGCCTTACGTACTGTCCATTATTTCAGGGCAGTGAAGAACTAGCTCAAGGTATTACACTTGGTGAATATCAAAACCCAATATGTATCTCAGGTCTGAGGATACCAAATGATATTTGCCTATACTCAAATTTACTTATGATCAATCTAGAAGATTCCATGTAGTAAAATTTGAGATGCGGGTCAGTCTAATATTTGTATCCCACAAATATCTATAAACTTTGGTAGCAAACAATTGCTCTATATTCATTCCTTATGAATATCCACCAATCCAAATTCATAATAAACTTACCCTCATACATGTTCCCACAAGTATGAACGACTACGGATATTTAGAGTAAACAATTTACCCATGTATTAAAGATGCTAAATTGGAACATTTATTGAAATATTATAACCAAATAATTTTATCCAAGTAGAAAGGGAGTTCCAAATATCCAAATACGAAATTAAAGATCAAATCCAATCACTAGAATATCAAAGTCCCATGGCATAGGTATGACCTTCATGCTTTGCCTTTTCTAGGAGCTTCGTAAGAGGATCTGCAATATTTTGATCTGTGTGAACTTTACGAATACATATCTTCCCTTTTTCAACTTCATCTCGTATGTAGTTGAATCTCCGCTCAATGTGCCTAGTTTTTTTGATGAGCACGAGGTTCCTTGATTTGAGCAATCGCACCCTCGTTATCACAAAAGATCTCTACGGGGTTCCTGAATGGAAGGGACAACCCCTAGATCGGCAATTAATTTCTTCAACCATACAGCTTCTTGAGCTGCCAATGAGGCGGCGACGTATTCAGATTCTGTAGTTGATAAAGCTACAACATCCTGTTTAGAGCTCTTCCAAGAGACAGCTCCTCCATTCAGAATGAAAATGTATCACGATTGGGATCGTGAATCATCACGATCGATTTGGAAACTCACATCCGTGTAACCTTTTACAACGAGTTCCTCATCACCAGGTCCATAGTTAAGAAACATATCTTTAGTCCTCCTTAGGTATTTAAGTATGTTCTTAACAACCATCCAATGACTGCTTCCAGGATTTTGCTGGTATCGGCTTGTCATGCTTAAGGCGCATGAAACATCCGGCCGAGTGCATATCATTGCATACATGATGGATCCAATAGCAGATGCATATGGGATTGCCTTCATTTTATCTTGCTCATCCTTTGAGCTTGGACATTGAGTCGTACTCAATATCGTTCCTCTTTGAATAGGTACCGTACCTTTCTTAGAGTTTTCCATCTTGAACCTTTTCAAGATCTTATCAATGTATGCATTTTGATTTAAACCAATCAACCGCCTTGATCTATCCCTATATATCTTTATTCCTAGAATATAGGCGGCCTCACCAAGATCTTTGATGGAAAAACAACTTCCAAGCCAGGTTTTTACACCTTCCAAGGTTGGAACATCATTTCCAATAGTAGTATGTCATCAACATACAATACTAGGAAAGTGATATTGCTCCCACTAGCTTTCTTATATACACAAGCTTATCAGCGTTCTTGATGAATCCAAATTTAATTACTTCTTCATCAAAACAGTGATTCCAACTTCTCGATGCTTGTTTCAATCCATAGATTGATTTCTTTAACTTGCATACTTAGTTAGGATGTTTTGGATCGATAAGACCTTCAGGCTGAACCATATAGACATCTTCCTCAAGATATCCATTTAGAAAAGCCGTTTTGACATCCATTTGCCAAATCTCATAATCATAATGAGCAGCTATGACAAACAATATCCTAATATATTTTAGCATTGCAACATGTGAGAAAGTTTTCATCATAGTCAACCCCTTGAGTTTGAGTGAATCCCTTTGCTACAAGTCTAGCTTTATAAGTATCCAAGTTTCCATGCATATCGGTTTTCTTCTTGAAAACCCACTTACTTCCAATTACTTTGGAGTTAAGAGGTGGTAACCAAGTCCCATACTTGATTGTCATACATGAATTGCATCTCAACGTTCATAGCCTCAAGCCATTTGTCACAGTTGAATTGGACAACGCATCATGGTATGTGATTGGTTCATCGGAATCTATCACATAGCATCCATCAGTGAAAAATCCATATCATTTAGGTGGATTACTAGTTATACCAGATTTGTGAACGTTTTCTGTGTATTGATCAACTATTTGATCACTTTCAACATCCTCATGTTGAGTGCTAGTGTCAACCAAACGTGTATCGGGTTGCGGTTCTTGATCCTCTTCAAGATCCACAGTTCTACTACCAGTTCCTTCCAAAAGGAACTTGGTTTCCAAGAACTCACCCTTTTTGGCAACAAACTCCTTTTGCTGTATTGGATCATAGAAATAATATCCCATAGAATCTCTTGGATATCCAATAAAGATACAATTAATGGAATGGCTTTCTAACTTGTTTGAGGTGGGAGTCTTCACATAAGCCTCACACCCCCACACCCTCAAATATGAAAATGATGGAACCCTTCCATGCCATATTTCATAAGTTGTCCTTTCCACTTTCTTGGTTGGGGCCATATTCAAAATACGGGCCGCAGAGAGCAGAGCAAAACCCCAAAATGACAGAGGTAATGAGCTTCTAGCCATCATAGATTGAACCTTATCCAATAGAGTTCGATTTCTCCGCTCGGACATGCCATTATGTTGTGGTGTTCCAGGTGGAGATAGTTGTGAGACAATCCCACAACTTCTAAGATGGTCCCTAAAAGCATCATTCAGGTATTCACCTCCTCTATCGGTGCAGAGAATTTTAATTGACTTATTGAGTTGATTTTGTACTTCATTTTGAAAAATCTTTAAAATTTCAAAAGCTTCATCTTTGAGTCTTAATAAGTCCACATACCCATATCTACTATAGTCATCAGTAAAAGTAATGAAGTATCTTTCATTGTACCTTGTCATAGGTTTAAAAGGACCACATACATCCGAATGTATGACACCTAATAAATCCTTTGCCCTTTCGGCTTTGCCACTAAAAGGTGCCTTGGTCATTTACCTTGTAAACAAGACTCACATACATCAAATGAAGCATATTCACTTGTTTTTAAAAGACCATTCTTTTGTAGTGTTTGTATTCTTTTCTTGTTTATATGACCAAGACGACAATGCCAAAGGTAACTGTCATTCAAATCCGATTTGAGTTTCTTGGTACTAGTTTGGTACAATAAGCTATCATTCAATGTATTTTCACGAACCAATTCATAGATACCATTGATGGGAGTAGCTTTAAAGTAAAACATGTCAGTCAAAGTAACATGGATTTCATTTCCAATAAGTAATAATACATATCCAAAATGTTTTAATAGGGCCACGGAAATAATGTTCCTAGTCAAACTAGGAGCATACAAAACATTATACAAAATTACTTCCAAACCATTTGGAAGTTTCAAGATGTAGTCACCACAGGCTTCAACGTGAACTTTAGCCCCATTGCCCATGTAGAGGCTAACATCCCCTTTGTTGAAGTTGCTATTTCTTTTGAACCCCTGCAACAAATTGCAAATGTGAGTTCCACATCCGGTATCTAATACCCATGTGTTAGAGGATATTAAGTTTAAATTAATATGGATCATGTATATGGTACCTGAGGTATGCCCGACATCCCTCTTTGCTTTCAACTCTTGGAGATGGACAGGACAATTTCTTGCCCAATGTCCAATCTCCCCACACGTGAAGCATGGGTCATTAGAAGCAACCTTTTACCTCTTCTCCTGTGCTTTGGGTGGCACCCTTGCCACCCCTTTCCCTTTTCCTGTTACAGGTCCCTTACCCTTGGCAACCCTTACCTTGGGTGCGGGATGAGGCCTTTTCTTGTTCCGACCTTCATTAATGGTGAGAACGGGTAAAACCCTTTTACCCATGGCCGCCTCAGCCGTTTTGAGCATAGAGTGAAGCTCACCAATGCTTTTGTCCCACGCATTCATGTTGTAGTTCAACACGAACATCTCGAACTTTTTGGTAAGGCCATTGAGGATCAAATCCGTGGCCAATTCCTTTGAGACGGGACAGTTTAGCCTTTCGAGGCGGTCAATGTGACTTTTCATCTTAAGTACATAAGATGAAACTGATTGGTTGTCGTCCATACGACATGCATGGAGCGCTCAAACCGTTTCGAAGCGCTCAACCCTCGCTTGCTGTTGGAACGTTTCCTTCAGTTGGGTTATCATGTCATAAGCTTCATGATGTTCATACTCCTTCTGGAGATCCGGAGTCATGCTTGCCAACATGAGGCAAGACACTTGGACAGAGTCCTCAGTGTACTTTATCCAATCGTTATAGGCCTCCTCATCATCCTCAGTAGGTTGATCGGGGACAGGGTCGTCTAAACATATGATCGTTTCTCTTGCTTGAGAACGATTCTCAAGTTTCGATACCAATCGATAAAATTGTTATGATTTAGACGTTCCTTTTGGAGAATCGCTCGTAAAGATTGGGCAGACGTGGATGAATTATCATGATTCTCATAATTATTGGTGGCCATCTACAAAATTTAACAAAGATCAATTTTAGTATTTTCGATATTGTTATTTTAATAATAATACCTTTTCAGGTCATTTTCATATTAAAATCTAGAACCCACATTACATTTAAATAGTGGTTAGGTGACCTTTATCCCACGATTTAAATTAATAAGGTGGTCAACGATTGACGATTGTGTGACAACCGGCAATTTCAGGTCAATACCCGACCTTGACTTGGTTATAATTACACCTATAACACTTTATTTTCAATTTAAATTACATTTATTGAAGTCGTTTCATGCATTACAAATTTCATGCATAACATTTCATGCATTGGTGATTCGACGAAATTGCCATTTTATCATACACATGATATAACCGACACACACGAGCGTTGGTGATAATTAATATATGTGTAATAATAAATACTTTAAAGTGTTCTAAAGCATATTTATATATATTCTAATATTTCAAAGTATTTTAGAATCCAAATAAATACATTAGAACAGTTTAAATTTATAAATAAACCTAATCGCGTGAATTGATATTTTACCCGGAAACATCTTTTAACGCGACAACATGATATGTATCATGAATATATCATAACTATTGAAATATGTAATATTATATGAGTTCCTATAATAATTTAATGTATAAAAAAGGATGATACGTAAAAATATAAAAATATATAAATATCTATAGTGTAACACATACCACCAAATACCCAATACTACATAAAATTGAAAACACCAACCCTCCATGCATGTTGACCGTTCATCCTACACCCTCCATCTCTCTTTTTCTTTTCCCATGCAAGCTCTCAAGAATGGTTACAAGATTTGTTGACTTTGATAATTTTGAGGCTTACCTTATTTGTGAAACCTTTAAACACATGTTTAAAGTAATATGCTCCATTGCCATACAAAGTTCACACTTTGGCCTCCCTTGACCGTGAAGTAGAAGCACATTCTACAAAAGTTTATTTGACCAAATTGTTTGAGTATAAAACAAGTTTCTTTCTTGTCATCTCCAACCTACAAATTCACTACCTCACTTCTTTTTCTTCTTCCTATAATTCGACCATCTGCCCATCCTCATCACTTCACCATTTTTCAAACTTTAATTCTACAAATCTTGTGTGTTCAAGTACCTTTGGTTGAAGATCAAGTGATTTTTGAAGCTTCCAAGCATCCTACAACATCTTCTTCACCTTTTCTTGTTGGGTTTTCTTAGTTCAAAGGATCAAACCTTCTTTTCCTTGCATTTCAAGACTACCATCTCTTCTCCTTGCTTGGTTAAGGTTAGCACCTTGTTTCTAATCTCCCATACATCACCATGAAGTGTTCATGTTCACTAACTCATCCCAAAAGTGCTCTACCAAAGTTTAAAAAGTAACAAAACATGTAAAACATTTTCTGGCAGATTCATTTTCTGTGTTTTCAAGACCATAACTCGACCTAAACATGGTCAAATTAACCGTTTCTTGAGCCTAAAATTAAAGTTAGGATGTCTAGTTTCTAACCCATCCAACCTTGAAATTTATAGATGAGAATAACCCTTCCAAAACGTACAAACAAATTAAAGTGCTGAACTTGAATTTTTGACAGAATAAATAGGGCAGAAAGAATGAGGCAAAAATTATGCTTAAAGTAATAAAATGAAGATTTTCTTCCTGTGGTAACTTAGCTTAAGGTCTTAGGTTTAAAAGTAATGTAGGCTCTATTTGTGAATGTAAGTTTTGACCTCTCAAAAAGGTAAATTCCATAGACATATACAGAAAAGTGCTGCACTGACATCTGTTGCTTCATGAACCATTTAGTGGCACTTAAACTTAGTTGTAGGATACAAGCTATACCTTTTTGGAATCCTAAGACATAGAACTAAATATGATAAAAGTATCAGATTTTATAAAAATTATTTGTACCATGAAAATGGGATGACAACCAGACCCAAAAATTCCCTTAATGCTGTCAAATACCTATACTTAGATAAAAGTAAACTTTTAGAGATATTTGGTAAAAAGGGAAACCCATACACATGAAAAGTATAATTCTATTATACTTAATATAAAACCCATCCATAAATTATGTGTTTTTATGAAGATAACTATGAGACAAGAATCTAAATAAAAATTAACGGCTCAACGTGTCTAACTAGTCAAGTGCCATTTTCAAAACTAACTTTGAGGATGAGTTATGCATGACCATCTAGGGTTAGTAATCATGAACTCATGAATATATCGTGATTTTGTTTAGGAGATTCCTAGACCAATCATACGTACAGACTATTGCTAGAATTCACGCGTGCATTATAGGTGAGTTTCACAGCCCCATTTTTACTTATTTTCATTTTGGGGGAGATTACATGCAAATTAATATTTTCTTGGACACATTTACTTGTCAATGATTTCACATGCTATATAAGTTGTTTACTTACCGTATAAAGTCCCCTGTTATCGAACCGTTAGTTTATTTCCCAAAGCGAGGTAATCATGGATAGTACTATTGGGTTTGACTACCCCCACCCGGATTAATTACCCTAATCTTGACTCGAGGTCTAAACGGGTGCATTATTAGCCTGTTCACACTCATGCTTACGGTAGGCATGGGTAGGGGAAATTTATTACAGTTACAGTCTAGCTTCGGTTGCGGTGCTTATATAATTTGTAGCATTGTATGTACAACAATCAAATCATAAAAAGTATTGTGGTCCCTTACGCTAGTTACTATTACTTAAAACCTGTGAACTCACCAACTTTATGTTGACATTTTTCATGCATGTTTTCTCAGGTAATTGATAGATGCACCAAGTTAAGCTAGCATGGAACATCATGTTTAGGGCCATTCATGCTGTTTGGGACATTCATTTTCGTAATTGTCATGTTTTGAAACAATTTACCTTATTACTATTGCTTCCGCAAATTTAACTCTGAACAATGATGTATTTTAAACTTATTTGAGATGTATGTTTTACAAAACCATGTAGTGGTCGATCAGTGACTATGAAATCATGATGTTCGCACCGTAGGAAACCGTTGTGGTTTGGGGGTGTGACAGATTGGTATCAGAGCCATTGGTTATAGGGAATTAGGTTGCATTTAGGGGACCTAGACTATAACTACAGTTCATCACATGTTTTTAATGATTTATACACTAACTTAACTTATATCAATTGTACTTGTGCATCGATGCCGATCTAAGTTTTCGATTCGGATGAGGAGTACGAGCCCACGTCTCCGACCTCTTCCGCAGGATCCACGTCTGTCCTCCCAACTCTGATTCCTCGTGCCTTGATTCAGTCGAGTGATGCCACTGAGACCGAGATCCCCGCACCACCTGCTATCATGGTCACCGAACCCATTCCTAACCCTACACATGACACCACAGAGGCATTACCTATGACCCGGTTCTCCGAGCTACCACCCCCTCCTCCGGCACGTATTGGTGGCGTCTACCCCCAAGATTCATGCCGAGCTTCCAGAGGAGTTCATCCCGGGGATCGTACGTATCATCGGCCCACAACTGCCGATGTTCGTCCCACTGACCATGTCCTATATCTTTGTTGAGCTATCCCGGGGGTCTGCCCCTGTGGCTGCTGATCCCCGACCAGCCGACCCCACTCCCGAGACCACAGATCCCACCCCCAGCCCGCTGACACCGAGGTAGTAGACCTAGACTCGGAATCCACTGACCCAGCCTCCCAACCAGCCGATACGGACCCGGTCGACTCCGACCCGGCTGACTCCGACCCGGTCGACTCCGACGCGGCCGACTCCGACCCGGTCGACTCCGACCCGGCCGACTCCGACCCGGCCGACTCCGACCCGACCGACTTTGATTAGAGCGACATCGACCCGATCTACCTAGAGTCCTCCGAGGCCATTCCCTCGCTCAGATACCCCACCTCTGACCCTGCTGATCTAATTACCCAACCCATTGACCCAGTTCCTCAGCCCTCTGATCCGACTCCGCTAGCAGACCCCGATCCCCTCCACCTCGCCCCTGAGCCTACTGACCCCTCCCCGGCAACTGCTGGCCCCGAGCGGTGACTACGGACACCCATCGTATCCTTGGTCCGGGTGTACCACCGCCCTCTTACCGTCGCTATCGGACTCACACTGGGGTGCACTTCTTGCACATACTCCTAGGAAGAGGGTTCATGTTTCGATCCGTCCTGCCACACCCATTCGAGACTGTATTGCTGAGCCCGAGCCTGTGCCCAAAAGGCATAGACTCGCCAACCGTCGGTGGGGGTGGATGCCTAGCCGACCAAACGAGTGGAGAGGCATCGAGGGCATTCCCTCCACTTTCGAGGTAGGCGAGTCGTCGCGTACCCCGCCCCGGATTCCTCTCACTTAGGAGCCTATGGAGCTCACCGCGCCTCTTCTCGTGGCACGATCCGAGAGGCATGATCAGCAGCTTCATGAGCTACATACTGAACTCACGGAAGTTTAGGAGACTGTCAGGTCAGTGATCACAAGTTTGATGTAATAGAGCGTAACGCAGCGGAATAAGAACAAGAATTAGACAAATTGTAGCAAGAATTTGATACTCGTATGCATTAAGAACAAATACGGTTATAACGAGAGAATATTTCTGTAATAAGGAATGTTTCTATAATATCGAATATTTCTGATCAAATCATTCCCAAATTATAATAAGTTGACACTCCTTATATAGAGTGCAATCGCTGCTGTTATCACGGAAAGTGACAACTGGCAGATCTATTACAAAAATAACTAACTCTTAACAAACTACTGAAATGTTCACAACTACTGAGAACATATAAGAGTGTTAAGTACAAAATAAGAAACTACTGATAAGAAACTACTGAAACTACAACGACTGAAGACAAGCTCTTCAGTCGTTTTACAAAACTACTGAAAAACATAAAACTACTGAAAGGTAAACCGTCACAACTACTGAAGAAGACCTCTTCAGCTGTTGTGACAACGTCTGATACTTTGGTCTTCAGCACTTGTGTCTTCAGACTTTGTCTTCAGCACTTAGTTCAGGCTTTGTCTTCAGCACTTGTGTCTTCAGACTTTGTCTTCAGCACTTGTGTCTTCTGACTTTGTCTTCAGCACTTGTGTCTTCAGACTTTGTCTTCAGCACTTGTGTCTTCAGACTTTGTCTTCAGCACTGTGTCTTCGGACTTTGTCTTCAGCACTTGTCTTCAGACTTTGTCTTCAGCACTTGTCTTCAGACTTTGTCTTCAGCACTTGTCTTCAAATGTTGTGGTCTTCAGTAGTTGTTGTGATGTTTGTGGGACTTAAAGGTTTTTCTGATCCAGCTCATTGGTTCTTTTGGTCCAACAAACTCCCCCTGAACAATGCAGCCAAAACCTTTAACTTTATTGAGGTCCCACTTATTGTTGGCAGAATGGTTGGTCTTTTTCCTTCTTGATCAGTTGAGAAGATGACCCATATAAGCACTGGCCTGGGAATGAGACTCTGATGATTTGGTTGGCAATGTATGGATGGGAGCTCTGTATTGGGAATTGGACACTGAGCTGTTCCCCCATCCATGAGACTCACTCCCATGTATAAGCCTGTAGGATTCTCTGGTGTATGCTCTGAGAACATAATTTGTTCTTCCATGGTCAGGTTCTCAGCTTCACCATCAAACAATCCTTCACGCCTATATAGCTCTGAGATGTACTTGGCCTGTTTGCCATTTTTGAGCTCAACTGTTGTAATCTGTCTGTATGCAAACTCATCAGGATGAGTCCCTTCAAGTAACAGACTGAGCTCATTTTGTTTGAAGTTCTCAAGCCTCTTGTAGACTAACCCCTTTTTAATAATTCTGTTCTCTAACATCTTTTGGGGTGGCTGTTTAGTCTCATAGGCCTTCTTGAAATCTTTTACAATATCCCAAGGTGAAACTACAAGGACCACTGTGATCTCTTCATCTACGATCCTTTTTACTTGGCCCTTGTATCTCGAAGGAATGTCTTTCTTTACAATCCTGTGAGCCACCCTAGGATCAGGCCATACTCTCACCTTTTCCTTCTGATATTGAAATGTGTTGGCAAGGGTGTACAACCTCAGAGCTTCTTTCTTCATACTAATTATTGATGAAGACGCATCATAAGTTTTGTCGATGCTTTTCAACATCTCATCATCATAAAGCCTTTGCTGCTGCTCTTCTTCAATCTTTACTCTCACAGTTTCCATCTGTGAGGTGGGAGTGATGGGCATGGGTTTGGCTTTAGCCAATGTTAGGACTGCAGACAGAGGCAGCCTATCTTCTTCCACATCATCATCCTCTTCTTCTTCTTCTTCTAGCCTTAACACCCTTCTCTTCTTCTTCTTGGGTGCATCATCGGCTATTGGTTTAGAGGGTAAGGGAGTTGGTTTTGTGGGTTGTGATTGTGGTTGTTTTGGAGAGGGAATGTTGACAGGCTGAGTTAGAATTTTGGAGGTGTGTGGTTCTTTTGAGTGTTTGGCTAGCTCAGTCCTGCTCCCTGCTCCTGCTTCATTCAAAGCTTTGACTACTAACCCCTTAGTGTATGCCTCAGACGAACAGATCTTGGAGGTTATGGCCAAGATACTGTCCCTGGTCCATGATTTAATCTCGATCAATGATCTCTCAAGATATTTTGCAATGAATCTGATCATGATCTCTAGTCTCTCTCTTTCTAATGCATCATAAGTTGCCCATCTTGAGTTAATTTCTTCAACTTCAGTCTCCTGATCTCTGAGTCAAGTTGTGCAGTATCGAACCTTGTCTATAGAGTTGATCAATAATGGCCTCCATTGATTTACTATGAGTAGCATCTGCCATTTTGATCATCTCATCGAGTTGGAGCTCTTTCTCTTTTCCTTCACCCTTCCTCTTCTTATATGTGACATGAAAGTCTTTGTGACTTTCACTCACTTGATCATTTTTGGTTCCCTTCACAGACTCCTCTTCCTTCTCAGTTTCCTTTTCTTTCAGTTTGCTCTTCTCTTTGCTTTCACTGACTGACTCTCCCTTTTTGGTTGGATTGGTTGCAAGGGTTTGAGTAGCAGAAAGCCTTGTGCTCACAATCTCCTCCACCAGGGGTTGTATGATTGAGGGAAGCCTCTCATCCATGGTTTTGATCACAATGTCTGTGATCATTGGGGTGATGAGAGGTAGGGTTGCTGAAAGATAGCAACTGTTTGCTCAGAGGGGTTCTGTCCCTGAGAAGCAGTGCCAGAAACAGAGGCTGGTGGCTTTGGAGTTTTGAGTGGCTGAGTGTGTGGGAGACCTTCAGGTGAAGGTGCCATCTGTGGGTTATGTTGGTGGCAGATGGACTTGCGTCTTGAGAGAATTGGTCAAGTAGTCTTTGTAGTCTACTGACTTCTTCCTCAAGAATTGTGTTCTGGGCCAGAACATCATAAAAGAAGCCCAGGTCATCATCAGCAGATGCTGAATCACCTGACCTCCTGCTTGTAGCAGGATGTACATGCACTGGGTGTAGACCAGTTTTAGCATGTGCCCCTTTTTCTTGGAACTGGGGACTTCCAGCCTCAAGACTATGTCCTTCATCAGCTGTTGCCTCTAGTGAGGTCTTAACTATGTTACCAGCCTCATTTTGATCATGTGCTGATTCAGAAGAGGTGGCAGCCTCACTAGATGTTCTAATCTCCATATCCACACCAGGAGATCGAACATGTAAACCCCGGTGCTGTGGGTTGTCAGAAGCATGGTGATCCTCGTCCTCAATAGCTGTGGTTCTCCCCTTTGTTGGTGGTTGTTGGGGAGGAGGAGAGGCATGCAGCTGAGTCAGCACGTTTGCAATGATAATGGTTGGACTTTGGGGGGCGGTTGCATGGGGAGATGGGGTAAAAGCAGTGTGCACCTGGGGAGAATGGTGCTCTTCAATGGCAATCTCCTCAAATGAGGAAGATCCCAGATTTGTGGGTACCCCTTCTGTGGTTGCTGCAGGCTCCTTTTGAGAGGAATCCTGAGCGGCTATGGCTGGTGAAGTCCTTGTATCGACTAGGGGGTTATAACCAGTGGATATAGCCTGCGTTTGTGTTGCAGGGGCATCCTCAGGGGACTCATTTCCCTGAGTAGCCTTTTTGGTCTTCTTTTTAGTGGGTTTGGTGGGGACTTTGGATTTGGAGGTGGTGGCTGTGGGTTCCAGCTGCGTGGGTTTGCGCAGCTTGGCAGCCATTTTGAGTGATTGGTCAGAGTTGTGCCGGGAGTATACTTCAGGCAATATAGCCATAGCAGGGACTCCCAAGCCATCAAGTCCCTCAGCTTGAAGCTGGTTTTCAATTATGGCCATTATGAACCGAGGATATAATATCCAACGGTTAGAAGTTTGTTTTTGGGCCATATCCTTGAGCTCTAAAAATAGTATTTCAGAAAAATTTAAAGGTTGTTGCTCAAGGATGGAGTACATTACCTGTTGCCACCTTGTGGACATTTGATCCCATGATGAAGTCTTGGAGGCATGGTATACATTTACCATATGAAATATAAGACGTTCGGCATCCGGGAAATGTTTCTTCAGTAAGGTAGATGCACTCAGGTTACCCTGGTATCCATGGTGGGAAAATGATTGATCTGTTGTGCCCTTTGGATAACCAGTTGGGAAAGTAGCATCATCTAGATTAAGGGTTTGGCGAAGAGTGTTTGGAGTGATGACCACTTTTTGGCCATGGACAAACGATTGAAGAGACTCTGTGTCGTTCTCCTCAGAGACCAAGGTGACGTTTGTCCAGAATTGGGTAAGAGACTCTGTGTTGAAACTACTGATGACGTGGTATTAACCGTCAGACGTTGAAACAGCTGAAGTCTCTGATTTAGTCATCAGTAGTTATAAAACTACTGAAGACAGTTTTGACTTCAGGAGATGAAACAACTGAAGACTTGGTTTTAGTCATCAGTAGTTGTGAAACTACTGAAGATAGTGGTTTTGTCAGCAGTTGTTGTAAACAGCTGAAGACTTGGTGTTAGTCTTCAGTAGTTGTAAACTACTGAAGACATGGTTTTGGCTTCAGTTGTTTTGAAACAGCAGTTGTAGAAACAACTGAAGAGAAATTACTCATCAGCTGTTTTCGTCAATTCTTAGCTTTTCAGCTGTTTCATACTGTCCTCAACACTTACTCATCAGACTTAGCATCTGCTTTTCAGGTGTTTCATAGGACGTCAGTACTTATCTGTTTGTACTGATTTCAGTAGTTGTAACTACATCAGTAGTTGTAACTACATCAGTAGTTTAGAACAGATAAAGTACTTCAGTACTTGTGAGGCATTTAGCCTTCAGTAGTTATAAAAACTACGGAGGGTGAAAGAACTCATCAGTACTTATATGTGACACATGAACTAATGATCATCGGTACTTGTGAGCTGAGATCATTAGTAGTTGTCACTTATTCTAGCTGCAACATACCAAGCCTTAACACCAGGTTGTGGAAAGTTGAACTATCCAAAGGCTTAGTAAAAATGTCTGCAAGCTCATCAGCACTAGGAACAAATTTTGGATCAATCAGACCTTTTTCAAAACAATCTCTAATAAAATGGTGTCTGATTTCAATATGTTTAGTCCTAGAGTGCTGGATAGGATTCTTGACAATACAAAGAGCTGAAGAGCCGTCCATTAACAATGGGGTCTTAGTCTCTGTTATGCCATAATCCAATAATTGGTTTTGAAGCTAGAGTACCTGAGATGTACAGCTTGCAGCGGCAATGTACTCTGCTTCAGCAGTTGATGTAGCAACTGAGGTCTGTTTCTTGCTCTGCCAAGAAATCAAGCAGTTGCCTAGGAATTGACATCCACCAGAAGTTGATTTCCTGGTCAACTTACACCCTGCATAGTCACTATCAGAGAAAGCAACTAATTTACAAGAGTGCCCAGTGGAATACCATAAACCTAGAGATTGTGTGCCTTGCAAATATCTAAAGATCCTCTTGACTGCAATCAGATGTGACTCTTTAGGTGCAGTATGAAATCTAGCACAAACACATGTAGCAAACATAATATCTGGTCTAGAAGCTGTTAAATACATCAAGGACCCAATCATACATCTGTAAAGTGTTTCATCAACCACTTTACCTTTCTGATCTGTATCCAGTTGTGTGGTGCTGCACATGGGGGTAGAACAGGGCTTACAGTTTTGTAAATCAAACTTTTCCAAAAGATCTTTTGTGTATTTGGACTGATGAATGAAAATTCCATCAGCCTTTTGTTTGATTTGCAAACCCAGAAAGAACTGTAATTCTCACATGGCACTCATTTCAAACTTCTGTTGCATCAACTTTGTAAAGGCATCACACAACTGAGGATCAGAGGATGCAAAAATAAATATCATCTACATAAATTGAACAAGTAGATTATGCTACCCAGCTTTCTAAATGAATAAAGTCTTATCAATGAAGCCTCTTGTGAAATCATTTTCCAGAAGAAAGTTTGATAATGTCTCATTCCAGGCTCTAGGAGCTTGTTTCAACCCATAAAGAGCCTTATCAAGCTTATACACCCAATTAGGATGTTTATTGTCCTCAAAGCCTGGTGGTTGACATACATAAACCTCTTCTTTAATTTTCCCATACAAAAATGCACTATTGACATCCATTTGAAAAACTTTGAGTTTTTGATAAGCAGCATAAGCTAAAAACAATCGAATTGCTTCCAGTCTGGCTACAGGGGCAAATGTTTCATCATAATCAATACCTTCTTCTTGTGCAAACCCCTGAACAACCAGTCTGGCCTTGTTCTTAACAATAAGCCCATTTTCATCAGTTTTGTTCCTAAACACCCATTTAGTGCCTATTGCACACTTACCTGGAGGTAGAGGAACCAGTTCCCACACTTGCTGTTTCTTGAACTGAAGAAGCTCAAGCTGCATGGCATCAACCCATCCATTGTCCTTTAAAGCAATGTGATAATTCTTTGGCTCTTGCTGACTGATGTAGAGAGCATAGAAGCAGAAATTTGACAATTGACTTCTTGTTGATACGCCAGCAGTGATATCACCAATGATTTGAGACATAGGGTGATTCTTCAGATCTTGATACACAATGAGATCTGTGCAAGTGTTTGTAGCAGGTTCAGCAGCAACAGATGGTGATGGTGAATCATTTCCTTGAAACCAATCAGTGGATGGTAATTCAAAGGAAGTTGAATTTGAAGAAATCTCATCAGCATTTGTTGTGGATGGTGCAACTGGAGCTACAGGAACATCAGGTCTAGCTGAATCAGACAGTTGGTCGCTAAACCTGAAGAGGTGAGTACTGCTATCATCATCATCATCAGCACCAGCAGTACCACCAGGTGGTGAACTATTGACAGGAGCAACAGCAGGAGTTTGATAAGGAACATATTGTAGTATGTCCAAATCAAATAGCTCCACAGGGCTTTGTGGAATCTTGTCCTTAGGAGATTCATTAAACTTAACATGTAGAGTCTCTTCAACCATCTTTGTTCTGCAGTTGAAGACTCTGTATGCTTTTCAAGTTGATGAATAACCAACAAAGTACCCTGCATCCACCTTAGGATCAAATTTTTGGAGTTGATCCCGTGTGTTGAGAATGAAACAAGGACACCCAAATGCTTTGAAGAATGAAATTAGAGGGGCCAAATGATGAAGAACTTCATATGGAGTCTTCATCAACCTCTGATTTACTAGAACTCTATTCTGTACATAGCAAGCTGTATTGATAGCTTTAGCCCAAAAAGTCATTGGCAGTCCAGAATCAGCCAACATGGACCTTGCAGCTTCAATAAGGGTCCTGTTCTTTCTCTCCACTACTCCATTTTGCTCAGGAGTTCTTGGGAAGCTATACTGCCTCTTGATTCCCTTTGATAAGTAAAACTCATCAAGTGTGTGGTTTCTGAATTCAGTACCATTGTCACTCCTCACACACTTAACTGGTAGGGAATACTGCTTCTCAACGTGTAACACAAAGTTCATAATGGACTGGGCAGCCTCATCCTTTGAATGCAAGAAGAAAGTCCATACAAATCTAGAGTAATCATCCACAATTACCAGACAGTATTTCTTCTTAGCCATACTCATCACTTTCACAGGACCAAAGAGATCCATGTGAAGAAGCTGTAAGCAGGCAGTGGACTTAGGTTCTTCTATGAAGGGAAATGAAGCTTTGTGCTGTTTTCCTTTTAAACAAGCAGTGCAGTTATCTTCACACTTGAACTCCTTCATAGGCAGTCCCCTTACTAAACCATGGTTTATCAGCTGATTCATGTTTTTGAGATTAACATGACCCAGCCTTCTATGCCATAGAATAGATTCTTGGGGGAAGCCTTGGAAAATAGGCAAGGATGGCCTTTGAGATCTATTTTCTTGGAAAGATCTAAGGCATACACTCTTCCTGTTCTGTTGGCCTTTAGGAGAGTGTGTTCATCCAGCACCTTATCAATCAAACTTAGAACTTTGGATGACAGAATCCGACAGTTCTGACTGGTGAAAAGAGCAACATGGCCTTTGTCACACATTTGACTGACACTCAAGAGGTTGTACTTGAGATTTTCCACATGGTTAACATCATCAAACTTTATTTCCCCATTGGAAACAAAGCCTTTGCCGATGATGTAACCCTTTGCATCATTTCCAAGTGACACAAACCCCTTCCTTCCTTGAGAGTAGCCATTAAGAAGTGATCTGTTTCCTGTCATATGCATGGATCCTCCACTGTCTACATACCAGATGCCTCTGAGGTATGTTGAAGAACCCTGCACAATACAACAATTAGTTAGATTTTGAGACCCAACCTTTTGGTCTTGGGCCTGTTCTCATCAACAGATGGTAAACTAACATGTTTGTTGGAAACAACAACTTGAGAGGAAGAAACTGGTGAAGAAAAGGAATCCTTTGGCTTGGATCTCCTTTTCTGTGGTTTCAACATAGGAACATCTAATTGGTTAACTCTTCCCATAGATGTTGAACCATCATAACCAGCTGTGTCTGATTTTGTGATAAGGCTTTCAGCTCTTCAGACACATTGGCATTGGAAGGGTGTTTGGACTTAAGGGTTACAGGATTTCTCCTTTCCTATGTTGCACCATCTTCTTTTGAGTAATCTCAGCTGTTGCCTGTTTAACCTCTTCCTTTTTGGATTTCTGTTTGGACTTAAGGGTTACAGGATTTGATGCTGCTGGTACAAATGTGGCTCCAAACTCAGTTTTCATTTTAACCATTTTCTCTTGAATTCTTCTTTATGTTTGAGTTTGGATCCCCTTTTGTACTAACAATCATCTGTAAGATGATTGAACAAACCACATACTTCACATGGTTTCTTCTTCATCTTATGATGATCATCAACTAAAGAGGATGAAACTACTGAAGACTTGCTCTTCAGTACTTTAGAAGCATTATTGCTTTCTTGACTTCCTCTTTAGTAGTCTTCAAACTCTTTCTACTGACAGTTTTCTTCTCTTCAGTGCTGACAGTAGTTGGAGTTTGAACTTCAGGTGTTAAATCTTGCTCTCCAGTCCATTCAGGACTTTCACAAAATAACTCCTGAGTTGATAATCTCTTTTATCATGTGAGTGTCAGTAGTAGAACCATCAACATCAGCTGATGGGTTCTGAGAGGGCTTAGTGCTGACTTCAACTTTTGATGATGCTCTATCAAAAAGTAATCACATGATGAGGTGGATTGGTTATTGCTTTCTCCATCAAATTTCACTTCTGCTCTTGAAGCAAAATCTGTAGGAGGAGCAGTGTGATTGTAACCAATACCAAACTTCACATTGGAAGCAGATTGCTTACTAAGAAGCATTTCAAAACCTTTGCATGATTGTACCCATCGATCACACTCTACCTGGGTGACTACAAGGGTTTCTTTGAGACTTCTCTGGTCATCCAGAATAACCTCTAGCTTAGCCTTTTCATCATTTAATTGGAATTTAAGCTTATAAATCTCATCATTTTTACTATTAAGAGCAGACTCAAACTCAGCTTTTCTTTTGGAAATGGTTTTCTCAAACTCAAGTTTTTGATTTATTAATGCTACATTTGCCTCTCTAATGGAGACAAAGGCAGCAATGCATGATTCAGAACATAACTTGGCTTTAGCCTCTGAAGATACCTGAGTTACCTGTGAAGATGATACATTTGAGCAGGAACCCTCAGTAGACTCCAGGGCCATGAGAGCCAGATTCCCAAAAGGACTGTCACCACCATGTTGACCAGCACCTGTGAACAGTTGTTCATGACCAGACATGTCATCCGGTAAACTGCTCCAGTCAACACCTCCAGGGGTGAAGAAGCTGTGTTGTTGAGGTTGAGGAGGTTGATGAGATTGAGATGGTTGAGGTTCTGGTAGTGCATGAGGTTGTGGTACTATAGGAACTTGAACTTGATTTGACTGTGGCATGTAATAACAAGGGTAAGGATATGGCATTTGACCCCGAGGAACAAAATATGCAGGAGATTGTAGTTGAGAATGATGACTAGAATTGACAGGATGTTGCCCTCTGTGGTGTTGACTATTGCCAGGGCAAGTCACAAAAGGTGCAGAGGAATTAGATCCGGATGATCTGCATTCTCTAGCAAAGTGTCCAAGCCTGTGGCATTTGTGACACTTCAACTTACTCTTGTCAAAACCAACTTTGGTTTTGCCAGAGAGTCCTGGGAACTTTCTTCCGGTTCTTTTGTAGAATTTCTGAGATCTGATATTTATCAAGGCCATTTGGCTCAAAATATCCATCTCTTCTAAGTCATCATCAGCAATCCCCTTGAGATCATCCATGATGAAGCATAGATTGTCATTGTTACATCTAGTAAACTGACTATCAACACTCACAAATGCAGAATCAGAAGTGTTTGAAGAGAAATCAATATGCTCATCATACTGGCATTCAGATGAACATATTCTAACTCATGACCAACCAAGGCAGTGTTGCCTGGTACAAAGTCTTCAGTGACCTTTCCAGATGAAGACAGTTTTTGTTTCTGTTCTATCTCTCTCTCAAATGTGAGCAATTTCCCATGGAGTTGGGTGAGAGATAGTTTGTTCAAATTTGCACTGGAGCGTAGGACAATAGTATATGTGTCCCATCTCTCAGGCAGTGATCTGAGAAATCTGTTATTCATCTGGCTATTGGTGTACTCATGTTTGACCATTTATAATTCAGAGATCAAACAAGAGAACAACTCGAACTGTTGAGTCAGTGTGTCACCCTTCCTATGAGAGAATGTCTCATATTGTTGGGCAAGGATTTCTCTATTATTTTCCAAGACCTCATCTGTTCCTCCAAATTGTTCTTTCAAGGCATTCCAGAGGTCATGGGCAGTTTCATGATGCATTAGCCCAGAATAGATTTCATTAGGCAGTGCCATGGCCAGAATTCCATGGGCTTTTACATCAATCTCAAACAACTTCTTATCCTCATCTGAGTATTGCTCCCTCCTCTTCGGAACCATTTGATTGGTTTCCGGGTTTTTCACCATAGGCTTGTGTGGACCATGTACCACTGATGTCCAACAACCTGCGCTGTTAACAGACAGGTGATGGAGCATTCGTCGTTGCCATATGTTATACTCATTCCTAACCAGCATTGGAGGCTTGGTTGAGAACCAGTATTGTGAGGATCATTGGAAGGAGTAGCCATTTTGAGTCCAAATACAATTTAACTCAAGCTTTTAAACGTTTTTATAAAGACCACAACAGACTCAATGAAAACCAAGAGAAAATCTCAGGATGAATGACCAGAAAACACAGAAAATTCAATCTCTATAACCGTTTCTTGCAAAACACAAAAATGCTAATTCAATCAAACTTGGATCTTGAATAGCAGTTTCAATGATCAATTATTAGATCGATCAATGATTAACCTGCTCTGATACCATTTGTCAGGATCAGTGATCACAAGTTTGATGTAATAGAGCATAACGCAACGGAATAAGAACAAGAATTAGACAAATTGTAGCAAGAATTTGATACTCGTATGCATTAAGAACAAATACGGTTATAACGAGAGAATATATTTCTGTAATAAGGAATGTTTCTATAATATCGAATATTTCTGATCAAATCATTCGCAAATTATAATAAGTTGACACTCCTTATATAGAGTGCAATCGCTGCTGTTATCACGGGAAAGTGACAACTGGCAGATCTATTACAAAAATAACTAACTCTTAACAAACTACTGAAATGTTCACAACTACTGAGAACATATCAGAGTGTTAAGTACAAAATAAGAAACTACTGATAAGAAACTACTGAAACTACAACGACCAAAGAACAAGCTCTTCAGTCGTTTTACAAAACTACTGAAAAATATAAAACTACTGAAAGGTAAACCGTCACAACTACTGAAGAAGACCTCTTCAGCTGTTGTGACAACGTCTGATACTTTGGTCTTCAGCACTTGTGTCTTCGGACTTTGTCTTCAGCACTTGTGTCTTCAGACTTTGTCTTCAGCACTTGTGTCTTCAGACTTTGTCTTCAGCACTTGTGTCTTCAGACTTTGTCTTTCGCACTTGTGTCTTCAGACTTTGTCTTCAGCACTTGTGTCTTCAGACTTTGTCTTCAGCACTTGTGTCTTCAGACTTTGTCTTCAGCACTTGTCTTCAGACTTTGTCTTCAGCACTTGTCTTCAGCACTTGTCTTCAGATGTTGTGGTCTTCAGTAGTTGTTGTGACGTCTGTGGGACTTAAAGGTTTTTCTGATCCGGCTCATTGGTTCTTTTGGTCCAACAGAGACTTTTGACAGGGAGGACGTGGAGACCCGATTACTAGCGATCTAGGAGGATAGATACTCGATGATCAGGTGTTACATACAATGCATGATCGACTTACCAGGGTAGAGGAGGACATGTCAACAGACGCAAAGAGTGGAGGCGCGGTAGAGCAAAGAGTTACCCTAGTAGATCAGCGGGCAGCTGTGGCTGAGGAAAGAGTGAGGATGATGGAAGAGCGCCTCGAGTCCACTAAGGCATTAGCAGCCGTGTGCATGCTCATGGCCATGGCGGCGGTGCAGACAGGAGCATTCATACATTTATTTCGTTAATTGCCTATCGTGAGCGGGCTGTGCTCACGCAATATGGATATTAATTGTGGTATGAGTATGTACTCTGGAAATACTTTGTAATTCGTACAAATTATTATCAAGTTATGTTATCTTTTAAATATTGCATGGTTGCTTGGTTGATATGATTGTTTACTTTTGGTGCATATGTGTTTGGCATTATTACATGTTCTCTTATCTTGCTTATCGTTATGATTTGAAGAAACATGCCACCACAAAGGAGAAACGTCAGAACCAATGTGGGAAGCGGTACTCCCATGACAGCAGAGGCTATAGAACAGCTTGTGGCGCAACGAGTGGCGGATGCAATCGCACATCACGAGGCGAATCGTAGTGCCGGAGGATCTGAAGTAAATGGCGGCCATGCCAGTGGCGCAGGAGGTATTATAATGTCTGGCATAGCTAAAGACCTGCAATACACAGGTCATTACTAATGTTTAATTATTACTAATATGATTAAACCTACAACACAGGATCTGATACAAACCACAAAGGTTGCTCTTACAAGACGTTTCTGAACTATAAGCTGTTTAACTTTCGCAGTAATGAAGGAGCTGTTGGTTTGGTCCACTGGATAGAAAAGATGGAGTCTGTTTAGCGAATCAGTAACTGTGCCGAGGAGAATAAGACGAAATTCGCCACTTGTACCTTTGAAGGTCAAGCTCTCACTTGGTGGAATGCTCATGCCCAAACTTTGGGTATTGACGCTGCCTATCAAATCACTTGGGATGAGTTAAAACGAATGCTGATTGATGAATATTGCCCCTGAAATGAATTGCAAAAACTTGAGGTTGAATTCTGGAACCACACTATGAAGGGTGCAGAAGTTACAAGCTACACCACCCGATTCCATGATCTTGCTCGTCTACGCCCTCACATGGTTAACCCAGAGTTCAAGTGTGTGGAAAGGTACATTTGGGGCCTTGCACCCCAAATCCAGAGCATGGTCACCTCATCCAAGCCAGCCACCATCCAAGAGGCTATCAGGATTGCCCACGACCTGACTGATCAAGCTGTACGTCAGGGACTGTTGGTGAAGAAGACGGTCGTGGAGAAGAACTATGACAACAAAAGGAAATTGGACAACAATCATGGTCGAAATGCTCCGCATCAAAACCAAAACAAACAAGTGGTTGTCAGGGCTTTCACTGCTGGCCCATCTGAAAAGAAGGCAAAAGGTGGGTATGCTGGAAACCTACCTAAGTGCAATAAGTGTAACTTTCACCACCTAGGTGCATGTGGAGACTCAATGTGCCATAAGTGCAAACGTTTTGGCCATGAAACTAAGGACTGTCGAAAGCCCGACACTACTCCTAAAATAGGAAACCATCGTGCGTGCTTCGAATGTGGTGTTACGGGGCATTTTCGCAAGGATTGTCCGAACTTGAAGCAAACTGGTGGAAATAACGCACGTGGTCGAGGTTTTGTGATTGGAGCTGGCGAAGCTCGACAGGACCCGAACATTGTTATGGGTATATTCCTTGTAAATAATCTCTATGCATCAATCCTATTCGATACAGGTGCTGATAGGAGTTTTGTGTCTAGCAAATTTAGTCCATTGCTCGAAATTACTCCTACCCATTTGACTTCTAAATATACAATAGAGTTAGCTGATGGTAAGTTGATCGAAACCGACAAAATCATACAAGGATGCACTCTCAGTTTGGCGGATCACACGTTCAATATAGATTTGCTACCTGTAACCTAGGGAGTTTCGACATCGTTATTGGCATGGATTGGTTATCGGAAAAACGAGCGGAAATCGTTTGTCGTGAGAAGATCGTTCGCATTCCACTTCCGAGTGGGGAGACCATATCAATTCAAGGAGAAAAATATGGTACGGTGTTACGGATCATTTCATGTATGAAGGCTCGGAAGTATTTACGAAAGGGCTATCATGCAATCTTGGCGCACGTAGTGGAGAAGCGAACCGAAAAGAAAAGAATCGAGGATATACCCATCGTGCGAGACTATCCGGAAGTCTTTCCCGAGGACTTACCGGGACTTCCACCGCAAAGACAGGTCGAATTTCGAATTGACCTGGTACCGGAGCTGCTCCAGTAGCACGATCCCCATACCGACTAGAACCATCAGAGATGCAAGAGTTGTCTAATCAATTACAAGAGTTGTTAGATAAAGGATTCATAAGACCAAGTTTCTCACCCTGGGGAGCCCCAGTTTTATTTGTTAAGAAGAAAGATGGATCTTTTCGAATGTGCATCGATTACCGGGAGTTAAACAAACTCACCATTAAGAACCGGTACCCTCTCCTCGAATCGACGACTTATTCGACCAACTTCAGGGATCTAGTTACTACTCGAAGATTGACTTGCGTTCGGGATATCACCAATTACGAATTCAAGAGGAAGATATCCTCAAGACCGCATTTCAAACTCATTATGGCCATTATAAGTTCATGGTCATGCCATTTGGGTTAACCAATGTGCCAACTGTATTCATGGATCTCATGAATAGAGTATGCAAACCCTACTTGGATAAATTCCTAATCGTCTTCATCGATGACATTTTGATATATTCACGAACCAAGGATGAGCACAAACAACATTTAAAGTTAATTTTGGAACTACTCAAGAACGAGAAATTATGCGCAAAATTCTCAAAATGTGACTTCTGGATCCGAGAAGTGCAATTTCTTTGGCATGTGGTTAACGAGAAAGGAATACATATTGACCCATCCAAGATAGAGACCATTAAAAACTGGGAAGCACCTAAGACCCTGACTGAGGTGCGATAATTCCTAGGTTTGGCAGGTTATTACCGACGCTTTATCGAAAATTTCTCCAAAATAGCCCAACCATTGACAAACTTAATTCAGAAAGACAAGAAATTCGATGTTGGGTGATAAGTAGGAAGCAACATTTCAATTGTTAAAGCAAAAATTGTGTTGCGCGCCAATTCTATCCCTACCAGAGGGGAACGATGGTTTTGTGGTATACTATGACGCATCACGACAAGAACTTGGTGTGTCCTGATGCAACACGACAAAGTTATTGCTTACGCTTCACGACAATTGAAAATGCATAAGAAAAATTACACTACTCACGACCTAGAATTGGGAGCTATTGTCTTTACATTAAAGATTTGGTGACACTATCTATATGGTACTAAGTGTACTTTATTCACTGATCATAAAAGCCTTCAGCACATCTTCGATCAGAAGGAACTAAACATGAGACAACGCAGGTGGGTTGAGTTACTAAACGATTATGACTGTGAGACTTGTTATCATCCTGGAAAAGCGAATGTGGTAGCAGACGTTCTGAGTAGGAAAGAACGAACCAAAACCTTATGGGTGCGAGCGTTAGGAATGACGATTCATACGAGTCTAACTACTCAAATTCATGATGCTCAGTCTAAAGCACTGAAGGAACAGAATTTGAAAAATGAATCTCTTCATGGCATGGATAAGAAATTTGAGATCAAGTCTGATGGAGCTCGATACTTTATGAATCGAATTTGGATGCCAAATTGTGGAAACTTATGGGAACTTGTGATGAACGAAGCACACAAATCAAGATACTCCATTCACCAGGCTCTGATAAGATGTATCAGGATCTAAAGGAGTTATACTGGTGGACGAACATGAAAGCTGAAATAGCCATTTATGTTAGCAAGTGCCTCACGTGTTCAAAGGTTAAGGCGGAGTATCAGAAACCATCTGGATTACTGCACCAACCGGAGATTCCACAATGGAAATGGGAGCAGATTTCCATGGACTTCATCACAAAACTACCCAAGACACCCACCGGTTGTGATACGATTTGGGTAATTGTGGATCGACTGAAAAAGTCTGCCTACTTTCTACCAATTGACATGGTACCTAGAGCTGCTCCAGTAGCACGATCCCCATACCGACTAGCACCATCGGAGATGCAAGAGTTGTCTAATCAATTACAAGAGTTGTTAGATAAAGGATTCATAAGACCAAGTTTCTCACCCTGGGGAGCCCCAGTTTTATTTGTTAAGAAGAAAGATGGATCTTTTCGAATGTTCATCGATTACCGGGAGTTAAACAAACTCACCATTAAGTACCGGTACCCTCTCCCTCGAATCGACGACTTATTCGACCAACTTCAGGGATCTAGTTACTACTCGAAGATTGACTTGCGTTCGGGATATCACCAATTACGAATTCAAGAGGAAGATATCCTCAAGACCGCATTTCAAACTCATTATGGCCATTAGAAGTTCATGGTCATGCCATTTGGGTTAACCAATGTGCCAACTGTATTCATGGATCTCATGAATAGAGTATGCAAACCCTACTTGGATAAATTCCTGATCGTCTTCATCGATGACATTTTGATATATTCACGAACCAAGGGAGCACAAACAACATTTAAAGTTAATTTTGGAACTACTCAAGAACGAGAAATTATACGCAAAATTCAAAAATGTGACTTCTGGATCCGAGAAGTGCAATTTCTCGGGCATGTGGTTAACGAGAAAGGAATACATGTGACCCATCCAAGATAGAGACCATTAAGAACTGGGAAGCACCTAAGACCCTGACTGAGGTGCGATAATTCCTAGGTTTGGCAGGTTATTACCGACGCTTTATCGAAAATTTCTCCAAAATAGCCCAACCATTGACAACCTTAATTCAAAAGACAAGAAATCGATTGGGGTGATAAGCAGGAAGCAACATTTCAATTGTTAAAGCAAAAATTGTGTTGCGCGCCAATTCTATCCCTACCAGAGGGGAACGATGGTTTTGTGGTATACTATGACGCATCACGACAAGAACTTGGTTGTGTCCTGATGCAACACGACAAAGTTATTGCTTACGCTTCACGACAATTGAAAATGCATAAGAAAAATTACACTACTCACGACCTAGAATTGGGAGCTATTGTCTTTACATTAAAGATTTGGTGACACTATCTATATGGTACTAAGTGTACTTTATTCACTGATCATAAAAGCCTTCAGCACATCTTCAATCAGAAGGAACTAAACATGAGACAACGCAGGTGGGTTGAGTTACTAAACGATTATGACTGTGAGACTTGTTATCATCCTGGAAAAGCGAATGTGGTAGCAGACGCTCTGAGTAGGAAAGAACAAACCAAAACCTTATGGGTGCGAGCGTTAGGAATGACGATTCATACGAGTCTAACTACTCAAATTCATGATGCTCAGTCTAAAGCACTGAAGGAACAGAATTTGAAAAATGAATCTCTTCATGGCATGGATAAGCAATTTGAGATCAAGTCTGATGGAGCTCGATACTTTATGAATCGAATTGGATGCCAAATTGTGGAAACTTATGGGAACTTGTGATGAACGAAGCACACAAATCAAGATACTCCATTCACCCAGGCTCTGATAAGATGTATCAGGATCTAAAGGAGTTATACTGGTGGACGAACATGAAAGCTGAAATAGCCATTTATGTTAGCAAGTGCCTCACGTGTTCAAAGGTTAAGGCGGAGTATCAGAAACCATCTGGATTACTGCACCAACCGGAGATTCCACAATGGAAATGGGAGCAGATTTCCATGGACTTCATCACAAAACTACCCAAGACACCCACCGGTTGTGATACGATTTGGGTAATTGTGGATCGACTGAAAAAGTCTGCCTACTTTCTACCAATTGACATGGTACCTGGAGCTGCTCCAGTAGCACGATCCCCATACCGACTAGCACCATCGGAGATGCAAGAGTTGTCTAATCAATTACAAGAGTTGTTAGATAAAGGATTCATAAGACCAAGTTTCTCACCCTGGGGAGCCCCAGTTTTATTTGTTAAGAAGAAAGATGGATCTTTTCGAATGTTCATCGATTACCGGGAGTTAAACAAACTCACCATTAAGACCGGTACCCTCTCCCTCGAATCGACGACTTATTCGACCAACTTCAGGGATCTAGTTACTACTCGAAGATTGACTTGCGTTCGGGATATCACCAATTACGAATTCAAGAGGAAGATATCCTCAAGACCGCATTTCAAACTCATTATGGCCATTAGAAGTTCATGGTCATGCCATTTGGGTTAACCAATGTGCCAACTGTATTTGGATCTCATGAATAGAGTATGCAAACCCTACTTGGATAAATTCCTGATCGTCTTCATCGATGACATTTTGATATATTCACGAACCAAGGATGAGCACAAACAACATTTAAAGTTAATTTTGGAACTACTCAAGAACGAGAAATTATACGCAAAATTCTCAAAATGTGACTTTTGGATCCGAGAAGTGCAATTTCTCGGGCATGTGGTTAACGAGAAAGGAATACATGTTGACCCATCCAAGATAGAGACCATTAAGAACTGGGAAGCACCTAAGACCCTGACTGAGGTGCGATAATTCCTAGGTTTGGCAGGTTATTACCGACGCTTTATCGAAAATTTCTCCAAAATAGCCCAACCATTGACAACCTTAATTCAAAAAGACAAGAAATTCGATTGGGGTGATAAGCAGGAAACAACATTTCAATTGTTAAAGCAAAAATTGTGTTGCGCGCCAATTCTATCCCTACCAGAGGGGAACGATGGTTTTGTGGTATACTATGACGCATCACGACAAGAACTTGGTGTCCTGATGCAACACGACAAAGTTATTGCTTACGCTTCACGACAATTGAAAATGCATAAGAAAAATTACACTACTCACGACCTAGAATTGGGAGCTATTGTCTTTACATTAAAGATTTGGTGACACTATCTATATGGTACTAAGTGTACTTTATTCACTGATCATAAAAGCCTTCAGCACATCTTCGATCAGAAGGAACTAAACATGAGACAACGCAGGTGGGTGAGTTACTAAACGATTATGACTGTGAGACTTGTTATCATCCTGGAAAAGCGAATGTGGTAGCAGACGCTCTGAGTAGGAAAGAACGAACCAAAACCTTATGTGTGCGAGCGTTAGGAATGACGATTCATACGAGTCTAACTACTCAAATTCATGATGCTCAGTCTAAAGCACTGAAGGAACAGAATTTGAAAAATGAATCTCTTCATGGCATGGATAAGCAATTTGAGATCAAGTCTGATGGAGCTTGATACTTTATGAATCGAATTTGGATGCCAAATTGTGGAAACTTATGGGAACTTGTGATGAACGAAGCACACAAATCAAGATACTCCATTCACCCAGGCTCTGATAAGATGTATCAGGATCTAAAGGAGTTATACTGGTGGACGAACATGAAAGCTGAAATAGCCATTTATGTTAGCAAGTGCCTCACGTGTTCAAAGGTTAAGGCGGAGTATCAGAAACCATCTGGATTACTGCACTAACCGGAGATTCCACAATGGAAATGGGAGCAGATTTCCGTGGACTTCATTACAAAACTACCCAAGACACCCACCGGTTGTGATACGATTTGGGTAATTGTGGATCGAATGACAAAGTCTGCCTATTTTCTACCAATTGACCTGGTACCTGGAGCTGCTCCAGTAGCATGATCCCCATACCGACTAGTAACATCGGAGATGCAAGAGTTGTCTAATCAATTACAAGAGTTGTTAGATAAAGGATTCATAAGACCAAGTTTCTCACCCTGGGGAGCCCCAGTTTTATTTGTTAAGAAGAAAGATGGATATTTTCGAATGTGCATCGATTACGGGAGTTAAACAAACTCACCATTAAGAACCGGTACCCTCTCCCTCGAATCGACGACTTATTCGACCAACTTCAGGGATCTAGTTACTACTCGAAGATTGACTTGCGTTCGGGATATCACCAATTACGAATTCAAGAGGAAGATATCCTCAAGACCGCATTTCAAACTCATTATGGCCATTATAAGTTCATGGTCATGCCATTTGGGTTAACCAATGTGCCAACTGTATTCATGGATCTCATGAATAGAGTATGCAAACCCTACTTGGATAAATTCCTGATCGTCTTCATCGATGACATTTTGATATATTCACGAACCAAGGATGAGCACAAACAACATTTAAAGTTATCTTTGGAACTACTCAAGAACGAGAAATTATACGCAAAATTCTCAAAATGTGACTTCTGGATCCGAGAAGTGCAATTTCTCGGGCATGTGGTTAACGAGAAAGGAATACATGTTGACCCATCCAAGATAGAGACCATTAAGAACTGGGAAGCACCTAAGACCCTGACTGAGGTGCGATAATTCCTAGGTTTGGCAGGTTATTACCGACGCTTTATCGAAAATTTCTCCAAAATAGCCCAACCATTGACAACCTTAATTCAGAAAGACAAGAAATTCGATTGGGGTGATAAGCAGGAAGCAACATTTCAATTGTTAAAGCAAAAATTGTGTTGCGCGCCAATTCTATCCCTACCAGAGGGGAACGATGGTTTTGTGGTATACTATGACGCATCACGACAAGAACTTGGTTGTGTCCTGATGCAACACGACAAAGTTATTGCTTACGCTTCACGACAATTGAAAATGCATAAGAAAAATTACACTACTCACGACCTCGAATTGGGAGCTATTGTCTTTACATTAAAGATTTGGTGACACTACCGTATGGTACTAAGTGTACTTTATTCACTGATCATAAAAGCCTTGAGCACATCTTCGATCAGAAGGAACTAAACATGAGACAACGCAGGTGGGTTGAGTTACTAAACGATTATGACTGTGAGACTTGTTATCATCCTGGAAAAGCGAATGTGGTAGCAGACGCTCTGAGTAGGAAAGAACGAACCAAAACCTTATGTGTGCGAGCGTTAGGAATGGCGATTCATACGAGTCTAACTACTCAAATTCATGATGCTCAGTCTAAAGCACTGAAGGAACAGAATTTGAAAAATGAATCTCTTAATGGCATGGATAAGCAATTTGAGATCAAGTCTGATGGAGCTCGATACTTTATGAATCGAATTTGGATGCCGAATTGTGGAAACTTATGGGAACTTGTGATGAACGAAGCACACAAATCAAGATACTCCATTCACCCAGGCTCTCATAAGATGTATCAGGATCTAAAAGAGTTATACTGGTGGACGAACATGAAAGCTGAAATAGCCATTCATGTTAGCAAGTGCCTCACGTGTTCAAAGGTTAAGGCGGAGTATCAGAAACCATCTGGATTACTGCACTAACCGGAGATTCCACAATGGAAATGGGAGCAGATTTCCGTGGACTTCATTACAAAACTACCCAAGACACCCACCGGTTGTGATACGATTTGGGTAATTGTGGATCGACTGAAAAAGTCTGCCTACTTTTCAATTGATTGCTGGTACCTGGAGCTGCTCCAGTAGCACGATCCCCATACCGACTAGCACCATCGGAGATGCAAGAGTTGTCTAATCAATTACAAGAGTTGTTAGATAAAGGATTCATAAGACCAAGTTTCTCACCCTGGGGAGCCCCAGTTTTATTTGTTAAGAAGAAAGATGGATCTTTTCGAATGTGCATCGATTACCGGGAGTTAAACAAACTCACCATTAAGAACCGGTACCCTCTCCCTCGAATCGCGACGACTTATTCGACCAACTTCAGGGATCTAGTTACTACTCGAAGATTGACTTGCGTTCGGGATATCACCAATTACGAATTCAAGAGGAAGATATCCTCAAGACCGCATTTCAAACTCATTATGGCCATTATAAGTTCATGGTCATGCCATTTGGGTTAACCAATGTGCCAACTGTATTCATGGATCTCATGAATAGAGTATGCAAACCCTACTTGGATAATTCCTGATCGTCTTCATCGATGACATTTTGATATATTCACGAACCAAGGATGAGCACAAACAACATTTAAAGTTATTTTGGAACTACTCAAGAACGAGAAATTATACGCAAAATTCTCAAAATGTGACTTCTGGATCCGAGAAGTGCAATTTCTCGGGCATGTGGTTAACGAGAAAGGAATACATGTTGACCCATCCAAGATAGAGACCATTAAGAACTGGGAAGCACCTAAGACCCTGACTGAGGTGCGATAATTCCTAGGTTTGACAGGTTATTATCGACGCTTTATCGAAAATTTCTCCAAAATAGCCAACCATTGACAACCTTAATTCAGAAAGACAAGAAATTCGATTGGGGTGATAAGCAGGAAGCAACATTTCAATTGTTAAAGCAAAAATTGTGTTGCGCGCCAATTCTATCCCTATCAGAGGGGAACGATGGTTTTGTGGTATACTATGACGCATCACGACAAGAACTTGGTTGTGTCCTGATGCAACACGACAAAGTTATGCTTACGCTTCACGACAATTGAAAATGCATAAGAAAAATTACACTACTCACGACCTCGAATTGGGAGCTATTGTCTTTACATTAAAGATTTGGTGACACTACCTGTATGGTACTAAGTGTACTTTATTCACTGATCATAAAAGCCTTCAGCACATCTCGATCAGAAGGAACTAAACATGAGACAACGCAGGTGGGTTGAGTTACTAAACGATTATGACTGTGAGACTTGTTATCATCCTGGAAAAGCGAATGTGGTAGCAGACGCTCTGAGTAGGAAAGAACGAACCAAAACCTTATGTGTGCGAGCGTTAGGAATGACGATTCATACGAGTCTAACTACTCAAATTCATGATGCTCAGTCTAAAGCACTGAAGGAACAGAATTTGAAAAATGAATCTCTTCATGGCATGGATAAGCAATTTGAGATCAAGTCTGATGGAGCGATACTTTATGAATCGAATTTGGAGGCCGAATTGTGGAAACTTATGGGAACTTGTGATAAACGAAGCACACAAATCAAGATACTCCATTCACCCAGGCTCTGATAAGATGTATCAGGATCTAAAGGAGTTATACTGGTGGACGAACATGAAAGCTGAAATAGCCATTTATGTTAGCAAGTGCCTCACGTGTTCAAAGGTTAAGGCGGAGTATCAGAAACCATCTGGATTACTGCACCAACCGGAGATTCCACAATGGAAATGGGAGCAGATTTCCGTGGATTTCATCACAAAACTACCCAAGACACCCACCGGTTGTGATACGATTTGGGTAATTGTGGATCGACTGACAAAGTCTGCCTACTTTCTACCAATTGACCTGGTACCTGGAGCTGCTCCAGTAGCACGATCCCCATACCGACTAGCACCATCGGAGATGCAAGAGTTGTCTAATCAATTACAAGAGTTGTTAGATAAAGGATTCATAAGACCAAGTTTCTCACCCTAGGGAGCCCCAGTTTTATTTGTTAAGAAGAAAGATGGATCTTTGCGAATGTGCATCGATTACCGGAGTTAAACAAACTCACCATAAGAACCGGTACCCTCTCCCTCGAATCGACGACTATTCGACCAACTTCAGGGATCTAGGTACTACTCGAAGATTGACTTGCGTTCGGGATATCACCAATTACGAATTCAAGAGGAAGATATCTTCAAGACCGCATTTCAAACTCATTATGGCCATTATAAGTTGATGGTCATGCCATTTGGGTTAACCAATGTGCCAACTGTATTCATGGATCTCATGAATAGAATATGCAAACCTACTTGGATAAATTCCTGATTGTCTTCATCGATGACATTTTGATATATTCACGAACCAAGGATGAGCACAAACAACATTTAAAGTTAATTTTGGAACTACTCAAGAACGAGAAATTATACGCAAAATTCTCAAAATGTGACTTTGGATCCGAGAAGTGCAATTTCTCGGGCATGTGGTTAACGAGAAAGGAATACATGTTGACCCATCCAAGATAGAGACCATTATGAACTGGGAAGCACCTAAGACCCTGACCGAGGTGCGATAATTCCTAGGTTTGCAGGTTATTACCGACGCTTTATCGAAAATTTCTCCAAAATAGCCCAACCATTGACAACCTTAATTCAGAAAGACAAGAAATTCGATTGGGGTGATAAGCAGGAAGCAACATTTCAATTGTTAAAGCAAAATTTGTGTGCGCGCCAATTCTATCCCTACCAGAGGGGAACGATGGTTTTGTGGTATACTATGACGCATCACGACAAGAACTTGGTTGTGTCCTGATGCAACACGACAAAGTTATTGCTTACGCTTCACGACAATTGAAAATGCATAAGAAAAATTACACTACTCACGACCTCGAATTGGGAGCTATTGTCTTTACATTAAAGATTTGGTGACACTACCTATATGGTACTAAGTGTACTTTATTCACTGATCATAAAAGCCTTCAGCACATCTTCGATCAGAAGGAACTAAACATGAGACAACGCAGGTGGGTTGAGTTACTAAACGATTATGACTGTGAGACTTGTTATCATCCTGGAAAAGCGAATGTGGTAGCAGACGCTCTGAGTAGGAAAGAACGAACCAAAACCTTATGTGGCGAGCGTTAGGAATGACGATTCATACGAGTCTAACTACTCAAATTCATGATGCTCAGTCTAAAGCACTGAAGGAACAGAATTTGAAAAATGAATCTCTTCATGGCATGGATAAGCAATTTGAGATCAAGTCTGATGGAGCGATACTTTATGAATCGAATTTGGATGCCGAATTGTGGAAACTTATGGGAACTTGTGATGAACGAAGCACACAAATCAAGATACTCCATTCACCCAGGCTCTGATAAGATGTATCAGGATCTAAAGGAGTTATACTGGTGGACGAACATGAAAGCTGAAATAGCCATTTATGTTAGCAAGTGCCTCACGTGTTCAAAGGTTAAGGCGGAGTATCAGAAACCATCTGGATTACTGCACCAACGGAGATTCCACAATGGAAATGGGAGCAGATTTCCGTGGACTTCATCACAAAACTACCCAAGACACCCACCGGTTGTGATACGATTTGGGAATTGTGTCTACCAATTGACTGGTACCTGGAGCTGCTCCAGTAGCACGATCCCCATACCGACTAGCACCATCGGAGATGCAAGAGTTGTCTAATCAATTACAAGAGTTGTTAGATAAAGGATTCATAAGACCAAGTTTCTCACCCTGGGGAGCCCCAGTTTTATTGTTAAGAAGAAAGATGGATCTTTGCGAATGTGCATCGATTACCGGGAGTTAAACAAACTCACCATTAAGAACCGGTACCCTCTCCCTCGAATCGACGACTTATTCGACCAACTTCAGGGATCTAGTTACTACTCGAAGATTGACTTGCGTTCGGGATATCACCAATTACGAATTCAAGAGGAAGATATCCTCAAGACCGCATTTCAAACTCATTATGGCCATTATAAGTTCATGGTCATGCCATTTGGGTTAACCAATGTGCCAACTGTATTCATGGATCTCATGAATAGAGTATGCAAACCCTACTTGGATAAATTCCTGATCGTCTTCATCGATGACATTTTGATATATTCACGAACCAAGGATGAGCACAAACAACATTTAAAGTTAATTTTGGAACTACTCAAGAACGAGAAATTATACGCAAAATTCTCAAAATGTGACTTCTGGATCCGAGAAGTGCAATTTCTCGGGCATGTGGTTAACGAGAAAGGAATACATGTTGACCCATCCAAGATAGAGACCATTATGAACTGGGAAGCACCTAAGACCCTGACTGAGGTGCGATAATTCCTAGGTTTGACAGGTTATTACCAACGCTTTATCGAAAATTTCTCCAAAATAGCCCAACCATTGACAACCTTAATTCAGAAAGACAAGAAATTCGATTGGGGTGATAAGTAGGAAGCAACATTTCAATTGTTAAAGCAAAAATTGTGTTGCGCGCCAATTCTATCCCTACCAGAGGGGAACGATGGTTTTGTGGTATACTATGACGCATCACGACAAGAACTTGGTTGTGTCCTGATGCAACACGACAAAGTTATTGCTTACGCTTCACGACAACTGAAAATGCATAAGAAAAATTACACTACTCACGACCTCGAATTGGGAGCTATTGTCTTTACATTAAAGATTTGGTGACACTACCTGTATGGTACTAAGTGTACTTTATTCACTGATCATAAAAGCCTTCAGCACATCTTCGATCAGAAGGAACTAAACATGAGACAACGCAGGTGGGTTGAGTTACTAAACGATTATGACTGTGAGACTTGTTATCATCCTGGAAAAGCGAATGTGGTAGCAGACGCTCTGAGTAGGAAAGAACAAACCAAAACCTTATGGGTGCGAGCGTTAGGAATGACGATTCATACGAGTCTAACTACTCAAATTCATGATGCTCAGTCTAAAGCACTGAAGGAACAGAATTTGAAAAATGAATCTCTTCATGGCATGGATAAGCAATTTGAGATCAAGTCTGATGGAGCTCGATACTTTATGAATCGAATTTGGATGCCAAATGTGGAAACTTATGGGAACTTGTGATGAACGAAGCACACAAATCAAGATACTCCATTCACCAGGCTCTGATAAGATGTATCAGGATCTAAAGGAGTTATACTGGTGGACGAACATGAAAGCTGAAATAGCCATTTATGTTAGCAAGTGCCTCACGTGTTCAAAGGTTAAGGCGGAGTATCAGAAACCATCTGGATTACTGCACCAACCGGAGATTCCACAATGGAAATGGGAGCAGATTTCCATGGACTTCATCACAAAACTACCCAAGACACCCACCGGTTGTGATACGGTTGGGTAATTGTGGATCGACTGACAAAGTCTGCCTACTTTCTACCAATTGACCTGGTACCTGGAGCTGCTCCAGTAGCACGATCCCCATACCGACTAGCACCATCGGAGATGCAAGAGTTGTCTAATCAATTACAAGAGTTGTTAGATAAAGGATTCATAAGACCAAGTTTCTCACCCTGGGGAGCCCCAGTTTTATGTTAAGAAGAAGAAAGATGGATCTTTTCGAATGTGCATCGATTACCGGGAGTTAAACAAACTCACCATTAGAAACCGGTACCCTCTCCCTCGAATCGACGACTTATTCGACCAACTTCAGGGATCTAGTTACTACTCGAAGATTGACTTGCGTTCGGGATATCACCAATTACGAATTCAAGAGGAAGATATCCTCAAGACCGCATTTCAAACTCATTATGGCCATTATAAGTTCATGGTCATGCCATTTGGGTTAACCAATGTGCCAACTGTATTCATGGATCTCATGAATAGAGTATGCAAACCCTACTTGGATAAATTCCTGATCGTCTTCATCGATGACATTTGGTATATTCACGAACCAAGGATGAGCACAAACAACATTTAAAGTTAATTTTGGAACTACTCAAGAACGAGAAATGATACGCAAAATTCTCAAAATGTGACTTCTGGATCCGAGAAGTGCAATTTCTCGGGCATGTGGTTAACGAGAAAGGAATACATGTTGACCCATCCAAGATAGAGACCATTATGAACTGGGAAGCACCTAAGACCCTGACTGAGGTGCGATAATTCCTAGGTTGGACAGGTTATTACCGACGCTTTATCGAAAATTTCTCCAAAATAGCCCAACCATTGACAACCTTAATTCAGAAAGACAAGAAATTCGATTGGGGTGATAAGCAGGAAGCAACATTTCAATTGTTAAAGCAAAAATTGTGTTGCGCGCCAATTCTATCCCTACCAGAGGGGAACGATGGTTTTGTGGTATACTATGACGCATCACGACAAGAACTTGGTTGTGTCCTGATGCAACACGACAAAGTTATTGCTTACGCTTCACGACAATTGAAAATGCATAAGAAAAATTACACTACTCACGACCTCGAATTGGGAGCTATTGTCTTTACATTAAAGATTTGGTGACACTACCTGTATGGTACTAAGTGTACTTTATTCACTGATCATAAAAGCCTTCAGCACATCTTCGATCAGAAGGAACTAAACATGAGACAACGCAGGTGGGTTGAGTTACTAAACGATTATGACTGTGAGACTTGTTATCATCCTGGAAAAGCGAATGTGGTAGCAGACGCTCTGAGTAGGAAAGAACGAACCAAAACCTTATGGGTGCGAGCGTTAGGAATGACGATTCATACGAGTCTAACTACTCAAATTCATGATGCTCAGTCTAAAGCACTGAAGGAACAGAATTTGAAAAATGAATCTCTTCATGGCATGGATAAGCAATTTGAGATCAAGTCTGATGGAGCTCGATACTTTATGAATCGAATTTGGATGCCAAATTGTGGAAACTTATGGGAACTTGTGATGAACGAAGCACACAAATCAAGATACTCCATTCCACCAGGCTCTGATAAGATGTATCAGGATCTAAAGGAGTTATACTGGTGGACGAACATGAAAGCTGAAATAGCCATTTATGTTAGCAAGTGCCTCACGTGTTCAAAGGTTAAGGCGGAGTATCAGAAACCATCTGGATTACTGCACCAACCGGAGATTCCACAATGGAAATGGGAGCAGATTTCCATGGACTTCATCACAAAACTACCCAAGACACCCACCGGTTGTGATACGGTTTGGGTAATTGTGGATCGACTGACAAAGTCTGCCTACTTTGTACCAATTGACCTGGTACCTGGAGCTGCTCCAGTAGCACGATCCCCATACCGACTAGCACCATCGGAGATGCAAGAGTTGTCTAATCAATTACAAGAGTTGTTAGATAAAGGATTCATAAGACCAAGTTTCTCACCCTGGGGAGCCCCAGTTTTATTTGTTAAGAAGAAAGATGGATCTTTTCGAATGTGCATCGATTACCGGGAGTTAAACAAACTCACCATTAAGAACCGGTACCCTCTCCCTCGAATCGACGACTTATTCGACCAACTTCAGGGATCTAGTTACTACTCGAAGATTGACTTGCGTTCGGGATATCACCAATTACGAATTCAAGAGGAAGATATCCTCAAGACCGCATTTCAAACTCATTATGGCCATTATAAGTTCATGGTCATGCCATTTGGGTTAACCAATGTGCCAACTGTATTCATGGATCTCATGAATAGAGTATGCAAACCCTACTTGGATAAATTCCTGATCGTCTTCATCGATGACATTTTGATATATTCACGAACCAAGGATGAGCACAAACAACATTTAAAGTTATTTTGGAACTACTCAAGAACGAGAAATTATACGCAAAATTCTCAAAATGTGACTTCTGGATCCGAGAAGTGCAATTTCTCGGGCATGTGGTTAACGAGAAAGGAATACATGTTGACCCATCCAAGATAGAGACCATTATGAACTGGGAAGCACCTAAGACCCTGACTGAGGTGCGATAATTCCTAGGTTTGACAGGTTATTACCGACGCTTTATCGAAAATTTCTCCAAAATAGCCCAACCATTGACAACCTTAATCAGAAAGACAAGAAATTCGATTGGGGTGATAAGCAGGAAGCAACATTTCAATTGTTAAAGCAAAAATTGTGTTGCGCGCCAATTCTATCCCTACCAGAGGGGAACGATGGTTTTGTGGTATACTATGACGCATCACGACAAGAACTTGGTTGTGTCCTGATGCAACACGACAAAGTTATTGCTTACGCTTCACGACAACTGAAAATGCATAAGAAAAATTACACTACTCACGACCTCGAATTGGGAGCTATTGTCTTTACATTAAAGATTTGGTGACACTACCTGTATGGTACTAAGTGTACTTTATTCACTGATCATAAAAGCCTTCAGCACATCTTCGATCAGAAGGAACTAAACATGAGACAACGCAGGTGGGTTGAGTTACTAAACGATTATGACTGTGAGACTTGTTATCATCCTGGAAAAGCGAATGTGGTAGCAGACGCTCTGAGTAGGAAAGAACGAACCAAAACCTGATGGGTGCGAGCGTTAGGAATGACGATTCATACGAGTCTAACTACTCAAATTCATGATGCTCAGTCTAAAGCACTGAAGGAACAGAATTTGAAAAATGAATCTCTTCATGGCATGGATAAGCAATTTGAGATCAAGTCTGATGGAGCTCGATACTTTATGAATCGAATTTGGATGCCGAATTGTGGAAACTTATGGGAACTTGTGATGAACGAAGCACACAAATCAAGATACTCCATTCACCCAGGCTCTGATAAGATGTATCAGGATCTAAAGGAGTTATATTGGTGGACGAACATGAAAGCTGAAATAGCCATTTATGTTAGCAAGTGCCTCACGTGTTCAAAGGTTAAGGCGGAGTATCAGAAACCATCTGGATTACTGCACCAACCGGAGATTCCACAATGGAAATGGGAGCAGATTTCCATGGACTTCATCACAAAACTACCCAAGACACCCACTGGTTGTGATACGATTTGGGTAATTGTGGATCGACTGACAAAGTCTGCCTACTTTCTACCAATTAAGGAGACTGATAAGATGGAAAGGTTGACAAGAGTTTATCTCAAAGAGGTTGTTTCGAGACATGGAGTACCAATCTCCATTATCTCCGATCAAGACAGTCGATTTACCTCGAGATTTGGCAATCATTACAAAAGGCCTTGGGTACACGGTTGGATATGAGTACCGCATACCACCCTCAAACAGATGGTCAGAGCGAACGGACCATTCTGACGTTAGAAGACATGCTTAGAGCTTGCGTGATAGACTTTGGAAACCGTTGGGATACTCATCTACCCCTAGCTGAGTTTCTTACAATAATAGCTATCACACCAGTATCAAAGCCGCCCCATTTGAAGCACTGTACAGAAGGAAGTGTCGATCACCATTGTGTTAGACAGAAATTGGTGATAGTCAACTCACTGGTCCCGAGATCATACGCGAGACCACGGAAAAGATCGCTCAAATTTAGAACCGACTCAAAGCCGCGCGTGACCGTCAGAAAAGCTATGCTGACGTGAGACGTAAACCGTTGGAATTTCAAGTGGGAGACAAGGTTCTACTTAAAGTCTCACCATGGAAAGGAGTCATTCGTTTTGGCAAACGTGGTAAGCTAAACCCTAGATACATTGGGCCATTTGAAATCCTGCCAGGATTGGTCCTGTAGCTTACAAGTTAAAACTTCCTCAAGAACTTAGTAGTGTTCATGGCACTTTCCATGTGTCGAATCTGAAGAAGTGCCTATCAGATGAAACTCTGGTTATACCACTCAATGAGGTCCAGATTGATAAACAACTTCATTTTATTGAAAAGCCTGTGGAGATTTTAGATCGAGAAGTAAAGAAGATGAAACGAATCCGTATTCCCATAGTGAAGGTCCGGTGGAATTCAAGAAGAGGACCCGAATTTACTTGGGAACGTGAAGATCAAATGAAGCTCAACTACCCATACTTGTTTGAAACCCTGGCATCTACAGACAACCCTAGCTGAATTCGGGACGAAATTCTTTCTAACATGGGGAGTATGTGACAACGGCAATTTCAGGTCAATACCCGACCTTGACTTGGTTATAATTACACCTATAACACTTGATTTTCAATTTAAATTACATTTATTGAAGTCATTTCATGCATTACAAAATTTCATGCATAACATTTCATGCATTGGTGATTCGACGAAATTGCCATTTTATCATACACATGATATAACCGACACACACGAGCGTTGATGATAATTAATATATGTGTAATAATAAATACTTTAAAGTGTTCCAAAGCATTTTATATATTCTAATGTTTCAAAGTATTTTAGAATCCAAATTAAATACATTAGAACAGTTTGAATTTATAAATAAACCTAATCGCGTGAATTGATATTTTACCCGGAACAAATCTTTTAACGCGATAACATGATATGTATCATGAATATATCATAACTATTGAAATATGTAATATTATATGAGTTCCTATAATAATTAATGTATAAAAAAAGGATGATATGTAAAAATATAAAAATATATAAATATCTATGGTGTAACACATACCACCCAAATACCCAATACTACATAAAATTGAAAAAACCAACCCTCCATGCATGTTGACCGTTCATCCTACACCCTCCATCTCTCTTTTTCTTTTTCCCATGCAAGCTCTCAAGAATGGTTACAAGATTTGTTGACTTTGATAATTTTGAGGCTTAGCTTATTTGTGAAACCTTTAAACACATGTTTAAAGTAATATGTTCCATTGTCATACAAAGTTCACACTTTGGCCTCCCTTGACCGTGAAGTAGAAGCACATTCTACAAAAGTTTATTTGACCAAATGTTTGAGTATAAAACAAGTTTCTTTCTTGTCATCTCCAACCTACAAATTCACTACCTCACTTCTTTTTCTTCTTCCTATAATTCGACCATCTACCCATCCTCATCACTTCACCATTTTTCAAACTTTAATTCTACAAATCTTGTGTGTCAAGTACCTTGGTTGAAGATCAAGTGATTTTTGAAGCTTCCAGCATCCTACAACATCTTCTTCACCTTTTCTTGTTGGGTTTTCTTAGTTCAAAGGATCAAACCTTCTTTTCCTTGCATTTCAAGACTACCATCTCTTCTCCTTGCTTGGTTAAGGTTAGCACCTTGTTTCTAATCTCCCATACATCACCATGAAGTGTTCATGTTCACTAAATCATCCCAAAAGTGCTCTACCAAAGTTTAAAAAGTAACAAAACATGTAAAACATTTTCTGGCAGATTCATGTTCTGTGTTTTCAAGACCATAACTCACCTAAACATGGTCAAATGAACCGTTTCTTGAGCCTAACATTAAAGTTAGGATGTATGTTTCTAACCCATCCAACCTTGAAATTTATAGATGAGAATAACCCTTCCAAAACGTACAAACAAATTAAAGTGCTGAACCTGAATTTTTGACAGAATAAATAGGGCAGAAAGAATGAGGCAAAAATTATGCTTAAAGTAATAAAATGAAGATTTTCTTCCTGTGGTAACTTAGCTTAAGGTGTTAGGTTTAAAAGTAATGTAGGCTCTATTTGTGAATGTAAGTTTTGACCTCTCAAAAAGGTAAATTCCATAGACATATACAGAAAAGTGCTGCACTGACATCTGTTGCTTCATGAACCATTTAGTGGCACTTAAACTTAGTTGTAGGATACAAGCTATACCTTTTTGGAATCCTAAGACATAGAACTAAATATGATAAAAGTATCAGATTTTATAAAAATTCTTTGTACCATGAAAATGGGATGACAACCAGACCCAAAAATTCCCTTAATGCTGTCAAATACCTATACTTAGATAAAAGTAAACTTTTAGAGATATTTGGTAAAAAGGGAAACCCATACACATGAAAAGTATAATGCTATTATACTTAATATAAAACCCATCCAATACATTATGTGTTTTTATGAAGATAATTATGAAGACAAGAATCTAAATAAAAATTAACGGCTCAACGTGTCTAACTAGTCAAGTGACATTTTCAAAACTAACTTTGAGGATGAGTTATGCATGACCATCTAGGGTTAGTAATCATGACTTCATGAATATATCATGATTTTTTTAGGAGATTCCTAGACCAATCATATGTACAGACTATTGCTAGAATTCACGCGTGCATTACAGATGAGTTTCACAGCCCCATTTTTACTTATTTTCATTTTGGGGGAGATTACATGCAAATTACTATTTTTTTGGACACATTTACTTGTCAATGATTTCACATGCTATATGAGTTGTTTACTTACCGTATAAAGTCCCCTGTTATCGAACCGTTAGTTTATTTCCCAAAGCGAGGTAATCATGGATAGTACTATTGGGTTTGACTACCCCACCCGGATTAATTACCCTAATCTTGACTGGAGGTCTAAACGGGTGCATTATTAGCCTGTTCACACTCATGCTTACGGTAGGCATGGGTAGGGGCAATTTATTATAGTTACAGTCTAGCTTCGGTTGCGGTGCTTATATAATTGTAGCATTGTATGTACAACAATCAAATCATAAAAAGTATTGTGGTCCCTTACGCTAGTTACTATTACTTAAAACCTGTAAACTCACCAACTTTATGTTCACATTTTTCATGCATGTTTTGTCAGGTAATGATAGATGCACCAAGTTAAGCTAGCATGGAAATCTCATGTTTAGGGCCCTTCAAGCTGTTGGAACATCCCAAAGTTCAACCCATCATCCAGTCGTCTGTTTATGACAAACAGACCATACACAAAGCTGGCCTATGGAAAGAAAAATATGCCTCAGTGTCTGAAAATGAGAACAAATAGAAATTTGGGCTTCCCTCAACCTCGAATGGTCAATGGGTTAAGTTTATGATGTGTGAGCCTCAGGGAACCCAAGCCAGTGAAGGCTTGGGTTCCTAACATGAACTATGTTTATATTGAATGTGCAAGGTGTTTGCTATAGTGCTGAGACTAACACGTGGATTGTAGATAGCAGAGCATCCAGGCACATGACAGGGAACAGAGCTCTCTTATCAAACTTTAGACAAATCAAAGGAGGGCATGGTCATTTGGTGGAAACAAAGGCGGGTACATCACAACCCAAGGAGAAGTGGAAATGAGAAAGATAAGTTTGATAAGGCAAACTAAGTCCAACAAATACCAAATAACTTACTTTCAGTTTCTCAAATATGTGATAAAGGATTCAAAGTAGTCTTTGACAACAAGAAGTGCTACATTCTCAAGAAAGACTATGTGATCCCGTAGGACCAAATCCTAATGTCAGCTTTAAAATATAATGATCTTTATGATTTGGATCTCTCAAAGGCCTCCACAACGGATTGTGAAGTCCAATGCTTCTTGTCCAAAGCTACAGAGAAGGACTGCATCTCCTGGCATAGGAGAATGGGACACATAAATCCAAGGAAAATGAATCACTTGATCCAGAATGATCTTATGAGAGGAGTAAATGTCAAAAACTTCCAACTCCCAGATTTATGTGTTGCCTGCAAAAATGGCAAATAGACAAAGAAGTCTTATTAGGAAAAGAAAGTTTTTTCGATAGAACTTCCTCTTGAGCTCCTTCACATGGATCTCTTTGGTCTAGTCAGTACAAGAAGCATCGCAGGTGACTTGTATTACTATGTAGTTACTGATGACTACTCAAGATTTTCTTGGGTAATGTTTCTGAAATCCAAATCAGAAACATTTGAATCCTTCAAGGAATTGGTAACTACACTGGAATCCCTATACAAGCTGAAGGTACGACAGGTATGCTCAGAAAACGAACCGAGTTCAAGAATCAGTGGATGGAGGCCTATTGCAAGGAAAAGGGAATTGTATATCAATTTACCTCTGCCTACACTCCTTAGATGAATGGTGTTGCTGAACGGAAGAATCACAACTTGATAGAGATGGCATGGACTATGCTAGCAGACTCGAAACTGCCTATTCAATTATGGAATGAAGCAGTGGCAAATGCATGTTATACACTTAATCGAGTTTTGGTAGTCAAACACCATGGAGAAATGTGCTACGAGTTATTATAACGACATAAACCTAACTTAGAGTATCTTGATCCATTTGGTGCTCCGTGCAGTGTGCTGAAGAAGACTCAGGAGGGAAAATTCAGTGAGAAGGTTGATGAAGGGATCTTTCTAGGATACACATACCGAACAAGAGAGTTTACAACAACTCAACGGGTCAAGTAGAGGTGTGGTGTAACGTTGATGTTCAGTGATACATCACACCACCTGCTGGAAAAGGGCCTGCTTACTTCTTCGACTATGATAGATTCTTCATCCTTCAACATACCTCTTTCTGCTTCAGAAGAGGAGTTGGAAAATAAGATGATGTATGATGTCTTGACCATACCATCTCAAGATTCATCACCATCCAATTCACAAAGTCAATCATCTACAACTCAAGTGAGCACTTGATGTGAGTGACTCTTCTTCTGATGAAGATATTGTGGAAAATGATCAGAACAACCAGAATGTATAGGTTCCGCCTACCACAAGTCCACAAGCATCTGATAGTGATGCTTCGAGTCTTCGGAACCTCAGACTCCAATTGCCTCAGATCCAGAACCAACTGTTCACAATCTTGATCCTAAGGTAGTTGTTCCAATAACTCCTGGCTCACGTCTAAATGTCTATCATCCTTTGGATAATGTTATAGGAGATGTGAGATCAGGGGTTCAGACTAGAAATCAGTTGTACTCAGCTGATTATGCCTTTGTGATGGAAAAGGGATACCTTCACGACAGTGCCTATCGTTGCTTTGTGTCTCAGTTTGAGCCAAAGTATGTTAGTGAAGCACTGAATGATGAAGCTTGGGTGAGTGCCATGCAAGAAGAACTTCTTCAATTTAAGAAGTTGGGTGTATGAACTCTAGTGGATAGACCTAAAGGTGCTAAGGTCATTGGCACCAAATGGGTCTTGAAATGCAAGAAATATGATCAGGGAGTGATCATCAAAAACAAGGTTTGGCTTTTTGTTCAGGGTTATTGACGTGTTGAGGGTATTGACTACAATGAAGTGTTTGCACCCATGGCAAGGATGGAAGCCATCCGCATATTCCTTGCCTATGCATCTTATATGAAAATCAAAGTTATCAACTAGATGTGAAGAGTGCGTTCCTTCATGGTGAGATCAGAGAGACAGTGTACGTGAGTCAACCCAAGCGATTTGAGGATCCATATCATCGGGATAGAGTTTACAAACTCAACAAGGCGCTATACGGACTTCACCAAGCTCCAAGGGCCTGGTATGAGAAACTCTCGACTCATCTTGTGAAACACAGTTTTCGTAGGGGAGTCATTGACTGTACATTGTTTATCAAAGAAAAAGATGGAGACTTACTGCTGGTACAAATCTATGTCGATGATATAATTTTTGGTTCCAAGAATGAAGACTTATGTAAAGAGTTTGAAGTAGTAATGAAGGCAGAATTTGAGATGAGTGTAATGGGAGAAATGAAATTCTTTCTCCGTGTACAGGTAGATTAGACACCATATGGTATTTTCCTACATGAGACCAAGTATGTAGGTGATATTCTCAGTCGGTTTGACATGGAGAATGCTTCTCCAGTTGGAACTTCACTTGCTGCAAACCATGATGTAGTACCTGACGAGAATGGGGATCTGGTAGATGCCACTATGTACCAAGGGATGATTGGATCTCTCATGTATCTCACTGCCTCTCGACCTGATATCATGTATGCTACATATCTATGTTCACGATATCAGGCAAAGCATAAAGTGAACCATCTGATTCAGGCCAAATGGATTTTTCATTATTTGAAGGGTACACCTACACTTGGATTGTGGTATCCTCATGATGATGACTTTGAGCTTGCATCATATAGCGACTAGGATTATGGCGGCTACATGATGAACTACAAGTCTACATCAGTAGGGTGTCAGTTCTTTGGGAGAAGATTAGTAACCTGGCAGTGTAAGAAGCAGACCTCGGTTGCATTGTCAACCTGTGAAGCCGAATACGTTGCTGCTGCAAGCTGCTGTTCTCAAATCATATGGATTCAACAGCAAATGCGAGATTATGGTTTGAATTTCTCTTCTACTCTTATTATTGTTGATAACTTTGCTGCAATTGCAGTAACTAAAAACCTGGTCCAACATCCTAAGACCAAACACATCGGAATTAAATATCACTTTATATGTGATTGCTTTGAAAAGAACTTAATCGTTGTGGTAAAAATAAATATAGATTTTCAACCACTGACCTCTATACAAAGGCATTTGACAAACCACGTTTTTTATATTTGTTAGAGGTCAACGGAGTTAAAAAGATAAGTGAGGTCATTCCTGAAGATGACCATGTATAGTCCGATGCGTCGTGTCTAGTTCCTTTTATTTTTTTCAATTTTTTTTAGTTTTATTTTCTTTTATTTTATTCTATTTGCTTAATTTTAAGTAGTTTACTTACAATTGGTTTATTTCCTTGCCTATTAAAATCCTAAAACGCTAATCCGTGACGGTTTTATAATTTTAGGGGGAGAATAGGTTTAGGCAGTAATAAAAAAACGAGGGCAAAGGAGAGCAAGATGATAAAATAAGATCGTATATGTGATACTGATTCAATCTTTGGAATATGATAGTACACAGGAACAAACCATTTGGGACTTTAAAATCAAAATTTCAAAAGATGCAAAGCTTAAGTATAAGTCTATGTAGTCTGAGCAATATAAAAGGAAATATGATAGATAAGCTAGCTACTACTAAGTTAACACAAAGAAAGTAGACCTAGAGGTTGCTAGACCACAAATGATATGTCGGTAGATTCAACACAATAGATGACTAGACCTTTTTGGTGATCTCAAGATTAAACTAAAATGTTTGACTAGCTGTGGGTAACACCTTATCCCTGGTTAACACAATGAACAAGATTCCAATAAGGGGTGACGAGCAAAATAAACGCCACAAATATGCGCGTAAGACCAAATCATGAGCAAAAGCACATAAAAATGCAAATGCAATCAAACTGATAACTTATGTTTTTGGTCAGATTTGTGCATAAAGACTGAAATTGCTAAAACAAGAAGATAGGTTATGTGCCTCTCTGCTGTGTGGTGGCACTGACCTGAGGATAAGCATAATCTATATACTCTAGAATTCATTGTTGTTTGCCGCCTCTCTGCTATGCGGTGGCACTGACCTGAGGCTTGGCTTCTCTTTGAAAGTTCTATGAATAGTTTTATCTTGAATACCCTGAGACCGCTCAAAAATCTCCTGAGGAATGTTGATTATCATATAAGTGTGGGATCCCCAAATGCTTGTTGAAATAAACAAACCTTAACTATCACCAAACTGTGCTAAAAGTTTGTGTATGGATTTAAGAGGACATGTATACTGACAATCATTGTGGCTACAATTCTTGAAGGTTCAAATCAGTGTGGGGACCTAAGAGTACTAGCATGATTTCCTAGATTTACTAACTGACTCTAGATGAAAAACAAGAATAGAGCATCAAAGCTTTTTAAATAACTTGTCCCGATTGATTTTAGTATCCTGTATGATTCCAAATTGAATTGGTCCATGTATGGTTTAAATGATTGAATGTTAGGATCAGTGATCTAAGTTTGATTAATTAGAGTAGATTGCAGCGGAATTTGAACAATGAATTAGAAAATTCGCAAGAAAACAATTGATGTTCAATGAAAAGTAAACGGTTATAGAGAGAGAATTCTGCAAAAGGAATATTTCAGTCATATGCTTTCGTGGTGGCTGAATGTCACACGTTACAACTAGGTCAACATTCCTGATATAGGGAATGTGACTTCTGCTGATGTCACTTGATAGTGACATCTAACATAATTATACAAACTACTAAAACTATGCAAACTACAGAGAATGTTCTCAACTACTGATTACATCTCAGAGAATGCTAAGTACAAAAACATAAAACTACTGAACTAAAACTACTGAAACTATAAACTACTGAAATGTAAATTACAAGTACTGAAAAGGAAAACCATCACAACTACTGGAGTTAATAACTTTAGCTGTTGTGACAACTACTGATCACTCTGGTCTTCAGTCTTTGTCTTCAGTCTTTATTCTTCAGACTTTTACTTTCAGACTTTGTCTTCAGCTGATAGCTTCAGACTTTGTCTTTAGTACTTTACTTTCAGACTTTGTCTTCAGTAGAAGTCTTCAGATCTTGTCTTCAGACTTTGTCTTCAGACCTTGTAATCAGCTGATGTCTTCAGCTGTTGTGATCTTCTTCAGCAGTTGCAATGTCTGCGGGACTTAGAGGTTTTTCTGATCAGGCTCATTGGTTCTTTGGTCCAACAAACTCCCCCTGAACCAATGCAGCCAAAACCTCTAAACTTATTGATGGTCCCACTTATTCTTGGCAGAAACACCCTCTTGATCAGTTTCAGAGGTAATCAGTTAAGCACAGGCCGGGAAAAGGTTTCTGATCTTTTGATTGGCTAAGTATGGAAGGGAACTCTGTCTTGGGGAAACTGGACACAGAGTCTTGTCCCAACCATGAAACCTAATTCCTATTAATGAGTCTGTAAGACTCACTAGCATAGGCCTCAAGGAGAACAACTTGTTCCTCCTTGGTGAGTTCTTCTGCTTCTCCCTCAAAGAAGACTCTGGGCCATAATACTCAGACAGGTATCTCACTGTCTTCCCATTCTTTAACTCGACAGTTGTGATCTCTCTGTATGCAAATTCATCAGGGTGAGAGCCTTCAAGCAACAACTGGAGTTCACTCTTCTTAAGATCTTCAAGTCTTTTGTATAACAACCCCTTCTTGATCATTTTGTTCTCAAGAATAGATTGAGGGGTTGTCTTGGAGTTGTGAGCTCTCTTGAATTCTTCAATGATTTCCCAGGGTGAGACTACCATGGCCAACATAATTGCAGCATTCAAGGTCTTCTTCACTTGGCCATGATATATACTTGGTAATTTCTTCTTATGAATTCTAGAACTTACCCTGAGGTCTGGCCAAATCCGCACTCTTTCTCTTTGATGTTGAAAAGTATGTCTAAGAGTGTACAGCCTCAGAGCTTGTTTCTTCATTTCTTGAATGGATGAGGACTGAGGGAAGTCCTTGTCAACCATCTTGAGAAATTGCTCATCATGCTGCTTCTGCTGTTCTGCTTCTTCAATCTTTACTTTCACCATCTGCATTTGCAAGTCAGGTGTAATCACTTGTTGACTTTTGTGCTCAGGTGATTTAAGTTTGAGAATAGCAGAGATTGGCAGACTATCTTCATCATCATCCTCTTCTTCATCTTCTTCTACCCTCAACACCCTTCTCCTCCTTCTGGTTGTATCACTGGGTAAGGTTTGAGGTGGTTTTTGGGGTAAAGGGATTGGTTTTGTGGGTTGAGTTGTGGGTGGTTTTGGTTTAGGGATAGATTTGGGAGATTTTAGAGATGAGGGTTGTTTTTGAGTGGGAGTATGAGAAGACTGATCTAGCATTTTGGTGGTGATTTGGCTTTGGAAAGCTTTGCCATTTCATTCTCTTCCCAGCACCTGCTTCATCCAGTGCTTCGATGATCAACCCTTTATTGTAGCCTCTAGCAGAGCAGATTTTCTTGGTTATCTCCAAGATACTGTCTCTGGACCAAGACTTTATCTCTATCAGTGATCTTCCAAGGTAGTTGGCAATAAATCTGGTCATTATCTCCAATCTTTCCCTTTCCAACACACTATAACCAGCCCATCTTGCTTGAATCTCTTCTATTTCCAGCCTTCTGATCTCAGTTCTAATGTGGCTATGTCATGACCTTGTCTAAAGAGCTGATCTATAATTTTATCCATGGATCTGCTATGAGCTTCATCAGCATCTTTGACAAGATCTTCTAAGGATTTTTCTTCATCAGATTTTGACTCAGCACTTTTCTTCCTTTTATATGTGATTAGCTGATCTTTCTTCTCTTTATCTGTGCTCAGCTCTTGCACAGTGATCAGCTGTTCTGAGATCAGTTCTTTCTCCAACTCCTTCTCTTTTTCAGGGTCTTTCTCACCATCAACTCTTTTCCTTTTCTTTTCTTTCACTGCCTTAGACTTAGTAGTCTCCCCCTTTTTGGTTGCATTGGGATCAGGGGCTTGGAAGGCAGAAAGAGACTTGTGAACAACATCATTAATGAGGGTTTGTAGATTTGAGGAGATCCTCTCATCAATGGCTTTATGTATAATCAGTAATGATGTGAGTGATGAGATGTAAGGAGTGTTGTAAGGTAGCAACCATCTGCTCAGAGGGGTTCTGTTGGACCAAAAGAACCAATGAGCCAAGATCAGAAAACCTCTAAGTCCCACATGATATCACAACAACTGCTCAAAGCTTCATCAGCAGTTTGACAAGTACTGAAGACTTCAACAGCTGAAGATCAAGTGCTGAAGACTTCAACAGTTGAAGACTAAAGTGCTGAAGTACAACAACTGAAGAACACAAGTACTAAAGCTAAACAGCTGAAGAACACAAGTGCTGAAGCTGAAGTTCAAAGAACTGAAGTACAACAGCTGAAGAGTTTACAAGTGCTGAAGATCAACAACTGATGTACAAAGTCTGAAGACAAAGACTGAAGACATCAGCTGATGATATCTACTGAAGTCATCAGCTGATGAAACGTCTGAAGTTAAAATCTGAAGATCAAGTACTGAAGTTTCAGTAGTTTGTCACAACAGCTGAAGAGTACTTCTTCAGTAGTTATGATATCAGTAGTTTTATATTTACTTTCAGTAGTTTTGTAAAACGACTGAAGAGCTTGTTCTTCAGTCGTTGTAGTTTCAGTAGTTTTATGTTTTTCAGTAGTTATAACAACTGATAACACTTAGCATTTTTGTAAGGAGATGTCAGCTGTTTTGACATCTTCAATAGTTGTGTTTCAGTTGTAATAAATCTGTTAGATGTCACTATCAAGTGACATCAGCAGACGTCATATCTCTTATATAAGAGGTGTCGACCTAATTGTAAGTGTGACATCTCGTTACCACGAAAGCGAATATTGAATGAAATATATTTGCAGAATTCTCTCTCTATAACCGTCTTTGTTCTTCATTGAATATCGTTTCGTTCTTGTGAATTGGCTAATTCATTGTTAGAATTCCGCTGCTATACTCTCTAATCAATCAAACATAGATCACTGATCCTAACAAGTGGTATCAGAGCAGGTAATCATTGATCGATCTAACAATTGATCATTGAAACTGCTAATTGATATCTGTGTTTGATTGAATTAGCGTATTCACAAGAACTGGTTATAGATTATTGAATTTCTGTCGCTTTCGTTCATTTATTTTGAGATCTCTTTTGGTTCAATTGGTTGTTGTGTTTTGTTCTAAATTGTTATAGCTTAATCGAATTTGATTGAATCTGAGATGATGACTCCTTCTAATGATCCTCACAATACCGGCTCCTCAACCAAGCCTCCGATGCTGGTTAGGACCGAGTATAACATATGGCAACGAAGAATGCTTCATCACCTGTCTGTTAACAGTTCAGGTTGTTGGACATCTGTGGTACATGGTCCACATAAGCCTATGGTGAACAATCCGGAAACCAATCAAATGGTTCCGAAGAAGAAGGAACAATACTCTGATGAAGATCGGAAACTATTTGAGATTGATGCTAAAGCCCATGGAATTCTGGCCATGGCACTGCCTAATGAAATCTATTCAGGGCTTATGCATCATGAAACTGCTCATGATCTCTGGAATGCCCTGAAGGAACAATTCGGTGGCACAGATGAGGTCTTAGCAAACAATAGAGAAATCCTTGCCCAACAATATGAGACATTCTCTCATAGAAATGGTGAGACACTGACTCAACAGTTTGAGCGTTTTTCCTGCTTGATATCTGAGCTGAAAATGGTGAAACAGGAATACACCAATAGCCAGATGAACAACAGGTTCCTCAGATCACTGCCTGAGAGATGGGACACATACACTATTGTCCTACGCTCCAGTGCGAATCTGGATGGCGTATCTCTCACCCAACTTCATGGGAAACTGCTTACATTTGAAAGAGAGATAGAGCAGAAGAGGAAACTGTCCTCATCAGGAAAGCTCACTCATGACTTTGTACCAGGGAATACTGCCTTGGTTGGTCATGAGTCAGAATATGCTGCATCTGAAAGCAATTATGATGAGCATATTGATTTCTCTTCAAATAGTTCTGATCATGCATTTGTTGGTATTGAGAGTCATTCTGGCAGTAATAGTGACAATTTATGCTTCATTATGGATGATCTGAAAGGAATAACTGATGATGATCTAGAAGAGATGGATATTCTGAGCCAAATGGCATTGATTAATATCAGATCTCAGAAGTTCTATAAGAGAACTGACAGGAAATTTCCTGGACTCTCTGGCAAAACCAAAGTTGGTTTTGACAAGAGTAAGTTAAGGTGTCACAAATGCCAAAGGCTGGGACACTTTGCAAGAGAGTGTAGATCAACCGGATCTAACTCTTCTGCACCCTTTATGACTTTTCCTAGATCCTGTTGGTTCTGGTCATCATTCACATCCTAGATCTCCTGCATACTTTGTTCCCCAGGGTCAAATGTCATATCCGTATCCCTGCTATTATATGCCTCAACCAAATCCTGTTCAAGCTCCAATTGCACAACAACCACAAGCATTGCCTGAACCACAACCTTCCCAATCTCATCAACAAACTCAACCTCAACAACACAGCTTCTTCACCCCAGGAGGAGTGTTGACTGGAGCAGTTTACCAGATGACTTGTCTGGTCATGAACAACTGTTCTCAGGTGCTGGTCAACATGGTGGTGAAAGTCCCTTTGGAAATCTAGCTCTTATGGCTTTGGATTCTGCTGATACTTCATCCTCTAATGCCTCTACACCAAAGGTATCATAGGTATCCTCTGAGGCAAAAGCCAAATTATGTTCTGAAACATGCATAGCAGCATTTGCATCTATTAGAGAAGCAAATGTAGCTTTAATCAACAAAAACATTGAGCTAGAACAAATAATTTCCAAAAGCAAATCGAATTTGAGTCTGTGCTTAATGATAAAAATGATGAGATTTACAAACTGAAATGCCAAATAACTGATGATAAGGCTAGGGAAGAGATACTTCTAGAGAAGTATAAAGATCTCAAAGAAACCCTTGCAGTTACCCAAGTAGAGTGTGATATATGGGTACAATCATGCAAAGGTTTTGAAATGCTTCTTAGTAAGCAATCTGCTTCCAATGTGAAGTTTAGCATTGGTTACAATCACACTGCTCCACCTACAGATTTTACTCCCAGAGTAGAGGTAGAATCTCATGGTGAGAGTAATAACCAATCCATCTCATCATGTGATCTACTTTCTGATACAGCACAATCAGAAGTAGAAGTCAGCATCAAGCCCTCTCAGAACCTATCAGCTGATGTTGATGGTTCCACTGCTGACACTCACATGATCCATGAGTTGATCAACTCAGGTGTTAATTCTGAAAGTCCTGAAAGGACTAGAGAGCAGGATTTAACACCTGAAGTTCAAACTCCAACTACTGTCAATACTGAAAAAGAAGAAAACTATCAGTAGAAAGAGTTTGAAGACTACTAAAGAGGAAGTCAAGAAAGCAAACAATGCTTCCAAAGCACTGAAGAGCAAGTCTTCAGTTGCTTCACCCTCTTTAGTCGATGATCAACCTAAGATGAAGAAGAAACCATGTGAAGTATGTGGTTTGTTCAATCATCTTACAGATGATTGCTGGTACAAAAGAGGTTCCAAACTCAAACATAAAGAAGAAATTAAAGAGAAAATGGTAAAAATGAAAACTGAGTTTGAGACCACATTTGTATCAGCAACATCAAATCCTGTAACTCTTAAGTCCTCAAAGAAATCCAAAAAGGAAGGGGTTAAACAGGTGACAGCTGAGAGTGCTCAGAAGAAGCAGGTGCAACATAGGAACTTATCAAACTCCACTGGCAATGTGTCTGATGAGCTGAAAGCTTTATCACAAAATCAGACACAACTAGTTATGATGGTTCAACATCTATTGGGTAGAGTTAACCAATTAGATGCTCCTATGTTGAAACCACAGAAAAGGAGGTCCAAGCCAAAGGATTCCTCTTCTTCACCATCTTCTTCCTCTCAGGCTGTTGTTTCTAATAAACCTGTTAGTTTATTACCACGTTGATGAGACCAGGCCCAAAACCAAAAAGGTTTGGGTCTCCAAAAATAACTGATTGTTTATTATTGTAGGGTTCTCCAACATGCCAAAGTAGCATCTGGTATGTAGACAGTGGGGGATCTATGCACATGACTGGGAACAACTCTCTTCTTCATGACTACTCTCAAGGAAAGAAGGGGTTTGTTTCTTTGGCAATGATGCTAGGGGTTACATCATTGGAAATGGCTTTGTCTCCAATGGAGAAATCAAGTTTGATGATGTTAATCATGTGGAAAATCTCAAGTACAATCTCTTGAGTGTCAGTCAAATGTGTGATAAAGGCCATGTTGCTCTTTTCACCGGTCAGAACTGCAGGATTCTGTCATCCAAAGTTCTGCATTTGATTGATAAGGTTGGATGATCACACTCTCCTGAGAGCCAACAGGACAGGAAGAGTGTATGCCTTAGATCTTTCCAAGAAAATAGATCTGAGAGGAAATCCTTGCCTATTTTCCAAAGCCTCTTCTCAAGAATCTAAACTGTGGCACAGAAGGCTGGGTCATGTTAATTTCAAAAACATGAATCAGCTTATCCACAATAGTTTAGTCAGAGGCTTACCAATAAAGGAGTTCCACTGTGATGAAACCTGCACTGCTTGTTTAAAAGGAAAACAACACAAAGTCTCATTCCTCCTATTGAAGAGCCTAAGTCCACTGCCTGCTTGCAATTACTGCATATGGATCTATTTGGTCCTGTGAGAGTAATGAGTATGGCAAAGAAGAAATACTGTTTGGTAATTGTGGATGATTACCCATATTTGTATGGACTTTCTTTCTACATTCAAAGGATGAGGTTGCTCAGAAGATTATTCACTTTGTGTTGTATATTGAGAAGCAGTATTCCCTTCCAGTCAAGTGTATTAGGAGTGACAATGGAACTGAATTCAGAAATCATACACTTGATGACTTCTATCTTTCAAAGGGAATCAAAAGGCAGTTTAGCATCCCAAGGACTCCAGAACAAAATGGAGTAGTGGAGAGAAAAAACAGGACCCTAATTGAAGCTGCAAGGTCCATGCTGGCTGGCTTTGGTTTGCCACTGACCTTTTGGGCTGAAGCTGTTCACACAGCTTACTATGTGCAGAATAGAGTCTTAGTAAATCAAAGGTTGATGAAGACTCCATATGAAGTTCTCCATCACTTGGCTCCTCTAATTCATTTTTCAAAGCATTTGGGTGTCCCTGTTTTATTCTCAACACAAAGGATCAACTCCATAAATTTGATCCTAAGGTGGATGCAGGGTATTTTGTTGGTTATTCATCTACTTGCAAGGCATACAGAGTCTTCAACTGCAGAACAAAGATAGTTGAAGAGACTTTGCATGTGAAGTTTAATGAATCTCCTTTGGACAAGATTCCACAAAACCCTGTGGAGTTGTTTGATTTGGACATACTGCAATATGTTCCTTATCAACCTCCAGCTGTTGCAGATCCTGTGGATAAATCATCCTCTGTAGCATGTCTTCCACCTGGTGGTATTGATGATGATGATGATAATATCAATACTCACCTATTCAAGTTTAGCGACCAACTGCCTGTGTCTGCTAAATTTGATGTTCCTGTAGCTTCAGCAGTTCCATCCACAACAAATGCTGATGAGATCTCTGTTTCCTCTACATCTTTTGAGTTACCATCTAATTCTTGGTTTCAAGAGTCTGCATCAACATCTGCTGCTACTGAAGGTTCTACAAACACTTGCACAGATCTCATTGTTTATCAAGAACTGAAGAATCATCCCATGTCTCAGATTATTGGTGATATCAATGCTGGTGTTTCAACAAGAAGTCAATTGTCTAACTTCTGCTTCTATGCTCTCTTCATCAGTCAGCTAGAGCCAAAGAACTACCATGTTGCTTTGAGAGACAATGGATGGGTTGAAGCTATGCAGCTTGAGCTACTTCAGTTCAAGAAACAGCAAGTGTGGGAACTGGTTCCTCTTCCCCAGGTAAGTGTGCAATAGGCACTAAATGGGTGTTTAGGAATAAAACTGATGAAATGGGCTTATTGTTAAGAACAAGGCTAGACTGGTTGTATAGGGGTTTTCACAAGAAGAAGGTATTGACTATGATGAAACCATTGCCCCTATAGCCAGACTAGAGGCAATCAGATTGTTTTTTTTTAGCCTATGCTGCATCCACAATCTTAAAGTTTTTCAAATGGATGTCAAAAGTGCATTTTTATATGGTAAAATAAAGGAAGAAGTTTATGTGTGTCAACCACCAGGTTTTGAGGATAATAAACATCCTGAATGGGTGTATAAACTTGATAAGGCTCTTTATGGGTTGAACAAGCTCCTAGAGCCTGGTATGAGACACTCTCTACTTTTCTTCTTAAGAATAATTCACTAGAGGCTCCATTGATAAAACTCTGTTTATTAGGAAGGTGGAGCATAAGCTACTTGTTCAGATTTATGTTGATGATATCATTTTGCATCCTCTAATCCCCAGTTGTGTGATGATTTTACAACATTAATGAAAAAGAGGTTTGAAATGAGGATGGGAGAATTACAGTTCTTTCTAGGCTTGCAAATCAAACAAAAGGCTGATGGAACCTTTATTCATCAGTCAAAATATACAAAAGATCTTTTGAATAAGTTTGATTTACAAAACTGTAAGCCCTGTTCTACTCCCATGTGCAACACCACACAACTGGATGCTGATCAGAAAGGTAAAGCTGTTGATGAAACACTTTACAGATGTATGATGGGTCCTTGATGTATTTAACAGCTTCTAGACCAGATATATGTTTGCTACATGTGTTTGTGCTAGATTTCAGGCTGCTCCTAAAGAGTCTCATTTGATTGCAGTCAAGAGAATCTTTAGATATTTGCAAGGTACACAATCTCTAGGTTTATGGTATTCCACTGGACACTCTTGCAAATTAGTTGCTTTTTCAGATAGTGACTATGCAGGGTGCAAGTTAACAAGAAAGTCACTTCTGGTGGTGTCAATTCCTAGGCAACTGTTTGATTTCTTGGCAGAGTAAGAAACAAACATCTGTTGCTACATCAACTGCTGAGGCCGAGTACATTGCTGCTGCAAGTTGTACTTTTCAGGTACTCTGGCTTCAGAACCAACTCTGGATTATGGCATTACAAAGACTAAGACTCCATTATTAATGGATAGTGCTTCAGCTCTGTGTATTGTCAAAAATCCAGTCCAGCACTCTAGGACCAAACATATAGAGATCAGACATCACTTTATTCGGGATTGTTTTGAAAAAGGTCTGATTGATCCTAAGTTTGTGCCTAGTGCTGATGAGCTTGCAGATATTTTACTAAGCCTTTGGATAGTTCTACTTTTCAAAACCTTGTGTAAGGCTTGGTATGCTGCAGCTAGAATAAGTGACAACTACTGATGATTTCAGTAATAATTACTGGTGATCATTGGTACCCATGTCATATATAAGTACTGATGAGTCCTTTCACCTTCAGTAGTTTTTATAACTACTGATGGCTAAATGCCTCACAAGTACTGAAGTACTTTATCTGTTCCAAACTACTGATGTAGTTACAACTACTGATGTAGTTCAACTACTGAATCAGTACAAACAGATAAGTACTGACGTCCTATGAAACACCTGAAAAGCAGATGCAAAGTCTAATGAGTAAGTGTTGAGGACAGTATGAAACAGCTGAAAGGCTATGAATTGACGAAAACTACTGAAGAGAACTTTCTCTTCAGTTGTTTCTACAACTGCTGTTTCATTCTAAACAACTGAAGCAAAACCATGTCTTCAGTAGTTTCACAACTACTGATGCCTAACACCAAGTCTTCAGCTGTTTACAACAACTGATGACAAAACCACTGTCTTTAGTAGTTTCACAACTACTGATGACAAACACCAAGTCCTCAGTTGTTTCATCATCTGAAGTCAAAACCATGGCTTTCAGTAGTTTTCTAACTACTAGTGCCTAACATCATGACTTCAGCTGTTTCAACATTTGAAAGGGTAATACCATGTCAACAGTCGTTTAAAACTACTGATGACTAACACCACATCCTTCAGTCGTTTTCTAACCCGTACCCTATAAATATCCCTGACCTAATGCTTCAGAGCTTCATCTTCTTCACACCTAACGTTCATCTCTCCAAAACTTCTCTCTCCTAAATGGCGTCCATGCAAATCAAACCGCGACACAACTATGTAGCTTACCTCACCAAATCGCCATTCTGGCTAAGTTCGATAATGCTATTGATCTTATGGTCCAGTCACACTACAAAACAACATTTCTTTCAATCCAATCCTTCATGCCGAATCCTCAAACAGTTTTGGATGAACGTCACCCTCACCACCTGGGGAAAACAAACAGCGTCTCTCCGGTCGGTCGTCAACAACTACGAAGTGGTCATCACTCCCGAAATACTTCGTCAAACTCTACACCTGGATGATGCCACTTCTCCTGCTGGATATCCAAAGGGCACAACTGATTATCCTTTGCCCACCATGGATATCAGGGCAACCTTAGTGCCTCCACTATACTGAAGAAACTTTTCCATGACGCTGAACGTCTAATCTTTCACATGGTAAATGTCTGCTTGGCTCCTAAGACTTCGTCTTGGGATCAAATGTCTACAAGTGGACAGCATGTAATGTTTCTATTCTTGAGCAACAGCCTTTAAATTTTTTAGAAATAATATTTTCAGAGCTCAAGGATATGGCTCAAAAACTAACTGCTAACCGTTGGATATTATATCCGCGGTTCATAATGGCCATCATTAACCAGCTTCAAGCTGAGGGACTTGTTGGCCTGGGAGTCCCTGCTATGGCTGTTTTGCCTGAAGTATACTCCCGGCACAACTCTGACCACTCACTCAAATTGGCTGCAAAGCTGCGAAAACCCACGCAGCTGGAACCCACAGCCACCACCTCCAAATCAAAAGTCCCCACCAAAGCCACCAAAAAGAAACCAAAACGGCTACTCAGGAAAATGAGTCCATGAGGATGCCCCTGCAACACAAACGCAGGCTATATCCACTGGTTATAACCCCCTAGTGGATATCAGGACTCTTCCAGCCTAGCCGCTCAGGATTCCTCTCAACAGGAGCCTGCAGCAACCACACAAGGGGTACCCACACATCTGGGATCTTCCTCACTTGAGGAGATTGCCACTGAAGAGCACCTTCCTCCCCAGGTGCACACTGCTTCTATCCCTTCACCCCATGCAACCGCCCCCCAAAGTCCTACATTGCTTGTTGCACAAGTGCTGACTCAGTTACACTCCTCACCCCCTCCCCAGATACCAATTACTACTGGGAACACCTCTACCATTGAGGGGGAGGACCAAAGTGCAGTTGAGAACCCACAACATAGGGGTTACAATGTTCCTTCTCCTAGTGTAGCAATGGAGATTGGAACTTCTGGTGAGGCTGCCACTTCTCCTGCGTCAGCATATGATCAGGTTGTAGTTGGTACCATCACTAAGACCTTACCAGAGGCAACTGCTGATGACGGACATAGTCCTGAGGCAGGAAGTCCCCAGTACCAAGACAAGGGACACATGCTACAACTGAGCTACACTCAGTGCATGTTCATCCTGATCCTATCAGGAGGTCAGGTGATTCAGTATCTACTGATGATGACCTGGGCTCTTTTATGATGTAATCGCCCAAACACCATCCTGGAGGAGGAGGTGAGCAGACTCAAAGAGCTTTGCCAAAACTTTGAAGGACCAAAGACCATCTGCCTCCACCAACCCACAGATGGCACCTTCAGTTGAAGGTCCCCAAACATTTTACGCTCTCACTCCAATGAGCCTCCAGCTTCTGTTGTTGGCACTATCTCTCCGGGACAAAACCCCCAAAGCAGATGGTTGTTTGTATCCACAATCCATACCTCTCATCACTCCCATTATCAATGAAATTGTTACTAAAGCCATTGATGAGAGGATTTCCTCAACTCTACAACCACTGATTGATAATGCTGTGCTCAAGAAACTTTCTGACGTTCAAACCCCTGTCTCCAATGCATCCAAAAGGGGGAGAGTACGACAGTGAAAGAAAGAAGAGAAAAGAACTAAGGATGAGAAGGAAAAAGAGAAAGCCCAAGAGTTGGAAAAAGAAAAGCAACAACTGATCACCTATAAAAGAAAGAAAAGTGCTGATGATCAACCTACTGCTGAAGAAAAATCCTTGAAGAGCTGGTAAAAGATGCAGATGACACACACAGCTGATCCATGGATAAAATCATTGAGCAACTCTTCAAGCAAGGTTTTGATACAGCCACATTATATAGTGAGATCAGGAAGTTGGAAGTGGAGGAGATTCAAACCCGATGGCTGGGTATGATGTACTGGAAAAGGAGAGATTGGAGATCATGATCCGTTTTATTGCCAAATACTTAGGAACATCTTTGATGGAGATTCGTGCGTGGACCAGAGACAGTATTCTGGCTATAGCCACCAGAATTTGTCTGTCTGATCAATTCCATAAGGGGATTATCATTGAAGCCCTTGATGAGGCTGGGGTTGGAAAAAGGTTTGAAATGGCAAGACTTAAAAAGGCTAAACTCACAATCAAAATGCTGGAACAACCTTCCCTTCAACCCACTCAAAAATAGCCTACCCCTCAAATCTCCAAACCATCTCAAAGCCCAAATCCAAACTTCCTCAACCCACAAAACCAACTCCCTTAACATCTAAACCAACAACCGATGATGCACCTAAGAAGAAGAAGAGAAGGGTGTTGAGGCTAGAAGAAGAAGAAGAAGAAGATGATGTGGAAGAAGATAGGCTGCCTCTGTTTGCAGTTCTAACATTGGCGAAAGCCAAACCTATGCCCATCACTCCCACCTCACATATGGATGCCGTGAGAGTAAAGATTGAAGAAGAGGAGCAACAAAAGCTTCATGATGATGAAATGCTGAAAAGCATTGACAAAACTTATGCTGCTTCGTCATCAATTATCAGTATGAAGAAAGAAGCTCTGAGGTTGTACACTCTCGCCAACACATTTCAATATCAGAAGGAAAGGGTGAGAGTATGGCCTGATCCTAGGGTGGCTCACAGGATTGTAAAGAAAGACATTCCTTCGAGATACAAGGGTCAAGTCAAGAGGATCGTAGATGAAGAGATCACAGTGGCCCTTGTAGTATCACCCTGGGAGATTGTCGAAGATTTCAAGAAGGCCTACGAGACTAAACAACCACCCAGAAGATGCTAGAGAACAGAAATATTAAAAAGGATTAGTCTACAAGAGGCTTGAGAACTTCAAACAAAATGAGCTCAGTCTGTTACTCGAAGGGAATCATCCTGATGAGTTTGCATACAGACAGATTACAACAGTTGAGCTCAAAAATGGCAAACAGGCCAAGTACATCTCAGAGTTGTATGGGCGAGAAGGACTGTTTGATGGTGAAGCCGAGAACCTGACCATGGAAGAACAATCATGTTTCTCAAAGCCTACACCAGAGAATCCTACAGGCTCATACACGGGAAGTAGATCTCATGAATGGGATAACAACTCTGTGTCCAGTTCCCCAAAACAGAGTTCCCATTCATATCTTGCCAAACAAATATCTGAGATTTCTTCCCAGGCCGGAGCTTATATGGGTCATCTTCTCTACTGATCAAGAAGGAAAAAGACCAACCTTTTTGCTAACAATAAGTGGGAAAATAAATAAATTAGAGGTTTTGGCTGCATTGGTTCAGGGGGAGTTTGTTGGACCAAAGAACCAATGAGCCAAGATCAGAAAACCTCTAAGTCCCACATGATATCACAACAACTGCTGAAAGCTTCATCAGCAGTTTGACAAGTACTGAAGACTTCAACAGCTGAAGATCAAGTGCTGAAGACTTCAATAGTTGAAGACTAAAGTGCTGAAGTACAACAGCTGAAGAACACAAGTATTGAAGCTGAATAGCTGAAGAACACAAGTGCTGAAGCTGAAGTTCAAAGAACTGAAGTACAACAGCTGAAGAGTTTACAAGTGCTGAAGATCAACAACTGATGTACAAAGTCTGAAGACAAAGACTGAAGACATCAGCTGATGATATCTACTGAAGTCATCAGCTGATGAAACGTCTGAAGTTCAAATCTGAAGATCAAGTACTGAAGTTTCAGTAGTTTGTCACAACAGTTGAAGAGTACTTCTTCAGTAGTTGTGATATCAGTAGTTTTATATTTACTTTCAGTAGTTTTGTAAAACGACTGAAGAGCTTGTTCTTCAGTCGTTGTAGTTTCAGTAGTTTTATGTTTTTCAGTAGTTATAACAACTGATAACACTTAGAATTTTTGTAAGGAGATGTTAGCTGTTTTGACATCTTCAGTAGTTGTGTTTCAGTTGTAATAAATCTGTTAGATGTCACTACCAAGTGACATCAGCAGACGTCACATCTCTTATATAAGAGGTGTCGACCTAATTGTAAGTATGACATCTCGTTACCACGAAAGCGAATATTGAATGAAATATATTTGCAGAATTCTCTCTCTATAACCATCTTTGTTCTTCATTGAATATCGTTTCGTTCTTGTGATTGGCTAATTCATTGTTAGAATTCCGCTGCTATACTCTCTAATCAATCAAACATAGATCACTGATCCTAACAGGTTCTATCCCTGAGAGGTGGTGCCAAAATCAGTGGCTGGTGGCTCAGTTAAGTGTGTAGGCGAAGTGTTGTGTAACCTTCAAATGAAGGTGCCATCTGTGGGGTTATTGGGGTAGATGGACTTTGATCCTGAGACATTTTGCCTAGCAGCTCTTTGAGTCTGCGCACCTCATTCTCAAGGATGGTATTATGGGCTAAGAAATCATAGAAAAAGCCCAGGTCATCATTAGTCTTTGCTGAATCACCTGACCTCCTGATTGAATCATGATGTACATGCTCTGAGTGTAGATCAATATAAGCATGTGCCCCTTGTTCTTGGTACTGGGGACTTCCTGCCTCAAGACTATGTCCTTCATTGGCAGTTGCCTTTGGTGAGGTCTTAGATATGTTACCAACCTCATCCTGATCATTTGCTAATCAGTACAAGTGGCAGCCTGACCAGATGTTCTAATCTCCTCTTCTACACTGGGAGATTGAACATTGTAATCCCTGTGCTGTGGTTATCAGAAGCATTTTGGTCCTCACCCTTAATGGTTAAGGTATTCCCAGTGTTGATTGGTTTATGGGGAGGGGTGAGGAATGCAACTGACTCAACACTTTAACAACTATCAGTGTTGGGCTTTGAGGGGCGGTTGCATGTGGAGATTGTTCAGAAGCAGATTGCACCTGGAGTGAGAGGTGCTCTTCAATGGTAACCTTCTCAATTAAGATAGGTTCCAATAATGTGGGATCCCCAATTGTGGTTGCAATAGGATCTTGTTGAGAGGATACCTGTGCGGTTTCAGCAGGTTGAGTCGTTGACATGACTGGGGGGTTATAACCAGTATGTGCTTCCTGTATTGGTGGTACAGGGGCATCCTCAGGGGACTCATCTCCCTGAGTAGCCTTTCTGGGCTTTTTGGATTTGGGTTTGGTGGGGACTTTGGATCTGGAAGTGGAGGTTACGGGTTCCCTCTGCTTGGGTTTTAGCATCCGGGCAGCCCCTTTAAGAGTAGGGTCAGAGTTATGTCTGGAGTATACCTTAGCTAAAACAGCTAGAGCAGGGACCCCAAGACCAACAAGGCCATCAGATTTTAATTGGTTTAAAATTATGGCCATCAGAAACCTGGGATAAAGTAGCCATCTGTTTGCCACAGGTTTCTGAGCCAGATCCTTAAGTTCCATGAACACTATCTCAGAAAAATTTAGATTTTGCGTTCAAAGATAGAGTACAATACCTGTTGCCATCATGAAGACATCTGATCCCAAGAAGATGTCTTTGAAGCGAGGCAGACATTTACCATGTGGAAGAGAAGTCGTTCAGCATCATGGAAGTGCTTTTTAAGAATGGTTGTAGCACTTAAGTCGCCTGCATACCCATTGTTGATGAAAGACATATCAGTGGTGCCTTTCGGGTATTCTTTAGTATAGGTGCCATCATGCAAATTTAGGGTTTACGAATGATGTCGGGGGTGATGAGCACCTGTTTCTGGTTCACCAACGACTGGAGAGTGATTTGACTATCATTCTCACCAGTTGTGACAGAGACGTTGGTCCAGAATTGTGTTAAGGAATCAGGTATATGGTAGGATTCAGAAGAAATGCGGTTCGGTATTGGGAATCCACCATAAGATCGATGGCAGTATCAAACTTGTTCCAGAAGGCCGATTTCGAAAGGTAGGCAACACAGTTGTGTCAGGGTTTGAGTTTCGTGGTCGCCATTGTTGTGAGAGAAAAGGATTGAAAACGGCTAATGAAACGTTTGGCTATAAGTGCAGGTATTTATAGGTTAAGAAAAGGCTGAAAAGAAAATGACTGAAAGTGTTGGTGTTATCAGCAGTTGTATGAAAACAACTGAAGACTTGGTTTTAACTATCAGACATTTGAAAAACAACTGATGACTTGGTTTTAGTCATCAGTAGTTATGAAACTACTGAAAGGTGTTGGAAACAAGCGAGGACTTGGTGTTAGTCATCAGTAGTTGTGAAACTACTGAAGACCTTGGTTTTGTCATCAGCTGTTGTAAACAATTAAGGACTTGGTGTTAGTCATCAGTAGTTGTAAAACTACTAAAGACATGGTTTTGTCATCAGCTGTTTCGGGTGAAACAGCAGTTTGTGGAAACGACTGAAGTGAAAATTCTCATCAGTAGTTTTCGTCAATTCTTAGCTTTTCAGCTGTTTCATACTGTCCTCAACACTTACTCATCAGAATTTTTAGTTGTTTTCAGTTGTTTTATAGGACATCAGTACTTATCTGTTTTTACTGACATCAGTAGTTATAACTACATCAGTAGTTGTAACTGCATTAGTTTCTTTTAATAGAATCAACACTTATTTGTGACATGGTTACTAATGATCATCAGTACTTGTTTACTGAGATCATTAGTAACTGTCACTTATTCTAGCTATAGCATACCAAGCCTTAACAAAAGGTTTTGGAAAGTTGAACCATCCAAAGGCTTAGTAAATATATCTGCAAGCTCATCAGCACTTGGCACAAACTTTGGATCAATCAGACCTTTTTCAAAACAATCCCTAATAAAATGGTGTCTAATCTCTATATGTTTGGTCCTAGAATGCTGGACTGGATTCTTGACAATGCACAGAGCTGAAGCACTATCCATTAATAATGGAGTCTTAGTCTCTGTAATGCCATAATCCGATAATTGATTCTGAAGCCAGAGTAACTGAGATGTACAAATTGCAGCAGCAATGTACTCTGCTTCAGTAGTGGATGTAGTAACAGATGTTTGTTTCTTACTCTGCCAAGAAATCAAACATTTGCCTAGGAATTAACATCCACCAGAAGTTGACTTTCTGGTTAACTTACACCCTGCATAGTCACTATCAGAAAAAGCAACTAATTTGCAAGAGTGTCCAGTGGAATACTAAAGACCTAGAGATTGTGTACCTTGCAGATATCTAAAGATCCTCTTGACAGCAATCAAATGAGACTCTTTAGGAGCAGCTTGAAATCTAGCACAAACACAAGTTGCAAACATGATATCTGGTCTAGAAGCTGTTAAGTACATCAAGGACCCAATCATACATCTGTAAAGTGTTTTATCAACAACTTTACCTTTCTGATCTGCATCCAGTTGTGTGGTGTTGCACATGGGAGTAGAACAGGGCTTACAATTTTATAAATCAAACTTTTTCAAAAGATCTTTTGTATATTTTGACTTATGAATGAAGGTTCCATCAGCCTTTTGTTTTATTTGCAAGCCTAGAAAGAACTGTAATTCTCCTATTGCACTCATTTCAAACTTCTGTTTCATTAAACTTGTAAAATCATCACACAACTGGGGATCAGAGGATGCAAAAATTATATCATCAACATAAATTTGAACAAGTAGCTTATGCTGATCCACTTTCTTAATAAACAAAGTTTTATCTATGGAGCCTCTAGTGAAATTATCTTTAAGAAGAAAACTTGAAAGTGTTTCATACCAGGCTCTAGGAGCTTGCTTCAACCCATAAAGAGCCTTATCAAGTTTTTACACCCAATCAAGATGTTTATTGTCCTCAAAACCTGGGGGTTGACACACATAAACCTCTTATTTTATTTTACCATATAAAAATGCACTTTTGACATCCATTTGAAAAACTTTAAGATTGTGGAATGCAGCATAGGCTAAGAACAATCTAATTGCCTCTAGTCTAGATACAGGGGCAAAGGTTTCATCATAATCAATACCTTCTTCTTGTGAAAACCCTTGTACAACCAGTCTAGCCTTGTTCTTGACAATAAGCCCATTTTCATCAGTTTTATTCCTAAACACCCATTTAGTACCTATTGCACACTTACCTGGGGGTAGAGGAACCAGTTCCCACACTTGCTGCTTTTTGAACTGAAGTAGCTCAAGCTGCATGGCTTCACCCATCGATTGTCTCTCAAAGCAACATGATAGTTCTTTGGCTCTAGCTAACTGATGAAGAGAGCATAGAAGCGGAAGTTGGACAATTGACTTCTGTTTGAGACACCAGCATTGATATCACCAATGATTTGAGACATGGGGTGATTCTTCAGCTCTTGGTACACTATAAGATCAGTGCAAGTGTTTGTAGCAGGTTCAGCAGCAGCAGATGATGATCTAGATTCTTGAAACCAAGTATGAGATGGCAATTCAAATGATGTAGAGGAATCAGAAATCTCATCAGCATTTGTTGTGGATGGAGCTGCTGAGGCTACAGGAACATCAAGTTTAGTGGACTCAGGCAGTTGATCACTAAACTTGAAAAGGTGAGTACTGATATCATCATCATCTTTAGTACCACCAGGTGGAAGACTTGCTGCAGAAGATGATTTATTCACATGATCTGCAACAGCTGGAGGTTGATAAGGAACATATTGCAATATGTCAAGATCAAACAGCTCCACAGGATTTTGTGGAATTTTATCCTTAGGAGATTCATTTAATTTCACATGCAAGGTTTCTTCAACTATCTTTGTTCTGCAGTTGAAGACTCTGTAAGCCTTGCATGTGGATGAATAACCTACAAAATACCCTGCATCCACCTTAGGATCAAATTTGTGGAGTTGATCCTTTGTGTTGAGAATGAAACAAGGACATCCAAAGGCTTTGAAAAATGAAATTAGAGGAGCCAAATGATGTAGAACTTCATATGGAGTCTTCATCAACCTTTGATTTACTAACACTCTATTCTGCACATAGCAAGCTGTGTTGACAGCTTCAGCCCAAAAGGTCAATGGCAAACCAGAGTCAGCCAACATAGACCTTGCAGCTTCAATTAAGGTCCTGTTCTTTCTCTCCACTACTCCATTTTGTTCTAGAGTCCTTGGAATGCTAAACTGCCTCTTGATTCCCTTTGATAGATAAAAATCATCAAGTGTATGGTTTCTGAATTTAGTTCCATAATCACTCCTTATACACTTGACTGATAGGCAATACTGCTTCTCAACATACAATACAAAGTTTATAATCGTCTGAGCAACCTCATCCTTTGAAAGCAAGAAGAAAGTCCATACAAATCTGGAGTAATCACTCTCACAGGACCAAATAGATCCATGTGCAGTAATTGCAAGCAGGCAGTGGATTTAGGTTCTTCAATAGGAGGGAATAAGACTTTGTGTTGTTTTCCTTTCAAACAAGCAGTGCAGGTTTCATCACAGTGGAACTCCTTTATTGGTAGACCTCTCACTAAACTATTGTGGATCAGCTGATTCATGTTTTTGAGATTTACATGACCCAGCCTTCTGTGCCACAGTTTAGATTCGTGAAGAGAGGCTTTGGAGAACAAGCAAGGATGACCCTTCAAATCAATCTTCTTTGACAAATCCAAGGCATATACTCTTCCAATCCTGTTGGCCTTCAGGAGAGTATGTTCATCCAATACCTTGTCAATCATCCTCAGAACTTGGGAAGACAGAATCCTGCAATTCTGGCTTGTGAAAAGTGCAACATGCCCTTTATCACACATCTGACTGACACTCAGTAGATTATACTTAAGATTCTCCACATGGTTAACATCATCAAATCTAATATCTCCACTAGAAATATATCCTTTCCCAATGATGTAACCCTTAGCATCATTTCCAAATGAAACAAATGTTAGATTCTATATGCCCAAGACACATAGAACATTGATGTGTTAGTATGTCATGATCCAAGTCGGGTTATACCCAATAACAAGCTTTGCAATCACTAACAATTATTCAATTGATGATATGATCATGTAATTAAATAATAACACCAAATTTAGAAAATGGGTTTTCTAAATAAGTTGGATGTGAGATGGAACAACTTATTGAAAGTATTGATCTGCCCAAGATTCATATTAAATTGATGTGGCTAGTGTAATATGATCCAAGTCGGGTCATACCCAATAACAAGCCAAACGAACACCAAAAGGTAATTTAATTGTTGATAAGATCACACAAATAAATAATGACACCAATTTAGAAAATTGGATTTTCTAAATTATTGCTTTTGTAGATGAACATCATTATATAGATAATTTGTTCATAAAAGATTATTTGTACATTATTTAAATTAGTTAAGCAATGGCAAATAATAGTGTGTGTTAGTGATATAAAATTAAAATGGTTTTAATTTTATAAAACAAGGGTGTGATTGTAAATTTTTTATAAAAATTTGAAATGAGAGGGAAACAAAAGGAGGCCATTTTCGGCCGCCCCTTTTGTTCTTGAAAGCCCCAAATCTATTAGTCCAAGACATGCAAGTCTTGGACAAAAACACACTCATTCATTCTATCATCCAAGAACACACACAAAAACAAAAGCTCTCTCTCTACTCTCTCCTCTATCTCTCGGTTAAGGCAGAAAGGAAGCTGATTTTTCAGCCCACAAAAGTGTTTTGTAGCTGGAAATTGGTGTCAAAGATCCTAGCATTCAAGGTGATTCGTTGGATTGGCTTGGGGTATGCTATCTTGAGAACTTCTACCTTGAAGTTTAACCACAAGAACACCTACTTTTCATCTCCTTATTTCGGTTCTTTGCAGCTCCAAAGGTTGTGATTCTTCCTTTTATGTTTCTTTCATTGTATGCATTATGTATAAAGATCCATGGGTTGGGGTTCTTTGTTAAATGGGTTTAACAACTATCTTCTTAACATGTTTTAAAATATAATATCCGCTGCGTTTTTCATTCAATCTATGATATATGAGCTTTGATAAACATGTTGGAACCCCTTACACTTATTAGGATATTTTGTTCAAGAATATTACTTATTGTTATTTAAGTTAGTTAGATAACATTAACTAATTAAAAGAGTGTATAAGTTATACAATTAAATGTTAATTGCATAAACTTACAAGGGACCTTTTATAAAAAGTAGGATTAAAAGTTTTGGGGGGAAAACTTGCTCTAGACAAGCAATTCGGCCGCCCCTCCTCTCCAATTAGTGAGTTTACTTTCTTTAATCAAAAGCAAGTCCCACAATCTTTGCTTATTGATTCAAGATACACATGCAAAACAATTCTCATCAGCTCTCTCTCTCTCTAAATACTTACGGGTTCCAGCCAGAAAGAGGGTTTTCTTGAGGAACTTTGGTGTTGTTCTTCCTAGCAAGAAGAGTGCATTGCATATAAGCTTTGGGTATGTCAGGATCAGTGATCACAAGTTTGATGTAATAGAGCGTAACACAGCAGAATAAGAACAAGAATTAGACAAATTGTAGCAAGAATTTGATACTCGTATGCATTAAGAACAAATACGGTTATAACGAGAGAATATATTTCTGTAACAAGGAATGTTTCTATGATATCGAATATTTCTGATCAAATCATTCACTATTACAATAGGTTGACACTCCTTATATAGAGTGCAATCACTGCTGTTATCACGGGAAAGTGACAACTGGCAGATCTATTACAAAAATAACTAACTCTTAACAAAGTACTTATATGTTCACAACTACTGAGAACATATCAGAGTGTTAAGTACAAAATATGAAACTACTGATAAGAAACTACTAAAACTACAACGACTGAAGAACAAGCTCTTCAGTCGTTTTACAAAACTACTAAAAAACATAAAACTACTGATGAGCACAACAACTGAAGAAGTATTCTTCAGCTGTTGTGTCAAACTACTGAACAGATAAAACATAAAACTACTGAAAGGTAAACCGTCACAACTACTGAAGAAGACCTCTTCAGCTGTTGTGACAACGTTTGATACTTTGGTCTTCAGCACTTGTGTCTTCAGACTTTGTCTTCAGCACTTGTGTCTTCAGACTTTGTCTTCAGCACTTGTCTTCAGACTTTGTCTTCAGCACTTGTCTTCAGACTTTGTCTTCACCACTTGTCTTCAGACTTTGTCTTCAGCACTTGTCTTCAGACTTTGTCTTCAGCACTTGTGTCTTCAGACTTTGTCTTCAGCACTTGTCTTCAGACTTTGTCTTCAGCACTTGTCTTCAGACTTTGTCTTCAGCACTTGTCTCTTCAGACTTTGTAATCAGCTCTTGTCTTCAGCTGTTGTAGTCTTCAGTAGTAGTTGTGACGTCTGTGGGACTTAAAGGTTTTTCTGATCCGGCTCATTGGTTCTTTTGGTCCAACAAACTCCCCCAGAACCAATGCAGCCAAAACCTTTAACTTTATTGAGGTCCCACTTATTGTTGGCAGAATGGTTGGTCTTTTTCCTTCTTGATCAGTTGAGAAGATGACCCATATAAGCACGGGCCTGGAAATGAGTCTCTGATGATTTGGTTGGCAATGTATGGATGGAGCTCTGTATTGGGGAATTGGACACTGAGTTGTTCCCCCATCCATGAGACTCACTTCCCATGTATAAGCCTGTAGGATTCTCTGGTGTATGCTCTGAGAAACATAATTTGTTCTTCCATGGTCAGGTTCTCAGCTTCACCATCAAACAATCCTTCACGCCCATAGAGCTCTGAGATGTACTTGGCCTGTTTGCCATTTTTGAGCTCAACTGTTGTAATCTGTCTGTATGCAAACTCATCAGGATGAGTCCCTTCAAGTAACAGACTGAGCTCATTTTGTTTGAAGTTCTCAAGCCTCTTGTAGACTAACCCCTTTTTAATAACTCTGTTCTCTAACATCTTTTGGGGTGGCTGTTTAGTCTCATAGGCCTTCTTGAAATCTTCTACAATCTCCCAGGGTGATACTACAAGGACCACTGTGATCTCTTCATCTATGATCCTTTTTACTTGGCCCTTGTATCTCGAAGGAATGTCTTTCTTTACAATCCTGTGAGCCACCCTAGGATCAGGCCATACTCTCACCTTTTCCTTCTGATATTGAAATGTGTTGGCAAGGGTGTACAACCTCAGAGCTTCCTTCTTCATACTAACTATTGATGAAGAAGCAGCATAAGTTTTGTCGATGCTTTTCAACATCTCATCGTCATGAAGCCTTTGCTGCTGCTCTTCTTCAATCTTTACTCTCACAGTTTCCATCTGTGAGGTGGGAGTGATAGGCATGGGTTTGGCTTTAGGCAATGTTAGGACTACAGACAGAGGCAGCCTATCTTCTTCCACATCATCCTCTTCTTCTTCTTCTTCTAGCCTCAACACCATTCTCTTCTTCTTCTTGGGTGCATCATCGGCTGTTGGTTTAGAGGGTAAGGGGGTTGGTTTTGTGGGTTGTGGTTGTGGTTGTTTTGGAGAGGGAATGTTGATAGGCTGAGTTAGCATTTTAGAGGTGAGTGTGGCTTTTGAGTGTTTGGCTAGCTCAGTCCTGCTCCCTGCTCCTGCTTCATTCAAAGCTTCGACTACTAAACCCTTAGTGTATGCTTCAGACGAACAGATCTTGGAGGTTATGGCCAAGATACTGTCCCTGGTCCATGATTTAATCTCAATCAATGATCTCCCAAGATATTTTGCAATGAATCTGATCATGATCTCTAGTCTCTCTCTTTCTAATGCATCATAACTTGCCCATCTTGAGTTAATTTCTTCAACTTCAAGTCTCCTGATCTCTGAGTCATGCTGTGCAGTATCGAACCCTTGTCTATACAGTTGATCAATAATGGCCTCCATTGATTTATTATGTGTAGCATCTGCCATTTTGATCATCTCATCGAGTTGGAGTTCTTTCTCTCTTCCTTCACCCTTCCTCTTCTTATATGTGACATGAAAGTCTTTGTGACTTTCACCCACTTGATCATTTTCGGTTCCCTTCACAGACTCCTCTTCCTTCTCAATTTCCTTTTCTTTCAGTTTGCTCTTCCTCTTTGCTTTCACTGACTGACTCTCCCCCTTTTTGGTTGCATTGGTTGCAAGGGTTTGAGTAGCAGAAAGCCTTGTGCTCACAATCTCCTCCACCAGGGGTTGTATGATTGAGGGAAGCCTCTAATCCATGGTTTTGATCATAATGTCTGTGATCATTGGGGTGATGAGAGGTAGGGCTTGCTGAAAGATAGCAACTGTTTGCTCAGAGGGGTTCTGTCCCTGAGAAGCAGTGCCAGAAACAGAAGCTGGTGGCTTGGAAGTTTTGAGTGGCTGAGTGTGTGGGAGACCTTCAGGTGAAGGTGCCATCTGTGGGTTTATGTTGGTGGCAGATGGACTTGCTTCTTGAGAGAATTGGTCAAGTAGTCTTTGTAGTCTACTGACTTCTTCCACAAGAATTGTGTTCTGGGCCAGAACATCATAAAAGAAGCCCAGGTCATCATCAGCAGATGCTGAATCACCTGACCTCCTTCTTGTAGCAGGATGTACATGCACTGGGTGTAGACCAGTTTTAGCATGTGCCCCTTTTTCTTGGAACTGGGGACTTCTAGCCTTAGGACTATGTCCTTCATCAGCTGTTGCCTCTAGTGAGGTATTAGCTATGTTACCAGCCTCATTCTGATCATGTGCTGATTCAGAAGAGGTGGCAGCCTCACTAGATGTTCTAATCTCCATATCCACACCAGGAGATAGAACGTGTAAACCCCGGTGCTGTGGGTTGTCAGAAGCATGGTGATCCTCGTCCTCAATAGCTGTGGTTCTCCCCTTTGTTGGTGGTTGTTGGGGAGGAGGAGAGGCATGCAGCTGAGTCAGCACGTTTGCAATGATAATGGTTGGACTTTGGGGGGTGGTTGCATGGGGAGATGGGGTAAAAGCAGTGTGCACCTGAGGAGAATGGTGCTCTTCAATGGCAATCCCCTCAAATGAGGAAGATCCCAGATTTGTGGGTACCCCTTCTGTGGTTGCTGCAGGCTCCTTTTGAGTGGAATCCTGAGCGGCTGTGGCTGGTGAAGTCCTTGTATCCACTAGGGGGTTATAACCAGTGGATATAGCCTGCATTTGTGTTGCAGGGGCATCCTCAGGGGACTCATTTCCCTGAGTAGCCTTTTTGGTCTTCTTTTTAGTGGGTTTGGTGGGGACTTTGGATTTGGAGGTGGTGGCTGTGGGTTCCAGCTGCGTGGGTTTTCGCAGCTTGGCAGCCATTTTCAGTGATTGGTCAGAGTTGTGCCGGGAGTATACTTCCGGCAGTACAACCATAGCAGGGACTCCCAGGCCAACAAGTCCCTCAGCATGAAGCTGGTTTTCAATTATGGCCATTATGAACCGAGGATATAATATCCAACGGTTAGAAGTTTGTTTTTGGGCCATATCCTTGAGCTCAAAAAATAGTATTTCAGAAAAATTTAAAGGTTGTTGCTCAAGGATGGAGTACATTACCTGTTGCCACCTTGTGGACATTTGATCCCATGATGAAGTCTTGGAGGCAAGGCATACATTTACTATATGAAATATGAGACGTTCGGCATCCGGGAAATGTTTCTTCAGTATGGTAGATGCACTCAGGTTACCCTGGTATCCATGGTGGGCAAATGATTGATCTGTTGTGCCCTTTGGATAACCAGTTGGGAAAGTGGCATCATCCAGATTAAGGGTTTGGCGAAGAGTGTCTGGAGTAATGACCACTTTTTGGCCATGGACAAACGATTGAAGAGACTCTGTGTCATTCTCCTCAGAGACCAGAGTGACGTTGTCCAGAATTGGTTAAGGGATTCGACATATATGGTGGGATTTACCAGAAAAGCCGTTTTGTAGGGTGACTGAACCATTAAATCAATGGCGTTGTGAAACTTGGTCCAGTATGGCGATTTGGTGAGATGTGCGACACAGTTGTGTCGAGGTTTTAGTTGCATGGTCGCCATTGATGAAGAGAGGGTAGAGAGTTTTTGAACGTTAGGTTTGAGAAGAGAAGATAAAAACTCGGAAGGTGGGATAAGGTATTTAAAGGGTCGGGTTAGAAAACGACTGAAGGTTTTGGTGTGAGTCATCAGTTGTTGAAACTACTGATGACGTGGTGTTAACTTTTAGAGGTTTGAAAAGACTGACCGTATTGGTTTGATCAGCAGTTGTTATAAAACAACTGAAGACGTGGTTTTAACCATCAGACGTTGAAATAGCTGAAGTCTCTGATTTAGTCATCAGTAGTTATAAAACGACTGAAGACAGTTTTGACTTAGGTGATGAAACAACTGAAGACTTGGTATTAGTCATCAGTAGTTGTGAAACTACTGAAGACAGTGGTTTTGTCAGCAGTTGTTGTAAACAGCTGAAGACTTGGTGTTAGTCTTCAGTAGTTGTAAACTACTGAAGACATAGTTTTGGCTTCAGTTGTTTTAATGAAACAACAGTTGTAGAAACAACTGAAGAGTAATTACTCATCAGCTGTTTTCGTCAATTCATAACTTTTCAGCTGTTTCACACTGTCCTCAACACTTACTCATCAGACTTTTCATCTGCTTTTCAGGTGTTTCATAGGACATCAGTACTTATTTGCATTTCTGACTTCAGTAGTTGTGGCTACAACAGCTATTATGACTACATCAGCTGTTTTAACAAATAAAGTACTTCAGTACTGGTGAGGTATGTAACCTTCAGTAGTTATAAAAACTACTAAGGGAAAAAACAACTCATCAGTACTTAGAATGGTGTCTGACCTTTTTCAAAACAATCTCTAATAAAATGGTGTCTGATTTCAATATGTTTAGTCCTAGAGTGCTGGACAGGATTCTTGACAATACAAAGAGCTGAAGAGCTGTCCATTAACAATGGGGTCTTAGTCTCTGTTATGCCATAATCCAATAGTTGGTTTTGAAGCCAGATTACCTGAGATGTACAGCTTGCAGCGGCAATGTACTCTGCTTCAGCAGTTGATGTAGCAACTGAGGTCTGTTTCTTGCTCTGCCAAGAAATCAAGCAGTTGCCTAGGAATTGACATCCACCAGAAGTTGATTTCCTGGTCAACTTACACCCTGCATAGTCACTGTCAGAAAAGGCAACTAATTTACCAGAATGTCTAGTAGAATACCATATCTAAAGATCCTTTTGACTGCAATAAAATGAGACTCCTTAGGTGCAGCCTAAAATCTAGCACAAACACATGTAGCAAACATAATATCTGGTCTAGAAGCTGTTAAATACATCAAGGATCCAATCATACATCTATAAAGTGTTTCATCAACCATTTTACCTTTCTGAGTATCCAGTTGTGTGGTGCTACACATGGGGGTAGAACAGGCTTATAGTTTTGTAAATCAAACTTTTCCAAAAGATCTTTTGTGTATTTGGACTGATGAATGAAAATTCCATCAGCCTTTTGTTTGATTTGCAAACGCAGAAAGAACTGTAATTCTCCCATGGCACTCATTTCAAACTTCTGTTGCATCAACTTTGTAAAGGCATCACACAACTGTGGATCAGAGGATGCAAAAATAATATCATCTACATAAATTTGAACAAGTAGATTATGCTGCCCAGCTTTCTTATGAATAAAGTCTTATCTATAGAGCCTCTAGTGAAATTATTTTCCAGAAGAAAGTTTGATAATGTCTCATACCAGGCTCTAGGAGCTTGTTTCAACCCATAAAGAGCCTTATCAAGCTTATACACCCAATTAGGATGTTTATTGTCCTCAAAGCCTGGTGGTTGACATACATAAACCTCTTCTTTAATTTTCCCATACAAAAATGCACTTTTGACATCCATTTGAAAAACTTTAAGGTTTTGATAAGCAGCATAAGCTAAAAACAATCGAATTGCTTCCAGTCTGGCTACAGGGTCCTATTCTTTCTCTCCACTACTCCATTTTGCTCAGGAGTTCTTGGGATGCGATACTGCCTCTTGATTCCCTTTGATAAGTAAAACTCATTAAGTGTGTGGTTTCTAAATTCAGTACCATTGTCACTCCTCACACACTTAACTGGTAGGGAATACTGCGTCTCAACATGTAACACAAAGTTCATAATGGACTGTGCAGCCTCATCCTTTGAATGCAAGAAGAAAGTCCATACAAATCTGGAGTAATCATCCACAATTACCAGACAGTATTTCTTCTTGGCCATACTCATCACTCTCACAGGACCAAAGAGATCCATGTGAAGAAGCTGTAAGCAGGCAGTGGACTTAGGTTCTTCTATGGAGGGAAATGAAGCTTTGTGCTGTTTTCCTTTTAAACAAGCAGTGTAGTTATCTTCACACTTGAACTCCTTCATAGACAGTCCCCTTACTAAACCATAGTTTATCAGCTGATTTATGTTTTTGAGATTAATATGACCCAGCCTTCTATGCCATAGAATAGATTCTTGAGGGGAAGCCTTGGAAAATAGGCAAGGATGGCCTTTAAGATCTATTTTCTTGGAAAGATCTAAGGCATACACTCTTCCTGTCCTGTTGGCCTTCAGGAGAGTGTGTTCATCCAACACCTTATCAATCAAACTTAGAACTTTGGATGGCAGAATCCGACAGTTCTGACTGGTGAAAAGAGCAACATGGCCTTTGTCACACATTTGACTGACACTCAAGAGGTTGTACTTGAGATTTTCCACATGGTTAACATCATCAAACTTTATTTCCCCATTGGAAACAAAGCCTTTTCCGATGATGTAACCCTTTGCATCATTGCCAAATGACACAAACCCCTTCCTTCCTTGAGAGTAGTCATTAAGAAGTGATCTATTTCCTGTTATATGCATGGATCCTCCACTGTCTACATACCAGATGCCTCTGAGGTATGTTGAAGAACCCTGCAAAATACAACAAATTAGTTAGATTTTGAGACCCAAACCTTTTTGGTCTTGGGCCTGTTCTCATCAACAGATGGTAAACTAACATGTTTGTTGGAAACAACAGCCTGAGAGGAAGAAACTGGTGAAGAAAAGGAATCGTTTGGCTTGGACCTCCCTTTCTGTGGTTTCAACATAGGAACATCTAATTGGTTAACTCTTCCCAATAGATGTTGAACCATCATAACCAGCTGTGTCTGATTTTGTGATAAGGCTTTCAGCTCTTCAGACACATTGGCATTGGAGTTTGATAAGTTCCTATGTTGCACCTTCTTCTTTTGAGCAATCTCAGCTGTTACCTGTTTAACCTCTTCCTTTTTGGATTTCTTTTTGGACTTAAGGGTTACAGGATTTGATGTTGCTGGTACAAATGTGGCTTCAAACTCAGTTTTTATTTTAACCATTTTCTCTTTACTCTCCTCTTTATGGTTGAGTTTAGATCCCCTTTTGTACCAACAATTATCTGTAAGATGATTGAACAAACCACATACTTCACATGGTTTCTTCTTCATCTTATGATGATCATCAACTAAAGAGAATGAAACTACTGAAGACTTGCTCTTCAGTACTTTGGAAGCATTATTTGCTTTCTTGACTTCCTCTTTAGTAGTCTTCAAACTCTTTCTACTGACAGTTTTCTTCTCTTCAGTGCTGACAGTAGTTGGAGTTTGAACTTCAGGTGTTAAATCTTGCTCTCCAGTCCTTTCAGGACTTCCAGAAATAGCTCCTGAGTTGATCATCTCTTTGATCATGTGAGTGTCAGCAGTGGAACCATCAACATCAGCTGATGGGTTCTGAGAGGGCTTAGTGCTGACTTCAACTTTTGATGATGCTCTATCAAAAAGTGAATCACATGATGAGGTGGATTGGTTATTGCTTTCTCCATCAGATTTCACTTCTGCTCTTGAAGCTAAATCTGTAGGAGGAGCAGTGTGATTATAACCAATACCAAACTTCACATTGGAAGCAGATTGCTTACTAAGAGGCATTTCAAAACCTTTGCATGATTATACCCATCGATCACACTCTACCTGGGTGACTGCAAGGGTTTCTTTGAGACTTCTTTGGTCTTCTAGAATAACCTCTAGCTTGGCTTTTTCATCACTTAATTGGCATTTAAGCTTATAAATCTCATCATTTTTACTATTAAGAGCAGACTCAAACTCAGCTTTTCTTTTGGAAATGGTTTTCTCAAACTCAAGTTTTTGATTTATTAATGCTACATTTGCCTCTCTAATGGAGACAAAGGCAACAATGCATGATTCAGAACATAACTTGGCTTTAGCCTCTGAAGATACCTGAGTTACCTGTGAAGATGATGCATTTGAGCAGGAACCCTCAGTAGACTCCAGGGCCATGAGAGCCAGATTCCCAAAAGGACTATCACCACCATGTTGACCAGCACCTGTGAACAATTGTTCATGACCAGACATGTCATCCGGTAAACTGCTCCAGTCAACAACTCCAGGGGTGAAGAAGCTGTGTTGTTGAGGTTGAGGAGGTTGATGACATTGAGATGGTTGATGTTCTGGTAGTGCATGAGGTTGTGGTACTATGGAACTTAAACTTGATTTGACTGTGGCATGTAATAACAAGGGTAAGGATATGGCATTTGACCCTGAGGAACAAAGTATGCAGGAGATTGTGGTTGAGAATGATGACTAGAATTGACAGGAAGTTGCCCTCTGTGTTGTTGACTGTTGCTAGGGAAAGTCACAAAAGGTGTAGAGGAATTAGATCCAGATGATCTGTATTCTCTAGCAAAGTGTCCAAGCCTGTGGCATTTGTGACACTTCAACTTACTCTTGCCAAAACCAACTTTGGTTTTGCCAGAGAGTCCTGGGAACTTTCTTCCAGTTCTTTTGTAGAACTTCTGAGATCTGATGTTTATCAAGGCCATTTGGCTCAAAATATCCATCTCTTCTAAGTCATCATCAGCAATCCCCTTGATATCATCCATGATGAAGCATAGATTGTCATTATTACACCCAGTAAACTGACTATCAACACTCACAAATGCAGAATCAGAAGTGTTTGAGGAGAAATCAATATGCACATCGTACTGGCATTCAGATGAAGCATATTCTGACTCATGACCAACCAAGGCAGTGTTGCCTGGTACAAAGTCTTCAGTGAGCTTTCCAGATGAAGATAGTTTTCATTTCTGTTCTATCTCTCTCTCAAATGTGAGCAATTTCCCATGGAGTTGGGTGAGAGATAGTTTGTCCAAATTTGCACTAGAGCGTAGGACAATAGTATATGTGTCCCATCTCTCAGGCGGTGATCTGAGAAATCTGTTATTCATCTGGATATGGTGTACTCATGTTTGACCATTTTTAATTCAGAGATCAAACAAGAGAACCGCTCAAACTGTTGAGTTAGTGTCTCACCCTTTCTATGAGAGAATGTCTCATATTGTTGGCAAGGATTTCTCTATTATTTTCCAAGACCTCATCTGTTCCTCCAAATTGTTCTTTCAAGGCATTCCAGAGGTCATGGGCAATTTCATGATGCATTAGCCCAGAATAGATTTCATTGGGCAGTGCCATGGCCAGAATTCCATGGGCTTTTGCATCAATCTCAAACAATTTCTTATCCTCATCTGAGTATTGCTCCCTCCTCTTCGGAACCATTTGATTGGATTTCGGGTTATTCACCATAGGCTTGTGTGGACCATGTACCACTGATGTCCAACAACCTGCGCTGTTAACAGACAGGTGATGGAGCATCGTCGTTGCCATATGTTATACTCATTCCTAACCAGCATTGGAGGCTTGGTTGAGGAACCAGTATTGTGAGGATCATTGGAAGGAGTAGTCATTTTCGGTCCAAATACAATTTAATTCAAGCTTTTAAAAGTTTTTACATAGACCACAACAGACTCAATGAAAACAAAGAGAAAATCTCAGGATGAATGACCAGAAACACAGAAAATTCAATCTCTATAACCGTTTCTTGCAAAACACAAAAATGCTAATTCAATCAAACTTGGATCTTGAATAGCAGTTTCAATGATCAATTATTAGATCGATCAATGATTAACCTGCTCTGATACCATTTGTCAGGATCAGTGATCACAAGTTTGATGTAATAGAGCGTAACGCAGCGGAATAAGAACAAGAATTAGACAAATTGTAGCAAGAATTGATACTCGTATGCATTAAGAACAAATACGGTTATAACGAGAGAATATATTTCTGTAACAAGGAATGTTTCTATGATATCTGATCAAATCATTCACTATTACAATAAGTTGACACTCCTTATATAGAGTGCAATCGCTGCTGTTATCACGGGAAAGTGACAACTGGCAGATCTATTACAAAAATAACTAACTCTTAACAAACTACTGATATGTTCACAACTACTGAGAACATATCAAAGTTTTAAGTACAAAATATGAAACTACTGATAAGAAACTACTGAAACTACAACGACTGAAGAACAAGCTCTTCAGTCGTTTTACAAAACTACTGAAAAACATAAAACTACTGATGAGCACAACAACTGAAGAAGTATTCTTCAGCTGTTGTGTCAAACTACTGAACAGATAAAACATAAAACTACTGAAATGTAAACCGTCACAACTATTGAAGAAGACCTCTTCAGCTGTTGTGAACTTCAGCACTTGTGTCTTCAGACTTTGTCTTCAGCACTTGTGTCTTCAGACTTTGTCTTCGCCACTTGTGTCTTCAGACTTTGTCTTCAGCACTTGTTTTCAGACTTTGTCTTCAGCACTTGTCTTCAGACTTTGTCTTCAGCACTTGTCTTCAGACTTTGTCTTCAGCACTTTTGTCTTCAGACTTTGTCTTCAGCACTTGTCTTCAGACTTTGTCTTCAGCACTTGTCTTCAGACTTTGTCTTCAGCACTTGTGTCTTCAGACTTTGTAATCAGCTGTTGTCTTCAGCGGTTGTGGTCTTCAGTAGTTGTTGTGACGTCTATGGGACTTAAAGGTTTTTCTGATTCGGCTCATTGGTTCTTTTGGTCCAACAGGGTATACAAGCTTGAGGGATCCTTCCTTGGAGTCTTGGCCAATTCACAAGTATCTTTCAACCCTTCCTTGATCGATTTTTGGCTGGTGAAAAGTAGTTCATCATAGCTTTATATAGCTGTGATTTAATGTAGTTTAACTTGTGTTCATAGCTTGTTCATTCACATATTTAAGATCCTTTTGATTTAGGTTTGTTTTCATCTTAAAACGTCATTAAGAACATGGATTTTTCAGATTATAAACATGTTATAATTCTATTCTTCCGCTGCGTTTTTCAGAAAGTTTAAAAGGTTAAACTTGTTTATTTTGTGTTCTATCAAACCCATCAATGGCATCAAGAGCCGGTTATGTGGATAACTTGCTTGTTCTTAGTCTTTAAAATCGGTTTTAAAGATGTATTATCACTTATTAAAGGCTGTTTTTGGGCTGCTATATTTTGTATGAATGATTCCCCAACTTTCAAGGTCTTATCACACATGCTAGTGATTAGACATTGAAAGATATATATTATGAAATGTTGATTGTTTGGACAATGTTTAAAACCCAAAATTTCAGTTTATGTTGGCTGAAATTTGGTGGTTTTAAGTGGGGTTTCATTATATGTTTGGTTATTATGATCATTGGATGTTAGTGTGCATAACCTAGCCTTTGGCCCCTATGATTTGGATGATTGGAATGGTTGGTTTTATTCATTCAATTGGGTTGTAATACTTATGTTTATTATTTGGGTTGTAATTATTTGTTCATTTGGTTATGTAATTAATAGATTAGGTGCGTTTCTTTTATTAGAAAAATGTATTAGGATACAATTTTGTAAAAGGAAGATGCACAAGATCAAGAACCAAAGATGGACATCAAAGACATGGAACTTGAAGCATATGGATGCAAGTTCTAGTGGGGGTCTAAGATGACCTCATTTTGTGTTGATTTCAACCCTTAGGAAAGACCTTATGATGACACTTATGATGGCAAACAAATGTTGTCAACTTAGTGGCTATGGTTATTGTTGATACATGTATGTCCCTAGATCGTGATATGTGATGTAATAGATCTTGTTTGGTATGATTAATGAACTGATATTGATAGTCTGTTGGTTATAATGTTTAAGAGTTCATTAATGAGTCGTAAATGAATTGATTGGGTTTATGATTACTTGAATGATTACATATAATATTATATTAATTAACTAAAACATTCAAACTTAACTTAATGAAGTTCTCATGCGAATGGCTCATGCGAATGAACCATAAGCATGAAGAACTTCACACGATTGACTCAGTCACACGACTGAACCAGGAGACTGGATCAGTCGTACGACTGTAACATAAGATTGGCTCAGTCGCACGACTGAATACTCAGTCGCACGAATGAACCAACCGCATGGTTCAATCGCACGACTGAACCAAACTAATGGTTCAGTCGCACGATTGAATAGTGCCAACCTATAAATACAACTCAATTCGTGAAAAACGAAGAGTTTCGATCAAGTACGATTCAAGTCGAACCCTAGCCGTCCAGAAACCTTCCAAATCGTTCTCCAAGTTCATAGAACACATTAGATCGATTCCTTATCGATTTCTAACGTTAGTTTCAATCCTTGATTGATTCTTCGTGTGTTCTCACTCATTGGATCGCCAATCAAATAGGATTCTGCTCTATTTGATCTGGTATACACGTGATCTCTAGGTATTTCAGTCGAATACCAGGTCCTAACAAGTGGTATCAGAGCTATTGGCTCGTGATTACGTGTTGATTCAATCAAGATTGCATAAAGTTTGTGTTTTTACACTAAAAAACGCAATCTTTGGCATCAAAAGTGATCTTGGAAGTTCCCTGCTCATCGACGTTTGGTTTCTACGGACTTAGGCAATTAGAACTTGTGAAATTTCGAATTTATACGGCTGAAACCCGTCAAACCTAGAAATTTTCGCATAACAGCAGCTTCAGTCGCACGACTGACTCATTCGTACGACTGGACTCCATTCGCATTGCTCATACGCACGATTGGACCTAGTCGCACCTTCATTCGGCCGACTGAACCGTTCGTTCACATAGCTCATACGCACCAGATTCATTCGCACGACTGAACCAATCGCCCAGTTCATTCGCACGATTGAACCAATCGCAGAGCTTATACGCACGATTAGCTCATTCGCATCCTTCAGTCGCATCAGTGAAAGTCTGTTTGATTAGATTATAAGTTTATTCGTCATGGAAGATGAGATGTCAGCCTTTACTGCTGGGAAGGACTCAAGGATACAGAATCTGTTGCTGCTTGAGAGTGAGGTGGGGAATCACAATAAACCACCAAAGCTTTTGACTTTAGATGAGTTTCCCCACTGGAAACAACGTTTTGAGATCTACCTTAATGGAGTAGATCCTAATCTGTGGGAAGCCATTGAGATAGGCTATAGTACACCGGTGGGAGCTGATGGGGTTAAACTAACATTAAGCGGGATGACAGACGCACAAAAAGTAAAGTACAATGCAGAGAAAAGAGTTTATGCATTGATCACTCAGTCTATCCCCAAAGACATATTCCACCAGTATTCCGAGAACAAGCAGTCCAAGAAACTGTGGGATGCGCTAGAGAAGAGATATGATGGTAATGCATCATTGAAGGAAATCAAGGCAAAGGAGTTAAAGAAGGAATTCGATAACTTCTCATCAATTGGTAATGAAAGTTTGGACGAAGTCATAGACAGATTCTACCACTTGATGAGCGAATTGCATACACATGGAGTGGCTACTACCATGGAAGAGAAAGTAAGCAACTTCGCAGACGGGTTGCCTGATAAGTGGGCTACATTCATGTCTAACCTGAGACAGAATGGAATCCTTGTAAAGCTGGATATAAATGACTTCATTGTTAAGTTGCGAGAAGAAGCACTAAGGATGAAGTATAGAGCTCAGAAGTCTTCGTACACACAAAATCCAACTTTATACAACGCCACGCCTCAAGCTAAGGCATCTGGAGCACCCCTCCAGACTGCGTTTGTGTCTAGCTCGTCAGGTCCCTCACATGCTTCTCCTTCTGGATCAGACACGTCTGGGTCATCATGTACCCATCATATTGGATGAGAAGCAAACGCTACCAAACTGAAGACCGAGAACTTCGGTAATGTGACCGTGGAAGTAGCACGAGAGCATATGGATCTCTTAGCAGCAGTGGTTCATTCATATGATGGACTTGTTGCTGGGAAGATTGGAAACTGCCATCTGGAGATGAGGACTATGAGCAGGTGGATGAGATGGAGCTTGAAAGAATGGATATCATGTGGGCCTTAGCAAGTGCTGTCCGGAGGGTGAAGAAGTTTGTGAAAAAGACTGGACAGAACTTGGTTGCTACTAAGGACACCACCTTTGGCATCGACAAGAGTAAAGTGACCTGCTTTAACTGTGGTGAGAAGGGGCACTTCAAACGAGAATGTGTCAAGCCAAAGAAGACGGGGAATGGGAACCCGTTCTCATCCTTTACTCACCAGGACAAGCAACCCTCTAATTCTATTTCATCGAACAAGGATCCAAAAGCACTAACTGCTCATGATCATGAAGGACAGGATTGGAGTTTCAGGTTTGTCTCACCAGGAGAATCTAACATTGCCAGTGTCGAGGATATTGACGATGATTCTGCGAGTGAAGGTGATATAGCAGTTGAAATTGCAATGTCACATAGTGAAGAAACAACTGCAGCCGAGGTCAGCCACAAGCCAAATGAGAAAGTTTCCACATCAGAGACAGAAAAGCCAGAGTCGACAGAACCAGAATCATCTGATGCGACACTGATGGCTAATACTTCTGAACCAACTCAGGTAAGTACCACTGACCAAATTTTTAATAATCATGCTTGCTCTGATTGTGACACGTTTAGGAATAGCATAGATGAAAAATTTGCTAGGTTATTAGATCATAATGATAACTTAGTAAAAGATTTACGTATGTGCACTGAGGCAAATAGAGTACTAAAACAAAATGAGCATTGTTATAAAGAAAAGATAGACCTATTGACTAAACAACTTAGGGAAACCGAAGTAGTGGCTTTTAACCAAGCAAACGACATTAGGTACTATCTTAACTCCCTAGAAGACACTAAGAAACAAAAGGCAGTTCTAGAAGTCGAAGTTAATTCATTAAAACATAAACTGCATAGTTGGACTAGCTCTTCACACATAGTTCAACACTTAGTGAGAGAAAGGAATAACGGGGAGGGATTAGGCTACAAAGTGGTTCCACCACCACCTGAGACCTTGATAAACACCAAGTCTAGACCAGTAAATAATAACCCCATCAAGGATCATGTGGTGACCACTCCTCTTGTTACTGATCCAGACACCTCATGTTCATCTACCGAATCTGGTAAGAAACAAAAGGAGGCCACTTCAAAGGCAAAGGGTAAATTGCCATGTGTTAACCTGGAAAATGAATTTGAAAAAGGTAATTTAAAGTCAGGGTCAAATAGAGTCAAATCAGAACCTAAAAGGACTTCAAATGTTACTTTTTCACATGCTTCAAGTCAAAAACCAGTGAACCAAAAAGTAAAACAGGTTAAATCAGTAAAGTTTGTTACACCATAGAAAACTTCAAACATCCAAGAGTCAAAAACTAAAGTGATTGATGTTACTAGAGTGTCACGCACTTCTCCACAAAGAAAGTCTACTCATAAAGTTGATAGCAGGTCATGCTACAACTGTGGAGAATGTGGACACATTGCTTCCGACTGTCATTTCTATCAGACACCTAGGAAGAAGATTGATCTTCTGGACTCTAGACCTAGTCTTCTAAGTGGAGTTCTCTAACTCCACCTAGAAGAGCTGGTGAACCTAAAGTCCAACCTGTAAGCCAGATGACTGTTTATCATAAACAGGCATTGCACAAATCTGGCTTATGGAAAGAAAAATCCACCCTTGTGTCTGATACTGATAACAAGAAAGAACCTGAGCTACCCTCACCTTCTAAGGGTCAATGGGTGGAGTTTATGATGTGTGATGCCTCTAGGAAACCCAAGACAGTCAAAGCTTGGGTTCCTAACCTAAACTGATTCTTTTACTTTGTATGCGCAGGGTGTTCGATATAGTGCTGAGACTAACACGTGGATTATAGACAGCGGAGCATCCAGGCACATGACAGGAAATAGCGCCCTTTTATCTAACATTAACAAATAAAAGGAGGGCATGTTTCCTTTGCAGGAAACAAAAGAGGCTATATCATAACTCAGGGAGAAGTGGGAAATCAGAAAGTTAAGTTGATAAAGTGAACTACGTTCAACAACTTCAGAACAACTTACTTTCTGTTTCCCAAATCTGTGATAAAGGATTTAAAGTCGTCTTCGATAATCAGAAGTGTTACGTGCTGAAGAAAGAATATATGATCCCTAAGGACCAAGTTCTGATGACTGCTTCAAGATATAAAGACTTGTATGTCTTGGATCTGTCAACAGCTGCCACAACGGATCATGAGGTTCAGTGTTTCTTATCTAAAGCTACTGAGAGGGACTCCATCTCCTGGCATCGGAGAATGGGACACATAAGTCAAGGAAGATGAATCATTTGATTCAGAAGGATTTAGTTAGAGGATGAATGTCAAGAACTTCCAACTTCCTGACTTTTGTGTAGCTTGCAAGAAGGAAACAGGCAAAGAAGTCTCATAAGGAAAAGAAAGTTCATTCAATAGAACTTCCTCTTGAGCTTCTTCACATGGATCTGTTCGGTCCAGTTAGTACAAGGAGCATGCAGGCGACGCGTACTGCTATGTGGTCACTGATGACTACTCAAGGTTCACTTGGGTAATGTTTCTGAATCAAAATCAGAAACTTTGGAGACATTCAAGGAATTAGTAACACACTGGAATCACTCTACAAGCTAAAAGTTCGACAATACGCTCAGACAACGGGACAGAATTCAAGAATCAGGGATGGAGGCATACTGCAAGGAAAAGGGAATTGTGCATCAATTCACTTCTGCCTACACACCTCAGATGAATGGCGTTGCTGAGAGAAAGAACAGATTTGATAGAAACAACCCGGACTATGCTGGCAGACTCGAAACTGCCTATCCAATTCTGGAACGAGGCAGTGGCAAATGCTTGCTATACACTGAACCGAGTCCTAATAGTCAAGCGCCACGGAAAGACATGTTATGAGCTACTTCAAAGACGCAAACCGAATTTGAGTACTTGAACCTTTTGGCGCACCGTGTACACTTCTGAAGAAGACACAAGAAAATTCAGCGAGAAGGCAGTTGAAGGAATTTTTCTAGGATACAACATACCGAACAAGCGAGTTTACAATAACTCAACGGGTCTTGTAGAAGTGTGGTGTAATGTCGACGTTCAGAGATATACCACACCACCTACAGGCAAAGGACCTGCATACTTCTTCGATATGATGGATTCTTCAAATCCTTCAACATCCCTCTCTCTCCCTCGGATGATGAGTTAGCTACTAGGATGATGTATGATATACTAACACTCCATCCAGCACACAGGGAGAGTCATCTACTCAGTCAGAAGGGGTAGTCGATGAAAGTGACTCCTCCTCTGAAGATGAAACTGAAGCAGATGACCAGAACAGTCAGGAGGAACAGGTTCCAGTTCCTGAAAGTCCACAAGCATCCACAATGATGCACCCTCGACTTCGGAACCTCAAACTCCAACCTCCTCAGATGCAGACCAAATTGTTCACAATCTTGGTTCGGAGGTGACTGTGCCGACTACTCCAGGATCACGACTAAACGTCTATCATCCCCTTGACAATGTTATTGGAGATGTCCGATCAGGAGTACAAACCCGAAATCAGCTATACTCAGCTGATTACGCCTCAGTTATGGAGAAGGGTTACATTCATGATGGTGCTTATCGATGTTTTGTCTCGCAGGTTGAGCCAAAATATGTCAGTGAAGCACTAAATGATGAGGCGTGGGTGAGTGCCATGCAAGAAGAACTTCTGCAGTTTAAGAAGTTAGGTGTATGGACTCTGGTGATAGACCTAAAGGTGCTAAAGTCATTGGCACCAAATGGGTACTAAAATGTAAGAAGGATGACCAAGAGTCATTATAAGGAACAAAGCTCGACTGGTGGTTCAAGGTTTTCGCCAAGTCGAGGGGATTGACTATAATGAGGTGTTTGCACCCGTGGCAAGGATGGAAGCTATTCGTATCTTCCTTGCCTATGCCTCGTACATGAAGATTAAAGTCTACCAATTAGATGTGAAGAGTGCATTCCTTCATGGGAAATAAGGGAAACAGTCTATGTAAGTCAACCCGAGGGATTTGAAGACCCTTATCATCGGGATAGAGTTTACAAGCTCGACAAAGCTTTATATGGGCTTCATCAAGCTCCTCGAGCTTGGTACGAGAAACTCTCGACTCATCTTGTGAAACACGGCTTTCGCAGGGGAGTCATTGACTGTACACTGTTTATTAAAGAAAAGGATGGTGACCTACTGCTTGTACAGATATATGTTGATGACATAATCTTCGGGTCAAAGAACGAAGAGTTATGCAAAGAGTTTGAAGCAGTGATGAAGAAAGAGTTTGAGATGAGTGCAATGGGGGAGATGAAGTTCTTTCTCGGGTTACAGGTGGATCAAACACCTAATGGGATCTTTCTACATCAGACCAAGTATGTAGGAGACATTCTCAGTCGCTTTGACATGGAGAATGCTTCTGCTGCTGGGACTCCACTTGCTACGAATCATGATATAGCACCTGATGAGAATGGAGATCTTGTAGATGCCACTATGTACCGAGGAATGATTGGATCTCTCATGTATCTCACTGCCTCAAGACCTGATATCATGTATGCTACATGTTTATGTTCCAGATATCAGCTAAACCTAAGGTCAATCATCTGATCGGGGTCAAAAGGATCTTTCGCTATCTAAAGGGTACACCCACACTGGGGTTGTGGTATCCTCATGATGACGATTTTGAGCTCACAGCGTATAGTGACTCGGACTATGGAGGCTGCAAAATGAACTACAAGTCTACATCAGCAGGTGTCAATTCTTTGGGAGAAGATTAGTTACATGGCAGTGTAAGAAGCAGACATCGGTTGCATTGTCAACCTGTGAAGCCGATATGTTGCTGCTGCAAGTTGCTGTTCCCAAATCATTTGGATTCAACAGCAAATGCGGGATTACGGTTTGAAATTCTCGTCTACTCCTATTTTTGTTGATAACTCTGCTGCAATTGCAGTAACCAAAAATCCGGTTCAACATCCTAAGACAAACACATCGGTATTAAATACCACTTCATAAGAGACTGTTTTGAAAAGACTTAATAGATGTGGTTAAAATTAATACTGATTTTCAACGTGCTGACCTCTATACAAAAGCCTTTGATAAACCACGTTTTCAATACTTGCTAGAGGTCAACGGCGTTAAAAAGAAAAGTGAGGTAATTCCTGATGAGAATAATGTGTAGTCCGATGTAGTTTCGTTAAAGTTTATTTTATTTTATGTTATCTGTTTTTTTTTCTTTTTCTCTGTTATATTTCACTTCATGTTATCTGTGTTTAAAATCCAAAAATAATTAAATCCGAAATGATTTTAGTATTTTAGGGGGAGAATATGTCAGCAAGTTAATATTAAAAAAATATGAGGAGAAGGGTAACTAGCTGAAATAGGTAGATTGTGTCTGTGATACTGATTCAATACCTTTGGAATATGATAGTACACAGGAACAAATCAAGAGGGATTTTAAAATTTAAGGTTTGAAAAGATGCAAAAGTTCAAAGTATAAGTCTGTGTAGTCTAAGCAATATAAAAAGGAAAATGATAGAAAACTGGCAACTCCTAAGGTGACACAGAGAAAGTAGACTTAGAGGCTGCTAGACCACAAATGATATGTTGGTAGATTCAACACAATAGACAATTAGACCTGATTGGTGATCTCAAGATCAAACTAATTGTTCAACTGACTGTGGCTTCCATCTTATCACTGGTTAACACAATCAAATATATTCCAATAAGGGGTAATGAGCATTTAAACGCCACAAAAGTGTGCGGATGACCAAAATTAGAGCAAAGCAAAAAAAAATGAAAGACAAATGCAATAAAGCTAATGACTTATGTTGTTGGTGCATATTGTGTCAAATAAAAGTAAGCTGCTCTAACAAGGAGATAGGTTGTGTGCCTCTCTGCTGTGCGATGGCACTGACCTGAGGATTAGCATAACCTAAATATTCTAGAATTCATTGTTGTTTGCCGCCTCTCTGCTGTGCGATGGCACTGACCTGAGGACAGGCTTCTCTTTGAAAGCTCTAAGAATAGTCTCTTCTTGTAATATACCCGTAGACCGCTCAAAACCTTGAGGAATGTTGATTACCATATAAGTGTGGGATCCACAAATGTTAGCTGAAATAATTAAACCTAAATCAGTCACCAGTCTGCGTCAAAAGTCTGTGTATGGATTTAAGTGGACAAATATACTGACAATCTTAGTGGCTACATTCTCAAAAGTTCAAATCAATGTGAAATCTAAGAGTTTCAGTATGATTTCCTTAAGTTGCTAACGACTCTGGATGAACACCGAGAATTTAAGCATCAAAGAGCTTTAATAACAAGTCCCAAAATGATTTGATATTCCTGTATGATTCCAAAATTGAGTTGGTCCAGATATGATCAATCTAAGTAAAGCTGTCTACTCCTAATCAAATCCCTTAGATTTTCATCTTAGGGTTTTATCTCTCACAAAAAGTCCAAACATAAACTTTAGTTGTGTAGTTAGTTTAAGTTCCTATGTTTATCTTTTAATTTGTGTGTCTGTCGGACTACATCAGGGAAATCAGAAGGAAATTAACTTACCTAAAAAGGTCATGTCTGAGATGGCCACATGGTTTTCAAAATTAAAAGGTCACGTCTGAAGTGACTGAATTGGTAAGAGCTTACAATGTTATTATCAAAAGTGAAAAGGGTCTGAATAGTAAATGTTAAAAATGACTGTAAACTCACAAAGTGTGACCCATTCGCACTAGTGGATCATGGTTATCGACCAACTATGCGAATGGCTTCCAATCGCCCGAATGGACAAAATTGATCCATTCGACCGAATGGAAGGGGGAAATGAAACAGTAGACCGACTGAGGCTCAGTCGGTCCACTAAAGGGGCGAATGAAGGAGACCGAATGAGTCAGTCGACCGACTGAGACTCAGTCGGCCGACTGAATGCGATTGACTAGGCCAATCGTACGACTGAACCTCAGTCGCCCGATTGAACTGAGCGAATGAGGCCAGTCGGCCGAATGAACCTAGGTTTAGTATTTAAGGGTCCTAGTCGATCGCATCTCACTCATCACTCCCAATAGCAACCCAAATCGCATTCTGTACCGTTACCCTGTCAAACTTGCCACCGATTCTGATATACATTGCGGTAAGATTCTTACATTCCAGTGACGCTTTACAGGTACACTACTCCTTGAATCCTACCAAAATCAGTACATCACCGAACTACAATAGCGACATTGGATTGAATCAAGAACCGAACTGTGAATTGACCTAATCGCCTATGTAAATGAAGCAAAATGTTAAAATTGAGTTTAATAGGTTATTAGACAAGTAGACGAGGCTAATGGACCATTACACACTGTTAAAAGACTTAGATTGGTCAAGATTCGACCCACAGGCGATCGAACAGGGGGCAAGCGACTGTCGTTCGAATGAACTCCAATCGCACGATTGAACCTGGCGATTGGATCATTCGACCGACTGAACCACCCGAATGAGTCCAGTCGGCAGATTGAACTCAATCGCATGTCTCAATCGGCAGATTGAACTCAATCGCATGCCTCAACACCCGATTGAACTCAATCGCATGCTCAGTCACCGATTGAACTCAATCGCATGCTCAATCAGCCGATGAACTCAATCGCATGCCTCAATCAGCCGATTGAACTCATCGCATGACTCAACAGGCGACTGACTTCAGTCGCATGATTCATTCGCACAAATCAAAATGACTTTCAACTTTACACTTAGAACAGAAGTTTTCATGTCTTATGTATTATAGTTCTATGTCTTGTGTGTTACAGATAAATGGCAGAAAAGTGGACCATAAATCCAAAGCACAACATCTGTGCCCACTTGGATCACACCACCGGAACGGGGCTGAGTTTACCCGACATTTAGCATTTCTGAGATGGTCCCGGATCTATAAGGCGATCTCCACTCCTTGCACGCCTTATAGATCACTCCATCAGGCATTCTGGGAAAATGCCTTGGTGGACCTCTCGTGAGCCTTACTGTATCAGGAGCTCCATACTGGGCCATGATATTGAGATCTCTGCTGCCGACATTCAGAGGGTCCTAGAGTTCGGGGAGGACGCTGATCATCCTACAAAACTACATCCATTGACAGTAAGAGGATGCTTCCTAAGGATAAAGTACGCTGGGATATCAACTCAGGTGTGCTCAACAAGAGCAACCTGAGCCCCCTACAAGTACTTAGCACATGTGATCCTCAAGTGTGTAGCATCGAGGAGGGGTGGGTTTGACGACCTCTCAGACCAGATTCAAAATGCCTACGTGGCACTGGTTCTGAACCACCCCTTCAGTTTTTCCAGCATGATATCTCCTACTTGGTGGAGACTTGAGGTAAAGGGAAAAGAGGGGTTCTGTATGTACCCCAGATTCTTACAGCTCGTCTTCAACGAGAAGCTGCCACAGTTGCCCAAAGAGAGTCATGACGCGTGGCCTTAGAGATAATGGATGATACTACTCTGGGCAGGATGAGAGTTTACAGGGGAAAGCAGATTAAGCCCAAGTGAAAAGAATGATTGGCCACTTAGCAGATGAAAGCTATGTGGCACCGGGGAGACGCCAATGGCGTCACGAGGACAGTGACTCCGACGTGGAGCCAATTGTCCTCCCCACTGATGATTCAGATGAGGATGACAGTGGGGATGATGCTGTTCCATCCAGAGGCACTGTCTGACTCTGTTCCCTCGTGTCTGTCTCACCTGCTGAGGTAACTGAGTCAGCAGGATTTCATCAAGATTTTGTTCTGAACGAGGAAGATGAGGATGAATCTGATGAGGACCCATTGACCCGGACTGTGGGAAGGAAAGTGGTCCCACAGAACACGGGTTGAGGGTTGTTGGTGAACAACCGAGAGGCTCCGGAGATACAGAGACGATCCAACATATGCTCCAGGGTCCTCAGGCGGGATTGAAGGGGGAGCATCCACCTCGAAGGGAACAATGAGAAAACGGATGGCTCAACCCCATGGCCAGAAAAGAAAAAGCGTAAGGTAACCTTCATCACCACCACATCCCCCATACCTTCCACCACTACCACCTCTGCAGACACACCTTCCACCACCATACCTCTCCCCACAGCGACCACAGACACCACCATACCGACCACCACAAGCCAGACCCCGCCACACACATTATTCACCCCACACTCACCACCACTATCACCCTACCCGATCACCACCTCACCACCACCATCCACCACCCCCACCACCACCACTAGCCACCAAACCGAGCCCTCAGCCTACCCCTCACCACCTATAGATCTCCTCTATCTCCAATCGGGGTAGAGGAACAGCTGTCAGCCTTAAATAGAATGGTGTTACGATTGCTGGCGGCTGATGAGGAAAAGACCTCTCAGATCCGCCAGCTCACCGACCTGACTGCTGCACAATCGCATAAATAGCATAGCAGGATCGAGTAATTGCGGAGCAGGCCCAGCAATTGGCTGCTCAGAACACTCAGTTGGACCAACTCCGAGCGCAAAGCGTCACGGCAGGTAAGCAGATAGAGGAGTTGAAAAGGCTAAGAGGACCATTCTGCTAAAATTGAAAGGATCAAAGGCGGAACCTCTAAAGATAAAGGATGGAGACAGAGATATGAAGATGATGATGATGATGATGATGATGATGATGACAGTGATTCTGATGAAGAGAAAACAGAAGAGTGGTGTGCAGATGAAGAGACTGAAGAAGGAGAAGCAGCTGAATCTGTCTCAGCTCCCGATCAAGAGAAGAGAACAAAGAACCGACAGGATCAATCAGCTTCTGCTTCTGCACCTTCACATGAAGAGACTAGCATACAGGATAAAAGTAAATAGTGGATTTTTATGTATTTAATTACTTTTGTACTCTGTATTGAAAAACCATGTACTGAATGTTTATATTAACTTAATGCATTTTGTTTGATATATTACTAATGATTTGAATGTGAAATGTGTAAATCAAACAGATCCAAAGTACCACAGAGATGAGTTTGATATTGCTCCCCTTCAACAGGTCAAGTCTCAACTCACAATGATTCTTGATCTGAAAGAGATTGAGAAGGTCAGTGAGTTATACCCCTGAAGAAGGTGAAATAATTCACGACCTATCTAACGAGCAACTAGCAGAGATGTTCAGACTCAATCCTGATGACATTGTCAAGGATGCTCCAACAGTTGATTCAACCAGTGACGACGAACTACACGACGTTGATGAAGTTGAGGTTGAAGATATTGCTGCTGAAGAGTACCCTCAGTACGCTGACAACGAGGGTAATGTGGTCCCCAATCTGGGTGAGTCCCTAGTCAGTGATATTTTGAGGTACTAGACAAGATGGAGCAGGAAGCAGGAAAGACCGAAGGAACAGCCCAAGCCTCAAACGATGACGTATACATTCGAAAGGCTGAGTGGGCTGAATATTTTAAAGAAGTCAGCCCAACGTTATGCACCGAAGAGGGATGCCTACACCAAGTTCTACAGCGTCAAGAAACATCTTACGGTGTCAGGCAGATTATAGCATGGGCATATTTTGATGATCTTACGTAACGTGTATGCCGTTAAGAGGGAAAAGGGCATAGAGTACTTTAGATTTCCACATGATCTAAAGACTCTACTAGGATTTGAGCTAAACCAGCTGGCCAAATTGAAGCTGTTGTATGCTTACCCGAGAAAATGTCAGGCTGGTTTGAGGCTGCCCAAAGAAAGAGTACCACACCAGGTGGATTAACTTCAGACCTCAACAACCTACAAGGTATATTATAAGGTTTGAGATGGATGCCATTACTGGAAAACCTAAGATTGTGTTGAAGTGGAGTCCTCCTCGCACTATGTCGAGAATCCCTCTCAGGGAAATGCCACAGGACTTCACTCCACACTTCAAATGGTGGTACTATGATTGGAGAACTGCTGAAGCTGTCATAGTTCTGAACAAAGGGGATCAAATGGATACTGTCAGGGTATTCGACCCATGTGGCTAACCAACTTGTCTGCTAATGATGTCTATACATTATACAAGTGGCCACTGTTCTATGACACACAAGACATTGTACAAGCCCTCCAGTTCCAAAATGTTATACGACTTTGCTTCGCGTTTGATATTCACGCGGGAGTCACACAAGAGGACAAGTACAAGAAATAGAGAAGGTAATGAAGAAAACAAGACATTAGAGAGATCTAGGTCCAAGGGGAGTTTGTTGATACATGTATGTCCCTAGATCGTGATATGTGATGTAATAGATCTTGTTTGGTATGATTATGAACTGATATTGATAGTCTGTTGGTTATAATGTTTAATAGTTCATTAATGAGTCGTAAATGAATTGATTGGGTTTATGATTACTTGAATGATTACATATAATATTATATTAATTAACTAAAACATTCAAACTTAACTTAATGAAGTTCTCATGTGAATGGCTCATGCGAATGAACCATAAGCATGAAGAACTTCACACGATTGACTCAGTCGCACGACTGAACCAGGAGACTGGATCAGTCGTACGACTGTAACATAAGATTGGCTCAGTCGCACGACTGAATACTCAGTCGCACGAATGAACCAACCGCGTGGTTCAATCGCACGACTGAACCAAACTAATGGTTCAGTCGCACGATTGAATAGTGCCAACCTATAAATACAACTCAATTCATAGAACACATTAGATCGATTCCTTATCGATTTCTAACGTTAGTTTCAATCCTTGATTGATTCTTCGTGTGTTCTCACTGATTGGATCGCCAATCAAATAGGATTCCGCACTATTTGATCTGGTATACACGTGATCTCTAGGTATTTCAGTCGAATACCAGGTCCTAACAGTTATGCACTCATGTTTGTATGCTTGTGTTTGTTTGAATGTTTGTTATTTGATTGTATGGTTGATATTTTGACATGCATTACAAACTAATTAACAACTTAACAAGCTGAAAATAATGGTTCTTTATCACTAAAATTAATAAAGGTTATTAAATTGATTTAATGATTTTAAAGATTAAAAAAAATGGTTTTAATCAAAGGACCATAGGGTACCTTGTATTTGAAAGCATGCAAATACAAGTACATAGAGTTTTCTAAACCTTGTATTATGAAATCTCTAAAATTTTAAACAAAATCAACACCGTCCTTTTACACAACACTTGAGTCACTTGGGAACTCTTAGTGGGATAAAGATCACCTAACCATTTTGAGGGAACTTGCGACTTGAGGTGAGAATGCCTTATTTGTGGGATAAAGGTCACCTAACCACTTATTTTGGCAAACTCACACGTAGGTGTAAGTAGGGTATCTTGATTTGCAAACCATGTCAATGGATCACCTACGGTGTGGTTTCAAATGGTGTTGATGGGATTAACATGCCGACCTTACATATGATGTTTCAAGTCGATCCCATATTTCTAGAAGTTGCAAATGGTTGCAATCGTCAAACGTTGACCACCTTATTAATTTAAATCGTGGGATAAAGGTCACCTAACCACAATTTAAATGTAATGTTGGGTTCTAGATTTTAATATAAAAATGACCTTAAATGGCATTACTTATTAAAAATAACAATATCGAAAATACTAAAATAGATCTTTGTTAAATTTTATAGATGGCCACCAACAATGATAATCACGATAACTCATCCGCGTCAAACCAATCATTACGAGCGATCCTCCAAAAGGAACATCTAAATCATAACAACTTTATTGATTGGTATCGAAACTTGAGAATCGTTCTCAAGCAAGAGAGAAGATCATATGTTTTAGACGACCCTATCCCCGATCAACCTACTGAGGATGATGAGGAGGCCTACAACGATTGGCTCAAGTACACAGAAGACTCTGTCCAAGTGTCTTGTCTCATGCTAGCGAGCATGACTCCGGATCTCCAAAAGGAGTATGAACATCACGGAGCTTATGACATGATAACCCAGCTAAAGGAAACGTTCCAAACGCAAGCAAGGGTTGAGCGCTTCGAAACAGTTCAAGCACTCCATGCATGTCGTATGGATGACAGCCAATCTGTTTCATCTTATGTACTTAAGATGAAAAGTCATATTGACCGCCTCGAGAGGCTTAATTGTCCTGCCTCGAAGGAATTGGTCACAGATTTGATCCTTAATGGCCTTACCAAGAAGTTCGAGACATTCGTATTGAATTACAACATGAATGCATGGGACAAGAGCATTGGTGAACTTCACTCAATGCTTAAAACGACCGAGGCGGCCATGGGTAAAAGGTTTTACCCGTTCTCACCATCAATGAAGGTGGGAACAAGAAAAGGCCTCATCCCACACCCAAGGCAAAGGTTGCCAAGGGTAAGGGACCCGTATGGGGAAAGGGGAAAGGGGGGCAAGGATGCCACCCAAACCACAAGAGAAGAAGCAAAAGGTTGCTACCAATGACCCATGCTTCAAGTGGGGAGATTGGACATTGGGCAAGAAATTGTCCTGTCCCTCTCCAAGAGTTGAAAGCCAAGAGGAAGCCGGGCAGACCTCAGGTACAATATACATGATTCATATTGATCTTAATGTTACATCTTCAAACACATGGGTATTAGATACCGGATGTGGAACTCATATTTGCAATTTGTTGCAGGGGTTCAAAAGAAGTAGGGACTTCAATCAAGGGGATGTTAGCCTCTTCATGGGCAATGGAACCAAAGTGCAAGTTGAAGCTCGTGGGGACTACATCTTAAAACTTCCAAGTGGCTTGGATGTTATTTTGAAGAATGTTTTGTATGCTCCTAGTTTGACTAGGAACATTATTTCTGTATCCCAATTAAGACATTATGATTATGTATTATCTTTTATTGAAAATGATATTCATGTTTCTTTAAATGATATGTTCTATTTTAAAGCTATACCCATTAATGGTATTTATGAATTGGTTCATGAAAATACTTTAAATAGTTCATTGTACCAAACTAGCACCAAGAAACTCAAGTTGGATTTGAGTGATACCTATCTTTGGCATTGTCGTCTTGGTCATATAAACAAGAAACCTATACAAACACTTCAAAAGAATGGCCTTTTAAAAACAAATGAATGTGATTCATTTGATGTGTGTGAATCTTGTTTACAAGGTAAAATGACTAAGGCACCCTTTAGTGGAACTAACGAAAGGGCAAAAGATTTATTAGGAATCATACATTCGGATGTATGTGGTCCTTTTAAGCCAATGACTAGGAATGGTGAAAGATACTTCATTACTTTTACCGATGATTATAGTCGCTATGGGTATGTGTACTTATTAAGGCACAAAGATGAAGCTTTTGAAATGTTCAAAATCTTCAAGAATGAAGTGGGAAATCAACTTAACAAGTCGATTAAAGTTCTCCGTACCGATAGAGGAGGTGAATACCTAAGTGATGCTTTCCAAGATCATCTTAGGAGTTGTGGGATTATCTCACAACTCACTCCACCTGGAACACCACAACACAATGGTGTGTCTGAGAGGAGGAATCAAACCTTATTGATATGGTCCGATCTATGATGGCTAGAAGCACATTACCTCTATCATTTTGGGGTTTCGCTTTGCTCTCTGCGGCCCGTATTTTAATATGGCCCCAGCCAAAAAGGTGGAAAGGACAACTTTTGAGATATGGCATGGAAGAGTTCCATCCCTATCATACTTAAGGGTCTGGGGTTGGCTTATGTTAAGACTCCCACCCCAAACAAATTGGAAGTCCGATCCACCAAGTGTATCTTTATTGGATACCCTAGAGATTCTATGGGATATTATTTCTATGATCTACTGGAACAAAAGGTGTTTGTTGCTAGAAGGGTGAGTTCTTAGAAGCAAAGTTCCTCATGGAAGGAACTAGCAGTAGAATAGTGGATCTTGAGGAGGATCAAGAACCACAACCCGATGCACATTTGGTTGAAACTAGCACTCAACATGAGGATGTTGAAGATGATCAAATGGTTGATTAATACACACATAACGTTCGCAGAAGTGGTAGAACAAGTAATCCACCTGAAAGATACGGATTTTTCATGGATGGATGCTATGTGGTAGATTCAGATGAACCAACCACATACCACCTGATTATGAGATTTGGCAAATGGATGTCAAAACCGCTTTCCTAAATGGATATCTTGAGGAGGATGTCTATATGGTTCAGCCTTAGGGTTTTGTCAATCCAAAACAACCAAATAAAGTATGGATTGAAATCAATCTATGGATTGAAGCAAGCGTCGAGAAGCTGGAATCATCATTTTGATAAGGAGGTAATAAATTTGGCTTCATCAAAAACGCTGATGAGGCTTGTGTGTATAAGAAGGCTAGTGGGAGCATAGTAACTTTCCTAGTATTGTATGTTGATGACATACTACTATATGGAAATGACATTCCAACCTTGGAAGGTGTAAAAACCTGGCTTGGAAGTTGTTTTTCCATTAAAAATCTTGGAGAAGCTGCCTATATTCTAGGAATAAAGATCTATAGGGATAGATCAAGCCGATTGATTGGTCTAAATCAAAGTGCGTATATTGATAAAATCTTGAAAAGTTCAAGATGGAAAACTCTAAGAAAGGTACCGTACCTATTCAAAGAGGAACGATATTGAGTACGACTCAATGTCCAAGCTCAAAGGATGAGCAAGATAAAATGAAGTCAATCCCATACGCATCTGCTATTGGATCCATCATGTATGCGATGATATGCACTCGACCGGACGTGTCATGCGCCTTAAGCATGACAAGCCGTTACCAGCAAAATCCTGGAAACAGTCATTGGATGGCTGTTAAGAACATACTTAAGTACCTAAGGAGGACAAGAGATATGTTCCTAATCTATGGATCTGGTGATGAGGAACTCGTTGTAAAGGGTTACACGGATGTGATTTTCCAAACCGATCGTGATGATTCTCGGTCACAATCGGGATATATTTTCATTCTGAATGGAGGAGCGTCTCTTGGAAGAGCTCCAAGCAGGATGTGGTGGCTCTATCAACTATAGAATCAGAATACGTTTCCGCCTTATTGGCAGCTCAAGAAGCTGCATGGTTAAAGAAATTCATTGCCGATCTCGGGGTTGTCCCTTCCATTCAGGAACCCCTAGAGATCTTTTGTGATAACGAGGGTGTGATTGCTCAAATCAAGGAACCTCGTGCTCATCAAAAGACTAGGCACATTAAGCAGAGATTCAACTACATACGAGATGAAGTTGAAAAAGGAAAGATATGTATTCGCAAAGTTCACACGGATCAGAACATTGCGGATCCTCTCACGAAGCTCCTTGAAAAGGCAAAACATGAAGGTCATACTTGTGCCATGGGACTTTGATATTCTAGTGATTGGATTTTTCTGTAAATTTTGTATTTGGATATGTGGAACTCTTTATTAATTGAATAAAATTATTTGGTTATAATGTTTCAATTAATGTTCCAATTTAGCATGTTTAATCATGAGTAAATTGTTTACTCTAAATGTCTGTATCGTTCATACTTGTGGGAATAAGTGTGAGGGTAAGATTATTATGAACTTGGATTGGTTGATATTCATAAGGATGAATATAGAGCAATGGTTGCTACCAAGGTTCATAGATATTTGTGGGATACAATATTGGACTAACCCGCATCTCAAATTTTACTACATGGAATCTTATTGATTGATCATAAGTAAATTTGAGTAAAGGCGAATATCATTTGGTATCCTCCGTCCTGAGATACATATTGGTTTTGATATTCACCAAGTATTATACCTTGTACTTATTCTTCACTGTCCTGAAATAGTGGAGAGCACATAAGGGTATGTTCAGGTATGACACGAGGTGTTTGTGAGAAACATATGTAGTCAAGATGGAATTTGTTCCTTTTATTCGTTGGGAGTTAGATGTCTAAGGCCTGATAAGTTAAATCAACAAGGAATGATCACTCTATGTTCTTGGATTTAACATGACATTTGTAACAAAAGGATAGATGATTGATTCACCTAAATCATTTCAAGTAGGGTACTTGAAAGGGATGATGTTATTGAATGGCTATAAGTCATGCGTATTAAGGGTAGTAAACCATTGTTAGGTGGTATTTACTACTTGCATCAATCTTCTATGAATCTTGCGCAAGTGGGAGATTGTTAGATTCTATATGCCCAAGACACATAGAACATTGATGTGGTTAGTATGTCATGATCCAAGTCGGGTTATACCCAATAACAAGCTTTGCAATCACTAACAATTATTCAATGATGATATGATCATGTAATTAAATAATAACACCAAATTTAGAAAATGGTTTTCTAAATAAGTTGCATGTGAGATGGAACAACTTATTAGGATATTTTGTTCAAGAATATTACTTATTGTTATTTAAGTTAGTTAGATAACATTAACTAATTAAAAGAGTGTATAAGTTATACAATTAAATGTTAATTGCATAAACTTACAACGGACCTTTTTATAAAAAGTGGGATTAAAAGTTTGGGGGTAAAACTTGCTCTAGACAAGCAATTCGGCCACCCCTCCTCTCCAATTAGTGAGTTTACTTTCTTTAATCAGAAGCAAGTCCCACACTTTTGCTCATTGATTCAAGATACACATGCAAAACAATTCTCATCTCTCTCTCTCTCTCTCTAATACTTATGGGTTCCAGCCAGAAAGAGGGTTTTCTTGAGGAACTTTGGTGTTGTTCTCCCTAGCAAGAAGAGTGCATTGTATATAAGCTTTGGGTATACAAGCTTGAGGGATCCTTCCTTGGAGTCTTGGCGATTCACAAGTATCTTTCAACCCTTCCTTGATCGATTTTTGGCTGGAGAAAGGTAGTTCATCACAGCTTTATATAGCTGTGATTTTATGTAGTTTAACTTGTGTTCATAGCTTGTTCATTCACATATTTAAGATCCTTTTGATTTGGGTTTGTTTTCATCTTAAAACATCATTAAGAAGGTCAGTGAGTTATACCCCTGAAGAGTTCCATCCCTATCATACTTAAGGGTCTGGGGTTGGCTTATGTTAAGACTCCCACCCCAAACAAATTGGAAGTCCGATCCACCAAGTGTATCTTTATTGGATACCCTAGAGATTCTATGGGATATTATTTCTATGATCTACTGGAACAAAAGGTGTTTGTTGCTAGAAAGGGTGAGTTCTTAGAAGCAAAGTTCCTCATGGAAGGAACTAGCAGTAGAATAGTGGATCTTGAGGAGGATCAAGAACCACAACCCGATGCACATTTGGTTGAAACTAGCACTCAACATGAGGATGTTGAAGATGATCAAATGGTTGATTAATACACATAACGTTCGCAGAAGTGGTAGAACAAGTAATCCACCTGAAAGATACGGATTTTTCATGGATGGATGCTATGTGGTAGATTCAGATGAACCAACCACATACCACCTGATTATGAGATTTGGCAAATGGATGTCAAAACCGCTTTCCTAAATGGATATCTTGAGGAGGATGTCTATATGGTTCAGCCTTAGGGTTTTGTCAATCCAAAACAACCAAATAAAGTATGGATTGAAATCAATCTATGGATTGAAGCAAGCGTCGAGAAGCTGGAATCATCATTTTGATAAGGAGGTATAGAAATTTGGCTTCATCAAAAACGCTGATGAGGCTTGTGTGTATAAGAAGGCTAGTGGGAGCATAGTAACTTTCCTAGTATTGTATGTTGATGACATACTACTATATGGAAATGACATTCCAACCTTGGAAGGTGTAAAACCTGGCTTGGAAGTTGTTTTTCCATTAAAAATCTTGGAGAAGCTGCCTATATTCTAGGAATAAAGATCTATAGGGATAGATCAAGCCGATTGATTGGTCTAAATCAAAGTGCGTATATTGATAAAATCTTGAAAAGGTTCAAGATGGAAAACTCTAAGAAAGGTACCGTACCTATTCAAAGAGGAACGATATTGAGTACGACTCAATGTCCAAGCTCAAAGGATGAGCAAGATAAAATGAAGTCAATCCCATACGCATCTGCTATTGGATCCATCATGTATGCGATGATATGCACTCGACCGGACGTGTCATGCGCCTTAAGCATGACAAGCCGTTACCAGCAAAATCCTGGAAACAGTCATTGGATGGCTGTTAAGAACATACTTAAGTACCTAAGGAGGACAAGAGATATGTTCCTAATCTATGGATCTGGTGATGAGGAACTCGTTGTAAAGGGTTACACGGATGTGATTTTCCAAACCGATCGTGATGATTCTCGGTCACAATCGGGATATATTTTCATTCTGAATGGAGGAGCGGTCTCTTGGAAGAGCTCCAAGCAGGATGTGGTGGCTCTATCAACTATAGAATCAGAATACGTTTCCGCCTTATTGGCAGCTCAAGAAGCTGCATGGTTAAAGAAATTCATTGCCGATCTCGGGGTTGTCCCTTCCATTCAGGAACCCTAGAGATCTTTTGTGATAACGAGGGTGTGATTGCTCAAATCAAGGAACCTCGTGCTCATCAAAAGACTAGGCACATTAAGCAGAGATTCAACTACATACGAGATGAAGTTGAAAAAGGAAAGATATGTATTCGCAAAGTTCACACGGATCAGAACATTGCGGATCCTCTCACGAAGCTCCTTGAAAAGGCAAAACATGAAGGTCATACTTGTGCCATGGGACTTTGATATTCTAGTGATTGGATTTGATCTGTAAATTTTGTATTTGGATATGTGGAACTCTTTATTAATTGAATAAAATATTTGGTTATAATGTTTCAATTAATGTTCCAATTTAGCATGTTTAATCAATGAGTAAATTGTTTACTCTAAATGTCTGTAGTCGTCATACTTGTGGGAATAAGTGTGAGGGTAAGATTATTATGAACTTGGATTGGTTGATATTCATAAGGATGAATATAGAGCAATGGTTGCTACCAAGGTTCATAGATATTTGTGGGATACAAATATTGGACTAACCCGCATCTCAAATTTTACTACATGGAATCTTATTGATTGATCATAAGTAATTTGAGTAAAGGCGAATATCATTTGGTATCCTCCGTCCTGAGATACATATTGGGTTTTGATATTCACCAAGTATTATACCTTGTACTTATTCTTCACTGTCCTGAAATAGTGGAGAGCACATAAGGGTATGTTCAGGTATGACACGAGGTGTTTGTGAGAAACATATGTAGTCAAGATGGAATTTGTTCCTTTTATTCGTTGGGAGTTAGATGTCTAAGGCCTGATAGTTAAATCAACAAGGAATGATCACTCTATGTTCTTGGATTTAACATGACATTTGTAACAAAAGGATAGATGATTGATTCACCTAAATCATTTCAAGTAGGGTACTTGAAAGGATGATGTTATTGAATGGCTATAAGTCATGCGTATTAAGGGTAGTAAACCATTGTTAGGTGGTATTTACTACTTGCATCAATCTTCTATGAATCTTGCGCAAGTGGGAGATTGTTAGATTCTATATGCCCAAGACACATAGAACATTGATGTGGTTAGTATGTCATGATCCAAGTCGGGTTATACCCAATAACAAGCTTTGCAATCACTAACAATTATTCAATTGATGATATGATCATGTAATTAAATAATAACACCAAATTTAGAAAATGGGTTTTCTAAATAAGTTGCATGTGAGATGGAACAACTTATTAGGATATTTTGTTCAAGAATATTACTTATTGTTATTTAAGTTAGTTAGATAACATTAACTAATTAAAAGAGTGTATAAGTTATACAATTAAATGTTAATTGCATAAACTTACAACGGACCTTTTTATAAAAAGTGGGATTAAAAGTTTTGGGGTAAAACTTGCTCTAGACAAGCAATTCGGCCACCCCTCCTCTCCAATTAGTGAGTTTACTTTCTTTAATCAGAAGCAAGTCCCACACTCTTTGCTCATTGATTCAAGATACACATGCAAAACAATTCTCATCAGCTCTCTCTCTCTCTCTCTAAATACTTATGGGTTCCAGCCAGAAAGAGGGTTTTCTTGAGGAACTTTGGTGTTGTTCTCCCTAGCAAGAAGAGTGCATTGTATATAAGCTTTGGGTATACAAGCTTGAGGGATCCTTCCTTGGAGTCTTGGCCGATTCACAAGTATCTTTCAACCCTTCCTTGATCGATTTTTGGCTGGAGAAAGGTAGTTCATCACAGCTTTATATAGCTGTGATTTTATGTAGTTTAACTTGTGTTCATAGCTTGTTCATTCACATATTTAAGATCCTTTTGATTTGGGTTTGTTTTCATCTTAAAACATCATTAAGAACATGGATTTTTCAGATTATAAACATGTTATAATTTTATTCTTCCGCTGCGTTTTTCAGAAAGTTTAAAAGGTTAAACTGTTTATTTTGTGTTATATCAAACCCATCAACAAATACCTTCTTTCCTTGAGAGTAGTTATTAAGAAGAGAACTGCTTCCAGTCATATGCATAGATCCTCCACTGTCTACATACCAGATGCTCCTTTGGCATGCTGAAGAACCCTGCATTCATCATAAAGAACTAGTTAGGTTTTGAGACCCAAACCTTTTTGGTTTTGGTTCTGTTTTCATCAACAAATTTAACCATAACTTGTTTCTCATGATTAACAGCTGATGAAGATGGAGATGGTGCTGAAATGGATTCCTTGGATTTGGGCTTGGAATGCCTTTTCAGTGATTTGATCACAGGTGCATCTAGTTGGTTAACTCTCCCCAACAAATGCTGAACCATCATAACAAGTTATGTCTGATTTGTAGCTAAAGCTTTCAGCTCTTGTGACATATCCGTACTTGTTTTTGATGAGTTCCTGTGGCCCACCATTTCCTCCTTGAAATTCATAGACTTAGTCTGATGTTTATCATGAGAAGCACTATCAGCTGTTTTATGATAAACCCTATCCTTCTTTTTGGATTTGGATGAAGTCTTGGGTTTATCACAATGGGATGACTGTGGTACAAACTTAGTCTCAAACTCATTTTTCATTTCATCCATCTAGATTTTAATGAGCTTATCTCTATTGAGTTTGGAACCCTTCTTGTACCAACATTCATCAGAAAGATGATTGAATTTACCACATATTTCACATGTCTTATTCTTCATCTTGGATTGATCAACTGCTGATGTGGAAACTACTGAAGGTGTGATCTTCAGTACTTTCCTCCTTTCAGTACTTTTGTTAAGTGCTGAAGGATTTGTAACAACTGAAGACTTGTCCTTCAGCTGTTCTCTATCCGTCCTGAAAAACCGTATGATAGATTCATCAGCAGTTGTTAATCCTTTTATTTTAGCTGATTTGAAATGCTTTTCAGATGTTATGACTTGCCCTTTAGTACTTGAGGTACTTTGAGGGACAACATCTGAAGTACTCAGCTTCATGTGCTTATCAGTAGTTAACCTATCATGCAATTGATTTGCTGAGGTATCAACACTGATTTCATCTTGTGATTTTGGGTGATCACTTGAGGATGATGCACATGATGATGTGGTTTGGAAATTACTTTCACCTTGAGGTTTTACTATTGATTTTGGAGTAAAATCTGTAGGTGGTGCAATGTGATTGTAACCTATTCCAAACTTCACATTCGAACCAGTTTGCTTACTGAGCAGCATTTCAAATCCCTTGCAGGATGATACCCAGCGGTCACACTCAACTTGGGTAGCTGCAAGATTTTCTTTGAGTTCTCTGTGGTTCTCAAGAATGACCTCTAGCTTAGTTTTTTCATCATTTAATTGGCATTTAAGCTTATAAATCTCATTATCTTTATCTTTAAGGACAAACTCATACTCACCTTTTCTTTTGGAAAGGGTTTGCTCAAGCTCAAGATATTGATTTACTAAAGCTACATTTGCCTCTGTAATAGAGATAAATGCAGCTATGCAAGATTCAGAACATAGCTTGGCCTTAGCCTCAGAGGATACCTGGGTTACCTGTGAAGAAGATGCATTGGAGCATGAACTCTCAGTAGAATCCAGGGCCATGAGAGCTAGATTCCCAAAAGGATGTTCACCACCATGTTGACCATCACCAGCAAATAATTGCTCATCACCAGAAAGATCATCTGGTAAACTGCTCCAGTCAACAACACCAGGGGTGAAGAAGCTGTGATGAGGTTGTGATTGAGATGATTGAGATCGTAGAGGCTCAGGTAAGGCTTGAGGTTGTTGTGCAATAGGAACTTGAACTTGATTTGGCTGTGGCATGTAATAGCAGGGATATGGATATGGTATTGGACCTTGAGGGACAAAATATGCAGGAGATATAGGTTGTGAGTGATGACCAGAACTAGCAGGATGTTGCCCTCTATTTTGTGGACTATTGCTTGGAAAAGTCACAAAGGGTGCAGAGGAGTTAGATCCATTTTCTCTTTAATTCTTCTTTATGTTTGAGTTTGGAACCTCTTTTGTACCAGCAATCATCTGTAAGATGATTGAACAATCCACATACTTCACATGGTTTCTTCTTCATCTTAGGTTGATCATCGACTAAAGAGGGTGAAGCAACTGAAGACTTGCTCTTCAGTGCTTTGGAAGCATTGTTTGCTTTCTTGACTTCCTCTTTAGTAGTCTTCAAATTCTTTCTACTGACAGTTTTATTCTTTTCAGTACTGACAGTAGTTGGAGTTTGAACTTCAGGTGTTAAATCCTGCTCTCTAGTCCTTTCAGGACTTTCAAAATTAACACCTGAGTTGATCAACTCATGGATCATGTGAGTGTCAGCAGTGGAACCATCAACATCAGCTGATAGGTTCTGAGAGGGCTTGATGCTGACTTCTACTTCTGATTGTGCTGTATCAGAAAGTAGATCACATGATGAGATGGATTGGTTATTACTCTCACCATGAGATTCTACCTCTACTCTGGGAGTAAAATCTGTAGGTGGAGCAGTGTGATTGTAACCAATGCCAAACTTCACATTGGAAGCAGATTGCTTACTAAGAAGCATTTCAAAACCTTTGCATGATTGTACCCATATATCACACTCTACTTGGGTAACTGCAAGGGTTTCTTTGAGATCTTTATACTTCTCTAGAAGTATCTCTTCCCTAGCCTTATCATCAGTTATTTGGCATTTCAGTTTGTAAATCTCATCATTTTTATCATTAAGCACAGACTCAATTCGATTTGCTTTTGGAAATTATTTGTTCTAGCTCAATGTTCTTGTTGATTAAAGCTACATTTGCTTCTCTAATAGATGCAAATGCTCCTATGCATGTTTCAGAACATAATTTGGCTTTTGCCTCAGAGGATACCTGTGATACCTTTGGTGTAGAGGCATTAGAGGATGAAGTATCAGCAGAATCCAAAGCCATAAGAGCTAGATTTCCAAAGGGACTTTCACCACCATGTTGACCAGCACCTGAGAACAGTTGTTCATGACCAGAAAAGTCATCTGGTAAACTGCTCCAGTCAACAACTCCTGGGGTGAAGAAGCTGTGTTGTTGAGGTTGAGTTTGTTAATGAGATTGGGAAGGTTGTGGTTCAGGCAATGCTTGTGGTTGTTGTGCAATTGGAGCTTGAACAGGATTTGGTTGAGGCATATAATAGCAGGGATACGGATATGACATTTGACCCTGGGGAACAAAGTATGCAGGAGATCTAGGATGTGAATGATGACCAGAACCAACAGGATGTTGCCCTCTGTTTTGTGGACTAGTACTAGGAAAAGTCACAAAGGGTGCAGAAGAGTTAGATCCAGTTGATCTACACTCTCTTGCAAAGTGTCCAAGCCTGTGGCATTTGTGACACCTCAACTTAATCTTGTCAAAACCAACTTTGGTTTTGCCAGAGAGTCCTGGAAATTTCCTACCAGTTCTCTTGTAGAACTTTTGAGACTTGATATTAATCAAGGCCATTTGGATTAGAATATCCATCTCTTCTAAGTCATCATCAGCAATACCTTTCAAATCATCCATAATGAAGCACAAATTGTCACTATTACAGCCTGACTAACTATCAACACTAACAAATGCATGATCAGTACTCTTTGAAGAGAAATCTATATGCTCATCATAATTGCTTTCTGATGCAGCATATTCTGACTCATGACCAACCAAGGCAGTATTCCCTGGTACAAAGTCATCAGTGAGCTTTCCTGATGATGCCAGTTTCCTTTTCTGCTCTATCTCTCTTTCAAATGTAAGCAGTTTCCCATGGAGTTGGGTGAGAGATAGGCTATCCAGATTTGCACTGTAGCATAAGACAATGATATATGTGTCCCATCTCTCAGGCAGTGATGTGAGGAATTTTTTGTTCATCTGGCTATTAGTGTATTCATGTTTGACCATTTTCAGCTCAGAGATCAAACATGAAAAACGCTCAAACTGTTGAGTCAGTGACTCACCCTTCCTATGAGAGAATGTCTCATATTACTGGGCAAGGATTTCTCTGTTGTTTGTTAAGACCTCATCTGTTCCACCAAATTGTTCCTTCAATGCATTCCAGAGGTCATGAGCAGTTTCATGATGCATAAGCCCAGAATAGATTTCATTAGGCAGAGCCATGGCCAGAATACCATGCGCTTTAGCATCAATCTCAAACAGTTTTCGATCCTCATCTGAGTATTGTTCCTTCTTCTTCGGAACCATTTGGTTGGTTTCCAGATTGTTCACCATAGGCTTGTGTGGACCATGTACCACAGATGTCCAACAACCTGAACTGTTAACAGACAGGTGATGGAGCATTCTTCGTTGCCATATGTTATACTCAGTCCTAACCAGCATCGGAGGCTTGGTTGAGGAACCGGTATTGTGAGGGTCATTAGAAGGAGTAGTCATTCTTAGATTCAACCAAATTCAATTAAGTTTTAACTGATTTAGTGCAAAACACAACAAACTCAATATGAACCAAGAGAAAACTCAAAGCAAATAACCGAAAGCAGCAGAAATTCAATGATCTATAACCAATTCTTGCAAATATGCTAATTTAATCAAACTTAGATATCGAAATAGCAGTTTCAATGATCAAGTTAGATCAATCAATGATTAACCCGCTCTGATACCATTGTTAGGTTCAGTGATCTAAGTTTGATTAATTAGAGTAGATTGCAGCGGAATTTGAACAATAAATTAGACAATTCACAAGAACACAATTGATATTCAGTGAAAAGTAAACGGTTATAGAGAGAGAATTCTGCAAAAGGAATATTTCATTCATATGCTTTCGTGGTGGCTGAATGTCACACGTTACAACTAGGTCAACATTCCTTATATAGGGAATGTGACGTTTGCTGATGTCACTTGATAGTGACATCTAACAGTATTATACAAACTACTGAAACTATGCAAACTACTGAGAATGTTCTCAACTACTGAGTACATCTCAGAGAATGCTAAGTACAAAAACATAAAACTACTGAACTAAAACTACTGAAACTATAAACTACTGAAATGTAAATTACAAGTACTGAAAAGGAAAACCATCACAACTACTAATCACTCTGGTCTTCAGTCTTTGTCTTCAGTCTTTGTTCTTCAGACTTTTACTTTCAGACTTTGTCTTCAGCTGATAGCTTTAGACTTTGTCTTCAGTACTTTACTTTCAGACTTTGTCTTCAGTAGAAGTCTTTAGATCTTGTCTTCAGACTTTGTCTTCAGACTTTGTCTTCAGACCTTGTAATCAGCTGATGTCTTCAGCTGTTGTGATCTTCTTCAGCAGTTGCAATGTCTGTGGGACTTAGAGGTTTTTCTGATCAGGCTCATTGGTTCTTTTGGTCTAACATTGAAGCAGCTCGCTCAGAAAAATTATTCCTTAGAAGTACATCTTAGGAGTTAACCCTCACAAAAACACAAAAAACATATCTTAGTTTTAAGTTTTCAGTAATATTTCTTTTATTTCTGTACAAAGTCAGTCCATTTCAATTTGTTCAGTATTGGACTATGTCATGGAAGTTGATAAGGGACCTTATCATCTAAAAGGTCACATCTGAGGTGACCGCACGTGCTTTCAAACAAAAAAAATTGGGTCACGTCTGAGGTGACAAAATGTTTTAAAAAGATCACGTCTGAGGTGATCAAAGGTTTTTCTAGGTAAAATGATCATGTTTTAGATGATCAAATGCTCATAACATTCATTCATAAGATAAAAGTGGTGTAAAATGTAAAATGGTCTTAAAGTCAAAACCATGAGTATGACTCATTCGCACGACTGGACCATGAGCACTGACCAGTCGTACGATTGAAGGATATAAATGTGCCCAATCGCATGGTTAACCCACATGTATGGGCCATTCGTGCGATTGAACCATCTGTATCACTAAAATAACACGATTGGACACCTAAAAAGTTCGAATCGCATAGATAAAGGAGACCGAATGACACAGTCGCACGAGTGACCTCTAGTCACACGACTGAAGGTGACCGACTGTGCCAGTCGCACGACTGATCTTAAGTCGCACGAAACAACTATGTGACGGGGCTCAGTCGCACGACTGAAAGAAGACCCACTATAAATAGAGGGGGAGTCAGACGTAGTCACTCATCACTCTTAATCGGCTTTGAAGTTGCACGAGAGCAGTGGTACTCTGAGAAATTGAGTCTCATTGTTGTAGCATTGTGTTTGTGATTCTAACCATTACTCTACCCGTCTACAGGTACACTTCAACCAAGCTCAGTAAAAATAAAGGTTTTAAATGTAGGTTTTTAAGTGTTGAAATCACCAAAAATGCATAACCGAGACTCCTCTTGAGTATAGAACACTTAAGTGGTCACACATGTTGGCCTAAATGATTCTAAGTGCTAATTCGAGTCTCTGCGGTCAAAATGATTGTAAACACAAAGTGAAATGTCATGTCTTGAAAAAGAGTAAAATCTTCTGCGTTTAATAGTGAGGTATGTGAATGGACATGCTGATGAACTCCAGTCGCATGATTGAGTTAGGCGAGAAACTAAATCACACGTATGAACCATGCTTTTGGGTTCTGTCGCTTGACTGTTCCAATCGCATGGTACAATATACGACTAAGTTCGGTCGCAAGCTCAATCGTACGACTGAGCCCAATCGCACGACTAGGCCTCAATTGCATTGTCCATTCGCATGATTGTACTAAATGAATCTAGTTCATTAAAATCCAAGTGTCATCCATGTACACCGATTCTAACTTATACGTGTCTTGTGTTGCAGCACTATGGTTGAATGCTCGATAGTGAACGACAAGCATAATGTATGTGCACATGTAGATGCTAGTCTGAGGATGAGGTACACTGGGGACATCAACCCAGGTGTGTTTAACAACAGAAACTTGAGTCCCCTATTCAAGTGCTTAGCTCAAGACATCCATAAGTGTATAGTATCATGGGGAGTAGGAATTGATGAGATGTCTATTCAAATCCAAAATGCATACTTAGCAATGATGTTAAACCATCTGTCCACATGCTCTCAGATGATCCTCTTCTTGTTGATGGAGAGGAAGAAGATGATGTTTTGGACAGAGATAGGAATAATGCTATGCAAATGGGCGGTGGTATGGATGACGAAGACTCTCAAGAAACTAACAAGGTTATGTCATTTAAGGTCCAAGCTGTCTATGCTTATTGGTTACAGTAGAATATCTCTCAGGCTTATGAACAACAGATTGATCCACAACAGAGCCAAAAGCTTGCTGAAGAAGTACTAATGATTCTAGAAGAAGGTGATGACCTTGAAGTTGAAACTAAATTCCTGATGCATTGGCAGTATGTTAATTTCAACCCGATCAAGAACCTTTTGAAAAAAACAGATTGAAGATTATGTGAAGTGCACAAGACTAAAGCTCATGACAAAAGGAATTATTAGATGTTTTTGTATTTAAAAACTTGTGTAATTGAATCATGTATTAAACTTGTGTACATAATGTTTATATTTTGATTATTAATGTTTTTGTCTTGATTATTAACTAATGATTGCTGTGTTGAATGTCTAAATCAAACATATCCAAACTTTCAAAGGGATGAATATGATGTAGATCCCCTTTAGCAGGTCAAGACTCAATTAACCATGATTCTTGATCTGCAAGAGATCGTAAGGAGATTTGCGAGTTACACTCGGAAGAGGGGGACACAAATCACGAATTTACTGACGAGCAGTTGGCCGAAATATTCAAACTAAATGCCGACGAGATCATGAAAAACGCTCTAACAGTACAAGGTGATAGTGATGACAAACTCAATGACATTGATGAGATCAAGATAGAAGATGTCACTAATCAACATTATCCAGAGTACACTGACATTGAAGGTAATGTGGTACCCAATCTGAGAGACACTCTTGTTAGTGACACTTTTGAGACTCTGGATAATATGGAGCAAGAGTCAGAAAAAGATAAAGAGAGGGAACAAGCCTCAGCGCTACAACTTCAACTATCTACACCAAGCTGTATAAGTTCAAGAAACGTCAAAAGGTGGCAGGCAGGATCATAGTGTTGGCACATTTTGAAGACCTCAACGTTTACGTTGTTAAACGTGATAAGGGAATTAAGTACTTCAGATTCCCACATGATGTGAAGACTCTTCCAGGTTTTTAGCTTAACCAGTTAGCAAAGTTAAAATTGATATACTCTAACCCTCTTAAGATGTCAGGTTGGTTTGAAGCAGCCCTAAGGAGGGAGTACCACACCTGATGGGTCAACTTCAAACCTCAACAACCAACAAGGTACATGAGATGATCTGAGGTTGACGCCATAACTGGCAAACCAAAAGTAGTGTTGAAGTGGAGTCCACCACGTACAATGTCAAAAATCCCACTATGTGACATGCCACAGAAATGGTACAATGGAAACCATTAGGGTGTTTAACCCAATGTGGCTCACCAACTTTTTAGCAAAATATGTTTATACTTTATACAAGTGGCTACTGTTCTATGACTCACAAGATATTGTACAAGCTTTATAATTCCAAAAGGTGATACGACTCTGTTTTGCTTTTGAGATAAATACAGGAGTCACCAGAGAAGCTAAGTACAAGAAGTTTGAGGAAATTATGAGAGATGTTAGACAATAGATAGATCTAGGTCCAAGGAGGAGTTTGTTGATACATATATGTACCTAGATCCTGATCTCAATGTAATATGTCTTGAATGTCTTGCACTTATGCAATATTGGGTACTTAATGAAATGAGAATATTTGTTTGTGATTTGTCTTGTTTAATATTTCATTAATGAGTTGTTTAACGCATATTGACTTGATTGTATAGGTTTGTGGTTGATTGAATTAATATAAATAACATTATGATAATTAATACATTCAAACTTAACAACATGAAGTTATCATGCGAATGGCCCATGCTAATGGACCATACGCATGAACAACTTCATGCGAATGACTTAGTCGCACGACTGAGCCAGGAGGCTGGATCAGTCGTATGATTCTCACATAAGATTGGCTCAATCGCACGACTGAACACTCGGTCGGGCGAATGGACCAACCGTATAACTCAATCGCACGACTGAACCATATTAATGGTTCAGTCGTCCAAATGAGAAACCCTAACCTATAAATACCACTTAATTCGTGGAAAACGGTAAGCATTGAATCCACTTCGACTCCAGACGTACCCTAGCCGTCCAGAAGCCTCTATGTTCGTACTCGAAGTTCATAGAACGCTGTAGATCGATTCCTAATCGATTCTTGACGTTAGATTCAATACATTAGTGTGTCTACATGTGTTCTCACTGATTGGATCACCAATCAAATAGGATTCTGTTGGGTTTGTTAGACCATACCAAAGTAGTTTAACCTCTTAAACTTAAAACGCAGCGGATTAATACCTTAACATTTATCATTAGTAATCTGAAAATGGAAAGCTTATAACAAAACATCAACAAACCCAAGAACATGGGATCTTTATATGTGTTTGAACTAGCTATCACCAATAAATGACAACCCAAATAAGCAACACATACTACCTTCCATAGGCTGCTGAAAACGAGATATAGATGAGGAGAGTGATGTTCTTGAACAACCAAAAAACCAAGAAGAGGTGTCCTCAAGCTTCCATACCCACAAGCATCAAGCATACACCATTCTTGCTAGGATTTAAGCACCAAATCGGATCAAGAAAGCTTTTGGAACCTTGTTCCATCCATGAAAAATCAACAAAGCTACTAAAGCTTTGTTCCAGCCGTGACATCTTTCTTCCAAAAGAAAGGGTGATGTTCTTGTGACCCTTTTTGCATATGAGAGAGTGAGAGAGATCTGAATGGAGAGTGTGTGTGTTCTTCGAGAGCCCTAGTCTCAAGACACCCAAAGGAAAAAAAAGCGAGCTGCCCAAATGGGGCGGCCGAACCCTTTTATGTTTTGGGGTTTTCCCCCAAAAAAATTTTAATCTTTGTTGAACAAAAGTTTTTAATAAGTTATGTAATTACCCCTTTAATTATATAACTTATACACACACTCCTATTATTTGATGTTATTTAACGAATTTAAACAACATTACAAATAATATTCATGAACAAAATATCCATATAGGTTGTTCAATCTCATATGCAACTTATTTAGAAAACCCATTTTCTAAATTGGTGTATTAATTTAATTGTATGATATCATCAATTAAATAATTTTTGCTGTTTGCTAAGCTTGTTATTGGGTATGACCAGACTTGGATCATGACGTACTAACCACATCAATGTTCTATGTGTCTTGGGCATAAAGAATCCAACAGATTCCGCACTATTTGGTTTGGTTTAACACGTTAATCGGTTGGTGTTTCATTCAAATACCAGATCCTAACAGTGCTTGGATACCATTTGTCCTTGGTGCCTTGCACTTCCTTTTAAATTGACCCATTTTGGCTTTTGTCCAGCCCAAACTTTTCACTGGCTGTATTGCATGGAAACTTCCACCATGTCCACTTGTAGAATTTCTTGGCTCTATGAGTGATAAGAGCCATTTGCTAAACTATCTCCATGTATTCCAGATCATCTATATGGATAAGACTAGGTCTTCAAGGGTGAAAATAAAGTTGCTTGTGCTTTCATCAGAAACCACGAAGGCTTATGGGAGCTCTAGTGTCCATTTCGTCTTGTATGGATGATGATATGGGGCCTGCATAAGCTAAATAGCTAATGCAGGGTTTTTTTGGATTTTATTTGGTACGTGAGGAGAGTTTTGGTTGTGATGGTGGTTGAGAAGTAGAAGGTGTGGGTTCATCACTAGCTTGTGTTGCTAGGTTGTCACCTTGAGCAATGAGCTCTAACATTTTAAGGAGAAGGGTTGTTTCTACCCAAGAGAAGCCAACAGTTGGCTTCTTTACTATTTTAAAGATGTCGGGCTTCATGTGTCCTAACTTAAGAATATCACTTTTTTCACTTAACTATGAGCCCAGTTCACAGTTGAGAATGTATTAAACATATCTGGGAAACATATAATACTCTAAGGAGTCTACGTTTGAAAGTAATTTTGTATAGACAAATTGTGAGTATTTGTACTTGACCCCTTGAACCATTCCATGCATAATAAAGGAGAGATTCTTAGGAATCTGGTCCCAAACCCTATGCTTGTTGGACAATCTATGGATGACTACATGTAATAGTTACTTCCATTGGGATGAGACCTTCCCTTTCTTAAAGGTCTTTATAGAGAAATATCCTTCATAGCCCATCTACTGAAAGAAGTGGTTTACAGCTTCTCTAGGAAAGGACAATTCACCTTCCTCATCATCCAACTAAAGATGAGTGTTGATGATGGCTATTGTGATGAAAATTGTCCTTCCCTGCACTGTAGTGGATGATGCCTTCTCCCCATCCATTATGACCTCTTAAGAGGTTTTCTAGAATTCATGAAGATGATCCTCATAGAGTGGATTATCAATAGTTAGGGAGGTGAAGTAATGGATAGAGCCAGAAATTGGCAAATATCTAAGAAACTAGAATCTTTCTCTGAGTTCAATAGGGTACCTAATACTGCTGCATGTGAAGTTGCGTGGAGAAATCAAAGTCATTTCTGTGGTTTAGGTTAGCCATTTTAGAAAGCTTAAATGTGAAGAAAGTGAAGAAAAAAGGTTGTTTTGGGTGAATTAAGTTTTGGAATAGTGTAGACGAAGAAGAGAGTGAAAGAGGGGCGAACCGTTGGGTATATATATGAAATTGATCTTAGACAAAGTTAATGAAGGAGGATGTACTTTAAAATTTGGATGTCGGTCTCACCTTTGAAAAAGAAAGTAGTTTTCTTGGATATCTAAAATCTTCCGAAAGTAATTTTAGTTCGGATGTTTTAAAAAAACTTCGGAAGCTAAAATGGCTTCGGAAGATATTCCAATGAGTTTAGAGAAATTTTCTTCGAAAGAGATTAAGAATTAAGAAATTTTATTCTAAGAAGAACAAAAGTTCCAAGAATTAATTACGTTCGAAAGAAATTTGTTCTTTAAAACATATAAGTATTTAAGAGTAGTTTTAAGCTTCGGATGATATTTTGATAATTTCTTCCGAAGGTAAATTCACTTAAGTAGTTGTTTGGTCCTAACTGGGTAGTGAGATTGAGATTCTCACTGGGATCGAATATAGTGATTGAGTCAAAGATTGTATGGCGGAATCAAACAATCAATAAAAATTCAATGCAAGAAATACTCATAAATGCTTGTTTGTATTGATGTAGGTGATTGATTACAATAAATGCTAAGGTTTTAGCAAAAATAGTAATAATACACCTTGAGAAAGTAAGACACAAAAAATTCTAAATGTCTATCAACAGTTACCTCATGTACGAGGTTTTCTATTCTATTTATAGGCTCACAAGATGCCTTTTTACAAAATGACTAAACTACCCTTGACCTATACATCAGAACTAGTCTAAGTCTTCATCAGCATTTCTTCTGTTCATCCGCATTGACAAATGTGGATGAGTTGAACTTGATCAGCATTTCTTCTCTTGTTATCCACATTAGTAGTTGGTCATCTATATTGGGTAATGCAGATGAACAAATACTTATGCGCATTTGTTGTCTGGTCATCCGCATTTGCAAATGCGGATGAACAAAACTTGTTCGCATATCTTTTGTCTATCCGCATTTGTTAATGCGGAAGAGCAAACACTTGTCAGCATATGTTATAAGTCTACTGCAATTACAAATACAGCTGTTCAACATTTATTCTTCTCAGCACATTCTTCATCCGCATTAGTTCTTGGACTTGTGGGAATGCTAGTAGACTAACCGATCAACTCACCAATTGAATTGGCATGTATGATCCTTTCAGGGTCCAACAATACTCCCCTTAGGATTATACAACCTATGTTCTTTAATGGTTTGGTGGTGGTTGAGGTTGTGAGGATTCTGCTAGGCTTATAAAGGCACTTAAGGTTCTGCTTATGATGGATCCATAATGGCCTTTATCATGTTGACAAAGTCATTTACATCTGCCATCTCTCTGTTCAACGCATGTATCTTCAGTTGACTCATAGTGTAGATGGGTTGTAATGGCAGTTTCTTAAGAGAAACTAGGTCCCATATAGATACAATAGACAACCCATCCCTATGAATCAGTAGAGCTCCATCTACATCAACCTCCAGCTTCACTATGTTTCCAAGCTGCAGAGGAGTCTTTTTCTTCTTTCTCTTTTCTCTCTTGGTAATGATTTGATCATCTGCCATCTTTAGTATTTTGATGCATTTTAAGAAGAAGTGCATGTCTTGTTCACCCAATTTATTTGTTATTTCTCTGAAATGCCTAGTGTAGATGTAGTGGATGTATGATTCATCTAGTAGCCTCACTTCATATCCACTGAACAATCTGATTTCTACACCTTCTTTTCCTCCACATTTTCTTTCAATCACGAACTCATAAGACTTTTTGTCATAATAAAAATTGGAGATTGGTATGGAGGAATGTGTGCCGGACACCATCTTTCTCTTCAAAGACTCAGTTGCTTTTAGTTTAAGCTCTGGAAAGAAAACTTCCTCTGCTGGTTTAGTCTTTTTCTTTTCAAGAGGGTTGATGACAGATCTATCTTTCCTCATATAGATAGCCTTTAGAGATTTGAAGTTGTCAGTTCTCTTGAACATTCTAAGTATCTCTTGAAACTCATACCCTCTGAACATAGTCTTATGATTGATTACTTCTAAGTTGGCTAGTTCCTTCAAGTCAAGAATCTGTAGGGCATTTAAAAAAGTAGAGTACTCTATAAAGAATTGAACCAGCCCTGAGATCCTATTAACCATGAACATATTCCAGCACTGTCATACTTCCAGGCAATGATTTTCTGATTAGTTTTGCCCTTGGGAGTAGACACACCTTTGGTCATCTCTGCAGTGGTCAGACCTTCTTGAAGTTTTAGTTGTGAAGGCTCTGCAAACAACTCAGGATATCTGTGTAGTACAAGTGCCAAAGAGTCATGATCTCTAAGGGTGAGTTGCATATCTTGAGCTGACACTCTGCATCTGGGCTTCTTGCTAATAATCTCTTCTTCCAGAGTCTTAAGCCTCTCTTTCTTCTCATTGATCAACCTTAGGATGGTAGCCTAAGGGAATTGGTTTTCATATTTCCAAGTTCTCTCTATGTAAACCTTTGAATGGAGAGATAATCTTTCATTTCCCTATTAGACATGTTGTAGGGATCAGGATATAAGGAATGGGGAGTAGATGTTTTCTTCTTTATTAATGTTACCTTGGGCACATCATCTTTAGGAGAAAGAGTCTTCTCATACTCAGTCTCAACTGTGGGGTCTAGCAGCTTGTTCAATGTCTCTTCTTCTGCCTTCATTCCCTCATAAGCAATGTTGAATACTTCATCTAGATCATATCCATGATTAATCAAAAACATGGCTATCACCATTAAATCATCAGTCTCTGCCTTTTCAACCATTTCTTCAACCATTTCTTCTACCGATTTTTCCTTTTTCATTGGGCTCTCAACTGCTATTGGTTCATCAACCACATAGCCACCCTCTATTTCTCCTTCTTTGAAGTCTACAAAATGAGCTTTCTTTTTAAGTTGAGCCTCAGCCTATTCATGTTGTTCCAAGAATTCTACAATAGTTGCAAGGCTTCTAGGGTCATCCAAGGATGCTCAGAGATCTCTGTAGACTCCTCAAAAAGTTTTCGTTGAGATCCTCTACTGATCAGCCAAGCCCAGATGCTGCAATGATTTACTTTGGAGCTGAAGAACTTCAGAGGCTTACTACACCTTCTACCACTATGGAAGAAGCTAGTCAACCTAAGGTCTACATGGAACCTAAGATTCATTTCAAAGGGGAAATGAGGACCAATGGCCCAGAAACTAAAACAGTTAGGACTGAACATGCATTTCCCAAACTTCTGAAGTTGAAGTTAAAGCCTCAGAAGAGCAAGCGGAATCTTTCGAAGCTAAAATAGAAGTTGTGGAAGGACTGTTCAAGATGTCCGAGGAACTAATCATCACAGATGCAATCCTAGAAATGGCATCTGAGGTGATCAGTGAGGACTTTCTGGATCTACCTCTAGCCCTGACACCCTCTCTGCCACTCTCACAATTAGAATCCACTCTCCAAGAACAACCATTGTCAAGTTCTTCAAAGGATAACAAAGGGAAGAAGAAGATGACTGTAGAAGAGCTTTAGGAAGAAGAAAAGATTGAGAAATTAAAGAGAAAAAGGAAGACTTCCAACTGGGAAGTTGCTAGCTGCAAGTAGAAAAGCAGCTGCAGCCAACCAGGAGGCTATCAACAACAAAAGGAGAGAAGAGATAATTGATCAGCTCATCCAACTGGGAGCTGCCAATGAAGAAACACTCCTACTGCCACTAGAGGAGTTGGTGAAACTGGAAAAGGCAACCAGGCTGCAACATTAAAAACAACAAGAAGCAGCGAGGTTGGCCTTAGAAAAAGAGAAAGTAGAGGAACAGAAGGAGGCTGACTTGTAGCTTAGGAGGGATAGGATGGAGTTCCCAATCACTAGAGGCTTTAATCTTCAAGAGCTCTCTCCACAGAACAATGAAACGATCCTTTGGCTATACAATAAAGAGCAGGATCAAATGGGAAAAGAAATAAGAAAGGCTTCAAGAGGAAAGTTAAAGGAAAGGAAGGAGAAGGAGGAAGAAGCAAGGGTCAATGCAACTAGGAATCTCAGCGAGAAGGCTTGGATGAAAGACTATCTCCGGGCTCATGGCTTCTTAGGAAGGCAGGTGGGTCTCATGTCAGAAAGGACACTCCAACGAATTGTCAGTGAAATCAAGGTTGACATCCGCTTGGGAAAGAGAAAAGAGATGTACAGAAGGGTAAAATGGATGACCTTCACTACAACCACTCAACCACAATCTGAACCCTCATCCTTACCTTTCGCCATCAAAACCGAGCCTTTCACCCCTAAACCCACATCCATACCCTCACCCACTTCATCACCTCAACCACTTAAACTTCCCATCCTTTAACCTTAAACACTTCACCTCTAAACCTTAACCTTCCCAACAACCATCCAAAACATCCCCTCAGCCTTCTCAACATCTCTCTCTTGAGGAGTTCAAGGCAATCAAGATAAAGCTCACCAACTACACAACCTTGAGTGAAGTCTCATGTGAAGGAGACTCTGTTAATATCACCTATGTTGATGGATCTTCACATTCCCTTACAAGAGACCAATTTCTTGATTTGCCTAGAGGAACATTGGACCAGGCTGCTAGACATCTAGGCCTCAACTCAGATTCACTAAATGATAAAGAGAAGAAAATTAGAAGGAAACTAGTGACTCTGCTGGATACAAAGAAAGAGGACAAGATTCCTAGTCAATCTCTTACGCCTAGAAAGAGAATAATCGGTGGAGGTTCGATGAAACTTCTCACAACTTTGTTGTGGAAAGAGAGAATGGTGAAGTCAACAGACTTAATGCAACCTCTCTACTACACTCCAGTAGATTTGATATTGTTGAGTTAGCAGAGAAACCATTCTCCAACCCCTCCAACTCGAAAACTGCTGCTCTTCTCAGGAATCAACTCAACAGTCTTTATCTAGTCGAGCTAACTGCAAAAGCCAAGATTGAAGAAGAGTTGAAGTTAAGAAGACAGGAAGACAAGGAAAGACCTCCTACCAAGGGCGCTACCTTTCTATAGATGGTGGAGGGTCCTGAATTGGAACCTATAGTTAGATGGGAATATGATTACAGTTCCCATCAGCTAACTCTTTTCAGAGGGCAATAACAGAGGGTACACATCATCCAAGGTGACAGACTGGACATCCTGTCTACCAAGGATTTGTACAAACTTCTCAGTACCACATCAAGGAAGAACAAGGAAATAGATAAATATCTACTCTCCTTGGTGCTGAAAGTTTTGAGGAGAAGAAACAAGTGAGGTTTTGGTAGCATCAGCCTAGGGGGAGTTTGTTGGATCAAGAAGAAGGCTGGTGCAACCAAAACAAAATCACTTAGATAATTTTGGTGCTACATGTAAAGGCTTCTGAAGCTTAGTATGGAACTGCCGAAGGTTGTAGAGCTCTTCTCAAGAAGAAGTAAAAGATCAACTTCTAAAGGCGAACTCTACTTCCAAGGACAAAGTGTTCACTTTTCTGAACATGAAATCTCAAAGGAAGAAATCAGAAGACTACTTCCGAAGTATGAAGAAAGAAGAAGTCCACAAGCCTCGGAAGTTGTAGCCTCTTCCGAAGTATAAGTGGCTTCGGAAGTACTTCTTCTTCCGAAGCCATTTAACCTTCCGAAGACGCTGCTATGAACCAGTGGACATAAGTATGGTCCCTGACACTCTACTGCAAACCTCTGATACTTATGGCGTTTTCTCAAAGAGCCATGCAGTTGACCATACTTTATTCCACTGTTTACCTTTTATGATAGTACATGTTACTAACTTTAGTTGATGACAAAAGGTAAGTCAGGGACATGTCCTGACTACCATATCTAAGATAAGACTTTATCCGAGATACCTTAAACTATAGTCTTGTAGTATAGGCTATAGTTATAGGATCCCAGCGGATATCAAAGTATATCCGGCTGTAGGTAGTATTATATATAGTTTCTCATTGTAACTCGAAAAGATAAGCTTGTAAGAGTCTTGTAATATTTGAGTTGGGAAGCAATATATGCAAGTAACTTGAAAATTACTTTTTGTGTTCTTTATTACTTATTATATTGTGATAAACTCTTTTTGACTCTATCTTCATCCGATTGTTGTTCAAGCGAGTTGGAGAGAAAAACAAAGTGTTAGTGACTTTGACTGATCCTGCAGACCCCATATCGCACGTATCGCAGATATGGAGTAGTCACATAGACTATCTCCCCCTGTGTTTCTGAACCCATAAGAGTTAGCCAAGATTGCACGCTATAAACACACAATTGAGCTAAAAACTCTTAATGAGTTGTGAACCTCCTTTCTTTTGCTTGCAAGACTTTCATTCGTTCATTCGTTATGTTCCTCTTTTATTATCTTAAATCTTTCACTTTGTTAAGATAATATTTCACGTTCATTATCATATTCACATCATGTAAAGTCACATCATAATATGTAGTAAGGAACATAAGATTAACTGATGTTTCTTACTTGTGAAATTATAGTTTCGTAGGAAGACCCATTGTTTCGATGGATGAATACATAATTTTGCTGGATAAACACCTACTTTCGCAGAATGGCCTGAAAATTATGAACCAACCCATTTTTGACCTAAAACTTCAATATTTTACATCCAAAACTTTGGTTTATCACCCAATAATCTATATCTAAGCTTCTTATATGTCTTCTTACACAAAAAATGAGTTTTGGGTGAATCTTTGCCACATTAAAAAACCCAAGCCCTAGAATCTGGGTTTACATCAAACTGAAAGATTAATTGATGTTTCTTACCTGGATTGTTGGTGTTTTCTTATTGTTTGGATGCCCACGAACACCGATCTTCAATCCCGTGATCAACCGAGCCTTGAATCTTCAATTCTCTCCACTTTCTCTAGAATTTGGGATGTTGAGTTGCAAATGAGAGCTTGCTCAAGCTAATCTATTTATATATATATCATGCATTCTTGGGACCTTAAACTCGTAAAACACATAACTCGCGTGGTCTACTCGGTCCATACTCCATTATCCGCTTATTTCCTTTAAATATTCTCGGCTAAGCCCATTATTTTTAATTGGCTCGTTTTGACTTTATTCCGAGCATTACAGTCTCTCATTTACTTGTGTTGTTAGCATCTCTTTTCTAGTTAAACCAGTTCCCTATTTGTTCTGTTAAGTGTTCTAAAGAAATTTCCACAGTTGTGTTGTAAAGTGCTGACTGGGGTTAAGTAAGAGTGATATTCTTACTATGAATTGAATATGGTAACCAAGTCAATGATTTAGTGGTGGAAACAAACAATCAAAGAACATTCAATGCAAGAAAAATACTCATAAATACTTTTGTATTGATATATGAAAGTTGATAAATTACAGAGAATAACTACAATCAAAATTCTATATCTATCAGCCGTCCCATTATGTACGAGGTATCTATTCTATTTATAGGCAGACAAGATGCCTTTTACAAAATGACTAAACTACCCCTGACCTATTACATCAGAACTAGTCTAAGTCTTCATCCGCATCTTTGCTTGTTCATCCGCATTGACAAATACAGATGAGTTAACTTGATCAGCATTTCTTCACTTGATCAACCACATTAGTATGTTAATCATCCACATTGGTTAATGTGGATGAAGAAATACTTGTGCGCATTTGTTCAGTCATCCGCATATGTCAACGTGGATGAGCAAAGTCTTGTCCACATTAACTTTGTCTTCTGCATTAGTCAATGTGGAAGAGTAAGTACTTGTCCGCATTTACTTTGTCTTCTGCATTAGTCAATGCGGAAGAGTAAGTACTTGTCCACATCCATTCTTGGTCTTCCGCATTTCTCAATGCGAAAGAACAAATACTTGTCTGTATTTGTTTTATGCCTTTCGTATTTGACAAATGCGGGAGACAATGCTTTATTCTTCTTAGCAGATTCTTCATCCGCATTTCTTCTTGGACTTATGGGATTTTAGTAGAACAATCATCAAATCACCCATTGAGTTGGCATGTATGATCCTTTTAAGGGTCCAACAATACTCCCCCTAAGGATATACAACCAAGTTTTCCTCAATGTTTGGGAGGTGATTGATGTTGTGAAGATTCTATTGGGTCTTCTGGGGGTAAGATGAATGCAACTTTAGTAGGATCGAGTATAGCTTTGATCATATTCACAAAATCTGTTGATTCTAACATCCTTTCTCTGCTTAGCACATGAATCCTCATCTTGCTAATGCTGTAGATGGCTTCCATTGGCAGCTTTTTTAGTGAAATACGCTCCCATGTTGTAGATGGCTTCAATTGGCAGCTGCAATGGTGTCTTCTTCTTCTTTCTTTCCTCTCTTTTGGCTCTTATCTGATCATATGCTAGCTTTAGCAGCTTGATGCACTTTAGAAAGAAGTGCATATCCAACTCTCCCAGCTTATTATTATATTCCCTGAAATGACTGGTGTATATGTAATTGATATATGATTCATCATGCAATCTAACCTCATATCCACTGAATAATCTGATTTAAGCTCCCTCCTTTCCTCCCCACTTCCTTTCAATTACCATCTCATAAGTTTTCTCATCATAGTACAAATCTGAGATGGGTGTGGAGGAATGAGTAACAGACACCATTTTCCTTTTTAATGATTCTATAGTCTTCACCTTCAGTTCAGGGATTACAATTTCTTTTGCTTGCATCTTTTTCTTCTTCTCAAGGGGATTGACAAAAGTTTTATCTTTTCTCATGCATATTGTCTTTAATGAATTAAATTTGTTTGTTCTTCTGAACATCTTAAGTATGTTCTCAAATTCATATCCCCTGAACATAGCTGCATGATTGACCGATTCAAGTTGAGCTAGTTCCTTCAAATCATGAATATCTAGGGCATTTACAAGAGCTAAGTACTCTGTAAATAATTGTACTAGCCTGAGATCCTTTTCACCATGAACATATTCCATGTACTGTCGTACTTCCAAGCTATTGTCCTTTGATCAACTTTAGCCTTGGGAGTAGACACCCCTCTGATTAGTTCTGCAGTGGTCAATCCTTCTTGCAGTTTCAATTGAGATGGTTCTACAAACCATTCAAGGTACTTGTGTAGTACAGGAGCAAGTAGTTCTTGGTCTGTCTAGTTCAGCATCATGTCTTTAGCTGATACTCTATTTCTTGGCTTAGTGCTTGATAATTCTTCTTCTAGCTTCTTAAGTTTTTCTTTCTTATCATTAATCAATTGAAGAGTTGCAGCCCTTAATGAATTGGTCTTCATGTTTCCAATCCTTCTTCTTGTGAACCCCTAACTTGAGAGATAGTCCTTTATTTCCTTATCAGACATATTATAAGGATCATGAAATAATGGTTCATGAGTTGGGGATGATTTCTTCATTGAAGATAGCTTGTGTTGGGGAGCCCTTCTTGGCAATGGTCTTTCATACTCGATTGATTTCTTCATAGAGGATTCTTTATGCATTGGAGCATCCTTGGTGATTACTTTTTCATATTCTATTTCAATGTTTGGATCAAGCATCCTTTTCACTTTATCTTTTTCTTTTTTCATTCCTTCATATGTCATTCCAAATACTTCATCTGGATCATATCCTTGATTGATCAGAAACATAGCTTTGATCATCAAGTCATCAGTTTGGGCTTTGGACACCATTTCTTCCACTACCTGTTCTGTTTTCGTAGGATTGTCCATATGAACATCCTTTCAGCATCATATCCACCAGCAATCTCACCTTCTTCTAAATCAAGTGCACCAGCTAATTTCTTCAATTGAGCTTCAGCCTGCTCATGCTCTTCCAGAAATTCAGCAATTGCTGCTAGGCTTCTGGGGTCATCCGTTTGTTTCTTAATTATTTCTTCTTTAACTATTGGTCTCTTACCCTTAGCCTTTTCAGCTAAATATTTCCTTTTTTCGTGAGTAAGTTTGAAGTTGAGGGCTAGAAGTTTTAGCTTTTTCTACTGCTTCAGGTGCTTTTCAGGTGTGCTTGGCTCTTGATCATTACGTTCACTTTTCTCCTCCTCTTTCTTTTCTATTTCTGTAGATAAAGAGATAGTAGGGACAATTTGCATAGTCAACTCCTTCTCCAAAGGAACTGGTGATTCATTGAGGGATCTTGCATCATAGTGAGGGATGTCAAGCACAGGTCCTTCATTAACAGTGTCATGGAATGATTCATTGATTAGACATTGAATGAATCTTGGATACATCAGAAACTTGTATCTTATTCCTTCTTGCATGTTTGAAATCAGGCCACTCAACACATATGTAGACATATTAAACGGTCTGTTGGTGTAGGGAGCACAAATTGTAGAAGATGTGAGGACTGGAATGTCATTCCATCCTGTTTTTCTCTTTGACATACATTGTTGAAACATATGAATTAGGAATCTACAAAGCAGATCCACTAATCCTTTAACTATCTATTTTGCTTGATAACCTCCTTCATAACCAATTTCAGCGAAAAATGTTGTTATTTCTTCATAATCTAGTTCCAGAGGATCATTAGTATTATCTCCGGATAATGTTCTCACACCATAAGCTTCAACTACCTTAGCTGAGTCCCAGAACGACCTGATGAGATTCTCATAGATGATGGGTCTCACAGTCATGGCATATGCTACCCTTGTGGTAGATAAGAATCTTATCATATGTCTAAGTCCTTCGGCTTCAGGCACATGAGGGTTTAAATAACAGCTGACGTTATGGAGCTTGCTCCATGTAAGATTTTCCATGTAATATGCATAAGAGACATGTGTATTAGTTATCAGTTTAACTTTAAATTGACACGGATGTCTGCTTGTCATTTCTGTTGCATTGTTGTCATGGCAAATGGTGAGTTTGTCATTTAAAAATAACAGTTTTTATTTTTGGACCATTAGTGAGCTATTGTTTCATTGATTTGCTTCAAATGTTTCATTTTTTTAACATGCTCTGTTCTTACAACGAACATGAATATCAAGATTTTTCATGATGATAAGAATTTCTGTTGGTTTTCATGCTTATTGAAGCCGAAAAGGTGTATATGTTACATCAATAAAACATGTTTTTGTGTTCTTACTTATGAGTTGGTTCATTAACTGATGTAGGTTTAACATTCTCAAACTTAGGTCTTGATTAAAATTTTTATGAAAATTTCACCTTATTTCCGATACGAATGTTGTTTCAGAATTGATAACAGAAGTCGATTGAGTAGATTCACATGAAAATCTTTGAATGTTTATGATGACAATGATTGAAGATGGTGTACTGTACGTTTGCGCTCGTCTCACTATAAAGTCTCTCAAATTTGAAGAATATTAAATGACCCGTTTGAATTCCTTTAAATAGTCAAATAATACATTTTGAAAGATTTTACAAGTTTTAAGGAAATATAGTCACCACTGTAGCAAATGCTGAAGGTTAATTTGTTTGACTTTTGGTCATCCGCATTTGTTAACTGTAGCAAATGCGGAAGACAAACTTTTGACATTGACTGTCCGCATTTGGCTACTGTTGAAAATGCGGAAGTTTTGTTTCTTCTTAATTTTTATTCTTTCCGCATTTGTATACTGTTACAAATGCGGAAGTTAGAACTTCAAACCTTTATGTCCGCATGCGGAAGAATAACTTGTGATCAACATTCACTTTAACAAATGCGGTAGAGTGACTTGTTTTATTCTATCCGTATTTGTACACGGAAGCAAATGCGATGGAACAAAGTCAATCAACATTTGTGCGACTATATCAAATGCGGTTGACAACACTTGGTCAACATTGCACTATAGCAAATGCCAGAGAGACCTGTTTATCCGCATTTGTTAACTATAGCAAATGCGGTAGAGTAAATTCCACAGTTACTTCACACCGGTAGAGTAAAATCATTGTCCGCATTAGTTGCACTTGAAAATATATTGTTACCCGCATTAGTTACATGCACGGGTTACCTTCACCCGCATTAACCAATCAACTTACCTGCATTAGCTTTTAAACTTAATCAAAAGTTAATATGATTGAATTGATTATTCATCTTATGAAGTTGACTGTTGAAGTTGTCAATTCTTGCTTGGATTGACTTGTATGTCACAAATTGATACAAGTTTCCCAATTTTCACAGATCTTGGACTTATCATGCTTCTAAGAATCTGCATAAGTTGAGATATAATGGTATGACTTATTGCAACAACACCAACTAAAATTCTTTTTGTTTTGTTTTTCAAATTAAGTTAATAAACAAAAATTTGGACTTGCTCAAAATTTTAAATTACTCCCCCTAAAGTTTATGTCCACATTTGGATAGAAAATTTAAAGATTTAAAACCATTTGAATATTATGAAGAGAAAAATCTCTTTGTTGGGATCATATTAGTCATACATTACACTTGTGCATCCTTTATGATTAAATGGACATGATCATGTACTTGAAGATTGAAGATATGTTTGTCCTCTTAAACCCATACCTAGTTGATATTTTGATGCAAATGAATTTTATCATGTTTTAGTTGATTAATTATTCAACGTGTACCTCACACACATAAGCATGAAATGATCAACTCTCCTTATACAATGCATGGTAGAACTTTTTCACAGCTTTTCTTACCAGGTTACTTAACTCATGAAATCTCATTTTCACTGATCGTCATTAGGATTCTTTTAATTTGATCCTTTTTCATGTTGATCCACACTAGGATTCTTTTCACTTCACTTTGGAAGGTGATCCATGATAGGATTCTTTTGTTCATTCACTTGGAATGTATTACTTTGTTGATTCATCCAATTTTGGATGTGTTCCACATTAGGAATCTTTTGGATCATAACATCTACACTATGTGCAAGTTTCATCAGGTCTTTTGTTCAGCAAAACAAAGATGAAACACGATGTGGTGAAAGAGATTCATAAAGTATCATTACCTGGTGTGTTTAGGCTACTATACACACATGCATTCACATAAGCCAATACATACCTGTACTTTGTGATGAGTGTTTCACAATTGAATATGTCTTTAATTCATCACTGCATGTATCTTTTCTTCCAAGTTGAGCCTACCAACATATCTAGTAAGTCATTTCAATCTTTTACATTTTGAAATTAAGCACAGTGAACGATATAACGACTGTAATTATATCATTTCCCTTTAATTCTTTTCTTCATCAAACGTATTTCTTTTGTGGATTTTTTGATGTTTTTAATTGATTTTTTATGTTTTAATGGTTTTTACTCAAAGTTAATCATGTCAATTGACTGAACTAGAAATTCAAACCTACTAGGTTCAAATGCCTTGGTAAACAAATCAGCTAACTGATTTTCAGTTGGTACTTGAATCAGTTCATTAAACCTTTTTCAGCAGAGTCTCTCAAAAAATGATATCTAATCTCAATATGTTTTTTTTGAGTACTGAACTGGATTATTAGTTATAAAGACAACAACTGTGTTTGCAATAGAACTTGGTGTGTTCAAGAAGTTAAAACCATAATGAAGCATCTGGTTTTGAATCCAGAGAACTTGAGAGCAACATGCTGATGCAACAATATACTCAGCTTTTGTTGTGGACACAGACATATTTGTCTGCTTCTTGTATTGCTAGGATACTAGTCTGGGACCAACAAATTGACAATCGCCAGAAGTGGATTTTCTGTTAAAGTTGCATCCTCCATAATCACTGTCTGTGTAGGCATAGAGATTGAATTCCCCTTCCTTCGGATACCATAACCCAAGAGCTGGCTTTCCCTTTAGATATCTGAATATCCTCTTGGCTGCATTCACATGGGATTCTTTTGGATCTGCTTGATATCTGGCACACACACAAACACCAAACATAATGTCAGGCCTACTGGCTGTTAGATACATAAGTTAACCTATCATTGATTGATAGTGAGTCTGATCCACTGATTTGCCTTCAGGGTCAGGTCCAATCTTCACTTTAGTATCCACAGGAGTTCTAATAGACTGACAGTCAACAAAGTGAAATTTCTTCAACATGGTTTCTACATATTTTGATTGGTTGATGAAGATTCCATCTATTGTTTGTTGGACTTGCAGAAAAGAAGGTGAGTTCCCCCATAGCACTCATTTGGAACTTTGAATGCATAAGGTCTTCAAATTCTTTGCAGAGTTGCTTGTTTGTCGATCCAAATATAATGTCATCCACGTAGATCTGGACTAACAACATGTCTTTTCCCTTTTTCCTTCTGAAGAGAGTCTGATAAATCTTTCCTCTTTCATACCCATGTTCAAGATGAAAGGATGATAGAGTCTCATACCACTTTCTTGGTGCTTGATGAAGACCATACAGAGCTTTGTCAAGCTTGTAAACTCTGTGATTGAAATCTGGATCTTCAAAGTCAGGTGATTGACTCACATAGTCTTCTTCAGCAAGCTTTCCATACAGGAAGGCACACTTTACATCCATTTGATAAACAATAAATTTCATGGATGCAGAATATGCAAGAAAGATTTTGATTGCTTCTAGTCTAGCAACAGGAGCGAACACTTCATCGTAGTCGATTCCTTCTTCCTGAGTGTATCCCTGTGCCACTAGTCTTGCTTTATTTCTTATGACGATCCCTTTATCATCATTCTTGTTCCTATACATCCATCTGGTACGGATAGGGTAGATCTACCAACTGCCATACTTCTTGCTTCTTGAATTGGAGCAATTCTTCTTGCATTGCTTCAATTCAACTATTGTCTTGAAATACCTCTTGGATGTTTTTGGGTACTGTTTGATATAGAAATCATGAGAACAAACAGATGTTTGCAATACTGGAGTTGCTTCTTGTCAGCCTCTCATTAAAATCACCAATAATGGTCTTAACTGGATGATTCTTGTGTATTCTTGTGGTTGGAATGGTGTCACCAGCAATAATGACATCAAGATTGGAGACATTCAGTTCATTATCATCAGAGGCACATTCATATTGTATTGTTGTTAAATTATGAAGATTGTCAACTTCTTTTTCAGTAACGGCTACATCTTGAGCAGCATTGAGATTGCTTGCATCATTTGATGTACCTTGTATTTCTACTGGATGAGAAGCCTATTTTTGATTTCTGATCTCATTTGACAAGTCATCTGAGTGAGATGGTACGAGGCTGTGACATTCTTCAGAAGAAACACTAAGGTTTTGTGATAGTTGTCTGATGGGATCAGCTTGAAGAGGAACATCTTCATTCATATGTTCATCAAATGTAGGTGGAATCAATGGATAATTATCTCTTCTTTCTACAGTTGATAAAGTATCACCTGAATGTATATTTCCTGCATCAGAGAAGTGAAATTGGTCAAATGATCTTGTAAATATGTCAATATCAAATAACCAGTCAGGACCATTGTAGATTTGGGAAACGAATGTTCCTTTAATTGAACATTCGTAGATTCATCAATAACGTTCAATTTAGGATTGAACACTCTATAAGCCTTTGAGACAGAAGAATAACCTACAAAGAATCCTTCATCAGACTTGGATGAAAATTTTCCCAAATGATCACGGGTGTTAAAATTGAGACTGGACAACCAAATGATTTGAGGAATCCAATAAATGGTTTCCTATGGAAGATCAGTTCATAAGGTGTCATGTTACTTTCTTTAACAATCAGAGTTCGATTTTGCACAAAGCACGATGTGTTAACTGCTTATGCCCAGAAGGTGATTGGCAGTTTAGCATGGGTTAGCATCGTTCTTTCTGCTTCAATCAGTGTTCTATTTTGCGTTTCAGCTACCCCATTTTGTTGAGGAGTTCTTGCTGCACTGAATTGATGTGCAATGCCTTTGGTTGCACAAAAGGAACTCATAGTTTCATTTTTGAACTCAGTACCATTAACTCTTCTTATTATTTTGACCTTAAGATCAAGTTGATTTTCAATTTTAGTGATAAATTCTTGAATAATTTGGGATGCTTCATCTTTATGAAGTTGGAAGAACACCCATGTGAATCGAGAAAATTCATCAATGATTACTAAACAATATTGTTTCTTTCCTACACTCATTACATGAGTTGGTCCAAACAGATCCATGTGAAGTAACTTCAATGGAGTATTGTTAGTATTCAGCAGCTTGGTTTTGTGAGACGATTTGTGTTGTTTTCCTTTAAGGCACGTTGAACATTGATCAGTAAAACTGAATTCTTTTTCAGGAAGACCAATGACATGGTTTCCTTTGACTAACTTATTCATATTTTTAATGTTAGTGTGCCCCAAACGTCCATGCCAAAGCTGTGACTCATCAAATGATGCTTTAGACAAAAGCCATGTTTCTTCTTCAGGTGATGCACACACTGGTTTAAGACATATGTATTATTCTTCCTTGGAGTCTTTAAGACAACCCATTCTTTAAGAATCTGAAATCCAAGTTTCAGAATGTAGCAGTGAGTGTCTGTAAAGTGAGTGGAATATTTTTTGTCACATATCTGAGACACGCTTAGCAGATTGAAATTCAATTGTTCACAGTAATTCACTCTGTCAAAGCTCAGCATCATGTTTGTCACAGATCCTTCTCTTGTAATTCTACCACCTTCTAATCTCCACCGAATGCCATAGTAGTTCCTTGTATGTACTTGAAGTCATGAAGGAGGGAACGATCTCCGGTCATGTGTCGGGAGCATCCACTGTCTACGTACCATAGGCTATTAGACCAGTGTAGATGAACCTACAAGAAAAAAGAACTAATTAGAATAAGGAACCCTAGCCATGATGGTCTTGGGTTTCCCGTTCCTATTCATGATAGTGACCTCCTGGTATTTCCCTCTAAATTGTTATTTGGATGGAGGTGTTCTGGGAGATTTTTGATGATAAATTGATTGAGTCATCTCATCAACATCTACTGAGGATTCAGATAAATAATGAAATCGTGGTCTGTATTTCTTTGTAAAAATTTAGCCCGAGTTTCATTATCAAAAGTTGTTTTTGCCTAGGAAGGTCAAGTTTGTGTTTCATTGTGAGATGAGTATTATGAAGATGAGGTCTGACAGAGTGTATCACACTAGATGTTTTTGAGATGGACTTGTGTTGAGGAATTCTCAACCTCTTCTGATTAAAATAAAAATCAGATGTATTGTGATTGTTCATGTCACAGATTGAACAATACTTGTTGAAATAGCAATTTTTGGTGGAGTGATTATTCATATCACAGATAGAACAATATTGATTAAAGAAGCATTTATCTGTCTTGTGATTCAACATTTCACAAATATCACAATACATTTTTTGTTTCTTGAATCAGATTTTTACTTGTGTGACTCAACTGATATTTTCTTTTGATGAGTCACTTTCTTTTCATTAGGGATGAATCAGAATCAGCCCTTTTAGTAGTTTGCTTCACAACACTACTTTTGTTCAATTGCCTGGGTTGTTTTTGTTTCTTTAACGTATTTCTCACTTCTTTCTCAAACTGGTCAACATGTTCGTTGTTATAGATATCAAACCAACTCCCTGCCTTAATCTTGAAGACTGAGGGTCTGATGATGCTTTATGTGTTGAACTCAGTGTTACAATTTGTTTCTTTTGCAGTGAGACCTTTTCTGATATGCTTGAATTTTGTGGAGATATAATCTCATTATCAGAACTACTCTCATTAGTGGGTTTGACTGTCTTGACATATTTATTTTTGCCTTGTAAAACAGATGGTATGAATTTTATAAAACGTACAAATGCTTTTATAAGGCTTGATGGTTTCATGACACTCACTGTCTTGTCTGAACACTCTTTGATTTTGATTAGGTGACCTAACATGATTTTATCCTCATTGGTTTCAATATAAACATTAGGGTTGTTTTGATTATTGTCACTTGTTTCACTACAGATTTAGGTTCCATAGTTTTAGGTTCAATTGCTTCAGAGAGTGAGACAGAGTCAGGCATGACAGTGTAGTTGTCATTGTATGGTGGAGGACATGAATTATACCAATCCCTGTCATGTCCTTTGGATTCTTTTGGGAACCAAGCATCTCTTGCAGCTTGACTGAAGACATTTGAAACTTTTCAAGTTTCACTTCAGTCATAGATTGTTGAGCTTTAGATTGAGCTAACTTTTCAGTAAGTAGCTCATTCTCAGCTGCAAGAGTATACTTCTCACCATGCAGTTTTTCTATATCAGAGATGAGAGATTTAATTTTGATTTTTATTTCTCTCTTCATCATCTCTGATTTCACCTTTTCTTCTTTGATTTTATCAGCCAGTTTGTGATTATGCTCTCTATACCCTTGCAATTCATTAATGCATTTTTCACTACAAAGGTTAGATTTTACCTCAGTAGGCATTGGAGATGGTCCATTATTGATGTGAGCCATAAGAGCATGATTTTGAAATTGAGGCTTGACTTCCTCTGCATACACACTCTAGTCACATACTTCATCTTACTTTATTACAAGAGCACTGGCTGAAGACTGACTGCTTCCATGAGCTTGATTTGTCAGTTGGGGTGGATTCTGATATGATTGGTGTTGATGACACTATTGTTGTTGGTTGTTGGAGTGGAAGCTTGAGTTGGGCTATGAGGATGATTGGCCTGGACAGTTCCTTTGATAGTTGTTTCTCTTGGGGGCATTGCACTCTCTTGAGAAGTGGCCACCCATGCCACAATTAAAGCATTTCACCTTGGATTTATCATATCCAAGTTTTGTATTCTCATTCAGGCTTAGCTTTCTTCCTTTTTTGAAGAATTTCTTAGCTCTCATTACAATCATGGCCATTTGCCATTGTAGATCCATTTCTTCCACATCATCTGGATGCATATCATCCAGATCTTCTTGAATGAGATGAGCAGAAGTGAGTCTTCCTCCCAAGTAGGCTTCAAAGCTTGCAACAAAAGCATTGTAAGTTGCCTTTTGTTCTTCTGATCTTGAGTCTTCAGGATTGGTTTGAGGAACAGTATTGACTCTGGGAGTTTGAGGAGCAACAGTGACTCTAGGAGGTTGAGATGAGGTTGAAGGATGATTCATTGGTGGAGTTGCAATGAACCCAGTATTGTTCATTTGATCTCTGGATGAGATAAAATCATCCTCCTTTGTGATGAATGCATTTTCCACATACTGAGATTGTGATGGAAATTTGTAAGCCTCAATTACTTTAGGTCTACCAAGATTTCTGCTTCTTTCATCAAGTTCTAAAGCTTCAATTTTGGCTATCATGATGTCTAGAGTAGTACTCTCAAGATCAAGAGTATTTTCAGCATGGTTACATTCTGTTTCCAGCTTTCAGGGAGACTGTGAATCATCTTTTTGTTTAATTCTTTAATTTTGTAAGTGACTCCCATGATTTCCAACTCATTTACTAACTGTACTAATCTGTGCAATTTCTTAGAGATTGATTCTCCCTTGGTGTGGTAAAGTGTTTCACACTGATTAACAAGCTTGTCTTTGTTGATTTTAGCCACTTCACTGCTTCCTTCACACATGATTTTGAGTGCATCCCACACAGCTTTTGCAGTTCCATACTTCTCCAGTCTTTTCAGCACATCCATCTTGAGTGCTTGAGTCAGAATTGAGTAGGCTTTGAGGTCTATCTTGATTTTCTTGTAGTCTTCTTCATCTAAGGTCAGATCTTCAATGGGTATTCAAGCAGTTTTGTATATTGCAGCTTGATATGCAGACAGAGTAACAAGGATGTGAGGCCCCTTGCATATTGATATCCAGAAATCAAGATCTACACTTATGATGTAATTCCTAAACCTGATTTTCCACTATTTAAACTCATATTCATGTTTAAGCATTGGAGGTTTAGGTGTGTGACCAAGTTCTGAGTAGCTATTAGAATCCATTTTAATTATGTGTTTAACTTGTATAATATAGATTTAGATGATTTTAGGATTATTAGTCCAACTTAGTCCAAACAGTTCTAACAGAATTCAGAAACAGATATGTGACGATACTGAGTTTCTTGAGTTTCTTGGTGTTGTGAGTATTTTGATGAGTATGTGTTGACAAGAGTAATTTCTACTGTTTACTAAAGAGAGAATATGATATACTCTACTAGCAACTCGATTACCAGATCAATCAACTTCTATTCAGTTCTCTCGCAGATCTGAAAAAGAATCAAGAGCCAAAGCTCTGATACCAATTGACTGGGGTTGAGTAAGAGTGATATTCTTACTATGAATCGAATATGGTAACCAAGTCCATGATTGAGTGGTGGAAACAAACAATCAAAGAACATTCAATGCAAGAAAAATACTCATAAATGCTTTTGTATGATATATGAAAGTTGATAAATTGCAGAGAATGATTACAACAAAAATTCTCTATCTATCAGCCGTCCCATCATGTACGAGGTATCTATTCTATTTATACGAAGACAAGATGCCTTTTACAAAATGACTAAACTACCCCTGACCTATTACATTAGAACTAGTCTAAGTCTTCTTCCGCATCTTTGCTTGTTCATCCGCATTGCCAAATGCGGATGAGTTAACTTGATCAGCATTTCTTCACTTGATCAACCACATTAGTATGTTGGTCATCCGCAATGGTTAATGCAGATGAACAAATACTTGTGCACACTTGTTCGGTCATCCACATATGTCAATGCGGATGAGCAAAGTCTTGTCCGCATTTACTTTGTCTTCTGCATTAGTCAATGCGGAAGAGTAAGTACTTGTCCGCATTTACTTTGTCTTCTGCACTAGTCAATGCAGAAGAGTAAGTACTTGTCCGCATCCATTGTTGGTCTTCTGCATTTGTCAATGCAGAAGAACAAATACTTGTCCGTATTTGTTTTTTTCCTTCTGCATTTAACAAATGCAGGAGACAATACTTTATTCTTCTTAGTAGATTCTTCATCCTCATTTCTTCTTGGACTTAAGGGATTTCAGTAGAACAATCATCAAATCACCCATTGAGTTGGCATGTATGATCCGTTTAAGGGTCCAACAAGTGCATCACCCCTTGAAATGGTCTTGCATTAGCTAAGGGGAGAAAGTAGCTCTTGGTCTGCAGGATTCATGGAAGCTGCACTCAAGGCTGCCCCCAAACCAAACACTCAAAATGATGGGTTAAGGCCATTGAGGATTACTTACCTGCAAACTGAGAACTATGACATTGATGAGATTATATCTCTCCCCATAGAGGAACTTAATGAGCTAGCTGACATGGAAGTGTCAAGAGAGAATAAGGAAGCAGAGGATGCATAGTTACTTCTCTAAATCAAAGAGGAGAAGAGACAGAAAGAGATCGTATAAGCATGTACCCACTCTCTCCCTAGTTCAAGAAAGTCCTGAACAAGAGGCTATGTCCTCAAGAACCTCAGGTAGACAAAGAGACTAATAAGATCAATATGATCAACTACCTGAGTGCCACAGGTCTATACCAGACATTTTCACTTATTCCCTTGTCCATTAAGTAATAGCATTTGAGTATCTCACACAACTTAAGGTTCAGGCACTCAAAGAACAAAATGTAACAAAGAGAAAGTTGAGGGAAGATGATGTGAGGTAAAGAGCCATCATGCAAAAGAGCTTGAAGAGGTCTGCTGATAGACAAAGGATGATTAGCTTCTTGAAGCTGTATGGATTCTCCAGAAGGAGACTTGGCCCTATGTCTTTATCTATTATGGATGAGCATATTAGGATGATCAGAAAAAGATCAAAAGAGGAGAACTTGTTGACTTACTCTCACAACCAAGTCAGATCCCTCAAGAAGTGGAAGTTAAGGTTGAATAACCTGAGGCAACACAACATGGAAATCCTTGAGCCTCAACAAACTTCATCTTCTAATCCATAGCTAGGTCAAACTCCCTCTCCTTCTAAACCTTTAAAGGAGGAACAACCAACTGAGTAAGACAAAATTGTTCAACAAGGTGCTGCAAACTAGTCTTCTTAGTTAAACTCATTAAAGAGGAGGAAGATGATGGCTTCTAAACCACAATCAAAGAAGAAGAAGAAGTCAAAACCATCCACCTCTATACCTTAGGGTGAGTCAAATCAACCTGAGGAAGTACATGAAGTGGCAGCCTAATCTACTCGAATTCAAGTGGCTCCTATTGCTTCTGAGAGACCCATCTTATCCTGGACCTTCATAACTAATCCAAAAAGAGGGCATGTGATTAGAGATCAAGGTGATTTGAATGTCTACACATGGCAAGATTTATTCAACCAACCTTTGCATGATCTCTTTGAGATGAGAAGATATTATGACAGTCTGAGTGATCTTGACCATCTAATGAAGAAGGGCCTGGTTATCATCATGATGAGGACTGTCAACTAATGAAGATCTTCAAATGTTTTGGTAGCATCAACCTAGGGGGAGTTTGTAAGGATTCTAACAAGTATGATATAGTCAAAACATTCAAAGCATCCAAAGTCTCTTAGCATACTGAAGTATAAACGCTTCAGAAGTTTTACAACTCACAGAAGAAATATTCTAAGTGTAAAATCTTCCGAAGCCAAGACCAATATCTTTCGAAGCCAAATATGAGGTCTTCCTAAGCTTAAAAGTTAAAGTCTTCGGAAGCTAGTTTATGAAGAGAGATTTCTTTCAAAGACTTTTATTGTCATGCTTTTATCTCATGTAGTTTTTCATAAAGTTGGACCACCTTTCCGCTGCAACTTTGTTTCATGCACCAACTTTCACATATTGGTGAAAAGGTCCGTGCTTTTTGAAAACTTTACATTGAGGTCTTGAGTTTGAGCTATGGCTTGTCATAGTCACAAGTCGAATGGAAATCTTCCTTTTGACTCTACATTTGATTTTGTTGTCTAGTCTTCTGTATCCAACTGGCTTTCAAAGTATGGCTGGTTGTAGGATGTAGTATATGTATCTCAAGTACTTGTTACTTTACATTATCCTTTGTAACTGTCAGGATCAGTGATCACATGTTTGATGTAATAGAGCGTAACGCAGCGGAATAAGAACAAGAATTAGACAAATTGTAGCAAGAATTTGATACTCGTATGCATTAAGAACAAATATGGTTATAACGAGAGAATATATTTCTGTAACAAGGAATGTTTCGATAATATCGAATATTTCTGATCAAATCATTCTACCTATTACAATAGGTTGACACTCCTTATATAGAGTGCAATCGCTGCTGTTATCACGGGAAAGTGACAACTGGCAGATCTATTACAAAAATAACTAACTCTTAACAAACTACTGAAATGTTCACAACTACTGAGAACATATCAGAGTGTTAAGTACAAAATATGAAACTACTGATAAGAAACTACTGAAACTACAACGACTGAAGAACAAGCTCTTCCGTCGTTTTACAAAACTACTGAAAAGTAAACCATCACAACTACTGAGGAAGACCTCTTCAGCTGTTGTGACAATGTCTGATACTTTGGTCTTCAGCACTTGTGTCTTCAGACTTTGTCTTCAGCACTTGTGTCTTCAGACTTTGTCTTCAGCACTTGTCTTCGGACTTTGTCTTCAGCACTTGTCTTCAGACTTTGTCTTCAGCACTTGTCTTCAGACTTTGTCTTCAGCACTTGTCTTCAGACTTTGTCTTCAGCACCATTTTCACTCCTCACACACTTAACTGGTAGGGAATACTGCTTCTCAACGTGTAACACAAAGTTCATAACGGACTGCGCAGCCTCATCCTTTGAATGCAAGAAGAAAGTCCATACAAATCTAGAGTAATCATCCATAATTACCAGACAGTATTTCTTCTTAGCCATACTCATCACTCTCACAGGACCAAAGAGATCCATGTGAAGAAGGTGTAAGCAGCCAGTGGACTTAGGTTCTTCTATGAAGGGAAATGAAGCTTTGTGCTGTTTTCCTTTTAAACAAGCAGTGCAGTTATCTTCACACTTGAACTCCTTCATAGGCAGTACCCTTACTAAACCATGGTTTATCAGCTGATTTATGTTTTTGAGATTAACATGACCCAGCCTTCTATGCCATAGAATAGATTCTTGAGGGGAAGCCTTGGAAAATAGGCAAGGATGGCCTTTGAGATCTATTTTCTTAGAAAGATCTAAGGCATACACTCTTCCTGTCCTGTTGGCCTTTAGGAGAGTGTGTTCATCCAACACCTTATCAATCAAACTTAGAACTTTGGATGACAGAATCCGATAGTTCTGACTGGTGAAAAGAGCAACATGGCCTTTGTCACACATTTGACTGACACTTAAGAGGTTGTACTTGAGATTTTCCACATGGTTAACATCATCAAACTTTATTTCCCCATTGGAAACAAAGCCTTTGCCGATGATGTAACCCTTTGCATCATTGCCAAATGACACAAACCCCTTCCTTCCTTGAGAGTAGTCATTAAGAAGTGTTCTGTTTCCTGTCATATGCATGGATCCTCCACTGTCTACATACCAGATGCCTCTGAGGTATGTTGAAGAACCCTGCAAAATACAACAAATTAGTTAGATTTTGAGACCCAAACCTTTTTGGTTTTGGGCCTGGTCTCATCAACAGATGGTAAACTAACATGTTTGTTGGAAACAACAGCCTGAGAGGAAGAAACTGGTGAAGAAAAGGAATCCTTTGGCTTGGACCTCCTTTTCTGTGGTTTCAACATAGGAACATCTAATTGGTTAACTCTTCCCAATAGATGTTGAACCATCATAACCAGCTGTGTCTGATTTTGTGATAAGGCTTTCAGCTCTTCAGACACATTGGCATTGGAGTTTGATAAGTTCCTATGTTGCACCTTCTTCTTTTGAGCAATCTCAGCTGTTACCTGTTTAACCCCTTCCTTTTTGGATTTCTTTTTGGACTTAAGGGTTACAGGATTTGGTGTTGCTGGTACAAATGTGGCTTAAACTTAGTTTTCATTTTAACCATTTTCTCTTTACTTTCCTCTTTATGTTTGAGTTTGGATCCCCTTTTGTACCAACAATCATGTGTAAGACGATTAAACAAACCACATACTTCACATGGTTTCTTCTTCATCTTATGTTGATCATCAACTAAAGAGAATGAAACTACTGAAGACTTGCTCTTCAGTACTTTGGAAGCATTATTTGCTTTCTTGACTTCCTCTTTAGTAGTCTTCAAACTCTTTCTACTGACAGTTTTCTTCTCTTTAGTGCTGACAGTAGTTGGAGTTTGAACTTCAGGTGTTAAATCTTGCTCTCCAGTCCTTTTAGGACTTCCAGATATAGGTCCTGAGTTGATCATCTCTTTGATAATGTGAGTGTCAGCAGTGGAACCATCAACATCAGCTGATGGGTTCTGAGAGGGCTTAGTGCTGACTTCAACTTTTGATGATGCTTTATATAAAGGTGAATCACATGATGAGGTGGATTGGTTATTGCTTTCTCCATCAGATTTCACTTCTGCTCTTGAAGCAAAATCTGTAGGAGGATCAGTGTGATTATAACCAATACCAAACTTCACATTGGAAGCAGATTGCTACCTAAGAAGCATTTCAAAACCTTTGCTGATTGTACCCATCGATCACACTCTACCTGGGTGACTGCAAGGGTTTCTTTGAGACTTCTCTGGTCTTCCAGAATAACCTCTAGCTTGGCCTTTTCATCATTTAATTGGCATTTAAGCTTATAAATCTCATCATTTTTACTATTAAGAGCAGACTCAAACTCAGCTTTTCTTTTGGAAATGGTTTTCTCAAACTCAGTTTTTTGATTTATTAATACTACATTTGCCTCTCTAATGGAGACAAAGGCAGCAATGCATGATTCAGAACATAACTTGGCTTTAGCCTTTGAAGATACCTGAGTTACCTGTGAAGATGATACATTTGAGTAGGAACCCTCAGTAGACTCCAGGGCCATGAGAGCCAGATTCCCAAAAGGACTGTCACCATTATGTTGACCAGCACCTGTGAATAGTTGTTCATGACCAGACATGTCATCCGGTAAACTGTTCCAGTCAACAACTCCAGGGGTGAAGAAGCTGTGTTGTTGAGGTTGAGGAGGTTGATGAGATTGAGATGGTTGAGGTTCTGGTAGTGCATGAGGTTGTGGTACTATAGGAACTTGAACTTGATTTGACTGTGGCATGTAACAACAAGGGTAAGGATATGGCATTTGACCCTGAGGAACAAAATATGCAGGAGATTGTGGTTGAGAATGATGACTAGAATTGACAGGATGTTGCCCTCTGTGTTGTTGACTATTGCCAGGGAAAGTCACAAAAGGTGCAGAGGAATTAGATCCAGATGATCTGCATTCTCTAGCAAAGTGTCCAAGCCTGTGGCATTTGTGACACTTCAACTTACTCTTGTCAAAACCAACTTTGGTTTTGCCAGAGAGTCCTGGGAACTTTCTTCCAGTTCTTTTGTAGAACTTCTGAGATCTAATATTTATCAAGGCCATTTGGCTTAAAATATCCATCTCTTCTAAGTCATCATCAGCAATCCCCTTGAGATCATCCATGATGAAGCATAGATTGTCATTATTACACCCAGTAAACTGACTATCAACACTCACAAACGGAGAATCAGAAGTGTTTGAGGAGAAATCAATATGGTCATCATATTGGCATTCAGATGAAGCATATTCTAACTCATGACCAACCAAGGCAGTGTTGCCTGGTACAAAGTCTTCAGTGAGCTTTCCAGATGAAGACAGTTTTCGTTTCTGTTCTATCTCTCTCTCAAATGTGAGCAATTTCCCATGGAGTTGGGTGAGAGATAGTTTGTCCAAATTTGCACTAGAGTGTAGGACAATAGTATATGTGTCCCATCTCTCAGGCAGTGATCTGAGAAATCTGTTATTCATCTGGATACTGGTGTACTAAAGTTTGACCATTTTTAATTCAGAGATCAAACAAGAGAACCGCTCAACTGTTGAGTCAGTGTCTCACCCTTTCTATTAGAGAATGTCTCGTATTGTTGGGCAAGGATTTCTCTATTATTTGCCAAGACCTCATCTATTCCTCCAAATTGTTCTTTCAAGGCATTCCAGAGGTCATGGGCAGTTTCATGATGCATTAGCCCAGAATAGATTTCATTGGGCAGTGCCATGGCCAGAATTCCATGGGCTTTTGCATCAATCTCAAACAACTTCTTATCCTCATCTGGGTATTGCTCCCTCCTCTTCGGAACCATTTGATTGGTTTCCGGGTTATTCACCATAGGCTTGTGTGGACCATGTACCACTGATGTCCAACAACCTGCGCTGTTAACAGACAGGTGACGGAACATTCGTCGTTGCCATATGTTATACTCATTCCTAACCAGCATTGGAGGCTTGGTTGAGGAACCAGTATTGTGAGGATCATTGGAAGGAGTATTCATTTTCAGTCCAAATACAATTTAATTCAAGCTTTTAAACGTTTTTACATAGACCACAACAGACTCAGTGAAAACCAAGAGAAAATCTCAGGATGAATGACCAGAAACATAGAAAATTCAATCTCTATAATCGTTTCATGCAAAAAAAATGCCAATTCAATCAAACTTGGATCTTGAATAGCAGTTTCAATGATCAATTATTAGATCGATCAATGATTAACCTGCTCTGATACCATTTGTCAGGATCAGTGATCACAAGTTTGATGTAATAGAGCGTAACGCAGCGGAATAAGAACAAGAATTAGACAAATTGTAGCAAGAATTTGATACTCGTATGCATTAAGAACAAATACGGTTATAACGAGAGAATATATTTCTGTAACAAGGAATGTTTCATTCATATCGAATATTTCTGATCAAATCATTCTACCTATTACAATAGGTTGACACTCCTTATATAGAGTGCAATCGCTGTTGTTATCACGGGAAAGTGACAACTGGCAGATCTATTACAAAAATAACTAACTCTTAACAAACTACTGAAATGTTCACAACTACTGAGAACATATCAGAGTGTTAAGTAGAAAATATGAAACTACTGATAAAAAACTACTGAAACTAGAACGACTGAAGAACAAGCTCTTCAGTCGTTTTGCAAAACTACTGAAAAGTAAACCATCACAACTACTGAAGAAGACCTCTTCAGCTGTTGTGACAACGTCTGATACTTTGGTCTTCAGCACTTGTGTCTTCAGACTTTGTCTTCAGCACTTGTGTCTTCAGACTTTGTCTTCAGCACTTGTGTTCAGACTTTGTCTTCAGCACTTGTCTTCAGACTTTGTCTTCAGCACTTGTCTTCAGACTTTGTCTTCAGCACTTGTCTTTAGACTTTGTCTTCAGCACTTGTCTTTAGAACATTGTTGTGAGAATGACCCTTGTGAGAATGAGCACACTCCTTGTGTTAGGGGGAATGACCCTTATTACATTTTTTACTTAGAATTATTTGTCAGCTATTCTAATCCATCTTGTGAGAATGTTTCAGCTAGAACAGGTCCTCAAAATGATAATGATCAACTATTTTAGTTGCCTAGACCATGTTCAATTCTCCAAGAGTGACTAAAGATCCAGCTTCAACTATCTTAAGATCAAGTAGCATGACTCTTTTAAGAGATAGTGAAGCTTCAACCAGTGTTCCTTCAAGTGACAAACAACACTCGATTGATAGGAGCAGTATTTTGAAGGGACAAACAACTGTTAATGCTGCTTCTCAGCAAATCATTAATGATGACGTTTCTCTTTCATTCAATCTGTCCTCATTAAATGACATTGAAAGAACAGCTGGACCAAGTGTTCATGCTCCTGAGCAAAATATGTCCAACTTTGATTTATATTTGCAACTGGAAGTGTTCCTAGACTAAGGATTCACAACACTCATCCAGCTGAGAACATCATAGGAGAAGTATCTCAAGGTATGAGACCAAGGGAACAAACTCATCATGGGAATGTCTGTTTGTACTCATGCTTCTTGTCTCAAATGGAACCCAAGAAAGTAGAAGAAGCCTTAAAGCATAGTAGCTGGGTTGAGACAATGCAAGAGGATTTGCTTCAATTCAAGTGATAAAAGGTTTGGAACCTTTGCCCGCTACCATCTGGTCAAGTACCTATAGGCTCCAAATGGGTTTTCAGAAACAAGATACATGATAGAGGCCTGATCATCAAGAACAAAGCTAGACTGGTTGTTCAAGGATATACCCAAGAGGAAGGAATTGATTATACTGATGTCTTTGCACTTGTTGCAAGACTTGAGGCAGTTAGAAACTTCCGTGCTTATGTTGCATCCAAGAATTTTACTATCTATTAGCTTGATGTCAAGTGTACCTTTCTATATGGAAATATAGATAGGGTGGTCTATATGTGCCAACCTCTAGGATTTGAAGACCCATAGCACCCCAACTATGTGTGTAAGCTGGATAAAGCTCTTTATGGGCTGCACCAAGCAGCTAGTTAGTGGTATGAGACTTTTTCTCAATTTCTCCTGAAGAATGGATACACTCAAGGTACCATTGATAAGACTATTTTCATAAAGAAGTCTAGGAAAGACATATTACTTGTTCAGGTCTATGTTGATGATATCATATTTGGTTTTTCAAATGAAAAAATGTGTAAAGACTTTGAGAGCATTATGAAGAAGAAGTTTGAGAGAGTTTCATGGAAAAAATGGACTTTTTCCTGGGAATTTAGGTGAAGCAGATAATGGAACGGTTCTTTATCAATCAATCTAAGTATGTCTCTGATATCTAGAAAGATTTGATATGAAAGATTCTAAGCCACCAAGACACCTATACCCAGAAAACATGACCTTTGTCCTGACTCTAAGGGGGAGGATACTGATCAACATCAGTATAGGCAATCATTAGGTCTCTGATGTATCTCACTGCAAGTATACTTGATATCATGTTTGCTAGATGCATCTGTGCAAGGTATCAGGCTGCTCCAAAGTTGTCTCACCTAGTTGCTACAAAGAGAATTCTTAGATACTCAAAAGAGCACCTAAATTAGGTCTTTCGTATTGTAAGGCCCCGTTCTCGGAGACCCCACAGTTGGTCATTCATCGCACATATAAAATGTTAAAATGTACATTTATTTTGCAGCGGAATTTATAACTTTCATTAATAACTAAAAACATGTCATTTCATTCATTTACAACATTCGTTTTCATCTCAAACTACAATGACATGTCAAAATATGGGTGCCATCTCAAAACGCTCCCAGTAGCTCATGCATCCATGCCTGCAACTCCTCAGCATCAACAAAATACCTGCCAACTATCATGCATACAAAAGTCAGCGACACTGAGTGAGTTCTAGTTTTTATAAAAAAATACTTTATTTCCTTTAAAAACTATCTTTACATTCATTCGTGGTCATACATCATACATACACATAGATAATAGTATTATTATCTTCATCAACATTCATTCATTCATTCATTTCTTTGCTCATTACTCTTCATTACTCGAACCTTGTCTTATGAAATATCCCCGACTCATGCTCAAAAGCTGATGTTGTGCCAGGGCCTGTACACAAACCCCCGACTCATGTCCGAAGACTGACACAACATCAGGATACGCGACAAAGATCCCATTCGAGTCAATCACAGGGATTTAACTCTATCCGATTTTGTTACAAAACAAGGTCACTCACCTCATTATCTCGTCTCATGCAATACTCCCGACTCATGCAATACTCCCGACTCATATTTGGTTGAGAAGTTTGATGTTGTTGATAATTGGGTGATTAAGGGGGAATTAGAGAGATTGGCTGGGTGTTTTGACTAGCTATTTGAGATTGCCTTAATGGTTCATGTGGGATAGGTGAGGTAGGCAGGGAGGTTTAACTGGCTAGTGATTGATGTTGAGGAGATTGATGATGTTGGTGAATGGGTGATTGATGCGGTGAATGTGAGGATTGCATAGTGTCAGCATATGAACTCTCTTGTTGGTCTTCCCATACCAGTTATTATGGGATTTTGGCATTAGCATCTACCACATGAGCAAACATTGGTATTTACCACTAATCTTGTTCAGAACATGTGTACCCAAATGCGCTTGCACAAATAAATCACCATCTCTTACTATCCCAGGGAGCTTATCATTGATGACTAGTTGTAACAATCTTGGGAACATGTAACCCTTCTTAGTTTTTTGTACTTTGACATGGTCACATAAACACCTAAAGATGTAATTTCAGTAGTTGTATATCCTCCCCTCAAATATACTAATGATTCCAGAGGATTTGTGCCTAGAAAATCTATCCAATCCGGACTTTCTATTGGAGATACACTTGAGATAAGTGTGACACAGAAATCAGTATGGCTTGCATAATCTTCCTTTCTTTATCTCCCCATTTTCAAAATCACCATCATATCCAACAGATAGAATACTTTCTCTATGTATTTATTCACGAATACATCAGGGTGACCAAATTCTTGCTCTCCGAACTCTAGTACCCTTCTAATGGTCTATTCATCCATCCTTAGTCTTTCATTCTTAATATCAACCACAATAATTTCCGATTCTACATCTTCTTCTATTCGTGCTAATTCCAGAAATCACATATATGTGCTTGATGAATCACAGGTTTTGCTGTTAAGCAAAGAAGAGCTTGGATTGTCATAGGTATCTCATGATGTCCCAACACCCTTCCGATACATGGTCACAGTATTGAGAAAGGCACACACATTATGCTCTCTAACAAATCGAATAGCCATCTGTTCATGAGAGTTAAGAAGAATAGATTCGAATCAACAATACAAACATAAGAATATGAATAGTTTTAATGATAACCATGAATCAAAGAGTTCATTATTGATGATTATGATGTGATTTACCTTCAAAACAATTACTTGAGATCTAGATTATGTGTTTGTTTGATGTTTTGTTGGACCAAAAGAACCAATGAGCCAAGATCAGAAATCCTCTAAGTCCCACATGATATCACAACACTGCTGAAGGCTTCATCAGCAGTTCGATAAGTACTGAAGACTTCAACAGCTGAAGATCAGTACTGAAGACTTCAACAGCTGAAGACTAAAGTGCTAAAGCTCAACAGCTGAAGAACACAAGTGCTGAAGCTGAAGACTAAAGTGCTGAAGCTCAACAGCTGAAGACATAAGTGCTGAAGCTGAAGACCAAGTGCTGAAGTCCAACAGCTGAAGAACACAAGTGCTGAAGCTGAAGGCCAAAGTACTGAAGGTCACAGCTAAAGAATACAAGTGCTGAAGCTGAAGACCAAAGTACTGAAGTTCAACAGCTGAAGAGTCCACAAGTGCTAAAGATCAACCACTGATGAAACGTCTGAAGTTCAAGTCTGAAGACCAAGTGCTGAAGTTTCAGTAGTTTGTCACAAGAGCTGAAGAGTACTTCTTCAGTAGTTGTGTTTATCAGTAGTTTTATGTTTTTACTTTCAGTAGTTTTGTAAAACGACTGAAGAGCTTGTTCTTCAGTCGTTGTAGTTTCAGTAGTTTCTTATCAGTAGTTTTGTAATAAGTAAATACTTAGCTTCTTGTAAGAAGATGTTAGCTGCTTGACATCTTCAGTAGTTTTAGTGCTTCAGTAGTTTGTTAAATACGGTTAGATGTCACTATCAAGTGACATCAGCCTACGTCATCTTTCCTTATATAAGGAAGAATGACCTAAATTGTAATTTTGCGAAAGCCATGCCAAAGCGTGTGATTGAATGAAATATTCCTTTTGCAGAAACTTTCTCTCTCTATAACTAATTCTGTTCATTTCTATATCTTTGGTATTCTTGCTCGAATTGTGCTAGTTGGTACTCTATTCCGTTGCTGAAATCATTCGAATCGATCAAACTAGATGCTGAGATCCTATCAAATGGTATCAGAGCAGGTTAATCATTGATAGATCTAACAATTGATCATTGAAACTGCCCATTGCTCTAAGGTTGATCGAACTAGCAAATTCACACGAATTTGTTATAGAGATTGAAGTTCTGTCGCTTTTGGCTATTTTAATTGAGGTTCTTAGTGGTTTTGAGCTAAATTTGTTTTGCTTATCTTGAATTTGTCTGAATTTTCGAAAATGACTACACCTTCTAATGATCCACACAATACTGGTTCCTCAACCAAGCCTCCGATGCTGGTTAGGAATGAGTATAACATTTGGCAACGAAGAATGCTCCATCACTTGTCTATCAATAGTTCAGGTTGTTGGACATCCGTGGTACATGGACCACATAAGCCAATGGTGAATCATCCGGAACAAATCAGTTGATTCCGAAGAAGAAGGAACAATACTCTGATGAGGACAAGAAGTTGTTTGAGATTAATGCTAAAGCCCATGGAATTCTGGCCATGGCACTGCCTAATGAAATCTATTCTGGGCTTATGCATCATGAAATTGCTCATGACCTTTGGAATGCACTGAAAGAACAATTTGGTGGCACTGATGAGGTCTTGCAAGCAACAGGGAAATCCTAGCCTAACAGTATGAGACTTTTGCTCATAGAAAGGGTGAGACTCTGACTCAGCAGTTTGAGCGGTTTCATGTTTAATCTCTGAGTTGAAAATGGTTAACATGAATATACCAAAAGCCAAATGAACCACAGATTCCTCAGATCACTGCCTGAGAGATGTGACACATATACATTGTCCTACGCTCCAGTGCAAATCTGGAAAGTCTATCTCTCTCCAACTTCATGGGAAACTGCTTACATTCGAACGAGAGATAGAGTAGAAAAGAAAACTGGCTTCATCTGGTAAGCTCACTGAAGACTTTGTACCAGGCAACACTGCCTTGGTGGTCATGAGTCAGAATATGCTTCATCTGAATGCTAGTATGATGAGCATATTGATTTCTCTTCAAACACTTCTGATTCTGTATTTGTCAGTGTTGATAGTCAGTTTACTGGGTGTAATAATGACAATCTATGCTTCATCATGGATGATCTCAAAGGGATTGCTGATGATGACTTAGAAGAGATGGATATTTTGAGCCAAATGGCCTTGATAAATATCAGATCTCAGAAGTTCTACAAAAGAACTGGAAGAAAGTTCCTAGGACTCTCTGGCAAAACCAAAGTTGGTTTTGACAAGAGTAAGTTGAGGTGTCACAAATGCCACAGGCTTGGACACTTTGCTAGAGAATGTAGATCATCTGGATCTAATTCTTCTGCACCCTTTGTGACTTTCCCTGGCAATAGTCAACAACACAGAGGGCAACATCCTGTCAATTTTGGTCATCATTCTCACCACAATCTCCTGCATATTTTGTTCCTCAGGGTCCAATGCCATATCCTTACCCTTGTTATTACATGCCACAAACTATTCAGGTTCAAGCACCCATTGCTCAACAACCACATGCTCTTCCTGAGCCTCAACCATCTCAATCTCATCAACCTCCTCACCTCAACAACACAGTTTCTTCACCCTGGAGTTGTTGACTGGAGCAGTTTACCAGATGACATGTCTGGTCATGAACAACTGTTCACAGGTGCTGGTCAACATGGTGGTGACAGTCCTTTTGGGAATCTGGCACTTATGGTCTGGAGTTTGCAGATGGATCATCCTCAAATGCCTCTTCATCACAGGTATCACAGGTATCATCTGAGGCTAAGGCCAAATTATGTTCTGAAACATGCATAGCAGCATTTGCCTCTATTAGAGAAGCAAATGTAGCTTTAATTAATAAGAACATAGAGCTAGAAAAGATTATTTCCAAAAGAAAAGCTGAGTTTGAGTCTATGCTTAAAGAGAAAAATGATGAGATTTATAAACTTAAATGCCAAATCACTGATGATAAGGCTAGGGAAGAGGTACTTTTAGAAAAGTACAAAGACCTCAAAGAAACCCTTGCAGTCACCCAAGTAGAGTGTGATCGATGGGTACAATCATGCAAAGGTTTTGAAATGCTTCTTAGTAAGCAATCAGCTTCCAATGTGAAGTTTGGCATTGGTTATAATCACACTGCTCCTCCTACAGATTTTGCTTCAAGAGCAGAAGTGAAATCTGATGGAGAAAGCAATAACCAATCCACCTCATCATGTGATTCACTTTCTGATAGAGCACCATCAGAAGTTGAAGTTAGTATATTCCCGTTGAACTATCAGGTGATCTTGATGGTTCAAATACTGACACTCATATGATCAAAGAGTTGATCAACTCAGGAGTTATTTCTGGAAGTCCTGAAAGAACTGGAGAGCAAGATTTAACACCTAAAGTTCAAACTCCAACTACTGTCAACACTGAAGAGAAGAAAACTGTCAGTAGAAGGGTTTGAATACTACTAAAGAGGAAGTCAAGAAAGCAAATAGTGCTTCTAAAGTGCTGAAGAACAAGTCTTCAGTAGTTCCATTCTCTTTAGTTGATGATCAACATAAGATGAGAAGAAACCATGTGAAATATGTGGTTTGTTCAATCATCTTACAGATGATTGTTGGTACAAAAGAGGATCCAAACTCAAACATAAAGAGGAAATAAAGAGAAAATGATTAAATGACAACTGAGTTTGAAGCCACATTTGTAGAGCAACATCAAATCATGTAACCCTTAAGTCTAAAAAGAAATCCAAAAAGGAAGGGGTTAAACAGGTAACAGTTGAGATTGCTCAAAAGAAGAAGGTGCAACATAGGAACTTATCAAACTCCAATGCCAATGTGTCTGGAGAGCTGAAAGCTTTATCACAAAATCAGACACAGCTGGTTATGATGGTTCAACATCTATTGGGAAGAGTTAACCAATTAGATGTTCCTATGTTGAAACCACAGAAAAGGAGGTCCAAGCCAAAGGATTCCTCTTCTTCACCATCTTCTTCCTCTCAGGCTGTTGTTTCCAACAAACCTGTTAGTTTACATCTGTTGATGAGAACAAGCCATATAAAAAAGGTTTAGGTCTCAAAATCTAACTAATTTGTTGTGTTTGCAGGGTTCTTCAACATGCCACAGAGGCATCTGGTATGTAGACAGTGGAGGATCCATGCATATGACAGGAAACGATCACTTCTTAAGAATACTCTCAAAGAAGGAAGGGGTTTGTGTCATTTGGTAATGACGCAAAGGGTTACATATCGGCAAAGGCTTTGTTTCTAATGGGGAAATATAGTTTGATGATGTTAACCATGTGGAAAATCTCAAGTACAAACTCTTGAGTGTCAGTCAAATGTGTGGGCCATGTTGCTCTTTTCACCACTCAGAACTGTCGGATTCTGTCATCCAAAGTTCTAAGTTGATTGATAAGTATTGGATGAATACACTCTCCTGAAAGCCAACAGGACAGGAAGAGTGTATGCCTTGGATCTTTCCAAGAAAATAGATCTCAAAGGCCATCCTTAACTATTTTCCAAGGCTTCCCCTCAAGAATCTACTCTATGGCATAGAAGATGGTCATGTTAATCTCAAAAACATAAATCAGCTGATAAACCATGGTTTAGTAAGGGGACTGCCTATGAAGGAGTTCAAATGTGAAGATAACTGCAATGCTTGTTTAAAAGGAAAACAACACAAAGCTCATTTCCCTCCATAGAAGAACCTAAGTCCACTGCCTGCTTACAGCTTCTTCACATGGATCTCTTTGGTCCTATGAGAGTGATGAGTATGGCTAAGAAGAAATACTGTCTGGTAATTGTGGATGATTACTCTAGATTTGTATGGACTTCTTCTGCATTCAAAGGATGAGGCAGCTCATAAGATTATCAACTTTGTGTTGTATGTTGAGAAGCAGTATTCCCTCTTAGTCAAGTGTATTAGAATGATAATGGAACAGAATCAGAAACAATACACTTGATGAGTTCTACCTCTGAAAGGGAATCAAGGGCAGTTTAGCATTCCAAGAACTCCTGAACAAAATGGAGTAGTGGAGAGAAAGAACAAGACCCTTATTGAAGCTGCAAGGTCCATGTGGCTGATTCTGGACTCTGCCAATGACTTTTTGGGCTGAAGCTGTCAATACAGCTTGCTATGACAAAATAGAGTTCTAGTAAATCAGAGGTTGATGAAGACTCCATATGAAGTTCTTATCATTTGGCCCCTCTAATTTCATTCTTCAGAGCTTTTGGGTGTCCTTGTTTCATTCTCAACACACGGGATCAACTCCAAAAATTTGATCCTAAGGTGGATGCAGGGTACTTTGTTGGTTATTCATCAACTTGCAAAGTCTACGGAGTGTTCAACTGCTTTACAAAGATGGTTGAAGAGACTTACATGTTAAGTATAATGAATCTCCAAAGGACAAGATTCCACAAAGCCCTGTGGAGCTATTTGATTTGGACATACTGCAATATGTTCCTTATCAAATTCCCGCTGTTGCTCCTGTCAACAGTTCACAACCTGGTGGTACTGCTGGTGCTGATGATGATGATGATGATAGTAGTACTCACCTCTTCAGGTTGGTGACCAACTGCCTGTGTCCTCTAAATCTGATGCTCCTGTAGCTTCAGTAGCTTCATCCACAACAAGTGCTGGTGAGATTTCTGCATCTTCAACTTCATTTGAGTTGCCACCATCTACATGGTTTCAGAGTCTACATCAACATCTGTAGCTGCTGATGGTTCTACAAACACTTGCACTGATCTCATTGCTTATAAAGAGCTGAAGAATCACCCAATGTCTAAAATCATTGGTGATATCAATGCTGAGTTTTCAACCAGAAGTCAATTGTCCAACTTCTGCTCTATGCTCTGTCATCAGTCAGCTAGAGCCAAAGAATTATCATGTTGCACTTAGAGGCAATGGCTGGGTTGAAGCAATGTAGCTTGAGCTTCTTCAGTTAGAAAGCAGCAAGTGTGGGAGCTTGTTCTTCTTCCCCCAGGTAAGTGTGCAATAGGCCACTAAATGGGTGTTTAGGAATAAAATAGATGAAAATGGGCTTATTGTAAGAACAAGGCCAGACTGGTTGTTCAGTGGTTTGCACAAGAAGAAGGTATTGATTATGATGAACCTTTGCCCCTGTAGCCAGACTGGAGGCAATTAGATTGTTTCTTAGCCTATGCTGCACTCCACAACTTAAGTTTTTCAAATGGATGTTAAAAGTGCATTTTTATATGGTAAATAAAAGAAGAAGTTTATGTGTGTCAACCACTAGGTTTTGAGGATAATAACACCCAGATGGGATACAAGCTGATAAGGCTCTTTATGGGTTGAAAACAAGCTCCTAGAGCCTGGTATGAGACATTATCTAACTTTCTTCTGCAAAATAATTCACCAGAGGCTCCATAGATAAAACTTTATTTATTAAGAAGGTAGATCAGCATAAGGTACTTGTTCAAATTTATGTGATGATATTATATTTGCATCCTCTGATCCCTCGTTGTGTGATGGTTTACAAATTAATGCAAAGGAAGTTTGAAATGAGTGCAATGGAGAATTACAGTTCTTTCTAGGCTTGCAAATCAAACAAAAAGCTGATGGAATTTTCATTCATCAGTCTAAATATACAAAAGATCTTTAAATAGTTTGATTTACAAAACTGTAAGCCCTGTTCTACTCCCATGTGCAACACCACACAATTGGATGTTGATCAGAAAGGTAAAGCTGTTGATGAAACGCTTTACACATGTATGATTGGGTCCTTGATGTATTTAACAGCTTCTAGACAGATATTATGTTTGCTACATGTGTTTGTGCTAGATTTCAGGCTGCCACCTAAAGAGTCTCATCTGATTACAGTCAAGAGGATCTTTAGATATTTGCAAGGTACACCAATCTCTAGGTTTATGGTATTCCACTGGGCACTCTTGCAAATTAGTTGCTTTCTCTGATAGTGACTATGCAGGGTGTAAGTTAACCAGGAAATCAACTTCTGGTGGATGTCAATTCCTAGGCAACTGTTTGATTTCTTGGCAGAGTAAGAAACAAACATCTGTTGCTACATCCACTGCTGAAGACGAGTACATTGTTGCTGCAAGTTGTACATCCCAAGTACTCTGGCTTCAGAATCAAATTGGATTATGGCATTACAGAGACTTAGACTCCGTTATTAATGGATAGTGCTTCAGTTCTTTGCATTGTCAAAAATCCAGTCCAGCACTCTAGGACCAAACATATAGAAATTAGACTCATTTTATAAGAGATTGTTTTGAAAAGGGTCTAATTAATCATATGTTTGTGCCTAGTGCTGATGAGCTTGCAGACATTTTTACTAAGCCTTTGGATAGTTCAACTTTCCACAAACCTGGGGTTAAGGCTTGGTATGCTGCAGCTAGAATAAGTGACAACTACTGATGATCTCAGTAATAAGTACTGATGATCATTGGTAACAATGTCACATATAGTACTGATGAGTTCTTACCCTCAGTAGTTTTTATAACTACTGAAGGCTAAATGCCTCAAAGTACTGAAGTACTTATCTGTTATAAACTACTGATGTAGTTACAACTACTGAAATCAGTAAAAACAGATAAGTACTGACGTCCTATGAAACACCTGAAAAGCAGATGAAAAGTCTGATGAGTAAGTGTTGAGGACAGTATGAAACAGCTGAAAAGCTAAGAATTGACGAAAACAGCTGATGAGTAATTTCTCTTCAGTTGTTTCTACAACTGCTATTTTTAAACAACTGAAGCAAGACCACAGTCTTCAGTAGTTTCACAACTACTGATAACTAATACCAAGTCTTAGTTGTTTACAACAACTGATGGCAAAACCACTGTCTTCAGTAGTTTCACAACTACTGATGACAAAACACCAAGTCCTCAGTTGTTTACATCATATGAAGTCAAAACCACGACCTTCAGTAGTTTCATAAATACTGATGGTTAACACCAAGACTTCAGCTGTTTCACGTCTGATGGTCAAAAACAAGTCTTCAGTTGTTTTATAACACTGATGACAACACCACCACTGTCAGTCGTTTTAAACCTCTGAAGGTTAATACCACTCATCAGTAGTTTCAAACAGCTGATGACCACACCAAAACCTTCAGTAGTTTTCTTTCAGCCTTTTCCTATCCCACCCTATAAATACCTGTCTTCTTCTCAAACGTTCCATTAGCCGTTCTTCTGACCTTTATACTTTCAAAAATGGCAACGATGAGTCTAAAACCCAGACATAATTGCGTCGCCTACCTCACGAAATCGGCCTTCTGGACAAAGTTTGATCACACCATAGACCTAATGGCTGATTCTCAGTATAGTACTGCTCTGCTCTTAAACCCGACCATCTACCCAGAGTCACTAAGTCAGTTTTGGTCCAATGCCTACGTTCATACTGATGTGCGTTCGGCCAAATTCTGTTCGGTCATTGGTCAACCAAAAACAAGTAGAGGTTACACCTGATAGCATTCGTCGAGTGCTAAATTTACAAGATGCTACTGCTATGACTGAGTACCCGAAGGGCACAACTGATATGTCCTTCATCAACAATGGGTACAACGGAAATCTTCGAGCTGCTACCATACTAAAGAAGAACTTCCCTGATGCTAAAAGACTGATATTTCATATGGTGAATGTTTGCTTAGCCTCGAAGACATCCTCATGGGATCAAATGTCTTCCCGGTGGCAAGAGGTATTATATTCAATTCTAGAACACCAACCTTTAAATTTTTCATAAATTGTGTTTCTAGAAATCAAAGATCTGGCACAGAAACCTGTGGGAAATAGATGGCTATTATATCCGAGGTTTCTGATGGCCATAATTTTAATGAATTACAAACTGATGGCTTGTTGGCCTTGGAGTCCCTGCACCAGCTGTTCTAGCTGAGGTATACTCCAGGCATAACTCCGACCAATCTCTCAAAGAAGCTGCCCGTTTGCTCCAACCCAAGCAAAGGGAACCCATAGCTTCAACTGCCAGATCCAAAGTCCCCACCAAGCCAAAATCCAAACCCAAACAAGCTAATCAGGGAGATGAGTCCCCTGATGATGCTCCTGTACCACCCAAACAGGATAAACCTACTGGTTCAAACCCTAGTAGTGTTAAAGACTCAACCAGCAACAACACACAAGTATCCTCTCAAAAGGATCCTGTTGCAACCACTTCAGGGGAAACCACATTACTGAGACCTCTCTCACTTGAGGAGGTTATCATTGAAGAGCATCCCTCTCCCGGATGCAATCAGCTTCTATCCCCTATCCCCATGCAAATGCCCCCCAAAGTCCAACCATTATAATTGCTAATGTGCTGACTCAGCTACATGCCTCTCCTCCTCCCCTACAACCACCAACAAAGGGGAGAACAACAACAATTGAGGAAGAGGATACACATGCTTCTGACAACCCACAACACCGGGGTTTAAATGTTCTATCTCTTGGTGTGGATATGGAGATCAGAACATCTGGTGAGGCTGCCACCTCTTCTGAATCAGCATATGATCAGACTGAGGTTGGTAACATAACTAAGACCTCACCAGAGGCAACAACTGATGAAGGACAAAGTCCTAAGGCTGGAAGTCCCCAGTTCCAAGACAAAGGGGCATATGCTACATCTGGTCTACACCCGGTGCATGTACATCCTGCTACAAGCAGGAGGTCAAGTGATTCAGCATCTGCTGATGATGACCTGGGCTTCTTTTATGATGTTCTTGCCCAGAACATAATCCTAGAGGAGGAAGTCAGTAGGCTGCAAAAACTACTTGACCAACTCTCTCAGGCAGAAAGACCATCTGCCACCACATCAACCCAATAGATGGCACCTTCCTCTCAAGGTCACTTAAACACACAGCCACTCAAAGAATCTCAGCCACCTGCCTCTGTTTCTGGCACATTTTCTCAGGACCAAAACCCCCCTGAGCAAATGGATGTTATCCCTCAAAATCCCCTATCTCTCATCACATCGCAGATAACTGAACTTGTCATTAAAACTGTTGATGAGAGACTTTCTTCTGTCTTACAACCTATGGTGGAGGATGTACTGAGCCAAAGCTTTCTGCTGATCAAACCCTTCAAACCAATGCACCTAAAAAAGGGGAGACTCCAGCAGTGAAAGCTAAAAGAAAGAGGATGGAGAAGGAGAAAGAGAAAGAGAAGGACAAAGAAGTGGAAATAGAGAAGGACTGTGTGTATGAAGACTGAGAAAGAGAAGGAGAATGAGAATGAGAAGGGAGCTGAAAGAGGAGAAAGTACATGAAAGTCAAAAGGACTTTCATGTCACATATAAGAAAAAGAAAAGTGTTGAAAAGAAAGAAAAACTTGAATGAAATGGTTAAAGAGGCTGATGCTGAACACAACAGATCAATGGACAATATCATTGATCAGCTGTTTAGGCAGGTTTCAATATTGAAAAGCTAGACTCTGAAATAAGAAGATTAGAGATCGAAGAGATTCAACAAAGATGGGCCAGCTACAGCACAATGGATAGAGAAAGACTTTAGATCATGATCAGATTTATCAGCAAATACCTTGGGAGATCATTGATCGAAATAAAATCATGGACCAGGACAAAATCTTGGCCATAACCTCCAAGATCTGTTCTTCTGAGGCATACACTAAGGGATTAGTAGTAGAAGCTTTGAATGAAGCAGGAGCAGGGAGCAGGACTGAGCTAGCCAACACTCAAAAGCCACACTCACCTCCAAAATGCTAACTCAGCCTGTCAACATTCCCTCTCCAAAACAACCACACCACAACCACAACCCACAAAACCAACTCCCTTACCCTCAAAACCAACAGCCGATGATGCACCTAGAGAAGAAGAAGAGACAGGCTGCCGATCTCAGCTATTCTGCAGTTGCCTAAGGCCAAAGATCTCTCTCTTGCAATAACTCCTGAGCAACAAAGAGATGTAATCAAAGTGAAATTGGAAGAAGAAGAACAACACAGATTGCACGATGAAGAGTTATTGAGGAGAGTAGATAAAGCATACGCAGCCACTTCCTCCATCATTAATATGAAAAAACAAGCTCAGAGGATTATACTCCTAGACATACTTTTCAGTATGTGAAAGAAAGAGTAAGAATTTGGCCTGATCCCAAGGTGGCTCATAGAACACAAAAGAAAATATCCCTTAGAGATACAATGGGCAAGTGAAAAAGATTGTAGATGAAGTGATCTCCTTAGCCCTGGTAATCTCACCCTGGGAAATCCTGGAAGATTTCAAAAGGCCTACACCTCAAACATGCCCCACAAAAAAATGCAGGAGAACAGAATGATCAAAAAGGGGCTGGTGTATAAGAGGCTGAATGAGATCAGAAAGGATGAGTTACCACTGCTGTTAGAAGGGCATCATCCTGATGAATTTGCTTACAGACAGATTACAACAGTGGTACTCAAAAATGGAAAATAGGTCAAATTCCTGTCTGAGTACTATGGGCCAGAAGGATTCTTCAATGGTGAGGCAGAAGAGCTCACCATGGAGGAACAAATTGTATTTTTGAGGCCTACACCAGGGAATCCTACAGGCTCATAGTTGGGAAGTGAGTCTCATGGATGGGGGAACAGCTCAGTGTCCAATTTCCCAATACAGAGCTCCCATCCATACATTTCCAACCAAATCATCAGAGACTCATTCCCAGGCCAGTGCTTATATGGGTCATCTTCTCAACTGATCAAGAAGGAAAAAGAACAACCATTCTGCCAACAATAAGTGGGAAAATAAATCAACTAGAGGTATTGGCTGCATTGGTTCAGGGGGAGTTTGTTGGACCAAAAGAACCAATGAGCCAAGATCAGAAAACCTCTAAGTCCCATGATATCACAACAACTGCTGAAGGCTTCATCAGCAGTTCGACAAGTGCTGAAGACTTCAACAGCTGAAGATCAAGTACTGAAGACTTCAACAGCTGAAGACTAAAGTGCTGAAGCTCAACAGCTAAAGAACACAAGTGCTGAAGCTGAAGCCTAAAGTGCTGAAGCTCAACAGCTGAAGAACATAAGTGCTGAAGCTGAAGACTAAAGTGTTGAAGTCCAACAGCTGAAGAACACAAGTGCTGAAGCTGAAGACCAAAGTAGTGAAGGTCAACAGCTAAAGAATACAAGAGCTGAAGCTGAAGACCAAAGTACTGAAGTTCAATAGCTGAAGAGTCCACAAGTGTTGAAGATCAACAACTGATGAAACGTCTGAAGTTCAAGTCTGAAGACCAAGTGCTGAAGTTTCAGTAGTTTGTCACAACAGCTGAAGAGTACTTCTTCAGTAGTTGTGTTTATCAGTAGTTTTATGTTTTTACTTTCAGTAGTTTTGTAAAACGACTGAAGAGCTTGTTCTTCAGTCGTTGTAGTTTCAGTAGTTTCTTATCAGTAGTTTTGTAATAAGTAAACACTTAGCTCTTGTAAGAAGATGTCAGCTGCTTGACATCTTCAGTAGTTTTAGTGTTTCAGTAGTTTGTTAAATAACGGTTAGATGTCACTATCAAGTGACACCAGCCTACGTCATCTTTCTTTATATAAGGAAGAATGACCTAAATTGTAATTTTGCAAAAGCCAAGCCAAAGCGTGTGATTGAATGAAATATTCCTTTTGCAGAAACTTTCTCTCTCTATAACTAATTCTGTTCATTGCTATATCTTTGGTATTCTTGCTCGAATTGTGCTAGTTGGTACTCTATTCTGCTGCTGAAATCATTCGAATCGATCAAACTAGATGCTAAGATCCTATCATGTTTTGATTTCGTAATTTTGAATGTTTGTGAAAGAGGGTGTTAAGGGCGCTTTTATAGGTCTAAAAAGTGATTTGATAAAGTGAATAATGAAGATTTAAGTCAAAAACATCATTTATACTTACTCGGATATATTCATTTTATTTATTAATGAAGTAGGACCCTCTGTCCTTATTACCAAATTTAGTTTCTGTAGTTTTTAGTTCTTCCGTAGATCATCTACGGATGACTTAGCATTAAAAACTAATTTTTCTATGAAGTATAATTTGGATTTTCATAGGTTACCAATCTATGAAATTAGATTATACTTTTAGAACATTAACTCATCCGTAGTTTATCCATCTACGGATAGTTGTATTTTATTAAGTGTCGTACTGTAGCATCTGCTGATGCTTAAAATGCATTGTAGCTCTACTGATGCTTAAAATGCACTGATTGAAACTTCTTTGACTATATGATCCTTATCAACTGATAGAAGCATTTATTGCTATTGGACTATGTTGATATTGTTTCATGACAATTATGAACAAGAAGATTTATATTTTAAAAAAACTTCATGTATCCTGTAGCCAAGTTAGCGTTCAAGCTCCAATTCCCTCATTTGAATTTTTAAATTCAGATTTTGATTTTTGTGTTTCATGCACTACTCCCTCTAATTTTGTAATTAATGATAAAATGTTGCATTCATCATAAATTGATGTGGAAGAATAGCATGAAAGGCACATGACAGTACAAAGTTCTGAAAGCTACTAAGGTAAAATAATAAAACAAAATAAAAGAATTATTATGTAAATGAATATATATAAGGGATCATACTATGACACTAAGCTTCTTCCTGTTTGATTTGTTTGATAAAACGTGACCTGATTCTATTCCTGATTGCAAGTATGTTTGTCCACTTAAATCCAAACAAGAGTAATGTATCAACTAGGCATGCTATTTATCATGTTTTAATGTTTAGTAGAGTTTACTGTTATGTGGTCCACATTCAATTCACATTAGAGTTTGTCCTCCGTTTGTGAGTCAATTCATCACTTTTCCACACTTTGAGACTATGTACATTAAGTTATAAATTCTATCTTGAGACAGATTGATGGCTCATTAATGCTTTGTTGCAAAAGCTCTTTAGATAATATACAATTGATCACAATGGATTCTTTTGAGAGCTTAGATATGATCACCATCAGGTCACTGGGTCTTTACTTTCGTAAACAAAGGTGCCTTTAACCCAAGTCTTTGTTACACAAAACAGAGGGATGATGAGGATCATACTTTATACACCAGTTGGTTACAGAGGCATACCATTGTGGTCATAAACCCAAGTCTTTGTTTACACAAAACAAAGGGAATATGATTTGCAAAGCTAGAAGTTATAAAGTATTGTGCGCTTGGGTGAGTGAGTTGATCACATCATGATAAGACTTACTTGCTTCATCCTCAAAATGGAGTCTCCAACAAATAGTCACCTTTTCATTATGTTAGACATGCTCTTAGTGTAGTTTCCACTTAATATGAACCTACTCACATAAAAGTACTTCTTATGAGATTTAAAGTGAGTTAATTACTCAGGAAGTAAGCAAAGGCATAATGTACTATCATTTCCCATACATATGTCATGCTAAAACAAAAGACATAATAAGAGGGATATTATTTTTGTATTTTTATATGGTTTTCTAAATGTTTTTGGATTTTATAGATTACTATTTACAAGGACAGTCACGTGCTTTTCTTTGTTGATGTTGATTAATCTAAGTTAATCATGCTAGAAGACTCAATTAGTAAATTAAATCTAACTGGATCAAAGGCCTTAGTAAATAATCAGCAAGCTGATTCGTTGTGTCCACTTTGATTAACTTGATTAAACCCTTTTCTGAGCAATCTCTTAAAAAAATTATGTGATTTCAATTTGCATTGTTTTGCTATGTGGAACTGGATTAGCAGTGATAAACATAGCAGCTAAATAATCAATATGAATTGGGGTTTGAAGCAATTATAACCATAATCAAGCAGTTGGTTTTGCAACCAAAGGACTTGAGAGCAACCAGTTGAAGCAGCTATGTACTCAGCCTTATGAATGGATACTATTAGATCAAGAAGAAGGCTGGTGCAACCAAAACCAAATCACTTACATAATTTTGGTGCTATATGCAAAGGCTTCCGAAGCTTAACATGGCACTTCCGAAGGTTATAAAGTTCTTCCAAAGACAAAGTGAAAGATCAACTTCCAAAGACAGAGCTCTACTTCCAAAGTCAAGAGCATGCTTCCGAAGATCAAGTCTTAGAAGAACAATCAAAAGACTACTTCCGAAGTATGAAGAAGTCTCCAAGTCTTGAAAGAAGCAACCTCTACCGAAGTATAAGTGGCTTCCAAGGTACTTGTTCTTCCGAAGCCATTTAACCATTGGAAGACACTGCTGTGAAGTAGTGGACATAAGTATGGCCTTTGACACTCCGCTGTAGACTTCTGATACTGTATGGTGTTTTCTCAAAGAGCCATGCAGTTGACCATACTTTATTCCACTGTTTACCTTTTATGATAGTACATGTTACCAACTCTAGTTGGTGACAAAAGGTAAGTCAGGACATGTCCTGACTACCAAATCTCAGATAAAACATTTTCCGAGATACCTTAAACTATAGTCTTGTAGTATAGGCTTTAGATATAGGATCCCAGCTGGTATCAAAGTATATCCGGTAGTAGGTAGTATTATATATAGTTTCTCATTGTAACTCGATGAGATAAGCTTGTAAGAGTCTTGTAATATTTGAGTTGAGAAGCAATATATGCAAGTACCTTGAAAATTGCTTTTTGTGTTCTTTATTACTTACTATATTGTGATCAACTCTTATTGACTTTATCTTCATCCAAGTGTTGTTCAAGTAAGTTTGAGAGAAAAATAAAGTGTTACGTGACTTTAACCGATCCTGCAGATACGGATACATTTGTTTGCTTTTTGCACTGCCGTGAAACAAGTCTTGGTCTTATGAATTGACATCCACCATTTGTGTATTTTTTTGTTGTTGTTGCATCCTCCAAAGTTACTATCGGAATATGACTAAAGAGTGAACTCACCATCCTTTGGATACCAAAGTCCAAGAGCGTGTATCCTTTTCAGATATCTGAAGATTCTCTTAACGTCATTCAGATGAGACTCTTTTGGATCAGATTGGTACCTAGCACAAACACAAACAACAAACATTATGTCAGGTTTGCTCGTAGTGAGAAACATGAGAGATCATATCATTCATCTATACAATCTTTGATCAACAAATTTTCCAGTAGGATCAGGTACAATATTGTCAATTGTTGAAGTAGGAGTTTCGCATGAAGATGTATTAGCAAGATTGTACTTCTTCAATATTTGATGAATATACTTCTCTTGATTGTTAAAAATGCCATTTTTTTCTCATGAACTTGGTGAACTAGGAAGAAAGTCAATTCTCCCATTGATCTGAAACTCAAATTTCATTAGTTCTTCAAACCTAACACTATTCTATTGTTTGTTGATCCATATATAATGTTAGCTACATATATTTGAACAACTAAGAGGTCTTGATGTACCATTTCTTAGTGGGTAGTCAGGATCATCAGAACCAAGAGGTTGAGCAACATGGACCTCTTCATCAATTTTCCCATATAGGAAAGCACACTTGACATCCATTTGATAGACTGTGAACTTCTTCTATGAAGCATAGGCTAGAATTACTATTATTGCTTCAATTCCAACAAGTGCAAAAACATCATCATAGTCTATCCCTTCTTCTTGAGTATAGCCTTGTGCAATCAGCCTAGCTTTGTTTCTCATAATGATATCTCTATCATCTAGTTTATTTTTGAAGAGCCACCATGTCCTATTTGGATTTTGACCTTCAGGTAGATCAACAATATTCCAGACTTTCTGCTTTCTGAATTGCTAAAGCTCTTCCTGCGTAGCTTCAATCCAGCTATTATCTTTTGGAGCAGTTGTGATGTTTGGAGGGACAATTTGTGAAAGAAAACAAGTAAATAGACAAATTTTTGCAGCTCCCCCTTGACTTCTTGTGGTTCTTTCATTTAGATATCCAATTATGTTGTTTATTGGATAAGACATATGAATTCTGGTTGTTGGAATAAATTCAACTGGAATGGATGAATCCAAGTTAGTCATATCCATTGATGCAGATGGATCCAGCTGAGATGATAAATTTTGGACGTAATTAAAGTCTTCTACATGTTCATCATTGGAAGTAGAATGATTTTCTTCATGACTTTGTACATCAGCTGCATTGTGAATATCTTTCGTAGGAACTTCTACGGAAGTATTTTTTGTTTCTGTACAGGAACATCTACCGATGGTATTTGTTGAATTGTTGCATTAATTCTTTGGAATCCAATGGATCATCTCCATTATGTGGAGTATCTGGTGGAGTGGATGGAACATCTGCTGAGGCATTATCCATATCTCCGAATGTAGGATGCTCATTGGCGGATGCAGAGTCAGCAGTTGTTAATGAAATGTTTGTGTTGGGACATATATAGTCATATATAGTATGTCCGTCGCTTGTCGAATAGTCTAGGCTTAATGTTATACACCTGATATGTTGTAAACACATGAAACTGGGTCATTCGCAGGAGCATATGCGAATGAGACTCAGTCGTACGATTGAGCCATACTATTGGACCAGCTGTGCGACTGAGAGATGCGATTGGGACATTCGTAGACTGAACCATAAGTATGGTCCAGTCAAACGATTGAACCATACGCATGGTCCAGTCGTATGATTGAACCATACGCATGGTCCAATCGCATGAATAGGCCCAGTCGCATCTAATATGGGCCGAGGCCTATATATACCAGTTTCAATGTGTAGAGAGATAAGGATTTTTGAGAGGAAGTCTGCCCGGAGCCTAGGGCGGCGGGATGAGAAGGGAGATCATGTTCAATCTTCCCCTTGCCAAGAGTCTTGATTCTTATGTTGTAACGAGCTTGTAATTGTTAGGTTTTATTAATGAAACCATTCAATTATAGTTCGTATTATTGGTTGACTTTTGGTTTGTGCTGTATGTTTATCCTTCCGTCAAGAACATCCTCGGATGTTTACCGATCCAAACCGACTTCACAATTGGTATCAGAGCCGGTTACTGCTCGAATGATCTAACAATCATTCTAGCAAGCCGAGTTCTTGATTTTTGGATCAAATTTCAGATCTTGACGTTAAACCCACTTCGTGTTCTTCTTGTTTTGCTCAGATCTTGTTACGTGTGTTGCTTCTATCTTAAAATCGAATTCAAAACCACGTTCCTATCATCCTTTCGAATATAATGATGCCTACTTTGTTTTGGTTCATGTTAAATTCGTCAGATTAGGGTTTTGGGCAACCCTGGCGGCTGCAGATCTGAAAATCTACATGCAGACCCGTTCATGCGACTAAGCCATGCGAATGGACCATTCGTATGACTGGACCATGCGAATGGACCATTCGTACGACTGGACAAGTCGTATGTTCAGTTGTGCGACTGAACTAGTCGTATGTTCAATCGCACGAATGAGCCATCTGCATTGACTCATCCGCATTTGTTCCAGACCAAAAAAAAGAAAAGAGTCTGGAACACCTTCCTGCACAAATTTGAAGATGAGCAAAGCATATTCACCCTGAGGTTCTTTTGTCAAATAAGTTCGATCTGTACCCCATTATTCGTCTAACTTCCAGAATAGGTGAATGTAATTGGAACAGGAAAGAGATAAGAGAAGATGTCAGCAGTTGGTGCTGATTTTGTGGGGTAGTCAGGAGCATCTGACTAGTTATGGGCAATCAAATTATATTTATCCACACAAAGAGGATTCTCATTCTTAGGGGGAATCCATGTATAGAGAAATTGAAGACGCAATCAGAAAGTGATGATGTGAACCGGTTTCCGATGATGAATCTTCGTGCATGCTGATTTGGTTGATATTTTCAGCTGTGGATTGGAACCTTCAACCTGTTGCCCAATACACCATGTGAAGGCGCAAGGAGAGCACAATGTCTATATATTAGGATATGCTGAATGTGAGGGGGAATTTCTGCAGGTGGTGATGTTAATCAGGTTAGCCTGTGTGAAGATTGAAGCAATGGAAAACTGTTCATGTCATTATCTGGAAAAATCAGTCATATGGGGAATCTTGCTGTGATGATGGTGTTCTGCAAAGTAAACGAAAGCTGTTGTGCCTAAATTCATTTTCAGGGAGGTGTAGCAACCTGACGGATCGGCAACATTGGCTAATATTATTTTCATTTGATTCTATTGGCAACCAGAGCAAAGATTGACTGAAGATTGTAAGAGGTGTTATCTACTATTCGCAAGCAACGTCCAAGGGGGAATTTTTTGGAGCATATATAGTCATATATAGTGTGTCTGTCGCTTGTTGAATAGTTTAGGTTTAATGTTGTACACCTGATATGTTGTAAACACATGAAACTGAGTCATTCGCAGGAGCATATGCGAATGAGACTCAGTCGTACGACTGAGCCATGCTAATGGACCAGCCGTGCGACTAAGAGATGCAATTGGGACATTCCTATGACTGAACCATAAGTATGGTCCAGTGGTAGGATTAAACCATACGCATGGTCCAGTCGTACGATTGAACCATACGCATGGTCCAGTCGTACTATTGAACCAAACGCATGGTCCAATCGCACGAATTGGCCCAGTCACATCTAATATGGGCCGAGGCCTATATATACCAGTTTCAATGTGTAGAGAGATAAGGATTTCTAAGGATCTTTGAGAGGAAGTCTCTCAGAGCCTAGGGTTGCCAGATCAGATGGGAGATCATGCTCGATCTTCCCCTTGCCAAGAGTCTCGATTCTTATGTTGTAACGAGCTTGTAATCGTTAGGTTTTATCAATGAAACCATTCAATTATAGTGCGTATTATTGGTTGACTTTTGGTTTGTGCTGTGTGTTTATCCTTCTGTCAAGAGCATGCTCGGATGTTTACCGATCCAAAACGACTTCACAGTTTCCATCTGAGGATGTAGATCCATTTTGATAGACTTGCGCAACATCATTATTATTATTAGTATTGGTTGTTTCTTGATCCATTATACTTGATATTTGTGTTCCTGGACGATCAACTAATAATGACACTTCATTCGTACTTGGAGGAACGAATGCATAACATGTATTAGCAGAATCTACATTATTCAATTAACGAGCAAACATTATTTCAGGTTTGCTGGAAGTAGATACATAAGAAATCCTGTCATTGAGCTATACAATCTTTGATCAATAGATTTCTAACATCCGGTTATTCTTTTAAAGTTATTAAAGAAAGAAGCACCAATTTACCCAAACTCTCTTCACACATCATTTCATTCGGTTTTAGAGAGAGAAAGCACAGGAAACTCTCGGGTGTTTGAAGAGGAGATGGAAAAAAGATCGAATTCAAGGTAAGAATTCATAGTTTCATGTTGTTCTTAACTAGCCTTAGCCTCGGTTATATGCTTATGTGTGTTATTGTATGTGTTCGTATGTGTTTTTAGTGGGTTTCTAGTGAAATTTGTAGTGAACGGTTTGAAGGAAGTCTTATTTGAAAAGGCTGCTAAGGTGAGTTTTAGAACCTCCTTTTTACTCGTTTTTAACTGCTTTTGGGGCTGGAAATGCATGTATGTATGTTTTTATAAAAATGGGTTTTATACCGTATGTGTGTTTGTGTGTATGTTGTGGGTGGGGTTTCATTTTGGGCTATGTATGTGTCCGATGATGTTGTGGTTGTGTTTCTAAGGCTTAGAATGTATGATTTAAGCTTATACCATGATAGGTGATGATTAGGCATTGAATTATGATGATTAAGTGTGGTTTAGTCTGCTTATGCGCCTAAACAGTAGCCCATGCGCCTAAGAGAAATAACTGCCTAAGTGTCCCATGCGCCCAAAACCTCATGCGCCCAAATAGTACTCATGCGCCTAGAAACGGGCTGAATTGACTAAGTGTTCATATGCCTAAATAGTTCATGCGCCTAGGCACTAATGCACTTGCATAGTGCTCATGCGCCTAGAATCGCCCAGAATAGACTAAGTGTTCCTCATGCACCCCAATACTGCCAGTGTGCCTAAAGTTGCCCATGCGCCTAAGTGTTCCCCATGCGCTTGAAAGGCCATGCACCTGCATAGTGCTCATGCGCGTGCATAGTGTTCATGAGCCTAAAGACTTAGAAATATTTTATTATTTTGGGGAAAAAGTAAAATGTAGGCTTTGACTTGGGATGTTCCCGGGGGTAATATAAGCTGACTTTTTGAAGTCATAAATGATGTGATCGGCATTGTATGATGTTGTATGATTGATGTTGATGCATGATGGCATGTATGATGGTGCCTTGTATGGCGATGTTTTGTATGGTTATGTGTATGTTCCATGTTTGTATGTTTATCTTTCTGTGTCTTTATGTGTTATAGTTGTGAAAGAAATGATAAAGTATTATGTATGTAAGTAAAAGATAACAAAAAGAGGAACATAATGATAGAATGCATGTATTAATGAAAGAGAAAGTGACGAAAGGCTTGCAAACAAAATGTACGGAGGTGCACGACTCTAAAATGTCGTAAGCTCAACTGTGTGTAGTTTAGCTAATCCTTAAGGAGATACGCAGGGGTCTAGTCTTTGTAACTGACCAGTGATATAGTTCATGGTTAGTAATGATTACTCACCCCAGTGTTGGTGCCAAGCTATGTGCATTACGTAAGTCATTTATGATCATCGGCCCAGTACCCGCTTTGTGCATCCGTTTGGGGTATAGCTGATGACACTAATCTGGAAAGAGATAAAGAGATAAAGAAAAAAGTGATGAACAGTAAATGAAGATAATAATGTTATTATTTATGTGTACGTATGATGTGTGCTCATGTACGGAAATATAATATGATTGAAATAAGTAAGAATGGTTTAAACGAAGTAAAGTATGTTTTATTTTAAAACTAGAACACACTCAACAATGCTGACTTTTATGTGTTTCCAGTTGCCAGGTAAACCTTGATAAGGATGGCACAGGGCGGCCACTTGGCTCATTTTGGATGGCATTCTTTTTTTAATGTTCTTGCATTATAATGTGAACAAACGATAGTTTGTAATGAATATTGTATTATCTTGCAAAAGCGTTTATTTTAATGAAATAAAATGTTTGATTTAATGATTCCACTGCAACGCTTTATTGAAGTTAATGTAATTATATGTTTTATGTGCAATGATTGACCAGCTGTATGTGTCCTGGGAAAGAGGCCTTACAAGTTGGTATCAGAGCCAAAGTTTAAGTAAAACGGGTAAATTTTCAAAAGAAACCTAAACTTAAAGTAAAAATGGGACGGAAAAGGGAAAGGATGCCAGTCCGAGTAGTTGCGTGCCATCAGGTATTTTATTTAATGTTAACTGGCGTCACGTGCGCATGTTATTTGATCTCTATGTGTTATAGTAGATTTATATACTGATGTAGTCAGGATAGAAAATGCTTGGGGTATGAAGAGTAAAGT